>CM037089.1:99080800-100280800 GCA_020916435.1 Oxytropis ochrocephala
CGGTATGCACTTCGTTCCGGTTACGTATTGCTTTTTTGTCCAATGCCAATCTTTCTTGCATCTTCATGCATATAACTTATTGGAGATATTGCTGTGTAGGTGTTAACTGCTGCTGAACCCTACACAATCAAATCTATGTTCATAACTATAATATCATAAAATAAACATAAATTTAGATACGTTCGACTTTTTATTTATTTATGAGTTTGGTAGATGCGCGTGTTTTAGAATGTCAAAATGTCAATCAACTTTTGAACCTCATTTTTAAAATGACCATATTAGGGACGACCATTATATAATATGTTTTTTTTCATCTTTATTAAGTTTAAATATTATTAACTGCTGCAAAAATATATCGAGTCGACGTGTAGCATTTTTAAACACAAAAATGACCTTTTTTTTGACAAAATCACAAAAATGGCAGATGGCTAAAGTGATGGTTTGAAAATTCCAGAAACTAGAACAAAGAGTATTTTTGGGGATGCGGATCATCTCACTGCCCTTTCGCATCGGCTTCTTTGTCTTTGCAAATCTCACCACACATTTAGTTTACCGTTAATGCTGTAAGGTGCGGTGAGTCCGCGATGCGCGTTGAGCGAATCCGATTATGAAAGGTGATCTAGCCATATTTACATAGACTAAAATGATATTTAAACTTTTCTATTAAATAGTATGGTGATGTTAAGAATCTCTAGTAGCATAAAATAAAATGTTGAACCTGCATGGTCGTGTTGGAAAGTCTCAAAGGTAGGATGAGATTGTCGAGAGTAGTTTTGTGAGGAGCTGACTTTATGTTGGAAATGATGAGCAATGAAAATGGGAGTGGTTCTTCAACTAACTCTATGAGTTGTAACACATCAACTATGAGTGGTGTCCAATGAGAGAGCCCTGGTGGAGAAATTCTTCATGTGAACCATGTGGCTTTTTCTTATGAACACATACTACTAATCTTAGCTCTGAGTTTTTCAAATTCATAATGTTTTCTTTTATTAACCTGTGACCTTTTTCTTGATGGGTCATACAAAAACTTCACTATCTTTGAGATTGTTACTTAGGAACTAGGATTGATATTACCTGTAACTATTGCTTCTTCACTTTGTCTCTGCAATGGTGTAAAAAAAAATCTCTTAAGGTTACTAGTGCAAATATTTAAGGCGTAATTTACGCATCAAAATGTGAGGGCAAATATGAGCCACAATCATACAAATAGAAAATATGCATTTGTCACTGCAAAAAGTTTTTTTAAATAGGCCCTTACAAAATTTAAAATTATTCATGCATATTGGTTCTCGTAAAATGTATTTTAAATAGTCTTATAAATTTAAAAATTATTAATAATGGTCTCTGCAAGTTTTTTTAAATAGCTCTTCTGAAATTTGGAAGTGTCGTTTTGATACGTGACGTCTCCAGAAACGAGGGCTATTTTAAGCTAATTCTGAAAGCAATGAACAATTTAAATTTTCACGAGGATTATTTAAAAACTGCAGAGAAACCAAAATAGATATTTACTATGTATGAACTAATAAAATGGTATTTAAGGCTAAAACATATAGTGAAGAAATTAAATTACCAAAAATCAAAAGATAAGGATATGGGAGAACCATTCGACGACACCTTTGCAGCTCAAATAGGGAAAGACAAAAAATATATCTGGTAATGGGCATCTTACAACCATCACAAACTCCCAAACACACCAACAACTTAATCAAATGCACCATAAGAATGATCCAGAAACAACCAAGATTAGATTGAGATTACCACACTTTGTAATATCACCTTCATGGTACAACAAGTAACAAAAATAGGTGCCAACCACTCAACAAACAATTCAAATTGTTAACAATTCAGATCCCAACCGGTGGGCCTTCAGGAACCGCGAGGCCAAAACAATCGCGCCCATGAGAAAGGTTGGCTGAATTGGCACTGCCAGCCTTAATAGAATAAGTGTGACCCTGTATGTGAATGTATCCTCTTAATGAGTTTTCCTTCTGGTGTATTTTTCTGCATCCACATCATCACTGTTCTCCCTATTAAAGGTATGAAAATGAGATCTTACTAGTGTTTAACTTAGGATTTTTAATAAGCATGATATTGCTCATGGATCTTTTGGGATTTTGTTGCACCTATGATGGCACCACCAACACGAGACCACCTCCATAGGAGTCGATTAATATAGGAGCAATAAGCTAAGCGGCCAGGAGTTGAATTGGTATTAAGTGGTTTAGTAACAAGGCAGCCAGCGAGGAAAGAACAGCATGAGATAATATACAGTGCGACGGGTAAAGAACTAAATTCATATTCACCTTAAATCAGATTTGGCGTTGGGTAATATGACGATGAACTAATATTGCGGGTGTTAAGAGCAGTGAAGCGTAGCCACAGCCTTTAGGTTTTTGATTAGTGAAATGATTTATGCCGGAGTTAAGCAGAGAATAGTAGCGAGTAATCTTGGGGTTTGTATTATATACGAATACCAGATGGAAATAACGTATCTTTTTATGGCACTGCCGTGTTCAGATTTGTTGGAGATTAATGGTAGAAGCGAAGCGTACGAAAAAATAAATAAAAATATAAATGAAATGTTAGGCGAAAATAATATCTTTTATGTTTATGAAAATCTTGGAATTTATTATTATAGTTGAATGTATGAAATTAACATTTTTAAATGTGTTTTAACAATCGATTTTGTCTTGAGTAGGTGTATCTTTCATTATTAGGTTTAAACATCCGTCGTCTTGGTGTGAATTTAATCTCAAAATTACCATGAACACGTCAAAGATATTTTTGAAAATTGTGACTCATTCAAAAACTATCTCCTCGTATATTTGGGAATCAAAAATAACTTTTCTTAAAACAAAACAACCTTATAATTTAAGGCCCCAACTGGTTGTTAGCTAATTTTGAGGCTTGGGCTAAGAACTGACTCATAGGCCAATTTAACAATTTTCTGAGGTCTAGTGTTAAAATAAAGTTGTCAACTGGTTTTGACATTTTAATATCATACTTTTGGATTTCTGGTTGTTTAAATATAAAATCATATTTTCATATGAAATATGATTGTATTCAAAGTTCAAACCATGATCATAGTCGCGATGATCCTAATACAACATTGATTACAATTGTGTTGTAGTCTAGACACACACAAAACTTATTGTCATGGGTATGTAAAATCAGACATCTCTAAAATCAAATATCTCAATGAAAAGATGAGAATATATCTGTAACACCTCTTTAGAATGTGGATAGAGTTTCGCACATAATATAATGCAGAAACTAAACATTATAAAGAAAAAGAACTGCATAATATAATGCGGAAACTAAACATTAGAATAGTATGCGTACCATAACTTGTGAGATGAAAAGAGAGAGAACCTAAGCGCTTGAGAAAGAAATGAAAGCTTTGTGTAACAAGAGAAAATGACAACTATTTGCATCTCAAGCATTGTAAATGAAGATTGTGGAGAAAATAATTATTGACTAGTCCATAAACTATCACCTGCAACAAGCTTTTTGTGGTCGAGAAATACACATTGTACGTTAAATATCGGTGTCCTAATTCCCTCTTCTAATTGTAGTTTTCGCGCGATTGCGTTATTGAAGCGAAAAATGTTTCACTAGCGTTCATTGTTGTTGCACTTGTTGCCTTCAACTTTTTCTTTTGAAAACGACAAAAGTATATATTATATGATATGTTTTTGAGAACACAAAACTTGCTATACATATATGAATAGATGTTGCCTTCAACTGCAACTAATCCTAGAGAACAGTGTAATATTGGTTAATAATATGAAGATGGAAGGTAAATAAATTGCATAATAGTTAAGGATGTTTGTAACAACTAACAACTAGATATAGGGAAATATGTGTGGAGTGTTTAAAACTTGTTACCAATCTGAAATTAGTTAATTTATGGTTTGCAAATATCTCTTACTTTGGTGTCACACACTAATTTGTTAGCTTCGCCATCGAAGAAAAACTATTAGTCTGCACCTCTTTACATCCTATTTTGTTTGTTATGATAATATTCCAACCCCACAGATAGTAAAATCTTTGTAGACTTTTTAAAAGAAATACGTTTGTTGTATAAATTAATTATACAAATTTTGTATGTAACTATTTATAGTTATATAATGTAGTATTAAATATACACTGTATAATTATAAATAGTATTAATAATAAAAGAAAAGTTGAATTAAAAATATTATATAGTTAATATAAAGGGTTAAATATGTTTTTGGAGCCTAAATAATTTGGCAATTTGTTTAGTCATATAAAAATAATTACTCGTTTTAAGGCTTCATATTTTCCTCCATCAAACTTTTAGTTGCATGTCCGATTCATGGGACCTAAAATTTTGAGAGGAGCAATAACTACTAACTAAAATATTACAATATTTGAAGGAAAGAACATGGCGATGCGGTGTAATTTGAGTCAAGCATAACGGTTGTATCTGTTTGTTCATTAGAACACTCAAGCGGTGAGAGAAAAAGAGTGGCCTTAATGGTTGGAAGGACCACGTTCAAGGTCCAAGCGGGCAAGCAAAGACTTGGGTCCCTAAAAATATAAAAAAATTATCCAAGGAAAAAGGGCATCGAGTTTAATAAAAAAAATTACGCAATGGTATATAAAGACTTAAATATATACTCCCTTGCAAATATACCCATTATCCATTCTGCACTGTAAAAATAAAACTTCTTAAAAAGACACAGAAATATTAATTATTTCTAGTTACCCACTATGTGTCAGATTTTGATGCCAGCGTTAGCTAGTATGTTGGCTTGTTTTATTATTTGCGAGGAGGTAATGGATGGCGTATTTGCGAGTGAGTAAATGGATAATGAGGATATTTGCGGGAGGGTAACATATATTTCGTGAGGGTAAATGGATAATAGTTTTTATATTTCTGCGAGGATAACATATATTTACATAGCAGCTATTAACAAAATCTATGTGTTGAGGGGTAACTAAATCATATTAGTATTTACAAGGTCTTTTTGAACTATTTTACAATGGGGTAAATGGAAAATAGTATATTTGTAAAGTGCTCTACTCTTTAAGTGTCATGTTTATAAAGATAAGCAATCTAGAAAAGGAAAACTGATCAAATCTCTTAGCTAGAAAGAGCTTATATGAGAACATAATTTGTAACTTTGGCAGTGTTATGTGGATTGTTTCTAAATAGGATTCTTTGCGATTCTTCTTTGAGGCAGCCGATACCACTGATTAGACTTTAATCGTGTAGTCCACGGTGTATACACTATAATATAGTCAGTGCGAAATATGATTGTAAAGACTAAGTCGTCATTAATTGCCGTGTGAGTGAGGACCGGTTCGATTAAGCTAATTCCCTCCTCATATAACAGTGTGAAAAGCGTTAAAGTCGCTAATTGCGAGGCGGTTCCTGCTGAAATCCTACTTGTAATACGCTGACTACTTTGTAATCGACTTACCTGTTTCCGATGATTATTAATTATTATTATTATTATTATTATTATTATTGTTATTATTGTTTATTATTTATTGTTATTATTATTATTATATTATTATCTGGCTTTCCAAAGTGAGTGGTGAACAATTGTGATGGTAAATGATGTTGTTGATGGTGATAATGATAGTGCGTGATGGAGTGTGCGAGAGGAAAGAGAAAAGTAAAGGAAAAGAGAGTGAGATGGTGGTGGTGGTAATTGGCCCGTGGTGGTTGTGGTAGAGAAAGGAAGAAGGAGAAATCAGGAGAAAGAGGTGAGATGGTGGTGTTGGTGGTGGTAAATGGTGGTGGTGAGTGGTGGGTGTGATGGCGTGGTGGTTTTGTGAGAAGGGCAGCCGAATGCGTTGGTGAGTGGTGATGGTGGTGAAGAAAGAGAAGAAAAGAAGATGGGTGGTGGTGGTGGTAGTGTGGTGGTTGTAGTGAGAGAAAGGAGAAGATGGTGGTGGTGAGAAGAAAGAAAGAAGATGCATTGGTAGTGGTGGTGGTGGTGTGGAAGAAAAGAAAGAAGAAGATGTGAAGAAGATAGAAGAGAAAGTAAATACGAAAATTGTGTTTGGTTGGGATTTTTAAAAAAAAATCCGGCAACTGGCAGGACCTCAAATTTAAATAACTCTAACACCATTGATTAAATTACAGTCAAATACATTCGAGCGTAATGTTGTGTGAGAGGAGAATTAGCGAGGGACCACTCGGTCGTCGCTAATCATTACTTCAATATAGTTTACAGTGTAGAATTTTCAAATTGGCTTTTTGACATTTATGAAGAAAGTGTTATTCCCGTGTCAGATGAAAGTGCTATTCGCGTTTTTTGCTCAGTGATGATGTGTTGTCCGACTGCATCCACCCCAATACCTTTCGAATCTCGAATGAGTAACATGATTGAAATATCGTCGGTTCCCAGGGCTAAAGCGAAATCTGACTACTGGTGATGGAGGTTGATGCGATCAAATACTAATCTGACTAACTAAAAGCCTTCGGCGACTTGGATAATGAAAACTTGCATCTACTGGGATCTGCAAGTAATCTTATCTTTCTATGTTCTTCATCTGAGCAACTAAGTATTCTACAATTGCAAACAGTCATTCAACACGATTCAAATCCAGAAAATATGTCCAATCTTACAGCAAACAGTTTTCAATCAAAACAAGAAAATTCAAGTATATTCATTCACACACACTAATTCATTCAATATCAAGTTCCAATACGATTCAGTATTCAAACTGCGATTCAACAGTTCAATCACACAGAAGATATAACCGCATAAACCAGGTTCAATACATTTCTTCACTCAAAACGCAATGGCAATTCAACTTCTGGAACAAAATGAAACAGAAATTATACACTGCATTCAATGGGTCAGCATTCCTGGGGAAGACTTCAAGGAGTATTCGGCGCCTGCCTAACCCCTCGAATAATAAAATTAGCATCGATACCTTAGGAAAAATATTTCGTGATCTCCGAATACGCTTTCAGACCCAAGTCTTTGGGCTAAGACTCCAAGCTTCTTGTTTTGCACCCAAAGTTCTTAATTTTGCACCATTCTAAATGCACTACACTCACACTCTTGTATTTTTATTTTTAAAAAATCTCTGGCTTTCAATATCAACTTCGATCCGCTCTTTCGTTTATTATTATCCTAATTTTGAATCAATAGTACTATTTAGGTTTGTATTTTGTGTTGAAGTGTTATTTAATTTGGAATTTTTATCAACAACAACCGATCCTCGAGTGTAGAATCTCTGATCCCATCGCAATGCTTGGGTTGAATTTTGCAAACAGAAGAAACTCGCGGAATGGGAGCACCAAATATTGATTTTTTTTAGTGATATTTAATTTGTATTTAGAAACTAATTTGTACTATTTGGGTTTGTGTTGGTCTAGTGCAACACAAGCTTGAACTTGATTATAAAATCGACTGAAATTATTATTCAAACGATTTCGTAATAGCAGATTGCACGTAATGGACAAATTATCAAATGTATAATTTATTTATTTAAATATATTATAGTTGTTTTTAATTATATTTTAGCAAATCGCTGTATTTAAAAATTGGACACCCGATATGTGTCCTCAGATCCTTGCAGTATTTCGGATCTCGATACACTTCACACAAGTTCAAATTTCCCATTTCGTCTAAAACTCTCTATTAAAATTGATGATAATTTTTTTTTACTGTGGAACTCAACAAGTGGCAGGAGTGATTCTCATTCACAACCTTCATAGACTACTAGTTTGTCCATAAATTCACAAAAATATGCTACACTTGATGATGAGGAAACAAACAAAGTATATCTAGAATTTTCTAAAATGGATTGTCCAAGATCAAAATATTATACACTCTGGCTACTTTTACTATGTCTGATGCTATGTTAGCTTGAGTCCTTAGTTGCAAGCATGCTAGTGAATTCTTGGGACAAGATCCATAAGCATTTTTATGCTCACCTTAAGGCTAAGGCTTGTCAATTGAGATCTGAGTTGAAAACACTCAAGAAAGGCACCAAACCAGTATTTGAATTCATCACTAAAGTTCATTCTATGGATGACTTTCTGCTGCTATAGAGAGGAGGTTAAAGATCAAGATCTCGTGGATATAATCCAGAGCTGATCTACAGGAGAGCAATACTTTGTGATGATGTATTATGGCTGACCAGGCAACACAGATCTCATGGAGTTAGAGTCTCTGCTACTTGTTCAGAAGCACAATTGGACATCAAGAATTAACCACTCCAACACCTTCTTCCAATGCTGTTTAGGCGCTAATATACAAAAGGCTCCTCAGGCCAATGCTACTACAACTCCTCGGCCCTATCATCATAACAATTATCCACCCCATGTGCATGGCAGATACAGATTCCTAGAGGAAGAGGATGTGTAGGTTTAGGGCAAATTCTAATGCCTATCACAGTCCTATCTACACTGCACCTAATACTTGTGCCTAAAACTACTTGCCCATCAGTGTGTGGCAAATATGGTCATGCACCGCTTCTGCCTGGGTATTTGGTTGATGAGCACTTCCACTCCCGCACACCTCCAAGTAACTCTACACCACTCATTGCTTCACAACCACACCTTCAACAAGGTTCAGAGACTACGCTCCTCATGCAAGTTTTGCTACTTTTGCTTCAGAGTACTTGTTAGTGTGTAATGTTGAATTCCCACCAAAGTTCACTAATCTCAGTTGGTATTGCTGACACTCATGTGTCTCTCATCACATGACACCTTGTGCTAATTATTTTGCACACTAGTTCTCCATATACAGGACCTCACAAAGAAACCATGGGAAATGGTCATGGCACTATCTTTCAATCCATTTTGGCTCTACACTACGAAAAAAGAGAACGTGCTTGCGGAGCTTAATGAGGAAAATGAATCCTGAAAAAAAAAAAATTATAGAGAGGGAATTAGCGAGCTGATAAGCACTATCGCTAAAGAGTAGGCGCTTTTTTTTTAAAAAATACGGCCAACACAACACGTGCAGTGGCGGATCTAAGACCTCCTGCACTGAAGGAGTACAAAAATTTCCTGAACACACACACATCACAAGTAGACTAACAAGTTTCTAAATACAAATTTAGAAGTAGACTAAAAAGAATCACATATTCCAAAAAATACAAAACAAATTAAAATTAAATAGACTAACATAATCAAAATAAATTAAATAGCACTAACATAAATTACAAAGTAATTAAATAACACTACTACAAATTACTAATTAAATAGCATAAACGAGTAATCAAAATTAAGATACTTAGAACTGATTCAATGAGACACAAACTTTTTAAAATAAAATATGTGGTTTGTGGGTGCATTACATGTGAGAGTGACATATATTGAGTGTACAAGTAAAATAAAGTTAATTTGGGTGTAAAATATATTTTTCAATGTGTACATAAACATTTTTCCTCTAGGTGACTTTATCTTAATTTTATTTTTTCGCGCTGCTCACTAACCCCTAAAATAAATGGTCTAACATCAATTTACACTTAATACTCTTGATAATCGTTATTATAAAAAAATGTAGAGAGGAAAAAATGAAGCAAAATTTAGACTTTCAATTACAAAAAATAATATTCTAAAAAGTTAAATATATATATATATATATATTGTATATATATATTATAAAAATAAAACTCAGAACTCATCACAAATTGAATTCAATAATGGTTAAATTATATGTTACAATTATAATAGCAGAAAATGTCATGCAAAGCTATGCGTAAAGTTAACAGCAAAATAATAAAGAATGCGATATAAGTCAAAAATTAAAAAAATGAGGAAAAGGAGAGTCCACTGCAGAATCATTACTATGAAGCTATGATTGAGAGGGGATGGCAGCCAGCGAGAATGCGAGATCAGATCAAAAAAGACAAACCGGTTTACTGCTTTTTAAATTGGGCCACTTATTTCATTTTAAAATTAGGTCCAGTTCAAAACCATATAAATGGTTATGGAGTTTTTTGGTGTGTTAATAGTCGATTACATGAATATGGATTGGATTAACCTTTCTATTTGTACACCCTAGTTGTACCTTCTCGACTTGATGGGACATACACCGCACTCATGCATAAAAGAAAAAGCCTTAAATTAAATCTGGGTAAAAGGTCGGTGTACCTTTTCTACGCCTTGATTAGACAACAATGTTTGTCGCTAAAGGTCATCAAATCCAAAGTGGCCGCTAAAGGTGGAGTTAATGAGTTTTTATTCAAATCTCCCAACCATAACACTCTCATTTCCATTTCACTTCATTTTACCAACTCCTCAACTCTACTCTCTCTCTTTTCCAAATCTATTCACCACCACTACACTGTAACCCCCTTTTTCTAACGCTTAAAAGGTGGTGCTACATAAGTAATAATCTCATTTCTATTTTTTTAAAACACGTTGCTTTATTCTTGATATGAATTTTCTAAATTTTAAGAAAATAGAGACATACCAACATAATATATATGCATCATATATATAAGTCATCATCCATCACTGATGACCATGCCCGTAGGCTTACAATCATCAACAAACAAAGTGTATGTAAATATCTTGAAAGAGCTCCTAGAACTAATACGCACTACTAAGATTAAATATATCTTAAATCAGATGAAATCCTATGCTAGGAGTCAGATTAAATCCTAGACAACTTCACACTCCTCTTCCAGAAATCAATCTTGTTGTGTCCAGAGTGGCTCGTGATCCTCCCGAGCATGATCGTAATGTAAGGGGTGAAATACTACCGTACACAAGTTTGCAACCACGATGGTTACACAAGTTACAAATAATATTGATACAATCACAAGTAATAATATATATAATAAATGACACCAATCCAATCACAGCCAAGAAATTGACCACTCTAAATCCCAAATCCTGCAAAACATAACCAACATTTTAGTGAAGTCAACAATTGATTGTTAATCAAATAAACTAAGTGTCACACTTATTCTATAATTCATCAATGAAGTTAATCCACTATCTAAAATCTTATACTCAACCTACTCCATGGAGATTTCTATCATCATGAGCGTAAGGCGTTTCAATTGCCATAACATGATTGTTTTGCAATGGCGGATATACAATCCATACTCCAATCATTCTGGGCGTGGCTGCACCTTATTATAGATAGTCACCTTGATCGGAGCTCACCGTGTCGGGTGTCGATTTCCTCCGGCCGGTGATGCTACTGGCCCGACCATTGGTAGGAGTTGAAACACAAGTGCCCCCGGAAGGTGCATGATCGACCCAACCGAACCTATCCTCGGTCTTATATGCTTGATAGTACTATAAGAAACATCCTGTAAAGCTCTTAGTAAAAACATCGATCTTACTAATCTAATAATTCATAATCAACTTGACAAATCGAGTCCTTAGGATTCATAACAACTAGTGAGATACATCTCGACTTATCAATCCTTATAAGTCATATCCACTAAGTAACATAGACAACTCTATTTCAACGAATCCAAAATGTACTTAATTTGACTCGATTGCATAGAACTCAAACAAATCACGATCACACAAATCACCTAAGAATAGCTAAATAATATATATACAAGCAACACATAATTTGTGCTATCAACTTATTATTAGTATTTCCCTTACCTTGAAATTGTTCCAAACTAGCTTGATGGTCAACACTTGCTTCAAATTCTACAACACCTATTACTCATCAAAGCAACTATGTCTTAACTCACTATAATCATAGCTAAAAATTATTTTACTAAAATTCTACTTTAATCCTTGTATGTTCGAAAATGCAAGATACATTTGTTCTAAAAGGAAAATCCATTTGTTTGTTAGATAAATTTGTGTAATCTAGTTCACTTGAATAAATGTGTAATTGTGTTGTATTAAATTTGATAGTAAAAGTGTAAATGAGATATATAGTGCAATGTGTTCACTTAGTAGTACTTAGAGTGATATGTAAAATAGTGATTAGTAGTTTGTATTAGTGCGATCAACAAAATGTTGTGTTGACTAGCATATAAATACTTGAGATACGAGTGTAATATTGATTAGTGAAATAATACTTGATTTTAGTTTGAGCAGGTTATTACATTTACCTCCTCTCTCTCACGGTTTTTACTGTTTCTTACATGGTATGCGAGCTAGGGCGATTCTTGAAGAAAAGCGTGAAAATCGAGTGAAATTGGTGAGATTGAGTGAAGATCTTCATCAATTGAGTGGTGTGAGGGTAGAAACCTAAATCAAGCCAAACACGAGTGAAAGTGAGAATCATTTCAAGATGAGTTCTTGACGGTGGTGGAAATTTGCTCGACAATCTTACGATCTTGGATGGGAAGAACTATGATCGATGGTACATGAAGATGAAAGCGATCTTAGGCTATCAAGATGTGTGGGATTTGGTGACGAATGGCCTCGATCCTCTTCGTGACGCATAGCGGTGGCCGCAACCAGAATGCATACAAAGAAGCGAAGAAGAAAGATTGCAAAGTGCTGTTCATTCTTCACTCTAGCGTTTCACAAGCAATTTTTGAGAAGATAGCGAAGCGAGTCGTGTAATGCCGCAGGACATTCTTGAAAGCGCGTACTCACGGTGATGCAAAATTGAAGAAGGTAAGACTTCAAACTCTTAGGAGGCAGTATGAATTGTTAGGAATGGAACCTAGTGATCACGGTATGACCTATTTTATGAAGGTAGAGGCGTTAACGAATCAAATGAAAATGTTTGGTGAAAAATTGGTGATGAATCAATTGTGGAAAAGATACTCCGATCTATGGTTGAGAGATTTGATAGCATTGTAGTGGCAATCGAACAATCAAAAGATCTTTTGCCACGATGAGACTTGATGAATTGCGAGTTCACTTTGGAAGCACCACGAGCAACGTCTCACCGAGAGGGATAATGCAAAGGCAGGCGGGAGAAGGCATTGATGGTTAGTCACAGGGTGAAGGTAGTGATAATCGAGAAATCCACAAAGAGGTAGAGGTAGAGGTGGCTTCCAGGAGGTAGAGGAAGAGGAAATCGATCAGTAGAGGACATGGTGATCAAATACAGTGGTGAAGGAGGCTCTAACGAGAGGGAGGTGGCTACGGTGGTGGTGGCGAGGAAGAATTTTGACAAAAGTCAAGTTCAATGTCACAATTGTAAGAAGTATGGTCACTTCCAAGATGAGTGTTGGAGTAAACCTAATGGTGATGAAGCAAAATTGGCTAGAGAGGAAGGAGATAAGGAAGAAATTCTGGCGATGGTCACTTTGGACAATAAAAGTGATAATGATGAGTCATGGTTCCTAGATACGGGTTGTTACTGCTCGTATGTATTTGGAAGGAAAGATTGGTTCGTAGAGTTTGATGTAAATGCGAGGAGTCGAGTTAGATTTGCGGATGATAGAACCATGAAGGTTGAAGGAAGTGGTAAGATAATGATAAGGAGGAAAGATGGCAATCGTATCTTCATTTTACGGTGTCTTTGTATGTGTCGGGAATGAAGAGTAATCTTAGTATTGGGCCGATTCTTTGGAAAAAGGATACAAGATGGTGTTGGAGGAAAGAGCAATGAAGGTGTATGATGTGAAGAATAGATTGCTAGTGACGTAGCGGCAACTATGTCATCAGCGGGACATTCAAGGTGGATGCGAATATAGTGAAGCAAGAGTGCTTTGCCACCTCTGTTTGTGAGAGAAGAATGGTTGTGGCATCATAGATATGCACATCCGAATTTTAAAGACTGAATCTATTGCAAAGGAAGAACATGGTGCAAGGGTTACCTCGTATCCACACGCTTGGTTGAAGTGTGTGTGCGGTGTTTGGAGAGCAAAATGCAGAGGATTTCCTTGACGGCGGTATTTTGACAAGATCTACAAAGAAACTCCGGGTAATTTTCTTGATGTTTGTGGTCTATCTGACATGAAACCACAGGAGGAAACAAATATTTTGTAACATTTATAGATGATTACACTAGAAAACTTTGGATTTATTTGATCAAGAGGAAGAGTGATGTGTTTGAGGTGTTCAAAAAATTCAAAGTGATGGTTGAAAAACAGTGTGGTGAATCCATTCAGATACTAAGGAGTGATGGAGGGGGTGAGTATATGTCTGGAGAGTTCACCAAGTTATGTGAAAGTGAGGGAATTGTACATGAAGTGACACCACCCTATACACCACAACATAATGGTACAGCTGAAAGAAAGAATAGGACTTTGTTGAACATGGTGAGGAGTATGCTGAAAACCAAGAAATTACCAAAACATCTATGGGGTGAGGCAGTCTCTACTGCCACATATGTGTTGAATAGGAGTCCATCAAAGAGATTGAATGGCATTACCCCAGAAGAAGCCTGGACTGGTCAGAAACCCAGTGTTGCACACCTTAGAGTATTTGGTTATGTGTGTTATAGACACATACGGATCAGTGAAGTAAGTTGGATGACAAGAGTGAGCAGATGATTTTGTTAGGCTACCACTCCACAGGTGGCTACAAACTGTTGAATCCAATTACTAATCAAGTTGTGGTGAGTAGAGATGTACTTGTTGATGAGAGCAAGTGTTGGAATTGGGAGGCTGCAACTAGTGAATCAGTGCAGAATCCAATTGTGGAGATTAATGAGGAACCTGCAGAAGTGACTGAAGTGCAGAATAATGATGATGAAGATAATAATGCGAGAAGGTCAGCAAGAGTGAGGCAACCTTCACAGAGACTAAGTGATTATGAGATAGTCTCTGATAGTGCAGTAACTGCAGAGGGAGATTTGGTTCATTTTGCCTTACTGGCATAATCTGAACCAGTTACAACTGAGGAGGCCTTGAAGAATCCAAGGTGGATAGAAGCTATGGAGGAAGAATTGAGAGCAATTGAAAAGAATAACACTTGGGAATTAGTAACAATCCCAAGTAATAAGAAACCTATTGATGTCAAGTGGGTGTACAAGGTGAAATTGAATCAAATAGGTGAAGTAGTGAAGTATAAGGCAAGACTAGTAGCAAGGGGATTTTTGCAAAAGCAAGGAGAGTTGATTTTGATGAAGTATTTGCTCCTGTGGCACGATTAGAAACTGTGAGAACTGTTGTTGCATATGCTAGCATCAAAAACTGGCCTATGCATCAATTAGATGTTAAATCAGCCTTCTTGAATGGTGAATTGGAGGAAGAAGTGTATGTCACACAACCACCTGGATTTATGAGAAATAACAGTGAAGGAAAAGTATTTAGATTGAGAAAGGCACTATATGGCCTCAAACAAGCTCCACGAGCTTGGAACAAAAAGATTGATGACTCATTAATAAAGTTGGGCTTGAGAAGTGTATTTGAACATGGTGTATATGTAAAGGGTGAAAGACGGTGAAGGTGTAGTGATAGTATGTCTCTATGTAGATGATCTACTAGTATTTGGAAATAAGGTGAGTGAAATTGAAGTTTTTAAGAAGATGATGATGAGAGAATTTGAGATAGTGACACAGGAAATCTCTCCTACTTCACGGGCATTGAATTTAGGAAAACCAGTGAAGGAATTGTAATGTGTCAAGAGAAATATGCTAAAGATTTCTTTGGAATGATTTGAGTGCAACAGAATTGCAATCCTATGAGACACACCCAGTAACGAGGGTGTGTTTGATGAGACAGGGTGATGAAGATAGTGTTGATTCCACGTATTTCAGACCGATTGTTGGTGGTTTGAGATACCTGTGTAACACTAGGCCTGATCTAGCCTATAGTGTTGGATTGATTAGTAGGTTTATGGATAAACCTAGAGTACCTCACCTCATGGCAGCAAAGAGGATTTTAAGATATGTGCGAGGAGCAGTGGGTTTGGAATTCTGTTTCCAAACAAATTTGATGAATCAAAAGAGGCGTTATATGGTTATACCAATGCTTGATTGGTGTGGTGATAAGAATGATAGGAAAAGCACAACTGGTTTTGTGTTTATGTGTGGTTCAAGCCCTGTTTCATGGATTCAAAGAAGGAGACAGTAGTAACTTTATCCTCCTGCGAAGCAGAATACATTGTTGCTTCCATGAGTGCCTGTCAAGCGGTGTGGCTTGACAATCGATCAAGCCCCGAAAATGAAGGGCGATGGTTGATTGAATTGTTTGTGGATAATAAATCGGCAATAAATCTTGCCAAGTATCCGATGGCACATGGAAGGTCTAAACACATCGAGACACGCTTCCATTACTTGAGAGATCAAGCAACAACGAGAAGCTCAAGGTGAGCTCTCTGCAAAAGCGAGTTGCTTGATTCTTTGATGTGATGACAAAGGCTTTGAAGGAGAGAGATTCAAGATCTTTGAGACGGATGATGAATGTGGTTGATACAAAGGAACTAGCTTAAGGAGGAGTGTTAGATAAATTTGTGTAATCTAGTTCACTTGAATAAATGTGTAATTGTGTTGTATTAAATTTGATAGTAAAAGTGTAACAAGATATATAGTGCAATGTGTGCACTTAGTAGTACTTAGAGTGATATGTAAAATAGTGATTAGTAGTTTGTATTAGTGCGATCCAACAAAATCTTTGTGTTGACTAGCATATAAATACTTGAGATCTGATGTAATATTGAGGTTAGTGAAATAATATGATTTTAGTTTGAGCCGTTATTCTTTACCCTCTCTCTCTCGGTTTTCTCTATTTCTTACATTGTTGAACATAGTTTTCATTCACAAATTTTAGGTGCATTGAGATATATCATAAGTTAGAGTAAAAATTTGAATCAATGTCTAAGTATATATAAAGACATTCTCATTTTAGCTCAAAACAATGTAATTTGGGTATTTAAATATTATCCTAAATCATACCTTAATAAATATTGAACATTTGAAATAATTAAGTAATAAAATAGACTGAAGCTAAATCTAAAGCTCCGGTTTAGCCTAAAATTTATAGAAAGAAGTTGATAAAAGAGAAAGAATGATTTTTAAAAGAAATAGTTTAACTTCCCAATCTATATATCATACGTTCTCTTTATTTTGTACAGAGAGTGAGAGTTGTTGGAGGTGTTATTGGAAAGGGTT
Organism: Oxytropis ochrocephala; assembly: GCA_020916435.1. NCBI lineage: Eukaryota > Viridiplantae > Streptophyta > Magnoliopsida > Fabales > Fabaceae > Oxytropis > Oxytropis ochrocephala. The sequence goes on from CM037089.1 coordinate 99,097,744, forward strand.
ATTTTCATGAACTACAATAAATGATTAATATAATTGACTAAATAAAAGTAAGGTAAAAACTTGGTTATTTGTATTTTAAAATGTACTATTTCTCAACATTAAAATAAGTACTCCCTCCGTCTCATATTAACTTTCGTTTAAGGTTATGCGCGGGTATTAAGTACTCCCAATACAACATTTATTATTACTTTCCACTTATACGTACCGGTAAAAATTAATTTTTCTGTTCACCCCTTTTAAGCCTCTCATTCAACCTTAGTCTTTTACTACATATGTATTTGTTGTTTTGGAACAAATAAATAAGAGAGCGTATTTTTAGTATTTCGGTAATAATAAAAGACATATTTCCATTAAAATAAAATTCTGCAGATATACTTTCGATCTTTATATTTTATAGAACTTAATAAACTATATTTCAAAATTTTCCGATAATTTGGACTTTCTTGTGCAGTACAAATTTCCATTGACAGATCCCTTTTAGCTATAATTTGATGGAGTTTTAAGCTCAAATTTCTTCCATAAGCTTCTATAATATTTCTCTTTTAGTAAATGCGATTTTATTTTCTTAAAAACATTCTCTAAATACCAAACTAATTATTATTCTATATAAGAAATATATAAGTATAATATAAACAATGAAACAAAAATTTTAGGGCGTTACAACCACCACCACTACATACCTCCTACCACCTTCTCTCTCTCTCTCTCTCTCTTCACCACCACCACCCCCTCATCCTCACTCCTCTCATCCTCACTCCTCTCTATCACTCTCTCTTTCTCCCTTAATAACATTCTTCTTCTCTCTTTACAGTAATTAACCCTTCACCACCACCACCACCACATAGATCTCTCTCATTCTCTTTATCCCCTTACTCTCTCTCTCTCTCTCTCTCTCTCTTACGACCCCACCACCACAACCACATAGATCTCTCTCATTCTCTTTCTTTCCTTCTTTGTTTTCCTTCTCTCTATCCTCTCCACCATTCACCACCACTCCACCACACCACCACCATTCTCACTCTCTCTCTTTTTGGAAAGCTTGGTGATGATGATGATAATAATAATAATAATAATAATAATAATAATAATAATAATAATTTGAATAATTTGAATCCTCATACAAGCCATTTAGGGTTTGGGAAGCGTGCTTTGTCGGACTTAGCGAGGAATGGTCCCTAGCAATTTAGCGGTAGCGGAATTTCCTCGCTATGGGAATTAGCGAGGAGGGTATAAGCGACTAAACTAAACCGGCCTCGCTAATGCTCGTTAGCGGCAATTGGGCACATTAGCAATGGAAAATTCCCTAGCTAATGCGCTTTTTTTGTAGTGCTAGTACTCTAAAGTCCACTCAAAACCCTAATCACACTTACACTCTCAAAATCTATTGCTTGTTCCTAGTCTAACACGTAATTTAATTTCAATAGGTAAATTTGCTAAAGATAATGTTGTAACATCGCATTGCTTCGGAATTGTTGATTGCTCTTATACGAACCAACACGAGTCTTTTTAGCATGATGTGTCTTCACTTGCATGCTTTAGGAAACTTCCGGAAGGTCACTCATCCAGCTACTACTCCGAGCCAAGCACGCTTAACTATGGAGTTCTTATGGGATCGGCTCGAAAAGAAGTTGCATCTTGTTGGTATATGTAGTCCAAATCAATTCTTTTAAGTCTTTCTTCAAGCTGTCTGATCCCATACCTGCACAACCTCAGAATCCTCTCATTTCGGTGCTGGTCGGTTCATTCATGTGCCCGCCTCTCTATAAGTTATCGGGGGCGCTCTTTGTCAGTGCTCTGCTGGCGATCACTCCTGCCCTCGTCATCCATGGATGTCACAAATGTTGTTTATTTCGAATTTCACCTATTTATGCGCTTTGTTAAATCACGGGCATCTAATGAAGTACTCCTTGAGGCTATAGAGGCTCTACAATGGATTATTATTCATGCCTTGTCTCATGCTTCACGAGTTGTTCACCCGGTGCTGTTTGCGATGGCTAGCTCAATAAACTTCACTAGTTCTTCTCAAAATGTTTCTTTGTATTCAAATAATGTATTTTCTTTGAATCCCCATGATGTTGTATCGATGCCACCCCACATTCTTTGTGGCATCATAGATTAGGAGCATGCTAATAGTCGCCACAGTACATTCAAGTGCTACATCATTGTAATATTTCAATTCCTACCTCTAAATCTTTTGAACTTTGTAAGTCTGTTGTCTTGGAAAAGCACACAAATTGTATGCTCCTCCTTCTACTTCTATTCATTCTACAACTTTTGAGCTAGTCGACCACGGATCTTTGGGGACCATCCCCTACTCCCTACAGTGGAGGTTATCTTTACTATATTGCATTTGTAGATGCTTGTACTAAATATACTTGGATTTACTTTCTAAAAGCTAAATCGGAAAAGCTATTCAAGCATTTAACCGATTTAGTCAAATGATAAAAACTCAATTTTACGCTTGATTAAAGGCTCTTTAGTCGGACTTTGGGGTTGAATTTTGCCCTTTCACTAATCATCTCACATCACTTGAGTACTATACATAGGAAAACATGTCCTTACACTCACATAAAAATGACACAGTTGAGAGAAAACACGGGCACATTATAGAAAGCTGGTGCAGCTCACATTAGCTCATGCTTCCATTCCTCTCATCTATTGGGATCAAAGTTTCCTTCTACTGATTTTATCTCACAAATAGGTTGCCTCTGTTTGGTTTACCTTCTTTCATCTCACCATATCAAGCTTTGTTCAAGACCTTAGCGACTATGCTCACCTCAAGTCCTTTCGGTGTGCCTATTTCCCATTAACTTACCCTTTACAACAAAAATAAAGCTATGTTTCGCGATGTTGAGTGTGTTAACACAGGTCTTTCTCCCACCCATAAAGGCTTTAAGTGTCTAAGTCACGATGGTAGAATCTATATTTCTAAAGATGTTCAATTTCATGAACACAAATTCCCATATCCTAGGTTGTTTCCTCTTTGTTTCTACAACACATACCAATACCACAACCTCGATGTCTAGATCTCTTTTGCTACCATCTATCTCACCTCAAACAACCACTTCCTCACACTCTGTGCAACCTTGATCATCACTTTGAACCTCTGAAACTTCACCTATACCTTTACCTACACCACCCACCTCATTTATACCAATGAACCAAAACAACTCGACTCTGCCTCCTACATCTTCACTAATCCTCCTTCTCCTCCACCCATACCACAGCCACCACCTCCTCCACCTACAACTAACACTCACCCTATGGTTACCATAACCAAAACAGGCAACCTAAAGCCCAAAGTTTTCCTTAACCATGTTGAACCAACTTTAGTCAAAGCAGCACTAGCCATACCTTAGTGGGTTGAGGCTATGAAAAGTGAATATCAGGCACTAATAAGAAATGGTAAATGGACTCTCCTTTGAATTACCACCCAACAGATAAGCAATAGGGTGTAAATGGGTTTATAGGGTCAAAGGGAACCCTGATGGGACAATCAATAAATACAAGGCTCGTTTGGTAGCTAAAGGCTACAATCAATTACCAGGACAAGATTATGGTGAAACCTTTTCACCAATTATCAAGCGTGCTACCATCAGAATTGTACTTACTTTGGTTCTTACATATAAATGGGAGATACAACAGATAGATATCAACAACGCATTCATATATGGTCACTTAGAAGGGGATATTTACATGCAACAACCACAGGTTTGTTTCAGAAGATAAACACCTAGGGTGCAAGTTACAGATCATTATATGGCTAAAGCAGGCTCTAGAGCACAGTATGAAAGAACTAAAGCAAGCTCTACTGCGGTTTGGATTTAAACCTAGCAAGTGTGACCATTCCTTATTTGTGTACACTCTGAGAGGTGTTCAAATTTATGCCCTAGTTTATGTTGATGATATACTCATTCTGGGTCTACTTATACTTTAATTCATGACCTAATTACCAAGCTACAAACAGAATTTGCCCTAAAACATTTGGGGAAGCCATAATATTTTTTGAGAATTAAAGTAAAATACCTGCAATCTAGTGCTATCTTTGCTTCGCACTGATCGAAATATGTAGTAGATCTACTTGAGAGAGCTCACATGGCCCTGGATGTAGTCAATGTCCACTCAATGGTCAAACTCGATCGCCATGACACTGATTCTCTGGTTGATCCTCATCAATACCGTTCTATTGTAGGAACCTTGCAGTACATCACCATAACTCGACCTGATATAGCCTTCAGCGTCCACAAAGTATGCCAATTCCTTTCCTCGCCGCTTGATCCTCATCAGAAAGCTTTGTATGGAGTGAAGCAAGCTCATAGAGCTTGGTACAACAAGATAGACTCTATTTCACAAAAAGAGGCTTCACCAAATCACCCTCGAGAGCGCACTGATATGTGAAGAAATACGAGAGCATTAATTTGCTAATTGTCAGCCTTTATGTTGATGATCTAATATTTACTGGAAGCTCAGCTCAGATGATCAAAGATTTCAAGTATTCAATGAAGCAACACTTTGACACACGATTAGGGAAGGCCCGAGTTATTTCTTGGGAGTAGAAATTAAACAAGATGAGAAAGGTATCTCTATGAACCAACCCAAGTATGCAACAGAGATTTTAGAAAGGTTTGGCATGAGTCACAGCAAGCCAGTCTCAACACCAATAGTACTTGGTTTTAAGCTTTGTAAAGAAGGAAATGGAGGAAGGGTTGATCTGACACATTACAAGCAAATAGTTGGATCATTGATGTATCGACAACAACTCTCCACGATCTAATGTTTGCGGTTTCTCTCATTAGCGGTACATGGAGGAACCTAGTGATTCACATTTGCAAGGTTTGTCAAATGGGTCTTTGAGATACGTAAAGGGCACCATTAATCACGGGAATCATGTATAGAAGAAGGTGTAACACGATCAACCACGAGAGGCAAAGTTCATTGCGACTAGTTGTGCTTGCCAAAGCTGTGTGGTGAGAAGAGTTTTGGAAAAGATAGAAATTCCTTAGAACAAAACTTACGTGATACATTGTGATAACAACTCAACTATTAAATTGTCTAGAAATGCGGTGCTTCATGGAAGAAGCAAGCACATAGATGTGCACTTCCATTTCCTCAGAAATCTTGTGAATCAAGAAGTAATTGAGCCGAGTTACTGCTCTACAGAAAGATAAATTGCAGAGATAATGACCAAGGCATTGAAGACAGAAACTTTTAAGAAGTTGCGTGGTGAACTGGGACTGATGAAGGTCTAATATAGTGTAAACCATATGTTGTTGCGATTTGGTTTAAGGGAGGGTGTTAGAAATAAGGAATTGGCCTATTATATGTTAGTCATGATTCATTGTAATGGGCTAAAGTATAAGCCCAATGTAAATATTAAGTTGTAATGCTTGATTACGTTAATAAATAATTCTTGCTAGGTAAATTCTGTTAAGGAATCAACTGTAATTACACTTGTATAAAGCCTCTATTATGCAATGAAATCAGTTAGAGTTGTTTCCAGTTAATTGAGCATTATCATTTTTACTCTTTACTACTTTAATTTCATCTACACGTCTCATTCATTTTTACTCTTTACTATTTTAAAATTATTGATTGAATTTTGACAAAATTTTAATATTCCTTTTTCTCTATCAATAAGTTTTTTTCGTTGAAAAATTTGAAACTTTAATACAAATTTGTTTTTCAGTCTCTATAGGAAATATTATATGTTGCTAGCTTTGTATTATGATCTTAAAACGTAAATTTTTTTTTCTTAATTGAAAAAAGTCAAGTTTAGAGCCTAGCAGTGAAAAATATATTATAATTAGGAATTCATTACGCTAAAGCAAGAACTGAAAAGATGATGTAGCATTGTAGCCTCATTTCTATTAATATTAATACAAATTTATATTTGAAACTCCTTTTTTATCAACTTTAAATTTGACTTCATTTCACAGAGTAATGTTCAGACTAATTAAATTCTATCCGAGCCCATTCATAAAAAAAAAACATGAAAACACACATGCATATGCATGAGTATACCACTAATAAGCTAAATAAAAAAGTAGGGAATTCTTTAATTCGGTGGAGGTATCCCTAGAAAAATGGGTAATCTTGTAATTTCTCAGTTGTGAAATGTCATAAAAACTAGCAGTATAGTATACCCGTGCATATGCACAGGTATCGTCATGTCCTTTATATGTATAAAAAATAAAAATATAAAAGTATAATTTTCCATAAAAACAATATATAATGTCTCCCTTTGAAACTAAAGAACAATATATATATATATATATATAATAACTATTTATAAAATTAGTTTGTAATATTAAATATTTGTGTTGCAAAAAGTTAAAAAATCGATAATATAATATTAATAATGGAGTAAAAATCGGGAAAAAGGAAAATGAGATTTAATATAAGATATGCCCACGTTGTCGCTCCCATTAGCGCTCCCATTGTCGCTTGGTTTGTCGCTCCATTTGTCGATCCCCTTTATCGGTCTCTCGTTGTCGCTCCTGTTGCCTCTCTCATTGGCATACGTGTGGCGCACCGTTGCCATCCATTGTCGATCTCTCGTTGGCACTCCGTTTGCGCTTTCCTAACGCCTCTTGATTCTGGATCCCATTATCGAGTCTCTCACTTTAACTTTTATTAGTGGTTAAATTGCTTGATTTTAATAGTTTAATAAGCAGATTATAGTAAATAATAAATTTTAGATGATTTAATATTAATGTAATGATAGCTTCAAAAAATATTAATTTAATGACTCAAAATATTAATTTGATTAAATTAATATTAATGATTTAATATTAATTTAAGATTTTAATAAAACCAATATTAATTTAATTAATTTTGTCATATGTTTTTTTAAATATTTATCGATTATTTTGAATAGTCGTTAAGTCATGATTTTTTAAGAGACTAAATAATACTTTTTATCAGTGAGATATTTTTTTAACCAAATCAGTGGGTTGTTTTATTATGTTGATAGTAGAGATAAGTAGAAAGAGTGAGAGAGAGAGAAAAAGAGAAAAGTAGGTTTTAAGTATAATAAAAATTAAAGGCAAAATTACACGAGATAACCTTTAAGTTATTTATTTGTAACAAGTTTGTATCTAAGTTTTTTTGTAACAAATAAACTCTTTTAGTGATTATTCTAGCTTTATATATTTTTACGTAATGTTACTTTATATATTGTGATTCTCTAACTTATGTATTTTAATGCAACCAAACATATTTTTGTGTATTTTGATGTAATCCACATTATGGAATTTCTTAAAAGGGCCAGCGGTGTCAATATTAGGTAGCTTAAGGGCCTATTTGTTATAAAAAAACTTAAAAGTCAACTTATTCTGAATAAATAACTTAAAAAGGTAAATCTGGTGTAAATTTGCTTAAAATTAAAAGATGATGTGAGAGTGAGGCACAATAATAATAAAAGTGAGTGAGAGAAAAAATGTTTGAGAAAATAATTTGAAATGGCATTTTTATCTTTAAAATTGAGATAAAAGTGATGGATAATTTAGTAGAATAGTAGATGGGATAATTTGGTAGTGGGTTGATTGTAGGAGAAAAAGATTTGAAATAAAATAGAAAAGATTTGAAAAACACGGTTAAACTTCGCTCATCTATACTACTAAAAAACTTGGCTCATTATCTTTTCGTTGAATTTCAACGCAGAAAGGTGCAAATGGTGCACTTCATAGTCAAAGAAAGTGTTGGAAGCAAATCACTTCCAGAAAAAACGGGAAGTTATTCCAATCCATCCGAACCGAACCTGTTGCAAGGGAATGGATCAATTGCATTCTTCGTCTGTTGCAGCGAAAAATCGAACTAGGATTTGGAATACTCAAGGCTTTTTCTTCAGGTGAGGTAACTCTATTACTGATTCTGACATTGCTAATTTTACTGAATTTAGGTTTTAGGAAATTAGGAAGGTACTATAGTAGAGATGTTATAGGTGTAGCATTGATTCGATGGTTGAAGATGATGGAAGATATAGGGATTGTTTAGAGAAAGTTAAAAAGGGAATTAGGGATTTGTTTATAAGGAAACGTAACTTGTTGCCTTTGATTTTAAATAGCTACTAGGTAAATATTTGTATGTTAAAGGAGACAAAATGTTTTGTTATTGATCAATAGATTATTTTTATATTATGTTGAGATTAGGGTAATGGATGAATTGATAGATTTGATTACCTCTCGGCGGCGAGCGCTTGATTAGTTACCGCCTCTTCCCAGTTCCCCATGATACCGGAGTAGGGTTGAAGACCTTTAAACTAAGAAATTAAGGAGTATTTACTACATGTTGGAGTGAATTTCAAGTAGGAGTCTGAAAGGAAAAAGCATTTAAAGAGAAATTAAAACTACTGAAAGAGAGATTAGCGGGATCGAACAAGGAGATATTTGGTGTTGTTGACTTAAACATTGACGAGTTCGTTGATAATCGAATCGCATGAATGAAATGGTAGCTAATTGTACAAGGATGCATCTAATAACAGAAGGAAGGTTTATGAGGAGCTATGGAGGTAGTTGCAAAATAAAGAAAGCCTTCTTTTCCCGAAATCTAGAGTCAAGAAGGTGATGGAAATACAGAGTTATTCCATTAAACTCTAGAGTTTAGGTAAAGACAATATCAAGTATTTACACTTAAGGTTGGAGAGCCATAGATTGAGGGGTAAAATAGATGAAACAAAAATTCAAAAGTCACTTTCATAATTTCCTTTGAAAATAAGTTTATAAGGTCGGTGGATTCTATTTGACAGAGATTCTATTTCAGAGCCTTTTATCATGGAGGAATTCAAGGAGGCTTAATGGAATGTGATGGCAACAAGAATACAAGACCAGTGGTTTCATTTCAACTTCTACATGTGATGTTGAGAGCATATTAAATCTAAGGTATGTGATTGAGTAAATAATCATTTTGGTATTTGAATGGGTGATGCGCTGTTGTTATAGTCCCTGGATGTATTGAAATTGCAAACATGTCTCTTAGTGTCTCTTTTATTAGTAACTCTATGAACTAAATTGACAAACAAAAACACATTATGAATAGCAAAAGACACGTTTGAGGACTAAAACAACTTACTAAAGAGACACTTAGGGATGTATTTGCAATTTCAATATATTTAGAGACTATAATGAAATCGCCTCACACATTCAAGGATCAAAATGATTGTTTACCCTATGTGATTTTGTGTCTGAGTTCTGTCATTCTGCTATTCTTCCTAAAGTTGTTTGATCTTTTATCGCTTAAGTGCCTAAAAAGGACCATCTGAATTCTGTTTTGAACTATAGACCTATATGCCTCCTCAGTAGAATATAAAACTATTTCTGCATTTCTAGTTAGGAGACTTAAAAAGGTGTTTAGTAATATTATATCTCTCAAACAACTTTTATTCTGAACGTCAAATTCTTGATAGGGTGGTATAGTTAATGAGCTAGTTTAGTTGGCAAAAGAGGGGGAAAATTCGTTTAATTAAAGGTGGATTTTGAAAAGGCTTATGACTCAAATGAGTTAGGGTATTTTTGAAATACACGGTGAGAAATGTGGGGTTTGATGATAGGTGGTTAGCTTGGGTTTTATAGCTCTATTTCTATTCTTGCCAATGGAAGTCCAATAAAAGGCGTAAATGTGAAAAAAGCATTGAGACAATGTGATCCTTTGATACCTTTTTCGCTTCTTCACTATGACCGAAAGATTATATATATATATATTGGCAATGTAGTTGGATAAATCTCGAGGATCATAATGAAGATGGAAATTTATCCACTGTTGCAATTTGTTGACAATACTATTATGGTTGGGAAGAAGATTGAAAATATGACTAGAAGACTATGTAGCACTTGACACTTTAGGTTGAAGGCGTGTTAGGTGTTCAACACTTGTCGTGTTGGGCGTCGACGACGACACTTCAATTACTCACATTTTCAATTTATAACCGGTGTCTATGTGTATGTGTTGTGTCTACGTTTTTGTATGTCCGGTATGTGTATGCGTGTTGTGTCTACGTTTTTTTGTATGCGGTATGTATGCGTGTCGGTACTTCATAGCTAGTGGATTTATTATTGTTGCTACCACTTTCTTTGAGAAACTAGTGTAAAACTTCATCTAAATTTGAAGGTGCATACATACACATCATATATGTTGGAAAAATTCATATATTCATATTTATATTAATTATAAAAAAAAGACATTAAACCTATAAATATGTAACCAAAAGACAGTTATAATATAAAATGGAAAATAAAAAACATGATGACAACTGTGATTACTAGTCACACTACTTGTTCAATATTTGTTGTTGTACAACTAAAATTGAAGCTTTAGTCTCCAAATCAGGTGAAGCAAGTAAATCACCAATTACACCTAACTCAGAATACTCAGTCCAATTCACCAATGCATCAGTTTGAGGTGACTTAACTCCATTTCGTCTTCCAACTATAATATAATCAAATTTCTTTGCAATATCATTAATGAAAGAAGTTGTTTGAGTAGCATCTTCTATAATCACTTCTTCATACATAACATTTTCAAGTCTACTACGACAATCAACTTGTATTTCCTTCAACACTTCAGCATCAAGCATATATTCCCAGCTACTTTTATCAACCTCTTTTGAAACCAATCTATACACAGACAAATTATTATCATTTTCATTCACTGATCTCTTAGCCAAACAAAGTGCTTCTCTATCATCTGCTCCACCAATGAAAACCATAGCTATATTTGTTGAGTTATAGTCACTAGAACTAGAACCACCACGGTTGACTAGTAACCCAATTGAACAAGGTGTTTTTCCATAACCTTTGTATTAAATTGTCTTATATTGTTGTCTTCTAATTCAACAGAACCATTATCTTCACTATATTTTATATGAAAAGGAAGAATAATAAGGAAGCAATTTTGTCCATAGCTAAGTAAGAAACATCTTCTTGCATGAAATTAGCTGGAGATATAGCTGTGTAGGTGTTAATAGTTGCGAAACCGGCATAGTCATGTTCAAAGAGATTGAATGTTACAATGAGTTCGCCGGAGAAGTTGTCTAGGGTGGAATTAACCATTTTTTGATGGCGGTGAGTAATGAACATGGGAGAGGATCTTCCTATTAGTTCAACTAGATGTAAAACATCTACAATGATGGGAGTGTTTGATGTAGGACAACAAAGTTCAAGGACATTCTTAATTGGTGTTATGTGACATGGTTTGTGGATACATGCAACAATACGAAGTTCAGCATTTCTTTTTAAATTCATTATGTTCCTTTTTTGATAACCTGCATATTTTCTTGATGGGTCGTACAAAAACTTTACACCAATTTTTGCACTTCCTCCTATCACCAACACTGATAACAGCATAACTGCATTTACTTGGGCATCATATTTCTGCAAAAGAAAAAAAATAATCGGATCAAAATTTAATTAGTACACTAAGTTAGGGACATTTTACTTGTGGAAAATGATTTTATGTTGTTGTTTTTGTAGTTGTTTCTACTAATAATTACAAAACTTATAGTTTTGTTTCCTTTTCCTTTTCTTATGTATTCAAAGATATACCTATAAACAGAGAATTTTTTTTTTCTCATTTTTCTTATACAAATTCTAAATACAACAAGTCAAGCACTAAAATCAACAAAATGAAAAAGAAATATTTACTCTCAACAAAATATGTCTTTTTTTGTTGGTAAACTTTGGTTATTTCAGACAAATGTTTTTTATTTTTCTTTAAAAAAGTAAATATTTTATTAATAGCACATAACATTGAGTGAAGAGGTATTCAAAAACCATTATGAAAGTCGGAATTAATTGGTTGAGGTGTTGAGATACATTTAAAGGGTTGACTTCTCTCGAGGGAAGCTCTCTACTGCACACACAAACTTTGAGATTAAACCGGAGGTATTATGGTTAGGAAAGTTTATGACTTACTAACTCTGGCACATGTAAATATTTTTCCCTTATAAACACCACATTACGGAGAAGGAAAAAAAAAACTAGTTTGATGTAGGAATTAGAAATAAAAGAGAAATAGAGAATAAGGAGAAAAATGATACCTTTGCATCAAATATTAGTCCATAGGTGGCAATATCAACTGCACCTTTAGTCCCCAAAATGAGACCAATGCAGGTACCATCAGATTTAGGCATATTACAAAACTTGCAAACTCCCAAACTCACAAGCAATCTAATCAAATGTGTCACAACAATGATGGAAGCTAAGACAAAAATCACTTTAGGATTGTTGCAAAATGTAAGATCCACTTTCATGGTTGAGGTAGTGAGAAATATTGGGAGAAGAAACCATGTTGAGAACAAATCAAGACTGTCAACTAATTGAGATCCTAAAGGAGGACCTTCAGGCACACAAAGACCAAGAATAAGAGCACTAGTAATTACAGGTTGGTTATGTAGTGTCAACACCAAACCCAACAAAAGTACCATGACAATGACTAAATATATGTAGATTTTCTTCACAGGTCTACCTTCTGGGGTTTGTTCCACCACCCACATCATCGCGGTCTATGCAAACAACGGAACTAACACAAATATCATCATCAAAATCGCTACATTCATCATCTTTGCACCATGTCCAATCAGGAAACTACTGGCAATTGCTGTCCCAAAACCAGTCAAAACAAATGTTATTATGTCACTAACAAGAGCTGATGCTAATGCTAGGCGTCCGAGTTCGAATTCAGGATTTTTAGGTCGTTGAGTACTTATTTGCAATGACCGTAAAACTGCAACCACTGTGAGATATGATTATTACAGGCAACCCTACAACATCTGGTATGTTACCAAAGGTTTCTACCCAGAAAGATGGAAATAATACATAGAGGATAGAAAACCAATGACTATGGGTATTAGTAATGAGGTAACAGCAAGGATCCAAGCTTTTGCACCAGTTCTAATTATCATGGAAAAATCCATTTGCACATAGCTTATAAAAAGGTAGAATGTGTAGCCAAATGATGATAACACAGACAAGGTGTCTTGACTTCCATATGGAAATAACATTTGTTTATACTTTTCAACTGCTTCCATCTTAATTGTGGGGCCTAGAACAAGCCCAGCCTGCAAATTAATACACACATTATAAGGTTTTTTCTACCATGGTTTTAAATTGCAGATTGCATTACGTGATGTGGCGGTAATATTAATATTGCGGAAGAAATGTATATACAATGGCATGAGAGAGAGAGAGGTATGCGTACCATAACTGAAGAAAAGTAATGGGGGCACCCCAAGCGTTTAAGGAAGAAATGGAAAAATTGAGTGATGATGAAAATGGTGATTATTTGCAGCTGAAAGATTGTATATGAATGTTGTAAAGTTGGAGTATCATTAGCATGCCATATGCCTTCAGATACTACAGCCGGTGGGAAAGCAAGGCAAACATTATAGATTGACCCGTGATATGGATCATCTTTTACCTTTTGAATTGAAGAGTAAAATGTGTAGTTTGTGTTCATTTTGGTAATTAACCTGAAATCTGAGTTAACTTTGAAAACAACATAAATTAAAGCAACTGGAAGAACAAGAATTAAAAAATGTATATATAGTACTTACATTAGGTTACCTTAATTGACCTGTTAGTTATTTTTGTGGTTAGCTACAAACAGGTTTTGTTGAATTCAACAAAAGCTATTCCACGCTATTTGTTAATCTGTTAGTTAGTTATTGATTCTGTTATTTACCTAAAACAATAAATTAACAGTTATTAATTACAAGCAAATAGTATGTTTTTAGGCTTTATTATTATCTCCACGACATTACTAAGTTTAGTTAGGAAAATGCTCTGTTTTACGAAAAGGTGTCAAACGAAAAAAAGAAGAAATGTTTTAATATAACTTCCTCCCATGATTTCCGTAAATGCCGGAATGAACCACCCACGTCTTTGCATTTAGACACCTACACGTATGAATTCGTCGCTTTCTTGTAAGAAATATTCGTAACATCTAGCAGTGCTGGTTTAGTTAGACTGTACATCATTCGTAGGTTTCGTGTGCAATCTTTCGTTTGTATACCTCTCTCACCAAGTAGTATGTCGTCTTATCTTCACATCCTCTATTGGCTATCTCGACTTGTCTCATTGTCGCACCCACAAGCTCATCCAATTTCGAGGATTTGGATCCTTAATAGCAAATCCTCTAAAGCAAATTCCTACGGCACTATTCTCAACCATTGAATGACATGTAGGGCTTTGATTTTAAATAACAATAAGAGTAAAAAATTAATAAAAACTGTTCAATTTCCTCACTCAGTTTGCGCTCTTTCTTTCTCCTTCGTTGCCATGCCGCTTCGGTCATTCATCTCGCTGCAGTTTCAACATCGTAGTTGAAACATCTCAGGTAATGCAATTCATCATTTTTAATCTCGTTTATTTATCCTTTTCATAATTTTTAATTTCACGCAATGAAATCTTGTTGCCGCTTCATTCTTTCAAAATTGTAACTCTTTATTCATATCATTTTTAATCCCACTTATCTATCCTTTATTTTATTTTATTTTAATACCTTTTGTTTTCTTCTCCTTTTTGTATGTTGTGTTAATAATGTTACTACCTACATGATGTGTGTGCATAATGATAACTCTATTTTACAATTTTGGGAAGGGGTAATTTAGAAAAAAACGTTGCCATGTTTAATGATCACTCTATTGCTGAATACAGTGTCTTCTTCCTATAACTTTTTTAAAATGCAGAATCATCCTTCCTGCAAGATGGAACAAGATTGGAAGCCAAAGAAAGATATGGTTTTTGATGGCACTGATGATGCTTGGAAGTTCTGGGTTGATTATGGTGGAAGAATTGGATTTGGAGTGAGGAAACTTTATACACATTTGAAAAAGGATGGTTTGCCTTCTTCTTGTAGGTTTGTTTGTAACAAAGAGGGGTGCGAAAGCCAGACAAACGAGATTATCCTAGACAGGATACACGAACAAATTGTGACGCAAGGTTGGGGCTCAAGAATGTTAAGGGAAAATTGGTGGTGCATGAATTTGTAGAGGAAAATAACCATGTTTTACAACTACCAAAAACAACTCATATGTTGGCATCTCAACGAAAAATTTCGAAATTTCAATGTCATCAAATTGATCTAGCAGGCGATGTTGGCCTTCAATAAAGGAAGTCATTTGATTTGATGAGTAAAGAAGTCACTACAAAAAAAACGAGGATTAGCGACGGAATTAGCGAGGGAAATTTTGTCCTCGCGAAAAGCGAGGATTAGCGACGGGCGCAAGTCCTCGCTAATGTGACCATTAGCGAGAGAATTAGCGACGGAATTTCAAGTCCCTCGCTAATGTCTGAACGTTGCAGGCTGATTTGACTATTGCAGACTGATCTGACAAGTATATTCGCCTTGATGAGAAAAATTATCTCCGAACAAAAGGCAAAGGAGTTTGGTACATGGGAAAGCGATTATTTATTACAATACTTTCGAGAGAAAGATGGTTGAAAATCCAACTTCTTACCATAGCTATCAAATGGATGTTGAAGATCGAATCACCAATGTGTTTTGGGCAATGCGGTATGCTCATTGATTGCGGGTATTTTGGTGGCGTGGTTTCTCTTGATTCAACGTATTACACAAATAGCTCCCGTAGACCACTAGATGTGTTCTCGGGATTTAACCACCCTCGAAAAGCAGTTATTTTTGGGGCTGCATTGTTATATGATGAAGCAGGTGAGCCATATAAATGGCTCTTGGAGACATTTCTAGAGGCACAAAAGCAAAAAATGCCTCTTTCTATTTCTTGATCAAGCCTATCAATGGCAAAAACACACTTTGAAGTTATGCGAGGAACTTATCATGGTCTATGTACGTGGCACTTGATGCAAAATGGGATCAAGCACTTGGGAAATTTAATGAAGGGTGGATTGCATTTTCTTAGTGACTTTAAGAAGTGCATGCATGTATGGCTATGAAGTTGAAGAACAATTTTAAGAGGGTTGGGAAACTCTTCTTGTAAAGTATGATGTTAAGGAAAACACTTGGTTAGTGTACACTTTAAAGGAGAAATGAGCATTTTGTTACATGAAGAAAGCTTTTACAATAGGAATGCGAAGCGGTAATATAAAATAGATGCTAATAGATGCCATGGAATCAATACTATAACAGATTTGTAGATAGAAATCACTGAAGCCTACTTACACCTGGCGACCATCGCCGCTGTGTCGGCGTCACTTCCATTTTGTTCCAGATTGTTTGAAATGAAAATTGGTATTTTGTGATTTTGATTTGTCGGTGTTGCTTAGATTCTTTGATTTCAAAATCTTGAAATGGGAATGGACTGATAATAAAAATTGAGTGGTGTGGAAGATTAAAAGAAGAGGAGAAGAAATCGATCTTCTTTGCTCGTAGAAGAAATCAATAGAACGTAGAGAAAGAAACAGAAGTTACAGAACACACTCACAATAACAATTTTTATTGATTTTTTTACTCTTATTTATTATTTAAAATCACAGCCCTCCATGTCATCCAATGGTTGAGAATAGTGTTGTAGGAATTTGCTTTAGAAGATTTGTTGTTGAGGATCCAAATCCCAATTTCGACTAGCATCTCTCTCTACGAATGCGAACTTGACCAATTTTTTTTGGAGATTCTTGGGAAGTGATGGAACCTCACCAAGGTTTATTTTTTGTCAAAAATAAATATAGTCTTTAAAATTAGATTTGAGTTCAAGAATCGATTATGCATAGAGAAGATAAATTGAATAAATGAGATGCATTACCAAAATATTTAAAATCAAAATAATTGAAATACTAACAAAATTAATTAAGAACTAATGTTCAATCTTATAATTACTGTGGGTAGGAGTTTGTTTGTCCCCGCTGATTAAAATACTTTTGTTGCAAAATGTTAAAAAAAACAAGTCAGTATTTTATTCTAATCTTATAATGGAGTAAAAGTCGGGTCAAAAAGAAAATGTGATCTAATATAAGATATACACCCCTGTTTGCTCTCGTTGTCGCTGTCATTGTCGCTCGCTACCGCTCCCATTGTCGCTCTTGTTGCCTCTCCCGTTGTTGATCCCATTGTCAGCCTCTCGTTGCGGCTTTCGTTGCCACTTGTTTATATTTATTTTTCTAGATCATTAAATATTAATTTAGTTATAGTAATCAAATTATTAAATTATCCCAACAAAGTTATTTTGGAATTTTTAATAGTGGTTACATTTTTTTTTGAAAATTTTTAGTGGTTAAATTGATTGCTTTTAGTAGTTATAGTAGATTATAGTAAATAGTTTTGATAAAAAAAAAGATTATTGTAAATAGTGCATTGTATATCATTTAATATTAATTTAATCATTTGAATTAAATTATTAAAAAAAGTTATTTTGAATTTTTAACAATGGTTAAGTTTTTTTTTTTTACAATTGTTAGTTGTTGAACTTATAAAATGATAAGGTTTTTTTACAATTGTTAGTTGTTGAATTTAATAGTGGTTATTGTTTTCAATTGTTACCAGTTAAATGGATTGATTTTAGTAGATTATAGTAAATAGTGAATTCTAGATAATTTAGTATTAATCTTATCATTTTAATTAAATTATTAAAAATAAGTTATTTTAAATTTTTTTATTGGTGGTTAAATTTTTTTAAAAAAAATTTTTAGTGGTTTAATTAATGGCTTTTTGTAGTTTTAATAGATACCAAATACTTTTGGTCAAAAAAAATAGATACCAAATACTTATTACTATTTTGTTAAAAAAATAGATACTGAATATTTAAAAAAATTAAAATCTCTTTCTCTTACCACCGACGCATCATATTTTTTTTACATTATTTTTCTGTTAGTTTATTGCATCGGCGGTTATTTTTTCTGTGTCTCTGCTTTTTTGCCTACTGCGTCAGCAAATTTTTGGCAGTAAGCTGAAACTTTTTTGTCTTCCACATCAGTTTTTGTCTCCTTTGTGTAAGTGAAAAATGCTGCCAAATTTTATCTTTTTACGACAATTTTACCCAATTACCCTTATTTTTGTCCAAACGGCAAAATTGTAAGACATCTAATATTGTCGGTTTCCTAACACCTTGTTTGATTATAGTAGAGTAAATATGGCTAGAACACCATGTTAATTATCCTTTCCCTCGGCTTCCTTTATTGACGACTCTTGGGCCTTCTCATCTCCATCACAGATTGGTGACACAGTGAACAATTCCTAGTGTAGATAAATTTGGCCCATGCTTCTTACACACTCCTTGCTACTCTCTACCCATTACCCAGTTGCGCGAAATTACAAACCTATCCTTAATGAAACACATCGTTTTTATTTTTTTTGGACGTTAAGGACGGTTCGGTTGTTTACCACCGAACCCGTTCGATTGTAAACTATTGAGTACTATAATTTGTGATGCACACCCCAAAGTTCTTTAACAGTGGTTCGATAGTTAATTAACGAATTGGTTCGATTTTTAACGGACGAACCACTATTAATGAGACAGATTTCGGTCAGAAGACATGCTCCATATTTCTCATCAGCAGATTCTTTTAGGAGTGTTGAGTAGCAAGTGACACTTAATCCTTTGCTTTTGGTGGAGCTGTGTTGGTAGCTTGCTTGGATAATTCTATTAGGAGAATTAGTAACAATTTTGGGTCTGCTAATTCGCACAGAAGCTAGGTGAGGTGCTGCCATATTGTTTTCGTGTCTTGGATGGTAGGAATGGTTTCCTTTAAATGGTTGATGGAAATGTTTGTTAGTTTCAGGCGTTTGTTTCAAGTCTAGGATTAAGATTCCTAGAAATTTATAAGTTAGGAATGAGCATTCTCATGTTTGTTACAAGTATGAAAATAATTATTTCTGAGTATGAAGATTCTTAGGTGTGTGGTAACTTCCAATAACCTCCATCATTCCAATGAAATCATTCCCATGAAAATGATGGTAATAAGGATTCCTGTAAAAATTACATGAAAATTAAAGTATAAAAATTATTTTAATTACTATAACCACCTTATTTCAAGGAATGCTTAAAAACTTACCAACACTCTTTTTAGAGGATACATTGGATTATTATTCCTACCGTTATATTCCTAGGAGCAATACGCTTTGTGTATCTCCGTCTAGCTTTTGTAGCAAATGATAGTGTGTCCTCTGCAACTCTTCATAAAAGGTGGGTAGAGCTTGTGGACGGTGATGCTCAACCTAGTCTTTTTCGTATGAATTAATGAATATTTTACTTATAAAAAAAAGTATAATGAAGACAAGTACTTGCATGTCTTCTGCTTCAATATCAATAATACACTTAAGAATGTTGATCAAGTGTCAACACATATCTCATCTTTTGGAATTTTGTAATATTTTAATTCAACATTGTTTAAAAAAATTGCTCCAGATCAAGCATCAATTATTAACAAAAAAAAATAGGCTTTTGATTTTCTCACCCCCCTCAACCTACATCCCACCCCCATAATATACGTTTTGGACAAAAATGCCCCCAGCAATATTTAAAATTTCGGAATTATGTTAGGGAATAGGTAATTCCGGAAGGGGGTAAAATGATTTCCGGAATTACCAAAAATTGACGTAATTCCGGTTCACAATTTGTGAACCGGAATTACCTCAATTTTTGGTAATTCGAAATCATTTTACCCCTTCCGAATTACCTAGTTTTAAAGGTATTTCAGAAAAAAAATTAATTAAAAACAAATTAAAATTAATTAAAGACGGCGTTTTCAATCACGAAACGATACAATACAATACATGAAATGGATGAAAAAAATAACATAACGCAACAACAAACGAAATAAAAACACGGTAGAAACTAGTGAGATGGTGGTTGGAGGCGTCGAAGGACCTCGACAGCGGTCCTTACGGTTTCATTTATACAATTTGAATAGGACTCGTGATCGAAATATGTCAAAAGCGGTCCATCATCACTCGAGCGTCATCGTTGTTCTTCACATCCATGGTGGACCATCGAACACGATTATTATCGCCATAGTCGGGTAGCGATAAATGATCCGGGTGACTTCTTGCTCGTCACCCTCCAGCTGCACCTTCGTTGTTATTTTCGTTGAAAAAGTATAATACTACGATATTGAGGTTAAAAAAGCGAGTTACAAAATTATTTACGAGTGTAATTGTACACCAAAGTGGCATAAAAACATATTTTTAGTGTTAAAAATGACTTTTTGACACTTGTTTTTATTTCTATCCGTTACTCGATTTTTTTGACACGTGGACATATTTTTTCCGTTGATTAAATTTCTTTGACACTTGTTTATTATTTCTATCCGTTACTCGATTTTTTTACACGTGGACATATTTAATTATTCTACGACTCTTGCGTGTACAAAAAAGCAACAAATAATAATGTAAAATTATATAAACAATCAAGATGTGATATCTACATAATCATATGGTGTCATTGGAACATGTCTGGAACAAAAGAAGACCATAGCGCATGCATCTAATGTATGGATATTGCCACGATCTAGCTTCATCATCGAGGCGTATCGACCCCAAGAAGGATGTGCGGGAGGATAGGGCTAGTGTGGTTCAACTTGACAAGAATCCAATGATTCCTATGGATGAACCCAACACAAACCAACTGACTCTGGATGCTTTCACTCCCAAGGACAGATGCTCCCCAACAACTGACCGCTCGTCCTTGGTAAACTTACCAAATATAGGTTGCTCCAAATAAAGTCTTATGAGGCTCATGATTGTGAATCCCATCCACCACTCTCACCTTCCAATCGAACTAGGAGGTAAGAGTGGTTTAGCTTTCAATGCAAACTTACAACCACATCTTTTCGAACTCTTGTGTCTACCAGCAGAACACCCAACATCTACTCGACTGTATGTGCCCCGTCTCTCACAACCATAAACAACCTTGTTCTTTTTCCCTTTCCCATTCTCCGTCGTCTCTGTTCGAACAATAACTACAATGACTCCGTTGGCTTTCCGGTATCTCTAGCCCAACGTGTCATTGCATCTCAGTAGGAAATATCTCGGATGTCGTAAACGCTTGGTTAAATCCATAATAACCATCTATTTAAAAAATAATGTTATATAAAAAAATAAAAAAAAATTCGGAAATACCTTTTTTAGAGGTATTTCCGGTTCACATATTGTGAACCGGAAATACCTCTAAAAAAGGTATTTCCGAAAAAAATTTAATTTAATAAAACAAAAATTGGAATTACCTTTTACGGGATAATTAGGTTCAAAAACGTGTCTAGGAAATACCAAGTTTCTGCGCTTAATTAGGAAAAATCACCTCAATCTTCCGAAAATACTTTTTTTTTTTTTGGTAATTCCGAATTTTTTTATGTAGGTCCGGTTGGTTTTTTTATGCCGGGGCATTTTCGGGATATATGCATTTATGGGGGTGAGATGTAGGTTGAGGGGGATGAGAAAATCAAAAGCCAAAAAAATATGGACAATCATTGTTACTGTTTGACTGGTAACCAAATAGTGCTAATTGAAAATGTAGCAATAACCAAAAAATGGGGACTTACAAATATGCTCAGGTTAAATGTTTTCTCTCTCATATTTGTATTGCTACTTTACTACTCTAAGTTTTGAGTTAAAGAAGCAACATATTGAACATTGTAGTTGTGGTGTGGTTAATCTGACATGTCAGTGGATGTTTCTTCGCCCGATGGCTCACGATATTCCTGGATAGCGGCTTGTGGTTCACGACGTGAGCGACTGGTGTGGGGTTCGTATTGTTTCCATTGGTACTACATTCACAGTGGTTCTAAGGTGGCGTGCTTATACTTTGGAGGTGGTTTGTATTATGGTGTGCTCCCAGATCGGTTGCGAGTTGCGACAGACTAAGGTGTTTGAGATAATAAACTGAGGAAAAATTGATTCTGTTATTATTGATCTGAAATAAAAACTGAATTATAGTGGTAGCTATTTATAGTTGATCACTGTTTAGCTACACTATAATTCAATGTTAATTTCAGCACTTCCCTTTAATTCAATGTCTCTAAGTCCACAATGCTCTGCAATTTGTATCTTTCAATTATAGTATTGCAGCTCCACTTTATCCTTGTTGACTTGCTCCCTCAAGAAGTGAAATTTGGTCTCTCCTTCCATGTGCAACTGAATTCTTGGCCAAACTAATAATTGGTTTATTGTCCACATTTTCTTGTCAAATAATTTTCATTGTTGCTAAAAATTTATTGTCTGCATAATTGGTGAGGGTTTAAGGGAGAATCAGTATCTTTTTTTTTTTTTCTCTAGAGTTCATGTTGATTCTTATAGATAATTTTGTAGACTTTGATCTTTATTTTCATGAATCACCAAAGCCTGCTCCTGAAAACAACCGAGACTTGCAAGGGCATCCGCACACGAATTTGCCTCATGATAACAATGAGTAATCTTGATCTCCCAATCTTCTGTCATCAGCTTTCGAATTTATTTAACAAGGCTATGACCCTGGGGACTAACCTGAGAAGAATCATTGAGACATTGAGCCACCAACATTGAATGCACCTGGACACGATAGAAGCCACGTGATTTGGCTAGACCTTCAAAAACTCCCAAAGCTCAGCTGCAAACGCTGAGCAAGATCCAAGAAATTTAGAGAAACCGTAAATCTAAGATCCAAGAAACTTAGAGAAACCATAAATCCAAGCTCCATTCTCTTCAAATTAAAGAAGGGATCTATCTTCCAAGTTAAAAACCACATATATAATAGGTGATAATTGTTGATTTTGAAGCTGTAAGTTTAGTCTTATATAACGTTGTCAATAATGTGTTGGAAGTCATCTACCAATGAGATCAGGGACTCCAAGATATTTTCCAACTCCAAGGTGATTGATTAGCTTCAGGTAGATTAGATTTTAATATATACCATATATACTTGGATTACCCAGACAGACTTCCATACCAACAAAAGTTATCACATCCACCTATTCTGTAGGAATTGCATAGTTATTAGGCACTTACAAATCTCCTTTTTTTTATTAGCAATGTTAAATTTGCATGCACAATTTTTAACTTTAATTTATTATTAGCAAAATTTTCTTCTACCTAACTACGTCAAAGTTATGAATGAATGATACTTATTTTGGGGAAAGGATCCTCTCCAAACTAATTATTAATATAACAGTGAAGACTAATTTTAAAGTTGGATTGGACATGCTTTTGAACCGTTATTACTCGGCCAATCTAATACCTAAATAATTACCCAGTTTTCTGCTTAAATCGGTGACTCGCAACGCGTGTATCACACGCCTGTACCACTACACTATATGTTGTTATTGATCTTACAAATAAATAAACACTATATATATATATAGGGTTCTTTATTCAAATATAATAAATGTTATTTATGTATTGGTAATAGATTTTTTTACTAAATGCATAGATAGATAACAGGTAAAAAAATATACATGCCTGGTATTTTTTTTCATATTTTATATTGTATAGTTTTTATTTGTTATAATTCATCTAATACAGATCAGGTAAGTGACCCTCCAATCCGACCATTGATTGACTCTGAGTCGATGACCAGACCAGACCAATTGAAATACCTCCAACAAATCATATCATGGCAAATTCAACAGTTTTCTTCCCATCATGAGGCTTACTAAAGAAATATTTAAAGTAATCAGAGAACACAACTTCTTTATACTTAGCTTCATCTCCATTCTCCAGCACTTCTTTCAAAGGTCCAATAACAGCATCAGGAGCAGGGTTAACAAAAATTGGCATAGAAATCCTTGTCTTACTTCCATTAGCAACAACTCTATGCTCAATACTTTTATACTTTTCATTACTCATTATTTGTAACACATCTCCTATGTTGATCACTAATGCTCCATTAACAGGAGGAACATAAATCCAATTATCAGTATCTCTGTCTCTTACATAAAGACCACCAATATCATCTTGTAATAGGATTGTAATTGATGATATATCTGAATGAGGACCTACTCCTGATACTTTTTCAGGTTCTGGACATGCTGGATAGTAATTCAAACCTAATATCATGGAACCCATTAAGCCTTGTTCTCTTTCTTTGTCTAACTCTTTCACATTTAGTTTCTTGACAAGTATCTGTAGCAACTTTTTGATAAAAACTTGAGCATATTTCATGTATTCTAGTGCTTGGTCCCTGCAAATATGATAGTCATTGGAGACTGATATCAATATCAATTATCAAATTTTTAAAACAAAGTTGAAACACTTGTATATTTATACCCTTTTAGCCGTAGGTATATATATATAATAATAATAAGCTACATTTGGAATGGTCATGCGACAAAATAATAAGAGAAAAGGAAAACAGTTCAATTTTCCACTCCATTACTCTTCCCCTTGTGTAGATTAACTTTTAGTCCTCGTGAAATTTGTGTATGCCACATACTTTTAATTTACTTAAATATACTTGTAGATCATATGCATTAATTATTCAATTAATCTAAAACTACATTTTTCCATTACATATAAAACCAGAAGAGGTGTGTAGTTAAGTCACTTAAGCCTACCAATTTTTTTATCCAAAATATGCACAAGAAGCTACAATCCTAAAAACGGTTTGACTCCTTGTGATTTTAGAAAAATATCAATTTTTTAGATTAAATATGTTTTTATCCCTATAAAACTTAATTTTTTTTTATTTTAGTCTCTAAGAAAGATTCTAGTTACTATTGGTCCTCAACTTTTTTTTGGTAGGTTTAGTCCTCGTGATTTTAGGCCTAACTCAACCTCACAAAACCGGCTTGTAAGGTGAGGGTTACCATCCACTTATAAACTATTTTGCGTGGGTTAGCCCAGGAATAGACATCTGGAGCGGGTGGCCCGACAACAGGTGGCCCAACGAATCTTGGATTGACTCTGATACCATCTTAGAATGTGGTTTAGGCCTAACTCAACCCCACAAAACCGACTTGTAAGGTGAGAGTTGCTATCCACTTATAAACTCTTTTTCAGGCCATATCACATCCGATGTGGGATTCTTAACATAAATCTAGATATTCTTTTGTGAAAAAATAGTACAAAAACAGGACAAAAAAAAAAAAAAAGAAAAAAAGGTAATTTCTCCAGTGACCACTGCTATCATTTTATTTCTGAAACTACCATTTCATTCCCAGCTATCTTTTCATATTCAATATGTTATCAATAAATAAATAGCTATATAGTTCATGAAAACATATAATGTAATTTACACTATAAAGTGATGCAGAAACCAAATCAAATATGAGGAGAATTATTATAACTTACTTGCAAACACTAGGCCAATATTCATCAATTTTCTCCTCTGAAGCATACACAAGTTGCAAATAATCCTTCCACTCCAACACTGATTCAGCATGAGGGCTAAAACTGGTAGCTAATCTCACAACATCAGAAGGAGAATTCTCTTTCAAAAGCTTCTTCTCCTCAGCTGGTAATTCAAAGAACTTGTGTACTGAACCCTTCAAATCATCAAGAACACTAATGGGTATCCCATGATTCACAATTTGGAAGAAACCCCATTTAGTTGCAGCACTAAAAATTGAATCTTGAACATCTGGGTCATCCCAATTTGTGAAATCAATTATGGGTATTGATTCTGATTCTTGAGGGGCAATTTTGGTATTGTCTAATCTAGCTTGGATAGGTTGGATATATTGATGAGGAACATTAGGGAGGTTTAGATCAGCTAGACCTTTTACACCATTGGCTTGGTTCACCAAAAAATCAATGAGATTTGTTGGTGTGGACATGATTTGAAGATAGTGGTAGAATGTTAGTGGAAATTCTATGTTGTTTAATTCGATCTCAAACAATCATCTATTTATAAAAAAAGAAAGTAAGAAAAGAAGGTATTCACTACAAAGTACAAACACGTGGATCTTCGATATTCGTGATCAAATGGTAGGAGTTTCTTTCATCTTAACTATTATTCTAGGTTCAAATTTAATCTTTGGGCGTGCAATGATCTTTAAATCTCTTGAGATATAGGCTTTATTGTCTATTATTGGTCTATCCGACTCAAGCACTAATTAGTCTATAATTCATGCTTCAAAAAATACCCGATTTATAAAGGAAAAAAGGGAAAAGGTAGGCCAAAGCAAATTTGCTTTCAATGAGCCAGACTTTCAACAATTAGGCGCAGTCTCAAAGAAGAGTAAACATAAACATTTAATATCATCTCTCCACTTTAGTCTTTAAATTATTTAAATTGATTAAAAAGTCTCCAATGTTTTACTTCATCCATCAATTTAGTTCTTCTATTAATGTGAGTGATAGATTTCAACTGATAAGAGAGGAAATTTTATTGAATACTGTTCAAGAATCAGAGTACAAGAGTGCTGCTTATAGTTGCAGTAACTGTGTAATTAATTTGGTTATTCAAGTCTCCCTGGTTTAAACATGAACCAGTCTATTTATATCAACAATACAAGTATGAAAATACTATTTTACCCCTCTAATACTTATTCTTATTATTCTTTCTCCTATAGTACACTTTACTTACAAATTACCCCCCCTAAAGCTTTCACCTTGTCCTCAAGGTGTTGATTTGGGAATAGTTATAGCAGCTTGTTTGTGTTTTCCCAGGAATTGTCACAGTCTGGAAGTTCCTTCCATTTGACTAACACTTCAAAGAATTCCTTTCTTTGTTGTAAGTGAGTTCAGTGAGATCTTCAACTTCAGGTTGCAAAGTTCCATCTTCAGTCAATGCAGTAGGTATTTGTTATGGCTGATATTGGCCTAGCACAGTCTTCTTTAGCTTGCTAACATGGAACACAGGGTGAATACGACACCCTGGTGGCAGCTCCAACTTGTAAGCTACTTGCCCCACCCTTTCCAACACCTTGTAAGGTCCATAGAATCTTGGGCTCAATTTTTCATTTCTCCTCTCTGCCAGTGATTTCCACCTATACGGTACAACCTTCAAATACACCCAATCATCCACATTCAAGGTAACGTCCCTCCTTCGCTTGTCAGCCTGGTTTTTCATACGTTGCTGGGCCACTGTGAGATTCTGGTGTAGCTGTTCCAATAATGAATCTCGAGCTTCATATAATTGATTAACTTCCTCCACATTAGAGGGGATGGCAGAGCCTTTGATAATGGGATTTGGCTCTCTGCCATACAATGCTTTATAAGGTGTCATACCAATGGAAGCATTATAGTTCGTGTTAAACCATAATTCTGCCTAATCAATCCATTTTGTCCAAGACTTTGGATTATCACCAACAAAGCACCTCAAATAGATTTCTAAGCACCTATTAGTCACCTCAATTTGTCCATCCGACTGTGGGTGGAAAGCTGTGCTATATCTAAGCTTGGTACCCGCTTGTTTGAAGAGCTCCTTCCAAAATTGGTTAAGGAAAATTCTGTCTCTATCAGTGACTATTGATTTTGGGAATCCATGTAATTTAATGACCCAGTTACAAACGATTGAGCCACATCACTAGCAATAAATGGATGTCCTAGCAAGATAAAGTGAGCATACTTGGTGAGTCTATCAACCACCACAAGTATAGTGTCCTTCTTGCCAACCCGAGGTAGTCCTCCTACAAAGTCCATAGATATATCAGTCCAACTGGAGGTTGGAATTGGAAGTGGCTGAAGAAGCCCAACTGGTGCTAATGTCTGTACTTTACTTTGTTGACATTGTTGACAATGCATGATGTACTCCTTGATGTCCTTCTTCATACCCTTCCAATAGAAAACCCCCACTATGCGCTTGTAGGTTCTAAAGTACCCTGAGTGACCACCTTGAAGAGAAGCATGGAATTCCTTCAATATGGTAGGAATCCTGGAGAATGACTTAGGTAGAACCAAGTTGGATTCCTTGTACAAAAATCCTTGCTTAATGGAGAACTTTTGAGATTCTGCAGATTTTAGTACTACTTGTTGCATAAGAGTTTCAACTTAGGGCAATTCCTTATCTCATCTTCCCACTTTACTCCATTCCGGTAGAGATATGCTTGACACTGCCGCAAAAATCATTTGCCTGGATAGTCCATCGACCACTTTGTTTGCCTTTGCCGGTTTATATTGTATTATGAAGTCAAATCCCAATAGCTTGGAGGTCCATCTAACCTGTTCCCCACCTAACAGATTTTGATCATTGAGAAATTGCAAGCTTTGTTGATCGGTTCTCACTATAAACTGCTGGCCTAGTAAGTAGTGGCGCCACTTTTGTATTGCAAGGACTATTGCCATCGGCTCCTCTCATAAGTGGATTTTTGTTGAGCACGTATGGAGAGTTTTTGGCTAAAATATGCTATGGGCTTCTCTTCTTGCATTAGCAGCGCCCCGCTCCTTTACTTGAGGCATCGGTCTCAATATCAAACCGCTTTGAAAAATCGGGCATCCTCAACACAGGTAAAGTAGTCATCAATTGTTTGAGTAGGTTGAAGGCGACCTGCGCCTCTGCGGACAGCGCCATTTCTCTAGTTTCAACGGCTCGATTAGGGGCCTAGCAACACCGCCATAGTCTTTTACGAACCTCCTATAATATCCCGTCAATCCCAGGAATCCTCTCAATCCCTTGATGTCCTTAGGAGTAGGCCAGTCAGTCATAGCACTGACTTTATTCGGGTCTGCAGACACACCTTCTGCAGTTACTATGTGTCCTAAGTACTCCACCTTGGTTACCCCAAAGTCACATTTTTCTTATTAACCACCAAGTGATTTTGGTCAATGCAAGGAATATTTTCTTGAGATGCTCAACATGATCTGCCACTGACTTGCTATAAATCAGAATATCGTCAAAAAACACTAATGCAAACTTTCTAAGAAAAGGCTTAAGAACTTCATTCATGAGTGCTTGGAAGGTTGATGGGGCATTAGTCAAACCAAAAGGCATTACCATGTACTCATAGTGTCCCTCGTGTGTTCTAAAAGCCGTTTTAGGAATGTCCTCGGAGCTTCATTCTAACTGCGGTGGTAGCGATTTAAGATCTCGCTTAGTGAAAATCACTGCTCCATTGAGCTCATCCAGCAACTCATCTATCAAGGGAATTGGAAATTTACTAGGTATTGTTAACTTGTTTAAGGCCCGGTAATCCACGCAAAATCTCCAGCTGCCATCCTTCTTCTTTACTAGTATTATTGGGCTCGAATATGGGCTTGTATTAGGCCTAATAATGCCAGTTCTTCAATCTCATTTTTTTGAAAGTGAGGATACCTATATGGCCTCAAATTTGGAATATTAGCCCCTTCTTTCAGTACTATTGCATGGTCAACAGTTCTAGATGGTGGTAGCTCTCCACTTTCATGAAATAAAGACTCAAATTCATGTATGACAGCTTGTATTACCTCAGGTATAGTTGCTGATTCTGCATCAGAAACTCTCAAACTCCTACAATCCACTATGAGCAATTCTTCTTTGGTTTGTCCTTCCAACATGATCTCTCTAGATGTTACCTCTCTTCTGGACAATGTAGGATCTCCTTTAAGACAAATAGACTCCTTGCCCACCTTGATCTTCTTGAAATTGGCTTTAATGGTGCCCAATTTCTCCAACCAGTCAATACCTAGTACCAAATCTTCCCCATCCAATGGAAATACGTAGCAATCAACCTTCACCATCAAGCCTTGCATTTGAAATTCCACCCCTCTACAAACACCATTGATCATGATTCTCTGTCCATTCCCAATCTTGACCCAACAAGGTGGTGTTTGCTGCACTTTCAAGTTCTGTCCTTCTACCAACTTCTTGGAAATGAAATTATGTGTAGCCCCACAGTCTAATAGTACTAGGATTTCCATAATTCCTATTAGCCCTTTCAACATGAATGAATAGTTCGAAGACAACCCTGCCAAGTTGTACATATGCAAGCTCTTCATGGTGGCTTCCCAAACAGTCTCTTCATCATCTTCCTACTCTTTCTCCTTCCCTTCTTCCTTCTCACCTGTGTCTTCCACGTAGAGAATACGTAGCATCTTTGGTCAGCGGTCGTACGCGGGTCAAAATAATTAAAAAGTATTAAAATATAGTATCAAGGTAAGTTAACCTTGGTCGTCTCACGAGGATCTCTAATTCTGAAATTACCAAAATCAAGAACAAAGTTAACAGTAAAAAGGGGGTTTTTTTTAGGAAAAGAGTTTGATGTTTAATGAAGGAAAAAAACAATTAAAGAGAGACAATCAATCTATTGTTTCCGGGTGTGTTTCTCGGATTTATCATCGGTTCTAAAATAAAGATTTGTGCAAGGTTTGATAACTCTTGATTGATCATAAACTAAGTGAACAAGCGTCGATCGGTTTATATGAATTCACGATTTTAAAGCAAGCGTCAAAACAGTGTGTTCAATCAATCGTGATAGTGAACAAGCGCCACTAACACAATTAACATCATAACTGAATTCTTTCAATCCTATAAACAAGCGTCATATCCAAACTAGATTAAACAAGCGATAAAATAGTTTGAATAATGAAAGTTGCAAAACAGAATCATGATTAAGTGATTAAGCAAAACTGAATCATAAAACGAATCACATAAGCAAATCACAGAGTTTGAGTAATTAAGCAAAACACAAACCGAATTTGCAACAAAAATTACGGAGATGGAATTGATAGAGAAAGAATTAAAACCATAAAAACTAAATAAACATTAAGCACTGAACCTCAAAATCCTTACAGCAACACCCTTCACCAATAGATTGATCTAGGGTCTTAAGCTTCCATGGAGGTTAGGACACAAAACGTAAAATTGAAAGTAGGAATGCGTAAGATCGTCCTGGACGGCTGCTCCAGCCAAGTCTATAAGAATAAAACGAAAAACCTAATCCCATAATGGGTTCTTGGATAAAAGCCCGTTAACAAACTAATATTTGGCCCGAAACCCGTTTTACATTAAACTGCTTCGGTATTTTGCAGTTTTGGCCTTCAGTACTTCCGAATTGGGTTTCGCGCTCAACAGAAGAATTGTAGCTCTGTTCCTTAGCTTTCCAACGCATACTTGCACGCCTCAATCGGATAAACGTGGCCAAAGTTATGACCTGCAGAATAGACAGGGGTCAATATGCAATAAAAGTATGAATTAAGCAATAAATTGCTATACTGCTCAAATAAGACCCAAAGTCTAGAAACGTGCTAAGACTTAAATATTAGGCACAGAACACAATTAAAAATACTAAGTGAAAAGCTATAAAGAGTACATTAAAATGCACCGATCAAATTCCCCACACTTAAGCTTTTGCACTCAAGGCAAAACACACAAAACAAGACAAAAGCAAAACATGAGTTTCCAATGAACCCAAAGAATGCAAAGTCATAAGAGAGATGCTTTTCATAGGATTCAAGGAGAATGACATTCAGAGATAGCACTTAATTGCAACCCTAGGTAAACAAGAGGTAAGAGCACCAACGAGTGAATCATAAGTGATTAGTCCTCACAGGATTTATATAAGTAATGCTCTCAATCACTCAAGTGTCTAGGCTTGTGTTTACTCTCATATATATAATAAGCACATCAATGAAAGTTAGTACTACCATATGCTTGACAAGCTTCTAACATCCACACTTAAGAACACATGCACATAAGATCAAAAGGTCTTTATAAGGGTTGTAATGGGGCCAAGGTCAAGGTGGGATAATCCTAAGGGGAACTAAGCTTAAAAAAATCAAAGAGGATGAAAAAGCAATGAAAATCAAGCTGTAAAGTGAGCATGAGAGGGTCCAACTTCTACGAGATGTGACTAAATTCACAATTTTGAGACTTCTCTCCATAACTCTCTTCATACAACATTCACTCTCCTTCATACAAAAACAAAAATAAAAAGATATATGAAATTTTTCTTTCTTTTTTTATTATTTTTTTGACTTTTTTTTTCTTTTTCTATTTTTTTCTTCTTCTTTTTTTTTCATTTTTTTCTTTTTGTGGAGTATTTTTCTATACAAATGTACTTGCCAAACTTTCCATTGAGAACCCAAGAATCAACCCAAGTGAGAACCACAATTACACAAATTGGACACCCCCACACTTATGGATATGACAATTTTCAAATCAAAGCTCTTTCACCCTCTAAGATTGGGTAATATCATTGTTGTTTTCTCTTTTAGGCTTGTAATGAGCTATAAAACAAAGAATGGGATAAAAAGGCTCGAGAGGGCTTACACAAAGGGATAAATTCAAGGTAGGCTTATTTGGCTAGTAGCTAAGAAAAATAGAATTGCCTAGATCATTTCAAACATGCATGTGAACAAGTGTTTCAACAAGAATCAAGTCAAGTTCTAGAGTAACTAACAAACATGAGTGAGTCACACACAAGAAAGGAGAGAATGGCAAAATGTAGTCCATCCATAAAAAGGCTCAATTCTCACCAGGGACAATGACTATCACAGATGATGCAGTATTTAGTGCTCATACCCAACTTATTATACCAAGAGCAACAAGAAATCAATCAAATCATGCCAAATCACCCATGGTCCTAGAATAGTCAAAATCACTCACAACTTGTACAAACATAGAATTCATGGAAAAACATGCAACAACTTTTTTTTCTTTTTTTATAGTTAAAGATTAAAAACATAAAAACAAAAAGACACACCCCCACACTTAAATCACACATTGTCCTCAAAGTAAGCAACATGTATAACTTAAGGATAAGGAAAGAAAACTCCCTCTTGAAGGTGGAGAACTTGAATCTTGTGTGCGGTTGGTATTTGGTAGTGAAAGCTCTTTTATGGTTACCACACACATGTTTGGTCACCTTCTTCTTCCATACATCCAGAATCAGGGGGCTGAGTTGTTGTTGTGTTTGCCACACATTCTTATTAGGAATGTCCACCAAGGTCCATCCAATACCTTTTCTATGTTCTCTTAGAGTTGGCGGTAGCTTTTCCTGTTCAGAGTCAAGGTTAGCTGAAAAAATCACAGGAAAATATTCACTTCCCTTCAAATATGCATATTTAAAATTTTCAGGGAGTTGTTTAAGCTCTACAACATGTGGCTGCTCCAAGGAAGCAACAGCTACATCCACAACATCATTTACAGAAAGTGTATCAACCTGCAAAGTATTTTCAATCTCAAAGACAAAGAGAAGGATTATCGAGAACATGTATAATCTACCAAACTATCAAGCAACTCCATTTTACAAAAGGAATTCTCTTCCATGGGGTGGTTTTTAGTCATCACTTCTCTTTGAGGGAGAGGGAGTGGTGGTGTGTATTGCTCATTACCAACATGTTCAACAATCTTGTTATTTTTCATAACAACCGATGTGGGTACCTCCGAGTTTCAACAGGAGTAGCCTTTGAAAATGGGAGTATTTGGGACATTAGGAATCACTACTTCTCGGTCGAAAATTTGGTTTGATCTTTGGAGTCAGATCTCGATTAATCTGCAGAGGTTAGCTGACCAAATATTATCTCTAATTCCCTAAGTGTGGAATCTGTTTTTTGTTGGAATATAAGATTTTGAATAGCCATCTGTTTAACAAGATCCTCTAGTGAGGGTTCATAAATAGCAGCCATCCCATAGTCAACAAAATCAGAATCAGAATACAAAAAAGAAGAATCGCAAAACATTAGGTAAGTCAGAAAAATATCAAAATAAATGGACCAAATCAGAAAATTGAAATTAATGCTAAAATTAAGGTAGAAAATAAAAAACGAATTAAATCTAATCTAAAAAATATAAAAACACCACTAAAAATCTAATAAAATTAAAAACAAAGTATGCGAATTTTTTTGGATTTTTTTGAGGATATAAAAAATTAAAATAAATAAAAAGAAAATGCAAAAGAAGGAAATTCGGAATTTTCGGCCTTAGCTCCCAAAGGGAGTCCTGCTCCTTGATTTATTTGTGATTTTCTGACCAATTTTCGGAGCAATCTGAGGAATTCGCCTGAAAACCGTTTTTTTTTCTTCTCCTGTTCTATGATAGAACTGAAAGATGTCGAAACTGATAGAACCTGTAAGTGCAAGAAACAAAACTAAAAAAACAAAGGTTAGTGGTTAGTGAGGTTCTTAAGCCAGTAATTCCTAATTAGAGGTCCCGACAATTGGCGCAAATTTGGTCGTGATGCGACATGGGTCAAAATAATTAAAAAGTATTAAAATATAGTATCAAGGTAAGTTAACCTTGGTCGTCTCACGAGGATCTCTAATTCTGAAATTACCAAAATCAAGAACAAAGTTAATGATGAAAAGGGGTTTTTTTTAGGAAAAGAGTTTGATGTTTAATGAAGGAAAAAACAATTAAAGAGAGACAATCAATCTATTGTTTAGGGTGTGTTTCTCGGATTTATCATCGGTTCTAAAATAAAGATTTGTGCAAGGTTTGATAACTCTTGATTGATCATAAACTAAGTGAACAAGCGTCGATCGGTTTATATGAATTCACACGATTTTAAAGCAAGCGTCAAAAAGCAGTGTGTTCAATCAATCGTGATAGTGAACAAGCGCCACTAACACAATTAACATCATAACCGAATTCTTTCAATCCTATAAACAAGCGTCATAGACTCTATCAATTCCTATCCAAACTAGATTAAACAAGCGATAAAATAGTTTGAATAATGAAAGTTGCAAAACAGAATCATGATTAAGTGATTAAGCAACCGAATCATAAAACGAATCACATAAGCAAATCACGAGTTTGAGTAATTAAGCAAAACACAAACCGAATTTGCAACAAAAATTACGGAGATGGAATTGATAGAGAAAGAATTAAAACCATAAAAACTAAATAAACATTAAGCATCTTTGAACCTCAAAATCCTTACAAAGAACACTTCTTCACCAATAGATTGATCTAGGGTCTTAAGCTTCCATGGAGGTTAGGACACAAACGTAAAATTGAAAGTAGGAATGCGTAAGATCGTCTGGACGGCTGCTCCAGCCAAGTCTATAAGAATAAAACGAAAAACCTAATCCCTTAATGGGTTCTTGGATAAAAGCCCGTTAACAAACTAATATTTGGCCCGAAACCCGTTTTACATTAAACTGCTTCGGTATTTTGCAGTTTTGGCCTTCAGTACTTCCGAATTGGGTTTCGCGCTCAACAGAAGAATTGTAGCTCTGTTCCTTAGCTTTCCAACGCATACTTGCACGCCTCAATCGGATAAACGTGGCCAAAGTTATGACCTGCAGAATAGACAGGGGTCAATATGCAATAAAAGTATGAATTAAGCAATAAATTGCTATACTGCTCAAATAAGACCCAAAGTCTAGAAACGTGCTAAGACTTAAATATTAGGCACAGAACACAATTAAAAATACTAAGTGAAAAGCTATAAAGAGTACATTAAAATGCACTGATCAATCTTGTTCTTGCATACATGCCCAGGCACAAACTTCTCATCACAAGTGAAACACAACCCTTTCTTCCTTCTTTCCACGATTTCCTTGCTTCCAACAGTTCTGGTGTTTGCAACAGGTCCACTCTTGGAAATTTCAGATCCCTTACCCATCGTTGTAGTGTCTGTATTAGGCCTGTTCGTGTTCTTGAAGCCTCCAATACCTCGTTCACCATACCTATTCGCAGCACCAAGCTTTTCTTCTGCAAGTAGCGCAATTTCCATCATATCTGCAAGATTCTTGGGTCGTTGCAGCCTCACCTCTGCTCTGAGATCATCCCTCAGGCCATTGGAGAACATGCCTGCGAATAACTCTTGATCTTGCACCTTGATGTGGCTCGCAATCAGCTCAAATTTCTTGCGATACTCGTGCACTGTGCCTTCTTGTTTAATGTTCATCAGCATCTCGAAGGCATTTGTAACCACCGTCGGTTGGAATCGACGGAGAATCGCCTCCTTCAATCCATTCCAGGTTTGCACGTCACTGTTAGCCTCCCACCATTGCATCCAAGATAATGTCTCGCCTTCCATTGCCATTAACGCAGCGTCAAGTTTCTCATTTTCTTCAATTTTTCGCACCTTGAAGAATCGTTCGACCTTCGTCAACCAACCAAGATAGCGTCATCGCGGTTGAACCCAGAAATCCACTTTGCGAGCCTTCAAGCGCCGCGCGTGATTTCTGCGTTATTCACATTTTCTTTCGTTTTCGGGTTACCGGGTCCGGATTGACCCAAATCCTTCGTTTGCAACGCTGCGATCATCGCCTCCATCCGAGCCAGTGTTTCTTGGAGTCGACGTTCGCTGCGGTTCTCGGAATCTTGAAGTCTTTGTTCCAACATCTCTTCAATTCGTGGATCCATTGTTGAAGAATTTGTCTTCTTCTTCGGCATGAATTTGCCCAGAATCGATTGTTCTGTGTACCAGTTGATAGATTACAACTGATAAGAGGGGAAATTTTATTGAATACTGTTCAAGAATCAGAGTACAAGAGTGCTGCTTATAGTTGCAATAAATGTGTAACAAATTTGGTTATTCAAGTCGCCCTGGTTTAAACATGAACCAGTCTATTTATATCAACAATACAAGTATGAAAATACTATTTTACCCCTCTAATACTCTTTCTTATTATTCTTTCTCCTATAGTACACTTTACTTACAAAGGGTCTGCTATCAGTGAGTTACATTTGCGAAGAGAGTAACTTAACTATGTGAAAAATACTTTCGGCTCTTTGATCATTTAAAATAATTCATGGACTAAATTAAAGAGAAGATGTTAGTTGAGAGGTCATCGGTTTGAATTATCAAATTGAATCCAAAAAAAATATGCATTCAACGAGCCAACCTTTCAACATTAGGCGCATTTTTGTTTTAAAAAAAAGTACTGTATAAGCTGGTAAACTGCTCAAGCATCTATATACAAGTGAAAAATCCATCCCAACAATTCCAAGAACAAGCCAATGTGAGTTTTCAAGTCAAAAAGAATTTTAAGTAAGACCATTTCCAATGGAGCAACTATTATTTGGGTTGTTTTTTTACCTCCACAATCACCACCTATACCCCCCACTCAACTATTTTTTTTTTCAAATTTACCCCTCAAATATCCAAAACGGATTTATCTTTCAAATTTTGTGAAAAAATTAGACAACAGATTTATCTATTTGTTGGATAAATCCGCAGTGAAATATACAAAACAGATTTATCTAACAAATAGATAAATCTGTTGTAATTTTTTCACAATAGATTTATCTATTTGAAAGATAAATTTGTTTTGTATAAAAATTAGTAAAAAAAAAAGTAAACATATAATTAGAAATTAAGGACATATAAATCAAAAATATATAGTATTACCCACAGTATCGTATTATACAGAAAGTAAACCGTGGAATATTACATCAAATTGGATTTGAATCAGCTGCCAAGTCTACAACTAAAGGTGGATGAATTGTTGGTTTTGGCCTTGGAGCTAAAGACCCCCATAGTAGGAGACGCCCTAGACGAGGATCCAACCATGTAGTAGTCTCAGGAGATGAATAAGGCTCCCACTGAGGAGCAATTGTAGGCAATGGACAGTCATGCACCAATGCAACATGCACCCAATGAAGGTTCTTCATGTAAAGAATACAAATCAAACTCCGATTTTTTGTCTTAGAACAAGAACCTCTCAATGGGAAATATGTGTATGACTCCAACAAAGATAATGAGACTAGGGCCATTATATTTGGTAGATATAATGTACCCCATCTCAGGCATCGAGAGCCACTTGTCCGGATCCTGGGGCCCTTTATCCCTAACAAGCAATGACAGCTTAATAGTGGCAAGCCGGTTTGGCCCAAAACTCAGCATATAGATCATAGCTCTTGAAGTGGATCTTGCTGAATGAATGGCCAAGTTCTCACCAAACTCAAGTCCGGTAGCCACTGCCCAGTAGCCACAATTTCCATCCCCTTCTACATCAATAATGTCTGACACGTAGGGGTGGAAATGTAGAGGAACACATGGTAAATAATTCATATGATGATGTGAGAGTTTCTTCGAAGGCCCTTGTGAGATCGGTTGTGATAGTTAATTCGAAGTCCCCTGTGAGATCGACTGTGAGAGTTTCTTTGAAGTCCTTTGTGATGGTTTAGAAATGGAGTCTTGAGTGGTTTTCATTGCCTCACACATTCTCCCAATAAGAAGGTTCCTGTTTGGCATCATACATTTTCCGCATCTTCTTTGGTGCACGCTTTGTCTTAAGTTTTGATGGTGGTGGAACCATAGAGGATGTGGTACGTAGGAAATGCGAGTTCATCAATTTTTTTCTTGAACACAAACCTCTCCTCAGGTATCATATCATTAAACTGCTTCCATATCATCTCCATGGAATAAGTGATGTCACAGTCTGCATAATTATTTTGTTGCTCATCCTCATCCATATCCCTCCAAGCTCTACACTAATGTTTGTCAACCATCTCCAATGGGAATGGATCACTTGAGGCATGATAAACTCCAAGCTGACAAGCACACAGTAACCCATTTGTAGCCCTAATGACGCACCCACAACGATACTTGTCATAACCCACACCTGAAGTAGTTTTCTCAAACTCCTTTGCAATATATCTTAGTGCCTTAATGGAGACATGTCCGCGTAAATTCTTGTAGAATGGAGTGTTGTGTTCCACCTCTACACGGTTGATACTCTTTTGGAAGGACCCCACAATCTTAGAAAACTGTAGATTCATCATACCATTCATTGTCTCCCAACACCTACACAAGTCTCCTCCACTATCACCCAATGTCCTCTTCAACGACCAGTGGGCCGACTCTACCCTAATATAATAGAGAAATAAAATCAAATTCCATAACCATAAAATTTAAAGGTAAATCAAATTGCATGACCATAAAATAAATTAGATAACATAGCGGTTTGCAGTGGTATTTTCGAAGTGTGTCACCTGGTTAGTCCATGTCGTAACAAATCTATCCTTATAAGGAGTCAACCATGAATCACGCAAGTACTTCAGAAAGTAGGGCAGACCACTCATGACTGCTCTAAAAGTTCCAAACGCCTTGAGTACTTAACCTCGTCACGTGACTCAACAAGACCATGCCAAAGATCGATCACTAACTCTTGCCTATCCTTCTTCAAATACTCCTTACACTTTGCTTTCACGTTATTCCTTACGTGCCACTCGCAAAGCAAATTCACTGCCGACAGAAATACATTACTAATGGCACTCATCAGACCCAACTCTCTGTCAGTCAATAACACCTGAGGTAGTAGACCCTATGCCTCAATGAATTCCCTCAACATCTGACATGCCCATCTAAAATGATCATAGTGTTCATGTGCCAAGTATAAGAACGCAACAGAGAATGTCAACTCGGTGGAAGTCACACCCACGATCTCCAAAAGAGGTATTATGTATTTGTTGGTCTTGTATGTGCTGTCTAGAATAAGAACCTTAGGAAACAATCTGAATAACTTGACAGAGGTGGGATGCTTCCACATGACGTCACTGACAACATCAGTACCCTCATTTTTCCTGCTCCAAGATAAATAATGTTCATATTTAATCAATCTCATTAGTTCCTGAATCTCGGTTCTAGGACCCCTCAAGGATGACCGATACATAGTACGCTGCATATATAGATGGGTAATAGAAGTCACGTTACCAACAAATTTCTTCTTCAAGGCAATCACACTATCTCTTGCAGCAACCTTCAGTGTAGTGTGTTCATTGACCATATCTTTTTCCTCCTTCGTTAACCGCCCAAAAAATGAGGTGTCGGATAACGTTGTTAGCAGCTCATATGAGTGGCGTCCACAAATAACCCTCAAGCCCCAACCCCCATCACGAACCGTATTTGTATCTCTGAACTTAAATGGACAATTGTGCTGCTTTGAGTGTCTTCTTCTAGCCAAATTGCTGAAATTCCCATGCTTCTCGCAACAAAAAATAATGTTATCTTTCGATCCCCTTTTATCTCCAGCTTTGCACGATCTACACATGATAACCACAAATCTGTTGGCTTTCCCAACCTCTCTAGCCCAACGGATGACATCATCAAGTGTTTGAAATATCTACAAAAAACAACTGTTAGATACAAAATTAAGTTAAATATGTACGTACAAGTCAAATAGGTACACAGGTAAATATACCTTGCAGTAGTGAATGCCTCCAACATATCAATCGATAACAGTCACTCGTAACCATAATCGCTAATTTAAAAAAATCAATTTTTAGGGCAAATAGTTAAAATCGATTTTATGTATTTAATACATAAATCCAATGTTAAAAATTTTAACAACGGATTTACCTATGAAAAACATAAAACCCGTTGGCTTTTTTTTTTCTTTTTCTATAATGGATTTATCTATTTTAGATAAATTCATTGGTAAATCTGAATTACATTGTAAATCCGTTTTGTAAAATATAACTACTGAGTTTATCTAAAATAGACATAATTCGTTTGAAATTTTTTACAACAATGATTTATCTATATTTCAACATAAATCCGATTAGAAGTCAAAACTTTCAAAACGGATTTACCTCGTTCGGAAGGTAATTCGACGAGTGGATAAATGCGAAAGTCAACAGTAGTTAAGGAGTAAATGTGAGTAAATGTTGGAAGTTATAATGAGAGGGTATTTTGGGGTTTATGGGATATAGTGGGGGTGTAGTGAGTGGTGGTGTGGATTTAAAAAAACATCCTTCCTTTATTCCATTTCTCCGCTTGCCACATACGTCCTTTTCATTTACCACGTAAATCCATTACCCATTTCTCCCACTACCCTTTTTCCTCTCTCATTTTTTCATTTCCGTTAGAGTGAAAGTAATCTAACACCTATTGTCTGAAATGAATCAGGGACAAAAATGAGATTTTGCCTCATTAGTACGGTTACAAAAAATATTTCAACTTCAAAAACGAAGCAAAGATTAAAACTTGGTTAATAATATTTGAAATCCGGTAAAAATAAATTGACCGAAACGAAAATCTATCTATAAAAGCTACACAGTGAATCAGGGACAAAAACGAGAATTTACCTCATTAGTACCATTACAAAAATATTCCAACTTCAAAGATGAAGCAAATATTAAAGCTTAGTTAATAATATTTGAGATCCGGTAAATAAAGTGACGAAAATATCCATCGGGTCTCTCTATAAAAGCCACACTGTTGAGTAGAGCAAGAAAATCTCTCTAGATTTTCTCAGTATTTAAAGAACAACTATTTCTTCGTCTTTTCTTTTACATCTCTTGAATAATTTTGGTTCCATTTTCAGTTACGTTAAGCATTTTGTTAGTGAAACTTGCAATTAGTAACACACACTGTGAATGATCTTCATCTTTTCTTAAGTTTCTCTCGGATAATTTTTGTTCCATTTTCATGCTCTCACGGAATTATAATTATATATTTGAAGAGTTGGAAATCATTCATTAGAGAGCTATTTTAACAACCGAATCAAAATCATGTTATAAAATATTGACTTCTTTAAAGACAATTAATTGTTTCCTAATTGTTGAAGATATATAGCATAATATTAACTATTTCTGTTTCAAAAAAATATTTTTCTAAATTGAAATTGTTAAAAACTTATTTGCAGCTCGTCGCTTATATAGTCTATAACGTTGGCAGAAACTAAACCCTTAATGTCATCATATATCTTCTTCAAGTGGCCAATTTTGACTCTACTCAGGCTATGCTCGAAAGTCATCTTAAGATCAATATGTTGTAGCCTAAGCATGGTACAAATTGAATCCCAACACTTACACAAATCTCCCCTACTGTCTGACAATATTCTCTTCAAGTGATGGTGGTAGTGTTGCCAATGTGCATATACCGATTCATCCATGCATCAATGAATTTCTCTCTGGATGGGTCTAGCGAAGTGGTCTTGACATAATGTATGAAGTTGGGATAAGGTGCTATCATCTCGTTAAAGTTTTGCAACTCCATACAATACTCATCTGAAGATTTCGCATGGACATCTCTAAGAAATGCACTTATCACATCCTCAACTACAGCCATGTCTTTCATGTATATCCTAGCTTTGGCCCTCACATTTTTTTAATGTGAAATTGGCACAACAAGTTTGCAGATGTTTGAATTACAGTTGCCACGACATTCATCAGACCAATGTCTCTGTCAGTAAGTATGACCTGTGACAATTCTTCCTGTCTCCTAAATAAACTCCTCAATTTATCAAGAATCCATGCAAAGTTATCCAACCTCTCCCAATTGACATAACCAAATGCAACAAAGAAAGTCTCTTAGGTTGAGGTTACACCAACTATCTCAACCAATGAGATACCTATCTGATTGGTCTTATATGTGGAATATTCAATCAACAATACAATCGGAAACGTGTTTAGAAGCTCAATGGAATATGGATGTGCCCAAAAGATGTCTTTGACAACATTAGTGCCCTCTGCAACTCGAGTCCAATAAACATATTGATCACGTTCCAAATAATTCATCAATTGTTGGAGCTCAGTCCGACTCTGAGAGTGACAATTGTATATTTGCTTGAGAGTGGTATGACTATCTTTAGGCTTCACATATTTGATTTCATTAAGGATGAGAATAGGCGCAATATGATTGCTAGCCATTCTAGCTACTACCTCCTTCTCTTCCGCAGTTAATCTACCATTGTACAGATGACCTTCATCATATGTATTTAATGTGTGGTTATGTATTCCACACATAACCCTCAAAATTTATCCTCTAAGCTTCTTAAAATTCTTTCATTTCAATCTAAATATACAACAGTATTTTCTAGTATTTGTTCCCTCAATAACATTGAAACTGTACTTTCCATCTTTTTCACAACTCAACATGGAGAATTCTTTACTTGATCATCGTCCGGTGTCGAATCTAGATATCACAACTCAATATGCAGAATTCTTTTTTGGGAGTCTTGATGTCGCGCAGTACGCGGTTGGGAGGGTTGAAACGATTCGGTTGCGCCAATAGGACCCGGACCCGCCGTGTCAACAAATTAACAAACACACACCTTTACACATTTAATGGGTACGGTGCTGGAAACCGAACTGGTTCAGTTACCCCCAGCCCAACCAAGCACGATTCTAGAAAAAAAAAAGCCAAATGCAGTAACAAACAACAACCAAAATGTAAAACGATTGGTAGGGATAATACCTTATAATGGTTGGCAATGTTGAGAAGATGATTATAAGGTTAATGAAATAGGTATGGTGAACAGAGTTGGGAGTGGAGAGATGGGAGATGTGGGGTGCTTGAGGGTGTTTGTGATGTTGGAGGAGAAGGAGAGGGATAAAGGATAGGAAGAAAATGTTTTAGATTGGTAAGGTTATTTTGGTAAATTCATAGGGTCAGAGGGTGTGTGAGGAGTAGGCCGGAGTGGGGAAAGCATGAGCCTTTATAATATTTTAATATTATTTGTTTAATAAGCACGCAATCTCTCCAATCCAACAACTTTAACAAATTCACTAAATGAGACTCAAATAACTACACATCATCACATTATCAACAAATAACTCACATCATTTTCAAATAGAACCCACATAAGTAACAAAGAGAAAGTAGCTATAAATGGACTTCTAATTATTAAACAATTTTTTCCTCCTCAATGGTAATCCACATAAAATACTCTCCCTAATTAGTAAAATTCACTTTAGAAACTACTATTGAGGATGCTCTAAGAGCTAGAGAGAATAATTTTAGTGAAAAGAATTCTAGTGGAAAAAGTTCCTAGGCGTAATTGGGTTGTGGGTAGTGAGGGTTTGGATCCTCTCAAGTGAAAATTATCTCAAATTTTCTAAAGTGAAATCTCAACCACATGAAAGAGAAAAAAGAGGGTTAAATTATAAAGAAAATTAAGGCAATGGTGGAGATCGAAAATTGAGGAAAATCGAGTGAAAAGTACAATGTAGAGGATGTGTGAGTATTTGTAAAAACTTTGTGTATATTACCCTTTTCAAGAAAAATTCTACAATAGCCCTAAGACGTGGGTGTAACTGGTCAAACTTCATTATCAATTTGTCCGTGTTATTATTTCATATTTATTTCATTTATACTGATCAGACTACGTAAGGAGGGTTTTCATCAGAAGGTTTTAACGAGAGTCTGTATGCATTTTTTTTGCTTAAAAAAAAATCTAATCAGACTACGTGAAAATTTTATATAGTTTCCCAACAACGGCCATAAAAGCTAGTTGGCTGGTTATTTCTACTAATTTTCTCGACAGAGGTACTGTTCGCGTGAACAGTATTTTTGTAAATGGTATTTTAAGACCTTTTTTCTTCTTCTTCTTAAGGTTAAGTCTTATATGAGGCAATTTTGCTTTGTAAAAACTAATAGCCTTACCTTGGTTCATCCCTGAGTTATCACCTCTCCTTGTCGTCTTTTGAGTAGGAGGGCAATGTCGCCTACCTTGTGAGTTGTCTTTGTTGAGTTGCGTAGATGTCGCTTTCGATCTTATATGAACTAAAGTGCTTTGGGAGATCGGTATCCTGAGTTCTAGTGTTGTACTTTCTAGGTTTTGCTTAGGGGTGGACACCGGTCGGATTCGGCCGGATTCGGTCCAAAAACTCTCCACCCGGAAGAAACCGAGCACAACCATGGACAACCCATCTCCGACCGTTTCAGGTGACGGTTAAGGCGGGTGACGGTTCGCGGGTTACGGGTTCCAACGGTTCGATTATTCGGTTGTCGCAGCAGGTTAATGGAGGACGAGAGAGAGCAAGGTTCAAGTGGGTTTGTGAGTTTTCGAGGTCTCTTTTATTGGAGTTTTTGTAACAAAGAGAAGAGGAGGAGAGAGGAAGTTGATGAGCTTAGAAGAATCCTAGAAAAGTGATTGAAGAGAGAGAGAGAGAGAGAGAGAGAGAAATAAAATCAAATGGTAAGCTCGAGCGACTGAGGGAGTAGTTGTAAAGTCAGAAAAGGGGAAAGTAGAAATAAAATAATCAAAGAAAAAATGACGTGAGTGGAAAGAGAAAATAACATTTTGCCTTGGGCAGTGAA
Source organism: Oxytropis ochrocephala (assembly GCA_020916435.1). Lineage (NCBI taxonomy): Eukaryota > Viridiplantae > Streptophyta > Magnoliopsida > Fabales > Fabaceae > Oxytropis > Oxytropis ochrocephala. The sequence goes on from CM037089.1 coordinate 99,142,413, forward strand.
ACACGTAAAGACAACTGTTGATGTACCAACACATCTTTACTTGGTCGGGTTCGGTTATCGTTGGATGTAGTTTTGAGATCTGAGCCCGACTGTTTGAAACCATAGATAACTGTTTTATCTTATTTGGGTAGGTTCGGTTTCCACTAACAGATCCGTAAGAACAATTTACATTGTCGGGTTTTGCAGTTACGGGTGGGTTGCGGTTCTGTGTCCACCCCTAGTTTTGCTATGTTATTTCCATAGTTATTGTGTCCTAGCATAGGCTTTTCTGGCTATGAAAACCGAGTTCTGAGCTCTAATTGCAAGAGTGTAGAGTCCGAGTCTATTAAGTGTAAGTCATGTGTTTCTTTGAATAGTTGTTTTTGTTGCCCTTTTGCAACACAAACAAATGATGTGCTTTGGTGCCCCCATTAGTGGGCTGATTACTTGCACTTGGTGTAACGTTTATGTGGCTTTCCCTATTAGAATGGTAAGTGAATTATATATATGGAGAGAATATCAATGTTTCACTATAGTCATGTATGCATAAGGGTGAGCACTCCCATACCCTTTAAATTTTGATGGGTATAATACCGAACATCCAATTAGTTAATGAAACCTCATTTTTTCCTATTTAAATATTTTAAAATAAAATAAAATATTGAACTAATTTTGCCTAAAATGTATTATACCCACCAAACTCTCAATAGGTATGGTTGAATTTACCATGCATGAGTTTATACACGCCTCAGTCAGGATATTGAGTCGATGGTCGTGCATTAGTTTTTATTTTATTTTATCAATGGTCGTGTATTAGGTTAAAACATCCTTCATGGATAAAGAGAATGTTAATTTACAGAGGGAGTGTTCTACTCCTTTGCACAATCATAATCCAGTCACATTGCAAAGAGTAGTTTCTCTACCTAACAAGTCATATTGGGAAAAACACAAGTCTCACATTGACTAGATATATGGTCTCTAAAGAGCTTATAAGTGGGAGGCATCCTCACCTTACAAGCCGGTTTTGTAAGGTGAGGGATGCCTCCCACTTATAAGCTCTTTAGAGACCATATATCTAGTCAATGTGAGATTTGGGTTTTTCCCAATACACCCCCTCACGCCCAGCACTATTAGGCTTGGTGCGTGGATAATAATGGTGGGTGGCTCGAATTAAGGATCTAGGATAGGCTCTGATACCATCTTAGAATGTGGTTTGGGCCTAACTCAACCCCACAAAACCGGCTTGTAAGGTGAGGGATGCCTCCCACTTATAAGCTCTTTAGAGACCATATATTGCAAACACATTTGATGGGAAAGGCTTCCATCAAGTTCATGGGAAAGACTTTGGAGAAACATTCTCTCCGGTAGTGAAACCTGCCACAATTAGGATCATTCTTACATTGGCACTAACCCACAAATGGGAAATGCAACAAATAGACATTAATAATGCATTTATTAATGGTCACCTTCAAGAAGAAATATTCATGGTACAGCCAACAGGGTTTGTGAATGGTGATAAAACCCAAGTGTGTAAACTTCATAGATCACTTTATGGTCTAAAACAAGCCCCTAGGGCTTGGTATGAGAGACTAACTCAAGTTCTCCTACAGTTTGGATTCAAATCTAGTAAATGTGACTCCTCCTTATTTGTATATTCTATCAAAGGGGTAACTCTATATGCTTTAGTCTATGTTGATAATATAATCATCACTGGTACATCACCCAAGCTCATTCATGACCTTATTGCCAAGCTGAATGCCACCTTTGCTCTAAAAGAATTAGGGACACCAGACTATTTCCTGGGGTTAGAACTCAAAAGATTGCAAAATGGTTCTTTGCTCATCACTCAATCTAAGTATATTCAGGACTTACTTCACAAGGTAAACATAACTGGGTGCAATAGTCTCTCAACACCAATGGTAACTCATCCAAAGTTGAGCAAGCAAGGAATCGATATCATCGCTGACCCTCACCGATCTGATCGGTGATAGAGCACCGCGAAGACATCACTTTAACTCGCCCTGATATATCCTATACAGTAAATAAGCTCTGCCAGTACCTCTCTAGACCTCTTGAGTCTCACTGGAAGGCTGCTAAAAGATTGTTGCGTTATCTTAATGGCACATTGCATCATGGATTGCTATTGCAACCGAATTCACCAGACACCAAGTTCACTGTCAATGTGTACTGTGACAGTGACTGGGGTTCAGATGTAGATGACAGGAGATCAACAACTGGTTTGTGTGTGTTCTTTGGCCCAAATTTGGTTACTTGGAGTGCCAAGAAACAAAGCCTAGTAGCACGTTTAAGTGCAGAGGCAGAGTACCGTGCAATGGCACATGCTACAACTGAGCTCCTTTGGATTCAATCACTACTAACTGAGCTTAAGGTGCCTCATCAAACACCTCATTTGTTTTGTGACAATCTCTCGGCAGTGCTACTAGCCCACAACCCAATTCTCCACTCAAGAACCAGACACATAGAAATGGATATTCATTTTGTACGCGAGAAAATTGCTTCCAAAGCATTGATAGTAAAACATGTCCCAGCAACTCAGCAATTGGCAGATATACTCACCAAACCGCTGGGTACATCAGCCTTTCTCCACTTAAGGGACAAGCTCAAAGTAAGAAGTTTACTTGAGCTTGCAAGGGGAGTAATAGAGAATATTGTGAAAGTAATCAAGTTACCACACTCAAGCAAGCTTGAAGAGGCTACAACAACAAAAGAGAACGAAGCAAGTGCAACTCAAGTAAGCTCAAGCAAAAATCCAGAAGCTTCTCAATCATCTCAAGCAGTTAGTAACAGTTAGAGTAACTGAATGCAGTTACTGTTGTTGTAAAATCGTTAGGCAGTTTGTATTTAGAACTGTTGTATAAATAGAAAGATGATGTATGAACAATGTAAGAAATTCAATTCAGAAATTCAATGAAGTAAATCTCTTCAATTCTCTCTCAATTTCTCTTTTAAGTCACAATACCTTAACCAATAATGACTACACCACCTTATTCGCTTCAAGGTAATTCATAAATCAAATCTCTTGTTAAAATTATATATAATATAAATATGTTATATTTAAGATCAAATTACATCAAGATTTACATGGTTTGCGATGAAACTAAAATTCCATACAGGCAGCAGGACAAGTATTAAATCCCAAAGGTATATAGTTGGATTGATTTATTTGATACAATACATAGCATAGTTATAAAATATCCTTAGGTTTTCACCTTCGAGTCAACCTCAGCACATGTTTTTTATTCTTCAGTAACCTGAAATATCAAGGAAGAAGGCATCTTTACAAATCCCAACAGTAAAGGAAATAACACTGATAGATACCATAAGCATTTTTTTACCATAACGTTAATGATAAGAAAAAAAACATAAAGCAATATCGTTATGAATAATATATATGCATTAACAGTACTATTTACTAACAGCAAAGATCAATTGCTACTAGCATGAATACATGACACAGAGGCGTCCTTGAAAGGTAGCTCAATTGACGAGAGTTAAGGAACAAGAAGGAGTTTGAAGGAGGAAGTCAAAGATTTCCCTCTACTCCTAACTAATTATTAACAACTAACATTTGCTTATAAAAAAAGAAAAAAAAAGGACAGATAGACTCTCATACAAGAGGAGCAAAGAAATCAAGTGTTTGAGCAAATGAAAAGATCACAAATGCTTCACTTTAAAACAAAAATGAATGCGAGCAAGAATCATTCCGTCCATCAAAAAAAAAAAAGAATCATTCCTACCCTCCCATAATTTGACTATTCGCCCCCAATTTCATTGAATCTAGTTGTAATATCAAGAGCAATCAGCTGAATGATTTGTTCAAAATCGCTGTTAGTCAGCCTAAAGTACCAGTTGGTGTTGATCCCAAGTCCATATTATGCGAGTTTTTTAAAGCGGGGCAGTGTGTCAAGGGTTTCAAATGCAAGTTGTCCCATGATTTGAAAGTTAAGAAGAAACGGGAGAAGATATATATATACAGCGGCAAGGAAACAATGGCGGATTTGGATCAAGAGACATTGGAGAAGGTGGTGGAGTCAAAGAAAAACAGGTATAATCAGAACAAACCAACTGCGACGTAGTCTGTAAATTTTCTTTTTGGAAGCAGTAGACAAGAAGCAATGGTGGCAAGAATTGTCACAATAGACATGCACTTCAACCTGGAAATGTTTCAAAATCCCAAATGAGGGCTCTAGTGTTTACGCCCTAGAGTTTAGGGCATACGGTCTAGGGCCTATGGCTTAGGGCTTACGGTCTACGATACGGTCTAGTGTTTACGCCCTAGAGTTTAAGGCATATGGCCTAGGGCCTATGGCTTAGGGCTTATGGTCTACGATCTAGAATCAATTGCAGAGGAGATTGAGAATCAACGTCCCAAAGTGGCAACTTCAACTCCTATGACTCCTGAGTTATTCTTTCAATGGAAGAAGTTCGAAAAGGGGAGATGCCAATTTGGCTGAACAACAGGCAGACACGGCTAAGAACGACCATATGAGTGGTCGCGAGCTATTTTTATTGGATGCTAGATTGCTTGTGGATGATGATGAAGCATATGACAAGTACCAAAGAGAACCAGAAACAGGACAGAGAATGCTGCTAATGACGGTTCAAACACCTCAGCAACAGCAACAGCGGTGCTGATGCTGAAGTCTTGGATGACATTGCTGATCAAGAAGTGGAAATTTTCTAATTTCACAGACATTTTGCAGCAACTAAACAAGTAACAGCAAAATGGATGAACAATTAAACATTGTCATTCATCAAAGCACCAACTAAATGGATAAACAATTAAACATTGTCAATCAAAATATCATCAAGTTCTTGTTCTTTTAAACTTAGTTCATCTTTAGGATGGCCAAAACAACTAGTTAGTACTATTAAAGATTTGCATTCATCATAAACAGTTCATATTAAAAAATCAGGGAGGAGTAATAATTGAGTAGTGTGATGAAATACCTAGCTAGGTAGCTAAGCACTTGACTCAGCAGGTGCATCTCCAACAAGCTTGAACTCCTGAACCTCCTTAAAGTTCACCCATGATTTTTCCCAAACCTTAGCTTCATAAACCTTTTTCTTAGCACCATCTTTTACCTCTAAAGTTATGTGATGCAAGGTACCAGCTACCACTTGCTCTTTTGCACTTATCACCCTTCCAAATTCCAGAAGTGCATTCTGCATAACCATCACCAAAAGTAAAACTGAAATCAAAATCTCCATACCACAAAATAAAAAAATAAAAAGAAAACAGACTGTGACTGAAATTATATTTAAAATTAAGTATATGGATCCTCTACTGCGCACAGCACGGTGTTGCGCCAATGCGGACCGTCAGATCTAGAGAGATAAGTGTTCTCTCTCTAGATCTGACGGTCTATTCTGGCGCAACAGCATGCCTTGCGCAACAGAGGATCCACACACTAAAATTAACCAATGTGTATCTATGTGGGACGAATTTGACAGAAGAAATGCATATTTAGGAACCTTAAAAACCAATTATATTATCCTTTCAGTTAATACTTAATATTAGTCAATGTAACCACTCTGGCCGGTGTTAGTCATAATATGAAATATTCACATATTTTGTAATTAGTTTTATATTTCTTATATCTAAAACACCATAAAAGTAGAAGCTATATTTTTTGGGTAAACCAATGTATCCTCCTCCACGCGCGACTATGGAGACTAATCCTTCGAAGTAACGGAGATTCATTTAAGGGATCGACCTCTCCCAACAAATGTTTTTCCATATACACCAGGGATCGAACCCAGGACCAAATGGTTAAGTGACCACTTGTGCTCTCTATAGAAGCTATATTTGATTGCTACTTCATGCTCTCTATAGTAATAAATCAACTTCATTGCAGCATGTTTTGGTGAATTTAAACCACCGATAGTTTGTATACAATTTCTTTATCAATAGATTTACTGAAAACCATCTAAAAATATCAGAAAATAAGGCTGCTTCTAAGGCATTAGTGTTAGGATTTTACACAGAAATGACATTACTTCAACAAAATGATTACTTCACAGAATGTTCACATATAACCTTTTTACCCAATTATCTTTGCTATGACATGTTCAGATGTAAAATCCTGAGTGCTCAGTCAACAAGATAAAGAGAATCTAATTCAACAAATTGTGTATTTCAGAACAAAAATAAACACAAGGTTATAACCAAAAAGGATGACCTTTTTGTCCTAATAGGAAATTAAATAAGGAATTTCTCCAGAAACAAACAAATTCATAACAAAACATGATATATTATAATTTTTTAGAAAAAACACAAAAAAATATAAAAAAATAAAACCTCTTTTTTGTTGTGTTGTTCAACAGCATAGCGAGCTAGATTATCGATCTCAAGGCTATTCTGGCTTCCTGCCACATCGCGAGCTCCTCCAACTGTTGCCATTACTCCTCTTTTTTGTTCTTTCTCTCTGTGAATCTCTCTCTCTCTCTCTTCGATGTTATGGAGAGAGAGTTCCATGTGGCTTCTCTATTTATTTATGGGTAACGATAGAGGGGATCCACTGCGGGGCTGTTACCGTGTTCTCTTGATATGATGACGTGTCACCAATACTATGTTTTCTCATCTCTTGTTTCATATGGTCAACGGGTATTTTTCTTGACATTAGTGTAGGACTTGTTTCTAGTGGATAACTACTGCAATTTATTCGTCTTTTTCTTGGGGATTAAGCTTCGAATATTTAAAAAGCAACATGTGAAATAGAAGGATGACAGCCGACATAACCATCATCTTACTCTTCCAATTCGTATTTTAGAAAAATAATTGTAGTCGGATAATATACTCTCTAGATTTGATTATTAAAAATAATCGGATCTCGGATGAAGATTAGACTCAGGGTATTTGGAGATGTGATTCGGATGGTTGAATAAGTAGTTCGGACGCGTCGAGGTTGTTGTCGAGGTAGCCTGTCTTGAGCTCGCCGGGGGGTGATGTCTGCAGGCACTCCAATACCTAAGTTAGCAAGAGAAGTAAAGAGGTATGCTACGAATGAGAACGTACCTGAAAATGGAGGTGTGCACTTCTATTTATAGACGGATGCGCAGTATTTGAGGCGTCGGATCCGACCGTTGAAATGCACTCCTTGAACGGTGGTAATTGGGTTGTTTCCAACGATGGGTTGAGCCTGGCCCAAGTATTGTGAGGAAGCCCCAGTCCAGAACAATGCCTGCCCAAGTCGTGGTCGACCAGAGGATGAGGTCGGCCTCGGCTTGAGTTACCAAGTGTCTTCGATGGGAGAGAGTAATGATGTTGCGCCACGTGTCATCTCATGAATGGGAAACAGGGATGCGACGTTTGAGGAAATCGAGGTGACGCTTGGGGGACCGAGGCTGTCTTGTCATAATGTCAGAATTTTCCAACAGTTGCACATTGATGGGACGCATTTATGAGATGCGTCGGTTCGCATCCCGGACCCCTGAGGCCTTTATAAGCCAAGACGAAGATTCATTCTTCATTTCGCCACATTTCAGGATTTTAGTTTCCTTTGAGAGTTCTAGCAATTTGAGAGAGTGCTTCCCTCTGACCACTATGCCGAGTTCAATCTTCGTTGTGCGCCACTGCTTGTTCTTGGTTTTCTGGCAGGCCGAGTACGTTATCCATCGTCACGAGCTCATCCTTCAAGCCGAGTTGCGTAAACTTGAATTGAGGTTAGTTTTTCCTTGCTTCTTGTTTAAAGTAATTCATTTTTGTTTGCTTCGAGTATAGACTTGGGAGGAGATGGATCCCGGCCTCGGTCTATCCGAGGTCGAGATCTGTCACATTTCAGTTTTAGTCAGTGATCGCGCTGCCCTCCCCTTATAGGTAAATGGTTCAATCCAAGACCGAGGAGATACAATACTCAATTCCCCCTGGTAAACCGATCTTGAAGAGATCGGCTGAGGGCCATCCGGTGTAGGCCCCAAAGGGAGCTCCATCCTTGTTCTCTTCTACGTACGCCAGTTCTTCGGCGAAGTTGGGTTCTCAGCCGAGCATTTCGGCCTCGGTGAGGGAGATCGCAAAGCAGATGTCCGAAAGTGTGGAGGGAGATAACGCCGAATTAATTTCTCGGACCTGGAATGTTGCGGTTACAATGGAGGAGTATGAGGAACTAGTTGAAAAGGTTTACGAGTAGCTTTCGACTAAGCTTTGTAAGATCTTCCCGAGGTTGAAGCCGAATAAGCCTCTTTCCGACTTTGAGAAGTATGTTGTTGCTCCTCCAGAACAGAGTTGGAAATTGGTGTCGGTCGCCTCTAGTGATCTGAATAGGCTTCCAGCTATTATCATTCACCACTTCTTCAATAACCTGAAAGAGTCTCTCAATACACTGAACAAAAAGATAAGGAGAGATTGGATATCCTTGTCTAATTCCTCCAGACGGTTTAAACTCCTCTAAAGCCTCGCCATTCCAGAGCACATTCACAGAAGGGGAGGTAATGAAATGCCAAATAATTTGAGATAGGTTCTGAGGAATACCAAGATCATCAAGAGTATATTTGACAAACTCACATCTGAGTCAATCATAAGCCTTCTCTAGGTCAATTTTAATGGCCATCCAACCTTTCTTCCCACTTTTACTCCTCATGGAATGGAAGATCTCTTGAGCCACCACAATGTTATCATGGATCTGTCTATTAGGGATAAAGGAAGCCTGTGCAGGACCCACCAGTTTCTGGAGAGATTCTCTAAGTCTTCCAACAACCATTTTGGTAATAGTTTTGTAAATCACATTACAAAGACCAATTGGTCTGAAATGTTTCATACTTGTGACATTATCCAATTTAGGAATAAGAACCAAGAAGGTGGAATTAATGTTTTTGATCTTCCAATGATTGGACCACATATCCATAACCATGTTACAGAAAGACTCTCCAACAAGATTCCACTATTTCTAGAAGAAAATGACTTGATAACCATCAGGGCCTGGGACTTTAGAAGCACCAATATTTCTGCTCATATAATCAAACAATGGAGTCTCAATAACAGGGAATTGTCCCTCCAGCACATACGGAACCACAGGCTTAGAAACTGTGAATAATTGCTTGTAATAATTAGTAGCCAACAATTCAAGCTCCCTAGGATCATTTATCCAATTACCCTGATAATCCATTAGAGAAATAATAAGGTTTTTCCTCCTCCTTATAGTGGTAACACCATGAAAATATCTAGTGTTCCTATCTCCACATGTCCACTTAGCACGAGATTTTTGATACCAAAGTAATTCCTCTTTGGCAAGAATTTCTTCATACTTTTTCCAAGTAGTCTGTTGCATTTCCAATAAATGTTCAGACCAGTTGAATTGCAATTTCCTATCAATTTGTTTACGCATCGTAATTAACATCTTCTTTTGAGAGAAGATATTACCAAAAACATCTTGGTTCCAATCCTTCAAAACTCCCTACAACTCACTCATTTGAGCAGGAAAATTAGAAGATTCAGGTCTCCAATTATCCTGAATGAGTTGGTTCAAAGAAGGATGAGTAAGACATATGGCTTCAAATCGGAAAGGTCTCATTCTTTTATTCAAAGGTCTACCATGAACAAGACTTAGCAAGAGAGGAGTGTGGTCAGATTTAAGCTTAGGAAGGTGAGAGATATAAGCTTCAGGAAATCTGAGTCTCCAATCCAAGTTGCAAATAGCTCTGTCAAGTCTTTTCCTAGTGTTACCACGAGCCCAAGTAAAAGGATCACCACTAAAACCAAGATCAATAAGATCACAAATACTCATAGTATTTTGGAACCCCTGTTCAACAGTGCTCGGATTAGAGAGTGAAGGACCAACTCTCTCACAATCTTTGAGAGTAGCATTAAAGTCACCTATAAGGATCCAAGAGCCATCCAAACTAGCATGAAGTTTTTGAATCTCATCCCATAATCCTTGTCTTGGGGTATAGTGAGGGCTACCATACACCAAGGAAAGAAACCAAGGATTATTATTAGAATTAGACACCTCCACATGCACCATTTGATTAGAATTAGAGAGAATTCTAATTTTCCACTGGTTGGAGTCCCACATAAGCCAAATCCCACCAACTTGACCAGTTGCATCTTTGATAAAATGACTATCAAAGCCAATTCTCCTAACAATTTTCTTAGCATGAGCACCACTAGTATGTGTCTCAAGTAGAATCTAAAAAGAAATATTATATTCCCTCTTCATATCTTTAATAAGACCAGCAAACCCCTTAGAAGTTGTTCCCCGACAATTCCAACAGACAAGATTCATTAAGAACTATTTGGGGTTTTTTGAGAGACTATGCTCTCAATGACTTCCATGGGACTATTCCCAGAAATACCAATTTAATTCCCATTCGCCAATTGTCCCTCAGAGATGCTTGGCTCCTTACAAGAACTGTTACTGTCATTCCCATCAATAGTAATAAGAGCTTGTCTTATGGATTGACCACTTTGGAATTTCCTCAATAGAGCTTCCCCTCTATTCTTATAAATAGTGTTCATATAATCAAGAACAACTCTTTCCTCGGCCTTCTTAGCTTCCTTGTCCACAGGTTTAGCATTAGACGAGGTGGAAGCAGTAATTTCCTTACCACTAGGATTGGCCATAACTGTCACAAGCTTCTTCCCATTGTTCTTCCCCACATTACCAACTTTAGGAATCTTCTCCTTTTGCTTGGTATTTATAATACCTAGGGAACCTCCTTTCTTCTTTGGTTGTTGAGGATTCTTTCCACCAATAGGATTTCTAATCCTACTCTTAATAGTATGACGTGTCTGATCAGCAGAAGTATTATTTTGCACAAGGACAGGTTGCACATTACTAGTTCCAACATTCATATCAATGTGAACCATTTGAGCTTTACCTTTACCTCTCACTATGCTACCTTTAGCATTAGGTAATACAGTAACATTAGCTTTACTTCCCCCTGCATTTTGCTTTTTCCTTCTTGCCACATACTCTGGAATGTTCCAAGGCCCCAGTTGTAGCTCTTCAATTGGCTCTTCCAAACTATTCAAATATGTGGAAGCAGTCTCTGTTAAGTGAACCAGAGAACTGTTAATCATTCCAGCATCAGTAGGGGACTTCATGGGTATGGATGCATTGTTGTCCTTCTATTCCTGAATAACAGAGTTACTCACTTCTTGGGGGGATTTCATCACTTGCACATCATCACTAGCACAATTTTCAGCACTAGGCATATTAACAGAAATGTCTTTAGCAGGATTAATATTAGAGACAGTCTCTAGCATTTCCTTGCAAACATCTTTCTTGTGACCATACTTATCACACCTAAAACAAATGGAATATGTAACCCTTCATATTCCAAATAGAATTTCTGCCCCATAATAGTAATATAAGAATCCAATGGTTGGTCTAGGTCAAGTTCAACACAAATCCGGGCAAATTTACCCCTTTCATGCAACGAAGTTAGTTTATCAACCTTAAGCATAGTTCTTAGAATAGCTCCAGCTCTATTTAGAAACCTCTCATTACAAAACTCAAATGGTAATTTTGGAATTCTTATCCAAACGGCTACTTTTTGTGAAATAGATGCATCTATAGAGAAGAAAGGTCTCCATCTTTGAACAATCCAATAATGGTCAGCAACTTTGCAAGGCCCCTCAAAAAGAGCATGTCTATAATCCTCCATAGAGGATAGTTGTATGTTGTGCGAAAAGGTGATGTGCAAGTGTACACAATCGCAACAAGTAATATATTGATAAGTAGAGTTCGTCTCCACATGGATTGGTATTAATTTTAGAGTTTAAAAATGAATTACACTTAGTGGAACAAGTAGCAAATATTTAAGTAGCAACAGTTCAGTTGAACAGAGATTGTTTAAAATAACAAGTTAAAAAGTAATTTAAAATATGAGAGAAATAAGTTGGATTGCTTTCACTAAGTAACTTCCCAGAAATAAGACGCTATAACGTCACACGCTATAGCGTTAAGCTATTATTGCAAGTGTTTTGTGCCTTTCAGTCACTAGCGCCTGTGGTTTCATTACAAGATGCCTATGTCTAGGTTCTAAATAAGTTCACCCCCTGTATATGCAAGATCCCATGACTTAAGCTTTATGAACTATTGCACTTCTATGTCTAGAGGAAGCAAAAATTGATTAAATGTCTTTAACCAACCTTATCGTTCATATTAATTCTTGAAGTCTTTCTATGGTTCATGTCTGAATCCACAGAGGTACTTGTTTTACGTGGCCAAATATAAAACAAGTTTGGAAGAATTACAATACAAGGATTAAAACACCAAACGTGCAAAGTTATATACGTAATATCAAAGGTTCATTACAAGCTCTAGCAACCCAACTCAAGGAGTTTAGCTCATGTTGAGCATCATCAAAATAACACAAATAAACATACTTGCATTACCGTAGGTAAGAAGGAAAACACAAGTGCAAAAGATACAATCTTGATGCCTCCTAATCATTCACGTAGTGATGATACAAAAGCAGCAGCTTTACACCGTGAGAAAGGGTAGAAAATTACAAAGAAGAAAAATAAAATCCAAAAACTTCAAAATGTATCAATGGAGAAGAAGAAGATGTCAAGTTCTCTCTCTCTACCAATACTCTCTCTCTAATTCCCACGCTCCCTTTTCTCTAGAAAATCAGAGGGTAATGTAGTACCCTAGCATGTCATGCATGTCCTCTCAAAAGTCAATAAAGTTTATGTTTGTTTTTTCACCAACTTCACTATTCCATACTCATGCGATGCCAAGTGTCCACAAATATCCAATAAAATCCGGGCATGTCAGCAAGCACAGTGGACACAAGATATGGAGTCTAGATTAATGAGCTTGGCGCCAAAATTGCACTTATACTTTAGATGCTCAGCTGATCTACCTTCTAGACGCTATAGCGTTAGACGTTATAGCGCTAAACACTGCAATACTCACAAAATACATCAAAACATTCACAAGGGCACCAAATGTGCCAATTTCATAGCAAAGCGATGTTTAGCCCTTTCTTTCCTAATACTAATGAAATGAAATAAATACTATACTATTATTACTTGAGAACTTACTTAATTTAAAGATTAAAGGTATACATAACTCATATAAATATGAGTTATCACACCCCCAAACTTAAACCATTGCTTGTCCCCAAGTAATGACACTTGCAAAGACAAAACATACCGACACTTATGCACAACACTCATCACCGATCACTCTTCACTTCTAAACACAATCATTCAAATACATTCTCAAGGGCTAATAATTGATTCACACTCACATCAACACACCAATGCATTTTAATCAACTTCTAAGCTTATTATCGCTTTCAATAGTGTGTGTGTGTGTGTGTGATCTCTCGACTTATCTCAATTCCTAGCTAGATTGATTTTTCTTAGCCTTGGGAAGAGTGGCCTTCTTTTGGTGACACCAAAATTTCTTTCAAAACACCGACTAGACTAACATTTTCACACACATTTGAGGATTTGGACATGACAAAGGGCTTGATTAGACACTTTCAGCCCGTGTGGCTAGCGTTCCTACCCTATTGACTAATGCAGAGACGCTATAGCGTTTGATGCTATAATGCGTAACGTAAATTGACAACTTTACTGATCAGAACCCCTCATTACTGAGTTCCTTTGGCACTTTTTGGAACAACCCAGCTTTTGTTTCAGGCAGTTACAGCCTTTTTACCTATATACACTTAATTTACAATGACTTTCTTCGTCACTAGCCACCCTAAGACCTTTGTACCTAGCCTTAATGAAATCTGAGCACCCCCAAACTTAGCTTCTAAAGCTCTTCAAGTTTTTAGTCAAGTTTTGCTGTCACCTTGGTTAACCAGGACTAACCTAAGCATCAGATAGTCCTAGGCTAACTAAGTTTTTCCTTAAGCACGGAGATTTTTATGTGTAGGAGCAATAATAACCAAAGATTTTATCTAAAAGCATGGCTCACTTTACTCACTCACACAATCATCACTAAAACTAGCCCAAAGAGAATACATTCAATGCTTATAGTTTAAAAACGAAACACTGATAACTTTAGGTCCTCCCCCCACAACAAAAGTGAGCAGTGTCCTCACTGCTCTAATGAACTAGGAAGAGGCCTAAGACAAACACAAAAACAAAATAGAAACAAGTCTTATAACATTTGTGAAGCGCAAAGCAGGACGCTTATAGCGCTTCACAATTTATTGAAAAAGTACACAACAACTAAACTACTACAAGCAGGATAATGAAATTATTTCTTGATTAGACCGGACTGGTCCTGCAGACCGTCACGACTTATCGAGCGGAGCTTTGCGGCCTTTTTTTCTTCTTCTTCTTTCTTCTTTCGGCCTTGATCGGCGCTATCGCATCGACGCTATAGCGCTACCACTGGGGCTTGCATTTCTTTAGAGGCCTTCATTTCGCTAACTTGCTAGCGCCTTCTTTCTCTTGCTCGGACACTCTCCTTTTCGGATCCTGGCCTCGACCGCACCCTTCCTTGTTCATCTTCCTCAATCACGGCAAGCTTAGCTCACGGGCTCCTTCTTGCAGACGCGTATGTTGGCCTCTTCATGGCAACATGCTTCTCCTTCAAGCCCACGGCTTGGTGTGTCGATGGCAATGGGCCTCGAGCCACTTCCTTGGGAGGCTATCAACCATAGCCCTGAGCTTCTTCTTTCGAACTCGCAATAATGTTAGTTTTGATTTTGGGCTCCTTTGGGCTTTTTGCTTAAGCCTAGGAGATTTTTGTTGCACCGACACGAGATGAGGTGGGCTTTTTCGTGTTGAAGGCGCTTATAGCATCGGCCGCATTATAGCGCTAGCGAGAATCAACGAGAAGATTCGGGAATATGTTGTTGTGGTGGTGAAATGTGGTGGACTTGGCTCTTTTCTCGGGAAATGGGGATTGGGACAGTGGTTCTGCTTTTGTCTTTGGCTCGATTCTGATTGGTGTTTGTTGTGATGGTGGGGGTGAGTTTTCTTTGGTTGGGATAGGTGGAGGATGGTGGTTTCAGATGGGGGTTTCGGAATGACTTAGTCTTGGGCTTGTGGGGAAGGCATTTGTGGTGAAGGTGGGTGCAGTAGGGCTATGTGTGGGGTCGCATGCATTTCCTCATACTCCTCACTTTCTGATCCTTCCTCTTTTTCTCGGCTCTCTCACTGATTTCTCCTCGGACTCGAGACTCTTCTTCCTCCTCGAATCATTCACCTCCTTCATTAGCCTCCTTGTTTCCTCTTCATCTTCCTCACCGAGCTCCTCCAAATCTTGATGATTCGAGAGACTCCTCACCGCTCACCTTTATCTTTTTCTTAGCAGGACTCTTCACTTTCTTCAGTAAGTGGGGCTCCTTGCTCTCTTCTTGAGTGCATCTGCAGAGGTCTTTTTAGTGACCCTTTCTTCTTCTTGAGGTGGCTCCTGCACACCTTCTTTCTCAATCAACCATTCTGGGAACACAGGAGGTTCCATTAATTCCTTTCCCTGGACAACTTTTCCATAACAGCTTTCTCCCACTCAAATTTGGCCTTTACAAACTTGCATAGTGCTTCACTGCTCTTCTTCAATCGTTAAGCGCTATAGCATCGACGCTATATAGCGCTAGCACTTCTTTGCACAGGTTTGAACACGCGCAGGATGTCTCCTTGAGGAGTTCTTCTTTCATCACGAATTTCAATCTCCACTTCACTGCTTACATAATTCAGTAATTAAACATGGGAAATAGAGATTACCGTCAGTTTTCATTCTGCTCTTTTCAATCTCCCTTGCAATAATCTTTCCCACATCAATGCTTTCACCCTCCAATATAGCATCCAGCACAATTAATCTGTCCTTCTCCACATTGGTTGTGTGAGATGTGGGCATGAGTGAGTGCTCGATAAAGGTGAACCACATAGTGACCTCATCCACCAAGAATGCCTTCTTCACCTTGAATTTCGACCCAAATCTTTCCCAAGTTGCTTCTTCCACATGATTCTCTTCTTTACTTCTTCCATTTCATCACAAACCCAAGTATCTAGCTTCTTCTCCAACGCCTTTCCGAATAGCCTAACTTGAAGTGCTCATTGATTGCACTTGGGTGAAATCCACCATCTCACCCCTAACCATGGAATAGGTTTGGGGCTTTCCCCTTTGGGAGGAATACCCTTGTAAAACTCCTTACCATCGGTACCACAAATTCCCCTCGGTGCTTGATGAACTTTTGCCATCCTAACATTTCAGCGGTGAGACGTGAACACATCGTGGGCTTTTTCTGTTTTGAAACCCTCTCCGCTATGAAATTCATTTTCGAAGAACGAGCAGGATCATCCTTTGGGTCCAGAGGCTTTGAGGGACTTGGTTCTGATGCTTTGGTCTTTCTAGGTGGTTTTTCAACTGAGTGTTTCTTCACCATTTTTAGGGATTTTTGATAGAATGAAAGGGATTTGTGAAGTTTTGGGATGGAATGGAAAATTAGTTGCGAGAGAGAGAAGGAATAGGAGTTATGGAACGAAGGAGGTTAGAGAAGAAGAAAGAACAACGGTTAGAAAGTGTTAAGGGAAGGGAGTGGTTGAAGGAGAGGTTATTGGGAATTGAATGAAGTAATGAAATGACCGTTTGTTGATGGGGGCGGAGTGATTGAAGTGATGGGGGTTGTCACACGTGGGTGAATAGGTGCAATGATTGAAAGAAACAGAGCGTGCGCGCCACGTCATTGATAACCGCCCCATTCTTTGAAATTAAAAATATTTTCTCGTGTCACTACCACATCTTGACGCTTATAGCGTCAATGTCACACACTAGGCCTTGAATTTCCAACTTCCTCAACACAATAATTTTTCCTCCTGCACAATAAAATAAAAATAAAAGAAATGTTGATTAGTGAAACCTTTGGGGTGCCTCCCAAGAGCGCTTGCTTTAAGAGTCTTCAGCCAGACTTCTTCTTTTGATGTTAGGGATCTTGAAGATCAATTGAGGTCTTGTTCCTCATCACATTGTCACCATGGTACTGCTTGACTCTTTGACCATTCACTTTAAAAGTAGTGTTGGTTGCTTGATCATATATCCACAGCACCATGATGATAAACTTTGACCAATTTGAAAGGTCCAGACCATCTAGACTTAAGCTTGCCAAGAAACAATTTTAGCCTTGAATTAAAAAGAAGCACTTGGCCTCCTTCAATCAGTTCTCTATTCTGGATCTTCTTGTCATGCCACACCTTGGTTTTCTCCTTGTAAATTGCTGAACTTTCATAGGCAGCATGCCTAATCTCTTCAAGCTCATTCAACTGCAATAGCCTTGCCTTACCAGCCCTATCAAACTCAAAGTTGAGCTTTTTGATGGCCCAATGAGCTTTGTGTTGTAATTCAATAGGGAGGTGGCAAGCTTTCCCAAACACAAGTCTATAGGGAGACATTCCCAAAGGTGTTTTGAAGGTCTGTCTGTAAGCCCATAATGCATAATCCGGATGCATTGACCAATCCTTTCTTGAAGGTCCCACCATCTTTTCAAGCATCCTCTCGATCTCTATTGGACAATTCAGCTTGCCCATTTGTTTTGTGGGTGGTAGGCAAAGTGGCAATTTTATGCCTCACTCCATATTTTCCCAAGAGAGATTCAATCAACTTGTTGCGAAGTGAGAACCTCATCACCGATAATAGCTCAGGTGTCCCATATCCGTGAATATGTTCTTCTCAAGGAACTTGCTAATCGACTTGGCATCATTATTTGGGAGAGCCACGGCTTCAACCCATTTTGAAACATAATCCACGACCACAAATATGTACAAATTCCCATGAGAAGGAGGAAAGTGGTCCCATGAAGTCCATGCCCCACACATCAAAGAGTTCAATCTCTAGAATGTTGGTTAAGGGCATTTCATGCTTGTTTGAGATGTTTCTGCCCTTTGACACTTTTCACGCTTCTTCACCAATTCCCGAGCATCTTTGAATAATGTAGGCCGATAATACCCACATTGTAGCACCTTTGCAGCTGTTCTGGTTCCTCCAAAGTGTCCACCACATGGTGAGGCATGACAATGCTCTAACACTTGAGGTTGTTCTTCTTCTGCAAGGCATCTTCTTATCACTTGATCTTGACATTTTTTGTAAAGAAAAGGTTCATCCCAATAGTACTCCTTTACTATATGGAAAAACCTTTTTCTCTGTTGATAGCTTAGATCTGCAGGCACAATTCTACTCACCAAGTTATTCACAATGTCTACAAACCACGAGCAGTAGCATCAGCCGCTATAGCGTCTTGCGTTATAGCGTCACCGCTATAGCGTTACACTTTGCGAGATATCATCAACAATTTCTCATCCGGAAAGATTTCTTTAATTTCACCCCGTGATGTACCCGCACCTTCAAGCCTAGATAAATGATCAAAGAACCGGTTCTCCACCCTTCTTATCACGAATTTCCAAGTCAAATTCTTGGAGGAGAAGAACTCATCTAATTAGCCTTGGTTTTGCATCTTTCTTAGAGATCAAGTACTTGATGGCTGAGTGATCTGTAAAAACAATAACTTTTGTGCCCACCAAGTACGATCTGAATTTGTCAAATGCAAACACCACAACTAATAGCTCTTTTTCTGTGACAGTGTAATTTAATTGTGCTTCTACAAGTGTTTTGCTTGCATAATATTTAGAATGAAAAATTTTGTCATACCTGCGGCTAAGCCACAGCTCCCACAAAGATAGTCACTTGCATCACACATTAACTCAAAAGGTTTACTCCAATCGGGAGTAACAATAGCAGTGCTTGATGACTAATGCTGTCTTTAATTTCTGAAATGCTTCAAGACAGGCTTCATCAAAATTAAATGTGGTGTCATGCTGAAGGAGTTGGCATAGAGGCTTTGAGATCTTTGAGAAATCTTTAATGAATCTCCTATAGAAACCAAGCATGCCCAAGGAAACTTCTTATACCTTTGACACTCGGAGGGGTGGCAATTTCTCAATCACTTCAATCTTGGCCCTATCCACCTCTAATCCTTTCTTGGAAATCCTATGCCCTAGTACAATTCCTTCCCGCACCATGAAGTGACACTTTTCCCAATTAAGCACAAGGTTTGTTTCTTCACACCTTATCAGTATTTCTTCCAAGTTGTTCAAACATATCTGAAAACTATTTCCAAACACAGAAAAATCATCCATAAAAACCTCCATAGATTTTTCAATGAAATCAGAGAATATGGACATCATACATCTCTGAAAAGTTGCAGGGGCATTGCACAATCCAAATGGCATTCTTCTAAAACAAAAGTGTCATAAGGACATGTGAATGTGGTCTTTTGTTGGTCTTCAGGGACAATTGCTATAGTCCATACAAATCCTCCAGCCAGTCACTGTTCTTGTGGGAATTAATTCATTTTTGTCATTTGTGACCACAATTACACCACCTTTCTTGGGAACACACACGCACATGTGGCTCACCCATGCACTTTATCGAAATAGTGGTACACAATTCCTGCATCTAACCACTTGAGGATTTACTTCTTTACTACCTCCTTCATTATGGGATTAAGCCTTCTTTGTCCTTCAATGCTATGTTTGGCATTTTCCTCCAAAACAATCCTATGCATGCAGATTGTAGGACTTATCCCATGTATGTCAGACATTTGCCACCCTATTGCCTTCTTGTGTCTCTTCAGAGTTGAAATGAGCTCCACCTCTTGGTCTTGATTCAGACTAGATGAAATGATGACAGGTAGAGTCTCATTTTCCCCCAAGTATGCATACTTCAGGTGCTTGGGTAATTCCTTCAGTTCTAGATCAGGTGGTTGGATAATGGAGGGCACACTCTTCTTTAGGTTTGAGTTCTCTTGCTCAAGTGACTCATATCTCCTAGCCCAAACCTCCTTCACAGCTTGTTTTTCTCCTTGAAATTCCTCTTCTCTCAACAATTCAAGTTCATCAGTATTGTTAAGTATCTTTCCCAAGTGGTTGTTAGTTTTTTGAAAATGTTTTTGCACCACTTGGTCAAGAGAAACCACAAAGGAGCACTCTTCAGTATTGACATCTGGAAGCTTTAATGCATAGCGTATTCATCCTTAGGTGTTGCATTATTTAGGTCTCTAAAGTCTACGCAAACTCTAAGTTTTCCGTTTTTCTTCATTACTGGGACAATATTAGCTAGCCAATCAACATACCTGGCAGTTCTGATGAATTTGCTTTTGAACAGCCTCTCTATTTCTTCTTTGATCTTAGCCAATATTGGAGGAGCAAATCTCCTTGGTGTTTGCTTTACTGGTTTCTTCCCTGGTCGAATAGGTATTTGAAGTTCCACCACTTCTCGACTCAGACCAGACATTTCGTTGTACTCCCAAGCAAAGCAATCTTTGAACTCCTGCAGAAGTAAAATAACTTGGGTTTTGAAGGCAGCATCAAGGTGTGCACTAATATATGTTGGCCTTTTGACTAGGCCATTTCCCAAATCCACTTCTTCCACTGGATCTTGAGCTTGCATGCGCTTTGTCAAATCTTTAGGGTCTTTTTCAAAACCCAATGGTTCGTCATCATAAATGCAATCAAGTTTGTCATCTATGACTTCACCATTTACTTCAGATGAAGGCATGGCTTCGACAGCCATTGTTTGTTGATTTATTTCGGCTTCCAAAGCCGTTTTTATTTTAGTTTCGGCCATATAGGCCGTAATTCTATCCCAAGCATTGGGTACTGACATCTAAAACCTTCTAAGAGTCAGTATCCCATCCTGTTGGGGGTAGAACACCCTCAGGATAGACACTTCCATCTTCTATCGCTTCCCTTTCCCAAACAAAACCATGTGTTGGGTATAGTCGAACGGAGGAAAGCACATTGTCAGATGATATGTATGCCTGACTAGAAGATGTGCATGGCGCAATATTCGCCATTTGTTTTTCAAAGTTCTCCTTGGTGACATTGTTGACATCAGCAAGGAAGTAACCTTGGTCTGCTTCGACATATTCTACCCGACCATCATCCTTCCACATCACCAATTTCTAGTGTAGGCTTGAAGGCACAGCGCCTACTCCATGAATCCACTCTCTGCCAAGGAGCAGGTTATAGCTTGCCTTGGAGGCTATGACAAAGAACATGGTGGTTCTCTTGACAGTACCTACCACCACCTCCACTTCGACGGCCCCCAAAGACCGCCCGGATTTGCCCTCATAATTAGTTAACACAATGTTATGAGGCTTTAGGTCTGTGTCGAACATCCCTATGGTTTTTAGCATTGCTTGAGGCATCAAGTTAATGTGGCGCCTCCATCTACCAAGATCTTGTTGATGCCTACGCCATTGACTTTGGCTTGGACATACAGAGGCTTCAAATGATGCCGCATGCCTTCGTTTGGCCTCTCGAAAGTGGCCATTTGTTCTTCGACACGTACCGTTGTTCATTACATAGTAACAAACTGGCTTGTGGTTAGCCATATCCTCAGTGAAGTTTTCTTCGACATCATTTGGGACCGTGATGACGTCATATTCGCTGGGTAGAATAGACACTACATTGCAAATGACATCAAAACTGGCCTCGAGTCTTCAAAATGCGAGTTACATCTTCATCCATGTCGAAGTCAAGACTTTTCTTCCTCAATGATGACGGTGGAGGAAAGATTCTTTCCATCGCAGCCTCCTTGGTTCCTCTATTACAATAGATTTACTTGGCCTTATTTCCAACCTTTACTTGGTTGGCAGCACCTATGTTCACTTTCGTCGTTCCCACGGCTCTAGAGGTCATATTCTTAGCCGTTTTTGAACTTCCTGGCGTTTTCTCGTCAGCAACAAGTGTTGCCTTCTTCTTCGAGCGCTGATAACGACGCCATTGGGTCTTGGTCATGGGATTCTTCCCTTTATAATTATTCTTATAATTATATTTTATGACCTCTCCCGTATTTGGTTTGATTGTCTCAAAGACGTAGAAAAAGACTCTATAATGTTTACACCCAAAGATGTATCCATTTTTCATTTTGGAGATTTGCTCTTGGAACAAATGGCTTGGCCGACGCTGACAGCACAAACTCCTTCTTGGCTGCGCTCTTACCAGCAGACTGTGGCTTGCTTGTTGAAGGCCTGTTCGAACCCTTGACCTTATAAGGAAGGTCCCCCCTTTTGAAGCTAAAATTCGATTTTTTCGCTGGCCATTTCCTTTTTAGAGGCTGTCGAACTTGGCAACATTCGACACTTTTAGCCGCTTCCTTGTCGAACACAGCACTACATCTGGGGCATAACATTACCTCAAAGTTCTTCAGCTTGCACCTATTAAGGAAGTCTATTAATTCTTCTTCAGCTTTGGGGTACACGAACTGTACCTTCTCTTCATACTCCTCCTGAGTAAGTTCTTGCACAGCATCGCCCCTCTGCACTACACTTTTGATCTTGTCTGTCGAAGGCCCAACAGGCTTGTTTGTGGGTGGTAGGCAGTGGCAATTTTATGCCTCACTCCATATTTTCCCAAGAGAGATTCAATCAACTTGTTTGCGAAGTGAGAACCTCATCACCGATAATAGCTCAGGTGTCCCATATCCGGTGAATATGTTCTTACGAAGGAACTTGCTAATCGACTTGGCATCATTATTTGGGAGAGCCACGGCTTCAACCCATTTTGAAACATAATCCATGACCACAAATATGTACAAATTCCCATGAGAAGGAGGAAAGGGTCCCATGAAGTCCATGCCCCACACATCAAAGAGTTCAATCTCTAGAATGTTGGTTAAGGGCATTTCATGCTTGTTTGAGATGTTTCTGTCCTTTGACACTTTTCACGATTCTTCACCAATTCCCGAGCATCTTTGAATAATGTAGGCCGATAATACCCACATTGTAGCACCTTTGCGGGCATTGCGGTTCCTCCAAAGTGTCCACCACATGGTGAGGCATGACAATGCTCTAACACTTGAGGTTGTTCTTCTTACGCAAGGCATCTTCTTATCACTTGATCTTGACATTTTTGTAAAGAAAAGGTTCATCCCAATAGTACTCCTTTACTATATGGAAAAACTTTTTTCTCTGTTGATAGCTTAGAGATGCGCAGCACAATTCTACTCACCAAGTTATTCACAATGTCTACAAACCACGAGCAAGAAGCATCACCGCTATAGCGTCTTGCGTTATAAGCGTCATACCGCTATAGCGTTACACTTTGCAGAGATCATCAACAATTTCTCATCCGGAAAGATTTCTTTAATTTCACCTGTGATGTACCGCACCTTCAAGCCTAGATAAATGATCAAGAACACAGTTCTCCACCCCTTCTTATCACGAATTTCCAAGTCAAATTCTTGGAGGAGAAGAACTCATCTAATTAGCCTTGGTTTTGCATCTTTCTTAGAGATCAAGTACTTGATGGCTGAGTGATCTGTAAAAACAATAACTTTTGTGCCCACCAAGTACGATCTGAATTTGTCAAATGCAAACACCACAGCTAATAGCTCTTTTTCTGTGACAGTGTAATTTAATTGTGCTTCTACAAGTGTTTTGCTTGCATAATATATAGAATGAAAAATTTTGTCATACCTCTGGCTAAGCACAGCTCCCACAGCATAGTCACTTGCATCACACATTAACTCAAAAGGTTTACTCCAATCAGGAGTAACAATAACAGGTGCAGTGACTAATGCTGTCTTTAATTTCTGAAATGCTTCAAGACAGGCTTCATCAAAATTAAATGTGGTGTCATGCTGAAGGAGTTGGCATAGAGGCTTTGAGATCTTTGAGAAATCTTTAATGAATCTCCTATAGAAACCAGCATGCCCAAGGAAACTTCTTATACCTTTGACACTTGAGGGGGGTGGCAATTTCTCAATCACTTCAATCTTGGCCCTATCCACCTCTAATCCTTTCTTGGAAATCCTATGCCCTAGTACAATTCCTTCCTGCACCATGAAGTGACACTTTTCCCAATTAAGCACAAGGTTTGTTTCTTCACACCTTATCAGTATTTCTTCCAAGTTGTTCAAACATATCTGAAAACTATTTCCAAACACAGAAAAATCATCCATAAAAACCTCCATAGATTTTTCAATGAAATCAGAGAATATGGACATCATACATCTCTGAAAAGTTGCAGGGGCATTGCACAATCCAAATGGCATTCTTCTAAAACAAAAGTGTCATAAGGACATGTGAATGTGGTCTTTTGTTGGTCTTCAGGGACAATTGCTATAGTCCATACAAATCCTCCAGCCAGTCACTGTTCTTGTGGGAATTAATTCATTTTTGTCATTTGTGACCACAATTACACCACCTTTCTTGGGAACACACTGCACAGGGCTCACCCATGCACTGTCAGAAATAGGGTACACAATTCCTGCATCTAACCACTTGAGGATTTCCTTCTTTACTACCTCCTTCATTATGGGATTAAGCCTTCTTTGTCCTTCAATGCTATGTTTGGCATTTTCCTCCAAAACAATCCTATGCATGCAGATTGTAGGACTTATCCCATGTATGTCAGACATTTGCCACCCTATTGCCTTCTTGTGTCTCTTCAGAGTTGAAATGAGCTCCACCTCTTGGTCTTGATTCAGACTAGATGAAATGATGACAGGTAGAGTCTCATTTTCCCCCAAGTATGCATACTTCAGGTGCTTGGGTAATTCCTTCAGTTCTAGATCAGGTGGTTGGATAATGGAGGGCACACTCTTCTTTAGGTTTGAGTTCTCTTGCTCAAGTGACTCATATCTCCTAGCCCAAACCTCCTTCACAGCTTGTTTTCTCCTTGAAATTCCTCTTCTCTCAACAATTCAAGTTCATCAGTATTGTTAAGTATCTTTCCCAAGTGGTTGTTAGTTTTTTGAAAATGTTTTTGCACCACTTGGTCAAGAGAAACCACAAAGGAGCACTCTTCAATTATTGACATCGGGAAGCTTTAATGCTTTAGAACATTGATCTTAACTTCTTGATCATTAACTCTCATTGTCAATTCTCCTTTTTGTACATCAATTAGTGTCTTCCCTGTAGCCAGAAATGGTCTACCCAGAATGATAGGTACCTCTCCATCTGCTTCAAAATCTAAGATAACAAAGTCAACAGGAAAAACAAATTTATCAACTTTAATTAAAACATCCTCCAGTATTCCCTCAGGATAGGCAAGTGACCTATCACTAGTGAAGGCTTTGCTGTAGTAGGCACAGCGGCAGTTCTATACCCAATTGTGTGTAAATGGACTTGGGCATTAAGTTAATACTTGCCCCCAAGTCACATAAGGCACGACCAGAATAAAAGTTTCCAATGGAACAGGGTATTGTGAAACTACCAGGGTCCTTTAATTTTCTGGGGAGTTTATTTTGCATCAACATGCTACATTCCCCAGTCATTGCCACAGTTTTAAATTCTCCCAACCTTCTTTTCTTTGTCAAAACATCTTTCATAAATTTGGCATAGTTGGGCATTTGTTGTAATGCCTCAACTAGAGGAACATTAATGTTCAATTGTTTTAACACCTCAAGGAATTTATTGAATTGTTTGTCCTCATGTGCCTTTTTTAATCTTTGAGGGTAGGGTGGAGCAGGATATTCAGGCACCAATTTAGGTTCAGGTGTTCTGTTTGCATTTGACGCTATAACATCAGGTGCTATAGCGTCAGAAATTTTTTTTTCATTTTCAGCAACACTTGACTCTAAATTCTTGGGTGCAGTACTTACCTCCTTACCACTTCTGGTGGTTATTGCTTTCACATGCTCCTTGCCTGGCGCATGAGATGATGAAGGTTCAGTAGTAGATGGGAGTCCACCATTTACGCCTTTGAGTGAGAGAGCGGATGCAATCTGTCCCACTTGATTTTCCAGTTTTGATGGATGCTTCATGAGTGCTGCATAGTTGTTTTGCAATCACTGATGAATGACCTTAGCAGAGACTCCATTGAGTTATCCATAGCAGGAGCAGGAGCATTCTGTCTTTGAGATTGTTGTTGTCTTGGAAAACCTGGGGGAATAGCAGGAGCATTTGTGCTTGTTTGAGCATTATTTCCTCCCCCCCATCTGAAGTTAGGATGGTTCCTCCAACCAGGGTTGTATGTATTGGAATAAGGGTTGTTACCCTTGTTGTAACCCACATAATTGATAGAAGCAGGATTTGTTGTGAATTCTTCATAAAGGTGAGCTCCCCCACAGTATACACAGCTAGCTTCTCCAGGAGGAGCTTGTTCAATTGCAGCTGCAATTGAATCTTTAAGCGTATTATAGCATCGCACGCTATAGCATTGGCGATGTTAACTCCTTTATCATGTTTGTCAGAGTGGCCACTTGGGCTGAAAGAGCAGAAACCTCACTTACTTCATGAACCCCAGCTACCTTCCTTGTAGAACTCAACCTTTCAGTAGGCCATGAAGAATTGTTAAGGGCAATGCGTTCTATGAGCTCACAAGCTTCATTATATGATGAGTTCAGAATTACACCTCCAGATGAGGCATCTAACATAGATCTAGTAGGTGCCTCTAGCCCATTATAGAAAGTCTCCATTTGAATTACTATAGGAATTCCATGATGTGGACATTTCCTAAGCAATTCCTTCCATCTCTCCCAAGCCTCATGTAATGTTTCACCCTCTTTTTGCTTGAAGGATGTGATGTCATTCCTCATCCTAGCATTCTTGTTTGGTGGGAAATACTTCTCCAGAAACTTCTTTGTCATATCTTCCCAAGTTGTGATAGAGTTGGACTCAAGGAGTTCAACCAAGCCTTAGCTCTGTCTTTTAAAGAATAAGTGGAAGCAGTTTGACCTAAAAGCATCCTCACTCACCCCCAGGATAATGAGGTTCTTCGCACACTTCTAGAAAGTTTCTTAGATGAGCAAAAGGATCTTCTTGAGTGGAACCTCCAAATTGTCGATTGTTTGGAGCATTTGGAACATCATAGGCTTGAACTCGAAGTGAGTAGCGATCACAACAGCCTAGTGATGCTTGTTTCCATGGAGTGTGGATCAAACACGGCGATAATCTCTCATTGGTCCATCTCTGTCATTCACCATTTGATTAGGTTCTTGATTAATGACTTTGTCTCTGCATCGGTATTCTTCATCAACTTCGGTATGGGTAAAAGGACCTTGCCTTCCACCTCTTGGCATTCTTCCTCCTATTTGTGAGGAGTTCTTCCCCAATTGTACCTCTACCAAGATGATGATGAGTGTGCTCGGACATAGTTAGTCCGAGTTGTTGTAGTCTTTGTTGGCGTCTTAGCCTCCCGAATCTTCTTTCGGGTTTCGGATCAAACTCAAAAGTGGGTGGTTACGATGCGGGCATACGCTTATAACGTCAAACGCTATAGCACTTCCGTAACACACCAAAGACAAATGCCAAGGTAAAACCTCCTAAGGATGTAATAATTTCTAAACAGTAAAAATTAAATGCAATCCCGACGCAACGGCGCCAAAAACTTGTCAGGCGAAAAGGTGATGTGCAAGTGTACACAATCGCAACAAGTAATATATTGATAAGTAGAGTTCGTCTCCACAGGATTGGTATTAATTTTAGAGTTTAAAATGAATTACACTTAGTGGAACAAGTAGCAAATATTTAGTAGCAACAATGATTCGGTTGAAGCAGATTGTTTAAAATAACAAGTTAAAAAGTAATTTAAAATATGAGAGAAATAAGTTGGATTGCTTTCACTAAGTAACTTCCTCAGAACTAAGACGCTTATAACGTCACACGCTATAGCGTTAAGCGCATTGCAAGTGTTTTGTGCCTTTCAACCACTAGCGCTGTGGTTTCATTACAAGATGCCTATGTCTAGGTTCTAAATAAGTTCACCCCTGTATATGCAAGATCCCACAGCTTAAGCTTTATGAACTATTGCACTTCTATGTCTAGAGGAAGCACAAATTGATTAAATGTCTTTAACCAACCTTATCGTTCATATTAATTCTTGAAGTCTTTCTATGGTTCATGTCTGAATCCACATAGGTACTTGTTTTACGTGGCCAAATATAAAACAAGTTTGGAAGAATTACAATACAAGGATTAAAACACCAAACGTGCAAAGTTATATACGTAATATCAAAGGTTCATTACAAGCTCTAGCAACCCAACTCAAGGAGTTTAGCTCATGTTGAGCATCATCAAAATAACACAAATAAACATACTTGCATTACCGTAGGTAAGAAGGAAAACACAAGTGCAAAAGATACAATCTTGATGCCTCCTAATCATTCACGTAGTGATGATACAAAAGCAGCAGCTTTACACCGTGAGAAAGGGTAGAAAACAAAGAAGAAAAATAAAATCCAAAAACTTCAAAATGTATCAATGGAGAAGAAGAAGATGTCAAGTTCTCTCTCTCTACCAATACTCTCTCTCTAATTCCCACGCTCCCTTTTCTCTAGAAAATCAGAGGGTAATGTAGTACCCTAGCATGTCATGCATGTCCTCTCAAAAGTCAATAAAGTTTATGTTTGTTTTTTCACCAACTTCACTATTCCATACTCATGCGATGCCAAGTGTCCACAAATATCCAATAAAATCCGGGCATGTCAGCAAGCACAGTGTACACAAGATATGGAGTCTAGATTAATGAGCTTGGCGCCAAAATTGCACTTTTACTTTAGATGCTCAGCTGATCTACCTTCTAGACGCTATAGCGTTAGACGCTATAGCGCTAAACACTGCAATACTCACAAAATACATCAAAACATTCACAAGGGCACCAAATGTGCCAATTTCATAGCAAAGCAGTGTTTAGCCCTTTCTTTCCTAATACTAACAGAAATGAAATAAATACTATACTATTATTACTTGAGAACTTACTTAATTTAAAGATTAAAGGTATACATAACTCATATAAATATGAGTTATCATTGTACCATATAAAAATCATCTGCCAAGTCAATGATCTTAAGGTTGCCTTCCTTAATCCAAGACCTACGAAGCTTCTGTTCTAGCATTCTAAAATTAATCCTTTTGCTCAAAACTTTGACTATTAGGGCATTTTCCCATTGTTTGGACCAATCATGAAATTCCTCCCGAGACACATGTATAGGAGGGTTAGCAGGTCATTTCTTCTTACCTTGTTTATCTTGATCAACAAGGTCTTTATACCAAGAATCTTCAGGAAGTTCAGGTTGAAGAAGATTCCCCCAACATTCATCTTCAAAGACCTCCACATCATGTTCATCTTCAAGGAGAGCGTCCTTGAAAGAACGCAACACATCTGGTATAGTAGCTTAATCAGTCATAACTATTTCATTGGAAACCACTGAGTTGGTCTCGATAACTATCTTGGATTTCTTATTGATTATGTTCACATCTTCGTTTTGCATAGCAGGAAGATTGATGATAGGCGCTGATGTTGCAACGGCTAGCAACATAGAGGGAAGAATAAGCGTAGCAGCTTTGAGAGTTGGGGAAGAAGAAGAAGCCCCCGAAAGGGGAGCATATTTTTTGCTCATGCCCTAGCAGAGCATTAAAATTACTACTTTTACAATATCAAGTTTCTAGATTATATTATCAAGTCACACAAAATATTCATATATAAAAAGTAAAGATATTTATAAACGCAAGGCAAAATAAAAAAAATAATTATACTAATAACATATAATTATTCTCTTGTTGAGAAACAAAAATAAAATACTAATTTTATAAAAAAAATAATCATACTGACAATAGTAATATTTCCGTCGAGAGTATAATCATTACTAAAAAACAAATGACATTTATTAAAACAAAATATAAAATAAAATCATACCAACAACATATAACATTTTCGTTTTGAATCATAAATTAATAAATTTATATTGATATCTTTATTAGAATAATGATTTATTCAATCAATTAGTACTCCATCTCATGCTACAATATGCTTTTGATTTTTTGGATTCTATGTGTTTGTGCTTGTAGATTTAGATGATCTAGTAGTCAAAGAAGGTTTCATCTGTACTATATGTTCTTCACTGACTCCCAATTTCTTTGCATAACGACTTGCTTCAAAGAACCTTTTAACTGCTTCATCCATGTAATCTTTTCCTTGTTTAACAGTCATTTCCTTCCCTATTGTATTTGGATAACTAGTAAATATATTATCCCCTTTAAGCACTGCTGCAAGTTGGATCAACTCCTCTTGAAATTCACTAAGCTTGGCATTTTCATTTGGCTCTCCTTTCCTTAATTTTGCAGGGGTTGGAAGTGTCTCTGCACCAAAATAACAATAATAGCAATCAATCAAGTGTAAAACGTGCATACCCTGGAAAATATTGTAATTTGGAAGTATCTACTAAATTTTTACGATTAATCTACACCTGGATAACTTGGTGATCATGTATTTCGCTTTTACTGGAGTCTGTGTGGTTCTCACTCCCAACATAATTTTTGCCACAACTAAATGTAATTTGGATCTTTTTTTTTTTTTTTACGAAGTAATTTGGATCTATTATTAAATATGTTTTGTTTTCCCTTTTTAAATAAAGGGATACAAAATACATTTTGATTAAATAATATCTAGAATTGGACAAAAACAAAAATATTTTTCTGGTCAAAAAAAAGCATAACAAAACAATAAAAAAGGTTAGTTGGGAAATAATGGGCCGTAGCCCATGTTTGTGAAAAATAGATATTTATGATTTATCCCTTTTTCTTAATTTGAGAGAGATAATTTGAGAGAAAAGAAATTCCCAAAAAAGAAGACTTTTTTTTTTTTGAAAATTTAGTATGTTGGTCCTTTCACAAGTCATTGAGCTTTTCTTAAGCCATCATTACAATTTGAATAAATTCCAAATGCAAATACATTTTTCACACTCTAGTGATTAGGATGCCAAATTGTCTATGGGTGATTTTGCATCTTAATCATTAAAATGTGTGATATGACATGTGTTCGTGTCAGCTAGCTGGTGACAAAGTTCGTTATAGGAAAGTGATTCGGTATCATAATCATTAAAAAGTGTGACGTTGCATGTGTTAGCGTGGCCGTTAGTTAGCCGGCTAAATATCAACTTAACGTTAGCGACGAAAAGTAAAAAAGAATAAATAAGTGGTGACTAACTAACCTGGGCAATCAGTCCTGGGCTCTGTCATGGTCTGAACAATACCCTCAAAAGTTCCAGCCCATTCATCTCTCTTGGTAAGAAATGAAGGTAAATTGAAGATCTTTTTCACCGTTGCTGGAATGGATGAATGTTCATATTCTGATGTAGGTGTTGGTGACCCGTTTGGCCCATGAACAACTGCATCATTAATTACCATAACAAATCAGCAACCTTTGCACAGTCTCAACAAGTTATAATTTGATGTATGTATATAAATAAAGAAATTAGAATCAATAATAATTTATTTATGTATGCAATCAATTTTTGCTTAATCATGATTAGTATTTTATTAGTAACTATCTCTTTTTGCTCACATACCATTTCCACCTTTAAAAGTAATTGCGTGGTGTGTGAAACCAAACTAGTGCGGTTTTACTTTGTGCACACATACATACATCCCCATCTCAATCCATCTTATATTTATTTGTCTGTCGGTTTCCCCCATCCCATGTAGTGTGAAAATTACGAGATAGATGGTAACGTAAGTGTGAACCTGTGAAAGGTGACACGTGACTCAATTTAATTAAAGCAAAGTATTATTAAGATCATGAAGCCAGAAGATGAAATCAAACTAGGTGGCAGGCAATGTAGTATGGTGGTGACTGGTGAGTAAAAACAATAGAGTATGAAACTTAATGGTGGTCGGGGCCACCCAAATGGCGGACCTATTCACAAGGTAATGGCCTAATAGGGTAGTTGCTTTCATAAAATAAAATAAAAATATAAAGACTTTTTTATTATCTAAGAAATAAATAAAAAAAATTACTAATTTGGATTTAAAATTTGTAACATTAGTCAAATTTACCTTTTAAGGGAACTACAGTATCTTGAAATTACTGTAAAATGACTAATTTGCCCGATAGTCTAATTGATATTTATCATTTTTCTATGACTAAATAAGTATTTTTTTTTTCAAATACGAGTTTGAGTGTTTACTTTTTTTATCAAGAAAATATTAAACTAAATTTCGTCCCTTTCATAAAAAATGTATGGATCCGCCACTAGGGCTCCTGAAATTTTAGGTGTTTAGGACCTCTAAAATAGTTTTTTTAACTGTTTGAATATCACTCTCCTTTCACTTTTTTTTTGAAGCATCCTTTCATTTTTAGTTGTGAAATTTTTAATGGTTTGTTCATAATCAATGTATTTTAAAAAATTATTTTCAATAGAAATTAATCTGAGATTATATAATCTATTTTATCGCAGAGTAGATCACAATAAGATCTTCACATTTCAATTTGAAATAATATTTTTAGTAACATGAATAGTTAACTTACTCAATATCTTGGGCATGCATTACAAAAGTAATTAAATGTCTTCAAATGGTTCAATTAATTTATCTTATAACTTGATTTTGACTGAACAATTATATCATCTTTAATGATTTTCAATACTACAAATAGAGTTTTCTCCATCAATGAATTTGCAATATAATTGTAACATGTCCTGTGTTATTGTTTTAAAATTTTAAATATTAATCAAAGAATATGTTTAGCCATCCAAAACTCTCCATGCAAACATATATACAAAAAGAGATTAAATATGAAATGAAATACTTACCAGTGGCCTTTTTAATCCAAGGTGAGATAGCAATTGTTGGAACCCTAACTCCCAACCTATTAAAGGTAAAGTTAAATGGTTCTGGCCCCACTATCCCATCAGGGCTTGGCACCCCACGAACAGGTGTGGGTACATGATCGTAGAACCCTCCATGCTCATCGTACGTGATCACTAACAGGGTTTGGTTCCATTGTGGGCTTGCCCTCAATGTCTCATACACCTCCTTAATGAACATTTGTCCTTGGTACACATCATGGGAAGGGTGATCATCATTTGCTGGGTACAACTTAGTGTCTGTGTACCTCTGCTCAACCACAACATAACTTGGCAACTTCCCCTCCTTTGCATCTTTCTTAAACGACAAATCATATGGGTGGAATTTTAACACATACTTGAGTTTCCTTAAGTTCCTATAGAACAATGTTGCTGGAATATTCTGGTAGTAAATCCCAAAGTCAAATCCAGCATCGTGCAAATTGTCGAAAATTGTTTGTTGTGGATATCCTTTGGCTAGCAGTGATGCCACGTTACTTGTTGCACCACCAGATGTTGCCGAGTGCACATAAAGCCTATTAGGCTGTGTAGAAGCTGGCACAGATGCAAACCACCTGAAAATATAAAGGTTGCTTCAAGGTTAGTCATGCAAGAATAACTATTTTTTTGTGTGTCATAAGACAAAAAAACACCACACACTATCAAACGAACACAACAAAGATCAAACATGAAAGCCGACATCCTCGTATCGTAAAAATTGTCAATACAACCATTAATAGAGACATCCATATATGTCAACATACTTTATAAGGCTAACATTGTTATTCTTATGATGATTAATAAGTATCTATCTTCGAGGCAAACATATTCTTTGTCACCATCAACAAAGAATAATGATATTTTAACATCAAAAATTCTAATTCAGTAACCAATACGGTATATAAATACATCTAACATATTGATGTGTTAGAAGAAAGAGAAAAAGTTAATTAAAAACACCTAAATCTCGGTATCGCGAATTTTTTTGGTTAAAAATATCATTTTTTATGAACGAAAATCGAAAATTGAAACACTAAAATAATTCAAAAAGATTAATAATAAGAGCAATATAGGCATAATGCTTTTTTTTATTTTCTTAAAAAGTATTGTCTAGCAACCATTTACTTATAAATAAAACGAATGGACGTACCCAAAAAAACGAATGGAGTACCAAACTACATGTGTTTCACAATTTTTTTTTATGTCAAATATCATTTTTTGATGAGCAAAAATAAAATTGAAACACTAAAATCCTTGAAAAAACAAACAGCTTAGAGATTCTTGTAAAAAATAAAAAACTTAGTGTTAGAGATAATGACAAGAGAGAGAGAGGAATCTAAGTTCTAACCTGTCAAAGACAGCAAATTCAGAAACAAGTGTCTTATAAACAGAAACCATATCAGGTTCAAATCCATTCATAACATCCTGCGACATAGTCGAAGTGTTATCCATGGAATAAGCTTGTTGAGCAAACCCATTCATAGGAGCTGGGTCAGCTGAAGTATCCTCCGACCCAAATATCTGTTCCCGGATAGCTTGAAAAGAATGACCCGGATCCGGGTCCACATACTGTGCTTGATTCTTGAACGTGAACCGTTTTGAATTCGGGTCGGTTACGGATAATGGGTTGGATTCTGAACCGGTTACACCGTTAATTTCTGGGTTTAGTTTCTTCATCCAACCCAACATGTGGTCGAAGGAACGATTCTCCATCACTAAAACGACGACGGTTTTGATTGGATTGGTAATTGTATAGACGTTTTGTGAATTGAGAAGTAAAATAGTGAAGAAAAAGAAAAGGGTGGAGCAATGTTTTTGGATAAACATTGTTTTTGATTTGTTACTATGTTGTTGGGTAGAGTTTCTGTCTAGTGAGGAAATGAGAGAAAGGTGAAAGGAATAATATAGGTTGAGTGAAGAAGGAAGAAGAAGATGGATGGATTTAGAGAGAGATATTTGTGGGGTAGTTTGTTGTTGGTGACGTTTCAATGATTAAAAATTTATGAATTGTTAAATATAGATAAGAATAAGATATTTTCCTGGCAAAGTATTTCATGTATTTGGACATTTACCTAAAAAATAATAATGTATTTGGACAAAGTTTTGATAATTTCGTATTTTTTTTTTTTGCAATGGATAAGTGAGTATTAGGTAATTAGTAATGCGCTTTTACCATGTTTGTTAATTATTTGTTTGCTTTTCCTATGTTAACAAACTTATATCTATCGATATAAGTTTTGTGAGACCGTTTAGGAGAACTTATAGAAACAACTTATGACATGTTCATAAGATATTTTCAACTTATTTTCATAAGCTCCAAATGATAGTTTATGAAATTAGCTTAAGGCTTACAAAAAATAGTTTAAATGTATTTTACCTTTTCCTCAAAATCTTATCTATTTGATAGTCATAAATAAGAACGACGAGATATGATAAGCGTAACTCCTCAAGTGAGGTATATTATATTATGTTTAAACTCAAAAAATTATTAAGAATTAGTTGAGAATGGAGCCAAGTCAAACTATGAAGCTAGCTGACTAAGGCTCAGCCAAGCATTAAGGAAAGTTGATTAGTCGATTTAGAAGCTTATAAAAAAGGCATATGCAGTGCGGGTGCCAGAAGGTATGCAGAATTTGCAGGTCGGACCAACACTAAATGATACCTAAAGCAAATGTAGAAGTGAGGCCTTTTATATATGATCTATGCTTCTTACACATCTCCCTCTACTCATCACACACTACACAGATGTGTGAAAAGACATACTGTCCTTAATGAAACGCAACTTCTTCTTTTTTTGGAATTTTAGGACAGTTCGATAGTTAACCCTCGAACTAGTTCGATAGTTAACCATCGAACCAGTTCGATAGTTTAAGTCTGAACCACTGTTAACGAGACAAATTTGATGTTATTTTTGCACGCGTTAAAATCAATCCAAACGAGGTTCTCACATTTCACTCTCATTCTCAAATTTGTCTCAATTACGCAAAAAGAATTGGGAATGAACGGAATAATTATAGTTAAAAAGTCTATAATGTCAAATTTGTTCGGTAAACTTCCTCAACCCCAATGCTATTGGCCTCGCCAATGTCTTCAGTCTGTCAGTGATGGTCCATGCACGGATACCTCGTGGGACCTTACCTTCTAGCACGCGCTCCATCTCATTGTTCTTCCATATTTCTCTACTGTGTAAATTCATTTTTCTGTCTTACGTTTTGTTAAAAACACGAAACTTGGAATTTTGTCCATTCTGATCAGTAACAGGTAGGTTCGCACTTTAAATATTGAACCAGTTCGATAGTTAAGTATCGAACCATCTCAAATATCAGACACACCCCATGTTCCAATTTTATACAATACTCGATACTTTACCATCGAACTAGTTCAATGGTTAACTATCGAACTGTCCTAAATGCACACAAAAAAACGCAACATTTCATTAAGGGTATTTTTGGAATTTTGGGAGTTTGGTAGTGTCTGATGAGTAGATGGGGTGTGTAAGAAGCATGAGCCATATATATTTTTTGACTTAAGGCCTTTTATACTTTAAGCAAAATATTTTGTTAAGTTTAGTAAATTTTTATTTAAATTTTATTAATTCCGAAAATTTGGGATATTTTAATTTTTTTTTGAACCGGAATTACCTTATTTTGAGGTAATTCCGAAAATTTAATTTTTTTTTTTTTAAAAAGCAGGGGTATTATTGGGATTTTTTGAAATATGGGGGTGTGGTTGATGTTGAGGGGGGTACCAAAAATAACACCCTACTTCAAATCCATTAATTCATAGTAAATAACAGATAGACTCATTTCTTTCTAAAAAAATAATACAAATTAAGTATGTCGTATGCACTTGTGCTCTTGTAGGAAAACAAGGTGAAAGATTTGATTCACCTAGATAGGATCATTTATGTCGTATGCACTTGTGTTCTTGTAGAAAACTAAGTAACATGGATCTGTTGAAGCTAGATCATCAATGGAGTCACACTCACTCACACACACATGCACAATTCAGAGAGAGAGAGAAAACTGTTATAATAGAAAAGTGATTTCAATTTTATTTCACACTACTAATTCGGTTATTACACAATGAGGTATTTATACCTTGTTCACAATAAGTGCTAACAGCCACACTTAAATGTCATTAGCTCACTAATGCAAGTCAAAGCTAAAGCTTTACAAAGTCAAACTAGATTACAACTTTTATATCAACTAACACACCCCCTTAATCTAGTTTATTACAATCAACCAAGTTCAAGCAATTTCTCAGTTTCTTGAAACTATCTTTCTTTAGAGATTTGGTGAAGATATCAGCCCATTGATCTTCACTTCTGCAGTAACTCAGTTTCAAGATGCCTTTGGTAATTTGATCCCTTAGGAAATGATAACGTGTTTCAGTATGTTTACATCTGCAATGTGCAACTGGAAACTTTGCAAGATTTATAGTTGATTTGTTGTCAACAAACAGCTCAATAGCAGATTCCATTGATGCTGCAATATATTCTGCTTCGCAGGAAGAGGGGGCTACAACTGTTTCTTTCTTAGAGCACCAAGATACTGGTGTTGTTCCTACAAAAAACACAAAACCAACAGTGCTTTTTCTGTCATTATTGTCTCCACACCAGTCTGCATTTGTGTATCCATACAACTCTGTCATTCCATCACAGTTCAATCTTTCACAGTTTGAATTTGGAAACAAAACACCATAGCTACTGGTTCCCTTCAAATATCTCATGATCCTCTTTGCTGCCATGAGATGTGAAGCCTTAGGTCTGTCCATAACTCTGCTAATGACACCAACACAAAAAGCTACATCTAGTCTGGTGTTACAAAGATATCTCAGTGTCCCCACCATTTGTCTAAACTCAATACTATCCACTTCTTCTTCATCACTGTCTCTAATGAGACTCAAACCAACTTCTGCAGGTGTTTATGCAGTGTTGCAGTTCTGCATATTGAACCTGCAGAGAATGTCATTCACATATTTTTGTTGGCTAAGCACAATACTGCCCTTAAGTCTTTTGAATTCATTTCCTAGGAAGTATGAGACTTCCCCAAGATCACTCATGTCAAATTTCTTCATCATATTCTCTTTAAACTCAGTCACCATTCTATCACAGCTTCCTGTCACCAACAGGTCATCTACATAAAGGCACACAATCACCATACCTTCACCCCCTGACTTCACATGCACTCCATGTTCCAAAACACACTTCACAAACTTCATATTGATCAATGCTTGGTCTATTTTCTTGTTCCAAGCTCGTGGAGCTTGCTTCAAGCCATACAAGGCTTTTCTCAGTCTTAACACCTTATCTTCACCCCCTTTCTCCACAAAACCTTGTGGTTGGACAATATATACTTCTTCTTCCAACTCTCCATTGAGGAAGGCTGACTTAACATCCATTTGATGTAAGTTCCAGCCCTTCCTAACAGCATGTTCAACCACCAATCTCACTGTCTCAAGTCTTGCCACTGGTGCAAGGATTTCCTCATAGTCAACACCCTGTTTTTGTAGGAATCCCCTTGCCACTAGCCTCGCCTTATACTTCACTACCTCACCTCTTGGATTCACCTTCACTTTATACACCCACTTCACACCAATTGTCTTCTTGCCTTTTGGAAGAGTACTCAACTCCCATGCCTTGTTTTTCTCTATTGAAGCTATTTCTTCCTCATAACACTTTGCCACTTAGGATTCTTCATAGCCTCCTCAAAAGTCACTGTTTCAGTTTCAGCTAGCAAGGCAAAGTGAACTATGTCACCTTCATCATTTATTTCACCATCAGTCATCACCTCAAAGTCATTCAATCTGGATGGGGGTTGTCTCTGTCTTATTGACCTTCTTGGCATCTCAACTCTTCTATTTTGTTCATCTTCATCATTCTCTTCAAGTTGTTTTGTATCATCATCATCAACCAGCTCAATTTGACTCTGTTTCGAGTTGTCTGTAGTGCTGTTAGACCAGTCCCATACTTTCTGCTCATCAAACACCATGTCCCTACTAATCACAACCTTATTGCTCACTAGATTCAACAATTTATAGCCACCAGTTGTGTGGTATCCCAGTAGAATCATTGCTTCACCTTTATCATCTAACTTTGTTCTCAACTGATCAGCTGGTATATGTCTATAACACACAGACCCAAACACTCTAAAATGAGCTACACTAGGCTTGATCCATGTCCAAGCCTCTTCAGGTGTCACATTGTCTAGCTTCTTTGTGGGACAATGATTCAGAATATATGTTGCAGTGTTTACTGCCTCTCCCCACAAATACTTGGGAAGATTCTTGCTCTTCAACATGCTTCTCACCATGGTTAGCAAAGTTCTATTCTTCCTCTCAGCAATCCCATTATGCTGAGGTGTGTATGGAGGTGTGACTTCATGAGTGATCCCTTCATTCTCACAAAACTCACTGAATTTAGTAGACACATACTCCCCTCCACCATCAGTTCTCAACACTTCAATACTCTGTCCACAATGCTTCTTCACTAAGACTTTGAATTTCTTAGATACACCCAACACATCATTATTCCTCCTAATCAAGTAAATCCAAAGTTTCCTAGTGAATTATCTATAAATGTAACAAAATATTTGTTACCTCTAGGTGTCTCATTTTGAATTGGACCCCAGACATCAAAGAAGACTACTTGTAACTTCCTCTTGGATCTACTAGGCACATTTGGATTGAAGGAACCTCTAGGCATCTTACTTTCCATACACTCTGCACAGATATCCTTTGGTACATGAATCTGAGGGAGACCTTTCACCATCTGTTTCCTTTCCAACTTGTTCAAATCACCAAAATTCAGGTGTGCATACCTGAAGTGCCACAACCATTCATCCTTGTGAATTGTAGTAGCTAAGCACTGCTGAACCACAACATCTAGTTCAACCTTGAATGTTCTATTGTTTGACAATCCTGCCCTAATCAGTAGCCTCCCTTCACTGTCATACACTTCCATTGCATTATCCTCCATCACCATTCTATACTTCTTCTCTAGTAGGCCAATACGCAACAAATTACTCTTCATACCTGGCACATATAGCACACAGACCCATCTTTCTTCTTAATTCTCACCTTCCCTACACCTTCTACCTTCATTGTTCTATCATCTGCAAACCTCACCATGCTCTTGACAATGTAATCTAACTCAACAAACCAATCCTTCCTTCCACACATATGTGTTGAACAACCAGTGTCCAGAAACCATTCATCACTATCATTATGTTCACCCTCATCCTTGACAGTAACCATTTGCAAAATTTCCTCATCAATTTTCTCATCTACTTCACCTATTTTCTCCTCAACAACCATTAGCAACACCTCCTCTTTCTCCTCTTCTTCTTGAGCCATTTTAACATCACTATTATTAGTATTACTCCAACACTCATCAGCAAAATGTCCGTATTTATCATATTTGTAACATTGAATATGACTTTTATCAGTTTTCCTACCACCTCTTCCTATTGCACCTCTACCTCCTCTACCACTATTGTTTTCATAACTATTGTTCTTTTGACTATCTTTGCTACTATTATTACTAGAATTTACTCTGCCATAGTTTGAGTTAGAATTGTTACCTCTACCTCTTCCGCCTCTGTAACCATTTCTGCCTCTGCCACGACCTCGTTGATTATCACCTCTGGTGTTGGTAGTTTGTGCGCTCAACGCTTGTTCAGTACTTGACTTTTCAGCCTTCCTTTCATTCATCTGTTGCTCGTGTGCTTTGAGTGAACCTTGAAGTTCCTCCAATTTAATCGTTGATAGATCCTTCGATTGTTCAATCTCCACCGTGACATGATCGAAACGCGAATTGACAGATCGCAGGATTTTCTCAACGATTGATTCATCAGTTAGAGTTTCACCACACGCTTGCATCTGATTAGTCATCGTTTGAATTCTACTAAAATAGGCAGCAATCGTTTCATTCTCCTCCATTCCCATCAATTTGTACTGTCTCATTCGGGTTTGCAGTCGCACCTTCTTCAATTTATGATCGCCGGCGTAGGAATTTGCAAGAATGTCCCACGCCGCTTTGCTCGACTCTGACCTCGCAATCTTCTCAAAAATTCCTGGATTCACGCACTGATGAAGTATGCACAAGCCTTTGCAGTCTTTCTTCTTCGCGCCTCGCTACGCCGTTTGTTGTGCAGCGGTTGGATTCGCCGACAATGGATCGAGTCTGTTTACCACCAAATCCCACACATCTTGAGAGCCGAGGATCGCTTTCATCTTCATACTCCAAGGATCGTAGCTTCTGCCATCAAGAATCGAAAAATTCACCGGAAAGTGTCTGTTCATGTTCGCCATTGCAATCTCTCACCGCCACGTGTGTTTGGAAATTTGGATGATAGGGTTTTCGCATTCGCTTTCGCCAATTCACTCGCAAATGTAGGTTTCACTCGCCTCACTTGCTCTCAAATCGCCGTCGTAAAGCTTCAACGATGCTCTGAATACCATATGTTGAAGCTAGATCATCAATGGAGTCTCACACACATGCACAATTCAGAGAGAGAGAGAGAAAACCGTTATAACATAAAAGTGATTTCAATTTTATTTCACACTACTAATTCGATTATTACACAATGAGGTATTTATACCTTGTTCACAATAAGTGCTAACAGCCCGACTTAAATGTCATTAGCTCACTAATGCAAGTCAAAGCTAAAGCTTAACAAAGTCAAACTAGATTACAACTTTTAAATCAACTAACAGGATCCACACTCCAACACTACAAAAAAATGGTTAAATTGTGGAGGTTTTTTTGTAAATGTTTTTAAAACCCCCCTCAAAATAACTTTAAAAAGACACTTTCAAGTTTCTTTGGTAAAAAAATTGTTTTAATTGCAAGAGTATAAACCCCCCTAATTACACATTTTAGTTTCCTCTTTTTCTCACATAATTTCCCGCTCTCTTCACAAAAATACCATATCCCCCGCTTCTGAAAACCTTTCCTTCTTCAAGTCTCGATTTATTTCACTCTCAAGTGCATAACACTCTCAATCCCAACCTAAAAAAAAAGTCAATGTTTGTGTCCTATATCTGCGTGTCTCCCTCCATCTCATTTCTAGATGGAAGATGGAAGATGGAAAGGGTTTGTAGCCTATCTTCACATGCATCTCGCTCTACATGTTCTTCAATTCGCTGAGTCTTCCCCCCTTCGTGTGCATTGATGTTCCCCTCTTAACACGTCTGTGATACTCATTTCTTCTCCTGCATCTTCTGTTCTTTTGAG
Source organism: Oxytropis ochrocephala (assembly GCA_020916435.1). NCBI lineage: Eukaryota > Viridiplantae > Streptophyta > Magnoliopsida > Fabales > Fabaceae > Oxytropis > Oxytropis ochrocephala. The sequence goes on from CM037089.1 coordinate 99,184,128, forward strand.
GTAAGGTTTTGCATCTATGAGATTTTTGTAGTTTGATCATGTTTGTGACTCACTAGACCCAAGATCATTGAGAAGACCTGGTTCAATGGCCGACCTATGGTGTGTGACTAATTGGGAAACCACAATCCCCCACACCAACTTTGGCACCCACCAATTCCAATCGATATATAAAGGTCATTCGGGTCTCAATTATTGGATCCCAGTGTGATAGCTATTACCATTAAGAAATATTTTGGTGTTCAGGTGAAGCCTTAAAATGAAGGGAAAATAAATAAACCTTTGACATCTTGTTGAGTGGTTAGATATTCGACTACTTGTTGAAAAACAAGCATATTAAACTCTTAGATGGCCATCAAATTCCCCCTGTCGAGGAATTGAAGAATAAGAAGTACTACACGTGGAACAATTCTTACAATCATGCCACTGCCAATTGAATGGGTTTTAAATGAGCATTTCAAAAGGCTATCAAAGAGGGAAGATTCAATTTTCCTAACAAGGGAGCAACCAAAATAACAGTGGACTCAGACCCATCGTCAGCCATGAACAAAAATATGGTTCCTTCTCTGAACCTTTAGGTGGGAAACCTTCAAGAGTGGCAAGGGAGAATGCCATGAAAATGTGGATATCAAAGAAAATATGGTCTATACTTTTAATATTTCCATGTTCCTACGTAGTACATGTCGTGGCCAGGGATCTCGGCGTGAGGCAAATTTCAAAGATATGATTTTGAGGAGTTGCCACCCAATTTATTGTTAAATAGGAAAATTGAGAAAACCTAAACCTAAAATTATCGACCTGCGTAACTAGGTCAAATTCGGGAGTCGGTTAGGCGTAGGGAAGGGGTGAAAGCCTAATTTCACTGCACCCCTAACACATCTGTCTTAAGACAGTTACCCTAAATTGATTTGTGAAATTAATGATTAATAAGTTGTTTAATTATTTGTTTACCCAAAAATAATACTTAATTAAATTTAGTAGAAATATAATTATTTACAAAGTACTAATTTAAGAAAATTTTAGTTTGACTTTGACAGGGAGACCCGCGCCTACGTACTCTCTGGTGCGATGAGAGACTCGAAAAAGTCACGTAGTTCTTCCTGAAAATTTTGTTTGTTGGTTGATTTTAATTTTGAAGTGGTCTAAGATCCAAGTTGTACAATTAAAGATCCTTAAACCGGATTGACAAGGATGTACATCCAAATCGAATCCATTTATATTTTGGATTTTTATAAAATAGGTGCTAAATATCAATATTTAATTTATAGGTTTGTGATTTTTATTTTAAAGTGATTTAAGGTCCAAGTTGTACAATTAAAAACCCTTAAATCAAATTTATAGGTTTGATAGGATGTACATCAAAGTCGAACTCTAATTCATTTTTAATGGATAAAAGAGTGTCCCTGATTGAATTAAAACAGAAAAGAAAAATAAATAAATTAAGTAATCAAATAAGAGTGAGCTGCGAAAGCATCACGTGAATGGGAAAGGGGGGTGTTGATTTTTATGAAGGGAATAGAGTCTGATGGCACTTTGACTAAATGACTCCTAATTTGTTAAAATAGAATAAATAAATAAATAAATTGAAAATGGACAAATGACAAAAGGTGAAAGAGACTTGAGATGAGAGAGTGGACGTGTGATGTGTCAGGGAGCACCTTTAGATTGCTTTGATTCAAATAAATAATAATAAATAAATAATAATAATAATAATACTCTCTCTGTCCCACTTTGTTTGCAGTTTAAAGTTTTGACATACTCTTTAAGAAAAAATGATTGGGAGTTTAGATTTTTTAAAAAGTGTTGTCTAATTTACAACTTAACCCTTTATCTCTCTACCTAGATAAATGTGAATCTTTTATTGTAGGTAAAAAGTTGTCATAATTAATAGGGGTATAAGTGTAAAAGAACATTAAAAGTTTCATTGAAAATCTAAAACAACAATCAATTTGGGACAAATTGATTTTGCTAAAACAAGAAACAATTTGGGACGGAGGGAGTAATAGTGAGATCTCACATTTCATCAAGTCATGATCCCCTTATTTGCGCTGCCCATTTTGAAAGAGAGAGAGAGCTTTATCAAGAGAGACAAGTAGAGAGGAATAAAGAGAAAAGGGAGGAAGGAAGAAGGAGGTGGCGGCAGCTTGAGGAGGGTGGAGCGTGGAGGGTGGCCGCTTAGGACGGTGGCGGCAGCGACATCAGCGGCGGTGCCGCGGTGGCTCCGTCCGCCGCCGGCTGATGGCGAACTCCTTTTTTCGTTTCCTTTTGTTGAAAATGTTTCTGCTTCTCCTCTCCTCTCAAATCATTTCTTTCTAATCCTCTATTTTTGTTGCTCATTTCTCTTAGTTTTTTGGATCTGACTTTCCAGTGGGAAAACGAATTTTGTTATTGTTGTTGGAAGAGGCTGATCTGCTTTCGCTTGTGGATGTTTCTACTTCTAATCATTGCCTGCTTGTGACTCTGCTGCTACTTGCTTGAAAGATTTAATTTTTCTCAGAAGCTTTGAAACAAAGAACACTGTTTCCAGGGATTAGGGTTCTAGTGTGAAACCCTAATCTTTCTTTTGGGTGATTTTCGAGATTTGTGGATGCCTATTGACTGACCTTTACTGTGTTTTTATATTAAAAAATTAGGTCAGAGCATTTAATTACGTTTGACTGGGCCTGACTTTTGTTTGCAGGTCTGGGCTTTGGATTGGACCCCAAATCAACTCCAACTGCTTGCTGACCACTGAATCTGATGAAGCTGTTGTTTTGTTTATTAAATTAGTATTTATTTTTTTATCATTTTTGGATTATTGTAAAAAAACATTGTAACTAAACGTTAATTAAAACTACTATTTTTTGTAAATTTTTTTAATTATATTTATTTTTCTTTTTGTTTAAAAAAGAGTAAAAATAACGCGAAAATGACAAAAAAAAGAGTAAAATGACGTATTGGTAGACAATACATGCTCTCAGATGGCATGAGAACATTCTTCAAGAGGGATATTAGAGGTGATAGGCGTGGTAAAGACTTTTTTTTCTCAATAGCTTGCTTAGCTCTATCAATTGCTTCATAAAGAAAGCCTTTTGTAGGTTTATAGTCATCTCATTTTTTAGTGCATCTCCTTTTTAGGCCTAGTAAGTCTATCTAAATTTAGGGTCTATTTGGAAGAGGATAGGGGAGGGCTTTGGAGGAGTGGAGCAGAAAGAAAGTTATTGAAATCTTTCACTTTAATTGAGAGAGTAATTTTGTAGACAATTATAAGAGAATGTTTATGATTAATATATTTTTAATTTTAAGATAATTATAAAAGGATATAAATGATTTGAAGAGCTAGCCTAATCCCTCCTAAACCTCCAAAACCCTCCTCTATTACTTTTTTTAGTCCCTCCAAATTGTGAGGGTTTGGTTTTATGAAGAAAAATAATCTCCCCATTGAAATTAGTGATACATCAATCTATCCATTTTTGTCTTTCATCCATCCTATTTTTTCAAGCCCTCCCCCCGCCCCTCCTCTCCAAACTCCCAAACAGACCCTAACATTGCACAAATAGATCCATCTCCCTTTTTTAACCCAATTGGACAAATGGATCCATCTCCTTTTTTAAACCAAAATGCATCGATTGTTTCTACTTCAGGTTACCATTGTATCAATTAAATCCATCTCATCTCCAAATTTTAACAAAAAAAAAATAAAGCTAAATAACACTTTTGGTCCTTTATATTTGCTCTAGGTTTCATTTTGGTCATTTATCTTTTTTTGTCTCGTTTTGGTCCTTCATCTTTTATTTCTGTTTTATTTTGGTCCCTCAATGGTGTTTTTCGTCCAATAAGTCAACAGATGTCACGCTGGCAGTTAACTGCCGACGTGACGTCTTAAGTGTTCAATCTGATGTGTCATTCATTTAATGACGTGACAAATAGGGACCAAATTGGAACTAATAAAAAACTTAAGTGACCAAATTGACAAACAACACCACATCTCCATCTTTATCTTCTCTAACGAGCCACCACCACTCTCTTTTCAACTTGATTCGATCTCGTTTTTGCCAACCCCCTAGGTGAATTGTGTAATCATTGATCCATATTAGAGAAAAAAAGAGCTAAAAAAGGAAGTAGCATGGAGGTATCTAAGAATATACATCTTGAAGTAGTCTCCATTTGTGGGACCTACATCATTTTCCCTCCAAATTCCCCCCTCCCCTCCCTTTATTTTCCTCCAAATTCCCCTCCCTCCCTTTTTGGCGCCAAACCCTCTACACCCCCTCCCCACCCCCTTTTACTCTCTCTCTCCCCTATTTTTCCTCTTCATATTTTTATTCCCCTTTTCTCTCTCTCTCTCTCTCTCTCTCTCTCTCTCTCTCTCTCTCTCTCTCTCTCTCTCTCTCTCTCTCTTTTTCATGTTTTATATTTTAGTGGTACTTTACGATTAAATAGAAAATTTAGTTATTTATATAGGCAAAATTTGCACCTCCATAATCAAATTTTTGGAATCGAACATTAATTTCGTAACAAGTTATATAAAGTGTAACGCTATACAGTGTACCTTTTGGGTACTTTAGTGTCTAAATAAATTTAATTGTTTAAATATTCGAAGTTTATTTCTTAGTAACGGAATCGAACACTAATTTTGTAACAAATTATATAAGTGTAACACTATGCAATATACTTTTTGGGTACTTTATTGTCTGAAAAAATTTAATTGTTTAAATATGCGAAGTTTATTCCTTAGTAACGAATTTTATTTTAAAAAAGTTAATTTTGTAACAAAATATAAAATTAATTTTGTGTCAAAATATGTAAAGTGTGACGCTAAGTAGTGTTTTTTTGAGTTGACTTAGGATTCAGAAATAAATTTAGATTGTACAAATATACGGAGTTTGTTTCTAAGTACTTGGTTTGGTCAGATCAAAAAATAATTTACTGTCAAAAAATGTAAAGTACAACATTAGGTAGTGTGCTTCAGGTTACTTTGGCGTTCAAAAATATGGTTTAATATGGGCTAACCATTTACTCTAACTTTAACACAAATTATTTTTTGTTCGACAATTTGTTGTCCATTGCCCTACTACGAAACACTTTTATCTTTGCAAATATATGCTCATATTTTTTTGTATAGCCTGACTTAAACATCTCAATAACTTCTATCACCGTTCTAAAATTTTCCATAAAATAACAAAACTATTACAATCTTTATAGTCTATAACTATTTTTACATATATGCCATTTGAAAATTTAATTTTAGTTTCATAATAATCATGCCACATAACTTAAGCTTTGTCTTTAATATAACCTAAACCATTGCCCCCTCTCTTCATAGAACCTGAAGCATTGGCCCCGTCATCAGACGAGTCACCGCACTAATTTCATTACAAGCCTTCGTTGGTGCGTTTTTCTCATTTTTCCTTTTATTACTTTGATCGCCTTGAATCTAGTTGGACCATGTTTGATTTTTCATTTCTTTTTGTTTATTCACGTTTTTTTGGGGTTTACAGTCTCATCACAATTTTTCAATTTTTTTTTTTGAGTTTTTTGGTTCTTCTTATGGATAGATTTTAATTAAATTAAGATAAAATAAAATAACACAATTGCTTATAGTAGATGACAACTCAAAAAACCTTGAAGAGTTTGTGGTGAATGTGTGCCCGGGCAACTTAAAATAAGGAAATACCCCCATGTTACTTCCTTTTTTAACTCATTATATATATATATATAAGGATCAAACTAAATTAAAGAGACAGAAGGAAAGTAGGTAACATACGGAATGCAACAAAAATAAATAAAATAGTGCAGAAACTAAAAACAAATATATAACATAGATTTAGGAGGCAAAGCCTTCCATGATTGAGATAGTTGAAGAACTATCTATGAGTTACAAGTTTGAAGATTGAAGAAGAAAGAAAGAAGAAGACGATTGAGCTTACAAGTGCTCTGGCTTCTCACTAGACTTAGGAGAGAAGGAGAGATGTAAGAGATGTGTATTCTGAAGTGTGCTTCTAACAATAGCCTAAGCACTCTTTTATAAATTGAAATTGAAATAGTTACCAGTTACTAAACTGGAACTGTACACATAAGTGACCTGCACTGTGCACTGATTGACCTGAACTGTTGAGAATCAAATGAATTCTGACTGGTTCAGCAAGTTGAGGAGACAAGGGCGAAATAATGGAGCCTTGGATTCCATTATGCAAGCTTGTCATCTTCTGATAGTGGGAGACAAGGGGTCCACTGAGGTTTGTCCACTAGGCTTTGTCAAAAGCCTTAGTGCTTGTCATGATTGTCCATTGCATGATCAATACTTGAGGATTATGACTCAGCAATACCTGAAAAGCAAAGCTAAGAAAATTTGAAAATTGTTAATTAAAACAAATAAAAATAGAACAGTTTTTTGTGTCATTGCTGACACTACAATCACCATGTTCAAGGGTGGTTTTTGAACAGTTTTTCATGCCATTGCTGAAACTACAATCACCATGTTCAAGGGTGGTTTTTGAACAGTTTTTCATGTCATTGCTGACACTACAATCACCATGTTCAAGGGTGGTGGTGGAACAGTTTTTCATACCATTACTGGTACTACTATCACTATGATCCAGGGTGGATGATAAACAGTTTTTCCTACTAAAAGTAGTACAATTGTCTTGTTTAAGGACAAGTTTGAAAAATTTAATAATTAAAATTCCCTTTGAAGATCAACAAAGATCATCAGGAGAATAATAATCAATAAAATCTTCTCCAAAAGAATCTTTTGGAGAGGGAGAAGGAGACGAGGCATGAACCTGTTTCCCCTTATCAATTTTTGAAGATGAGGGGGCATCTTTGTCCCCAATTTGATCCTGAAGGAGCGAGAACAATATTGCAGTTTTTCCGAACATCTTCTTGAGAGGTAGAACCTGCAAGAGCTGCAGTAATTCTAGCCTTTTGATTGAGGAATTTGCAAGTGTCTGGATCAGCCACTTGCAAAGCCTTAGGATTACCTTTAAACCAATTGGTCACTTTTGAAGATGCCATTGAAGCATCAAAACGAGGCCGCCATTTGACAAAGGTTTGTTTATACAAAGACGACAAGGTCTCTGGTTTGTGAAATCTACCAGTTTTGTACTGCCATGAAACTATCCATGATAGTGAAAATGTGGTAGAGAAGTTTAAAAAGATTGGGTAGTTGTTCAACTCTTTGTTGAACCTTTTTGAAAATATTTGAAATCCTTCCTGGACTTCGTTAGGTAAAATTTCTGGAACTGGTCCAAAGAAATCCCACCATTGAAGAAACCAATTTGGGAAAGAGTACTTGGTTTTTCTTTTAAAATAGATTAACCAAGAATGTTTGAAAGATTTGTTTTGTAAGCCAAGGATAATATAATCCCAAGCTTTGACATAATCCCAGTAGTTGTAACCCATGGGGTCAAAAAGCTGAGAAAACTTCTTTGTTTGATTAGGATTTTGTCCAAATTCTAAAGGTGTCATAACATTCAAGATTTGGAGGGTTGAGTGAGTGATGAAAGATTCATCTTTTGGATCCCTGTAATGTTTAAGGGAGATTGACTCAGTGTCTACGAGGATAAACTCATAAAACTTCTGGGTTTTGTTTGGAGTAAACGGTATAAACTGGGTTTGAGGGGGAAAGATCTTGGCAGGAATCCTGTTTGGATCTTTATCCCAGAACTCAGGTTCCAGATGTACCATAAAGAAATAGAATTCTTTAGGTATATATTGAGTTTGAGCCGGAGCGATTGTGGTTTGTCTCTGAACGATAGCCAGAGTAGAAGGTGTTTGAGCAGTGATAACCTGATTTTTAGGGTTAACCTGTAGTCTTTGGCCCCTTTCTTCTTCAGCTATGCTAGCCCAAGTTTTGGTAGGGAGATTGGTTAGTCCTTGTTCTTGAAAGGCAAGGAGTGTTTGGATAGGGAAGGCATAATCCTTCTTGGTTTGTTTGTTTTGGGCATTCTGGGAGGAAGACCCTGATTGATTTCCTGTTTGGTTAGGGGTGGAAGACCCTGTAGTGATTGCTAAGGTATTAGGGTCGATTTTACTCTTCCCTCTTCCTCTTCCTCTCGAGGAGGAAGCCCTGGTGGACATAATGATCGTAACCCTGAAATAAGACACAATAGATTTTGTTAGTAAAATCTTCATATGAATTCAAGGTAGTATGATTAATGATGATAAGATTAATCTGAACATCATTATAATTGATATGTTTAAAGAGATAAATCAATTCATTCATAAAAAACAAATTAATTTGGTCTTTCAACATAAAAAGATTGATTGTTAGAACACTTCTTCTATTGGAAAAAGTTTCAACAAGATTCACAGGAGCATGAGTGGCTATACTACTGATAGTTTCTCTTATATCCTCCTGGGTTTTTGTTCTGATAATAGTATCAGAAAATTGGTTATAGAGCAGATCTTTTGATCCTTATGCAAGAATCTACCCCTGTGATTAAATATAATGGACTGCTCTAGATAATAAGTATTTGTTCCATTAATAGATATGTGAAAAGAGAAGAGCAGAGCTGGGGATTCCCAGATAAGTCTATTTTCAAAATTCTTGATAATGGATGAGATACTGATCTTAAAATTACTAATGGCAGAAGATAAAATAATAAAACTAGATTCAGTGCTAGGTTTACTAAAAAACTGATTAAGCCATTTGTAAAAACTTTGACGAGTCTTTGAATTAGGATTACTAAGAGTCCTAAACTCTTCTAAGATCCTATTGTATCTACTAGGCTTGCTATCCCTGCAGATGACTCGAATATTGTTCTTGATGATAGGATCAATCTTAAGAGTTTTAAGCCTTCTAATGATCCTACAGTTTTGACTCTTGTGACCAGTAACGCCACAAGTGACACAAGTAGCCTTTTTCCTATCAAGCTTCTTGGCCTTTCTTTTGGTTGCTTGGTTGGTAGTCAGATTCTTTGGTTTATTGCAAATACAGCAATTACCTGAGAATTGGCTATCAAGGATTTCAGGTTTCTTGGCCTGTTTCCTTTTGTAGATCTTTGGTTTGTAACCAGGTTGGGGTTGATTGGGGCACTTTCTGGCAATATGGCCAAGAATGCCACATTTGAAGCAGATAAGATTTGCCTCAATATTAATAGGGCTATCTTCATCAGAGGATGATCTTCTAACCATATTGATATGGGCCTTACGCTTAAGTGCTTGATTGTTAGGTTTCACTATCTGGGTAGGAATACCTAAAGCATGAAGATACCTATTTTTTTCTAGGTCATCTTTGAGCTCTTTAGCAGATGCGACAGGGATATCCTGTTTTCTATCAGCTAAGAAAGATTGGAAAGGATAGTCAATACCTTCTTTAGTGGCATAATCACTAAACCAGTCAAAGAAAGGGATATTGGCTTTGGTCTTGTTGAGAGAATCATAGAATTTCTCTTGGATTGTCTTACGATTGTGTCCCTGAAAATGCAGGAAAAACCATTCTCTTTGAGGAGACCTTTCCTCAGAATAGAAATCTTTCCTTAGGGATTCCTTATCAATGATGAACTCAGACATCATCGAAAGGTGCATTAAGGGATGAATAGGTTGGCGATTGGATAGACCTATGGTCCTCATCCTCCTTTTGGTAGGAGGTTTTTACAGGGGTTGTGGATTCAAATCCCTGTAAATGGATAGTAGAACCATCATGAGAGGTTCCTACATGAGGTTTGGGGGACTCTCTGGCTACAGAGAAGGATCTTCTGGAGAATGACCTTCTAGACATAGCCGTTTTGTAGTCCTCTTCATATCTAAGTGATCTGGGGATTGTGAAGGAGTTGCTTTTGTTGAACATAAGATCAACTCTTCCAGATGAGTGCTGAATAACATCCTGGAATTCTGGTGTAAGCCTAGGTGCTACAGGGGCAGCTCTATCTAGGGTCCAGGTTTCTGGGAGTGTTATTTCGCTCCATTGTATGGTTTTAGGCACCATGACATTAGCCTTAGATTGATCAGTGAGAAATAAGATAGTTTCTCCTGATTTCTGACATTTGGTTTTTAAGAAATTGGACCTAATCGAGTTCATAACTTTGTACTGAACTCTGTATATCAGGGCGATAGGGATAGATCCTTCTTTCATGTCAAAACCATGACACTTGACATTGAGATGAAGAACATCAAGGATGTTCTTATCGTCCAAACTTACAGTTAAGTCTGGGAAACAATTGAAATAGATTGGGCCATGAATAAGGCTAGTTTCCACAGTTCTAGTAAGGAATCATGGGCCCGATTGTGACGAGCATCCCTTAAGCGAGTAAAAGCAAGCACGTTAAGAGATTCTCTGGTAAGAGGCTTCATACCTACGTGGACACTTCCAATATGTAGGTAGTTGAAGTTCTTAGCTTTGTGATCTTTCATACTCTTTTCAGAGAGAAGATGAAATTCTTCATCATCTGATTTGAGTTTGAATTTTTGTTCCACAGTTCTAACTATAAAGTCAGACTTGGAGAAAAAAGATTTTTGATTCATGTAGAGATCCTTATGAGATATTCTAGGGATCTCTCAATTGTCAAAATCCTGATTGATATCTTCAAAACGAATTTCTTCTTTGAAGATTTTGTTTGAAATAGATTGATTTGATTGATTCTCATTAAGAGAAGATGATGATGATGATGATGATGCAGAGGATTTGCAAGAAAATCGTGAGGAGAGAGCTTTAAACATTTTTATAAAAACAAATAATTTCCTCACCCATAAGCATCATCGCCTTCACTTGGTTTCTGCAGAAATATAAGAATTAACCTATGAACTAGTACTTACCTTCTGGAGCGTGCTATGGAATTAACTGTGTCTTGTTCTAAGATCAAAATAAGGCCACATAAATGGATATTAAAACTTGAATAAATGAATTATTTTCTAATTTATACTTCAGAGTTTGATCCTTCTATGATTAAGACAATAGGTAAAGCATATACTGAAATATATTCAAATAGAATTGTAAAATATAATCAAATATTCTTTTTAATAATACTTCAATTGGATGAGGGGATCGGAAGCCTAATTTAATTTAACTTCTGCTTCCGATCCCCTCTTGGTGGCCTCGTTTTGATGCTTCAATGGCATCTTCAAAAGGAGTGACCAATTGGTTTAAAGGTAATCCTAAGGCTTTGCAAGTGGTTGATCCAGACACCTGCAAATTCCTCAATCAAAAGGCTAGAATTACTGCAGCTCTTGCAGGTTCTACCTCTCAAGAAGATGTTCTGGAAAAACTCCAGAATATTGTTCTGCTCCTTCAGGATCAAACTGGGGACAAAGATGTCCCCTCATCTTCAAAAATTGATAAGGGGAAACAGGTTCATGCCTCGTCTCCTTCTCCCTCTCCAAAAGATTCTTTTGGAGAAGATTGTATTGATTATTATTCTCCTGATGATCTTTGTTGATCTTCAAAGGGAATTTTAATTATTAAATTTTTCAAACTTGTCCTTAAACAAGACAATTGTACTACTTTTAGTAGGAAAAACTGTTTATCATCCACCCTGGATCATGGTGATAGTAGTACCAGTAATGGTATGAAAAACTGTTCCACCACCACCCTTGAACATGGTGATTGTAGTGTCAGCAATGGCATGAAAAACTGTTCAAAAACCACCCTTGAACATGGTGATTGTAGTGTCAGCAATGGCATGAAAAACTATTCAAAAACCACCCTTGAACATGGTGATTGTAGTGTCAGCAATGACACAAAAAACTGTTCTATTTTTATTTGTTTTAATTAACAATTTTCAAATTTTCTTAGCTTTGCTTTTCAGGTATTGCTGAGTCATAATCCTCAAGTATTGATCATGCAATGGACAATCATGACAAGCACTAAGGCTTTCGACAAAGCCTAGTGGTCAAACCTCAGTGGACCCCTTGTCTCCCACTATCAGTAGATGACAAGCTTGCATAATGGAATCCAAGGCTCCATTATTTTCGCCTTGTCTCTCAACTTCTTTGAACGATCGAGAATTCATTGGATTCTCAGCGATTCAGTCAATCGATCTGATGTGAGTCACTTATGTGTATCTGATTCGATTTAGTAACTGGTAACTATTTCAATTTCAATCTATAAAAGAGTGCTTAGGCTATTGTTAGAAGCACACTTCAGAATACACATCTCTTACATCTCTCCTTCTCTCCTAAGTCTAGTGAGAAGCCAGAGCACTTCTAAGCTCAATCTTCTTCTTCTTTCTTTCTTCTTCAATATTCTTCAAACTTGTAACTCATAGATAGTTCTTCAACTATCTCAATCATGGAAGGTTTTGCCTCCTAAATCTATGTTATATATTTGTTTTTAGTTTCTGCACTCTTTTATTTATTTTTGTTGCATTCCGTATGCTACCTACTTCCCTTCTGTCTCTTTAATTTAATTTAACTTCTGCTTCCGATCCCCTCTTGGTGTGTGTATATATATATATATATATATATATATATATATATATATATATATATATATATATATATATATATATATATATATATATAAATAGTCTATCTATCTACTTTTTACTTTATTATAAATAGTTGCAACTTAACCACCACCAAATTTACTAAGTTATTCTTCTTCTATTAGTTACAATATTAGGGTAAAATAGTCATTTGAATAATAAAATACAAAAGTATCATTTCAACTTTTAAATAATTCAAAAAAAAGTCTGACGCGCACTGACACGTTTCTGACACACGTCAGTTTATTTTTCTGTTTATTTTTTTAGAATTTTTTAAGATAAAAATTGATTTTTTGGTATAAATTGGGTATCTTTTGCGCGCAATTGAAGAGACTAATCCCTCGAGCCGGGTAGGACCACAAAGGGCGGAAAAGCTCTCCCTCAAGAGATTAAACACTGCTGCATGCCTAAGGCTGAATTCTATCCCAAGACCTTGGTTAAGGAAAAAAACTGATTTTAATTTAAACTTTTTTTCCAGTTTTTTTAATAAAAATTAAATTTTTTCCATTTTTTTTTAAAAATTAAAAAATTTGTAACTATTTTTATAGTCTACTCAAACTACTAAAATTAATTAATTTAATCACTACCAATTGCAAAAAATTACTTACTTCTAACTAAAGTTTCAAATTAGTTTTTTTTCAATAATTAATTTATTAAATCAATATTATACTCAATAATTGAATAACCTAAAATTTACTATTTACTATAATCTCACTATTAAAACCAATCAATTTAACCAATAAGAATTGTAAAAAGAACATTAACCAATACCAAAAAATTACAAAATAATTTTTTATAATTAAATGAATATGATTAAATTATTATTAAATCATATAAAAAAATGAGTAAACACGTGGCAACAAGAGTGACAACGAGAGACTGGTAATGGGATCGTCAACGACAACAGCAACATGATCGCCAACGGAAGTGCATATTTTACCTTAAATTTCAATTTCGTTTTACTTCAAAATCAACTTAACCACTGAGAATTGTAAAAAAAAAAACTTTAACAACTACCAAAATTTACAAAATAACTTTTTTATATTTAAATGTATATTAATAAATTAATATTAAATCATATAAAAAAATGAGTAAACATGTGACAACAAGACCGACAACAGGAGTGTCAATGAGAGTGCCAATGGGAGAGCTAACGGAACTGCCAACGGGAGCGCCAACTGGGGGTGCATATGATTTTTCTTTTTCTTCCTTTTTCTTTTATTATATTTTGCAACTTCCAACGTATTTATATTTTCATAGCAAATTATAACAAATACATTATCACCTGTGTGTATGCACGGATAAAATACTAGTATATATATAATATGGATCAACGATTACACAAATCACTTTGGGGTTACTCTTTGTCTTTGAATCGCAATTCCAACGCGCCGAAAATCACAAGTTTTCGTTGGCTAAAACTTGAGATTGAACCGGGTTGACAAGATGGTGGCAATGGATCGCTGGGGAAGATGAAGATGGATATAGGGTGTTTTTTTGTCAATTTGGTCCCTTATGTTTTTTTTAGTTTCAGTTTGGTCTCCTATTTGCCACGTCATTAAATGAATGAAACATAAATGAAAGATGATGGACCAAAATGGGACGAAAAAAAGATAAATGACCAAAATGAAACCTCGAGCAAAGATAAAGGACCAAACGTGATATTTAGCCTAAAAAATTAAATGGAGCATTTCAGATTTCAAATAGACGAACGCATGAAGGTAACAATCGAAAGCGATCATTTTCTCTTTGATATTCATCTCTTCTAGACAGTGGCAAAGTAACTGACGTCATCTCTCTCCCTCACTCAAATCCCACACTGGCACAAAGAAGAATAAGCTCATACTCGTTAACTATTGTAGTATTGTTGATGTTCATATGGTTGCTGGAGATCAAGATTCAAAGAAGAGATGGTGCATGGTGCTGATGCCTGTATTCAGCGTAATGGAGGCGAGGCAAGGAGAATTTGAAGCAAAGAGATTCTGACAGCATGAAAGGGCTAGGGTTGACTTGTTTTGGAACTAAGAGTTTCTAATTAGAAAGTGAATAAATGTGTACCTTTATGGTTTTATTGTAATTTTTTTTTTTACTTTTTCTGATGAATGGCATTTTGTCGCGGCCGTAACAGTGTTTCGTTGCATCCGTAACGGCGGTTTGTCTCATTTTTTTCCTGTGATTTTCAATCACTTTGTTCTAACGGAAATGGTGACTGCCGAGACCGCTTTGTCTCGCCCATTTTTCTGTAAAGTTCCAATTCTTGAAACCTTGGTCATATTCATCAAAAGTAGAGTTTGGGGAGCTTAAAATTATAAAGTTGTCCTAAAAATATACAGGTGTCAACTAAAAATATGCCTAATATAGTCATTTTGCCTGCCTATTTTATGTGTATATATATAGATATAGATATATAGATATAGATTTTATGTGTATATATAGATATAGATTACTCATTTAGCCCCTGGTACACCTTGTTCCTAGAGTCCATCTAATATCAATACACACTCCTTTTGCTTATGAAAACAAAAACTAGTTAAACTAACATATAAAACTTGAATGCCATAGTGGTGATTAATGGATTCCAATTTCAACATAAAAGTAAAACAACCTAATAAACATACAAGGTTTGTGCATCCTAAGGAAACACTTAGTTATTCAACTTCAAATACTTATAACTAAGGAATATAAGCACTTGAGGACAACCTAGGAGTAACCATAACAGAAAGAGGAACCTTTTTCTGCAAAGCAAGTCCAAAAGCCTCTTCCATATTCAACTCCACAACATCACTTGGAAGCTTCCAATCAAATGAATGAACCAAAGTGCCTAAAATATATTGAACAAGCACAATTCCCATCCTTGTCCCAGCACAAATTCTTCTCCCAGCACCAAATGGAATTAACTCAAAATCATTTCCACGTGGATCAATTTTAGCATTTTTCCGACTAAGAAACCTTTCTGGATTAAATTCCAAAGGATTTTCCCATACATTAGGGTCTCTTCCTATAGCCCAAATGTTAACACTAAGTCTAGTGTTCTTAGGAATGTAATAGCCATTCACTTGACATGGTTCAGTGGAAATTCTAGGTAAGTTTAGTGGTGTTGATGGGTGTTTTCTGAATGTTTCTTTGCAAATTGCTTGTAAGTAAGGAAGGTTTTGGAGATCTGATTCTTGAAGGCGTCTTTGTTTTCCTATGATTTGGTCCATTTCTTCATGTGCTTTGTTCATGATGTTGGGGTTTTTGATCATTTCTGTTAGTGCCCACTCTATGATACTTGATGATGTATCTGTCCCTGCAGTGAATAGGTTCTATATATATACATATAATATAATAATGTCGTTAGAATGGGTTATCTCAATGTAGTAAATTTTTATTTTTAAAATGTAAGTGACAAACTCATAATTAAATTAAAAAGTAATCATTGTGTAATCAATCAAATTTTATTCATTAAATTACAATATGTTTGAGATTCATTTAGTTTATGCACTTTAGTTGTTTAAATGTTTTTCTGCATGTGAAAGAAGAAGATGCACTTATTAACATAGTACATCGGTTGAATAAATTCTTTTGAAAGTTAAACATAATTAAATGAGTTGTGTAAATGCAGAAACTGCTAAAACATCTAAAATATTGAATGAAGTGTTGGATTGTGAGTACTCAAACATAATTAAGACCTAACCTTCACTAATCCTCAAATGTAGAATGTCAAGTTAGGCTGTCTTAACCCGACTAAGCCGAATTCATCGGGCCGAATTACAAAATCGATTCGGGTCAAGCTAACCAATAAATTCATTAGACCATGTCTTTGATGGCCCAATCTAGTGTTAATCGGACTAGACAGGGTTGGCCAAACCTTACTTTTTAACGAGAAAAATAAAGTTTTTTTTCTTTTTTATTGGGCCGAGCCAAATTGGCCTAGTTATTTCGGGCAAATCAAGGCGGTTCATCAAACTGTGCTAAAATTATTTAATATAAGTTTTTTTCTTCTATTTGGAGATGACTTTTTTTGGTTATGAGTAATTGTCATATGCGATGCTATTGGTTTTGTGACGAATTATTCATTTTCAATGAGTTGGTATCTCACTGGTGGTTCTCTTTTTCCCTTTGTGGCTTTTTAGGTTAAGGTTCCTCTTTTGGGACCTTGACTCAAGGTCGGCTCAAAGGTAAGACTACTAAAGCCCTAACATTATGCCTCATATTTTGTCATTACTTTTTATAAAATAAAAGATCTTGTATAAAATTCAACCTTAGGAAAAAAAAGCCTTCAACTAAAAATTTACTTTAGGCCTCACCAATTAAAACATATTTTTGGGTCGTACTGCCTTGACTTGCCTTAGATGGCGTAGTATCTTTTGTACTCTTATTTTTGTTTTCTTAACCGTAAATAATAATATAGAAGGTGAGCCCAATTATATGCTGAAGTAAGTGTTTCACTAATAAAAATATTATGATTTATCAGAAAGAAAAAAATTAATAGGATGGTGAGGTTTGAGCTTTGACACCAACCTTATACCTCTTACTCCTTGTCTCACACCCCTTTTTGTGATCAACTTACTTTTCTCCATTCAAAAAACAAAAACAAAAAAACATAAAAACAAAGACATGCTATAGAAGTGAGATAGATATCATACCAAGAGTAGAGCCTTGATGTTGGTAAGAGACAATTTCTCTTTCTCCCCTTCAGCAACATTTTCACTATAATAAGCCATAACAACATCCAAGAAATCAGGCTTACCCATTCTTTTATAACAAGAACTCATATGTTCATCAATCATCCTACTCAACAAAGCATCAAACTTCTTATGCAAATCCTTCATCCCTTTTTCAATCCCTTGTAAATCCAACCAAGCAAGTAAAGGTATAAAATCACCAATATTAAAGTAACCAGCAACAGTCATAAGTTCAACAACCATATCCTTAAACTCATTAGATTCATCACCTTTTGTCTCAAACACACGTCGAGACAAAATCACTTGACCTATCATATTAGCCATAGCATAAGTCAACATTTCAGGAACAACAATAACTTGACTTTTTTTACTACTATCATACATTGCACTAAGCATGTAACCCATTTCTTCATCTCTATATTTTTCCCATTCACTAAGAGCTTTACCACCAAGCATATGTAAGTTACTTAGTTTTCTAAGTAATTTCCACTTAGAACCATATTCAGCAAATACCATATCTTGTGAATCATAAGCTAGGTGAGTTGCACCAGCATTTGTAGGCCTATTTGAGAAATTTTGATCAAGTGTTTTGAGAAATGCTTTAGCTGAAGAAGGTGTTGAAGCTACAA
This sequence comes from Oxytropis ochrocephala, assembly GCA_020916435.1. NCBI lineage: Eukaryota > Viridiplantae > Streptophyta > Magnoliopsida > Fabales > Fabaceae > Oxytropis > Oxytropis ochrocephala. Next base: position 99,201,825 of record CM037089.1, read on the forward strand.
CCATGTTGTTTGAACCCATTTTAAGGTACATTATGGGTCCATATTTTTGTGCCATTTTTGAAAGTGTTACGTGTGGCATGTCTCCCATTAGAGGTAGTGCACCTAGAATTGGAAAACCTTTTGGACCTGGTGGAAGTTTGTGATTTTTGTTGTGGGATTTTAGAAGTGATTGAAAGGTGAAATGGGTAATGAAGAAGATGAAAATTGACACTAAACTTTCTTTGACAATGAACATTAGATCAAGGGTTGCCATGTTGAAGGTTCTAAGTAGTGAAGTGATGATGTTGTTGGGTATTTATTTAGTTAATTAAAGTTGGTTGAGTGATGACGTGGCATTTTTGGTAGAGTCACGTTTCTACCAATGTTTTGTATTCTAGGAGGTTATATCTCCCGGTCTAGGTAATTTTTCGGATATTGTAAATGTTGTATAATGCTAATAGATTGACTGTCTGATTAGGCTTTGTTTAAGCTCAAAACCTAACATGTACGTACGTAAATGTCCATTCAACTACCAGTCTAGCGTAGAGAAATAAGAATATAAATATTTTTGAATAACGCTGATGGAGAGAGGTAAGCTTATCCGCCAGTCAAACGGTCAAAATTAATAGATGATTTTTTGACAATAAATAAATCATCTATTAATAGATAATCGACTTTATTAGCCAATTTTGGGGGGAAATTTTTTGATGGTATTAGTTGTAATTTTATGTCCATTATTATTCTATCAAAAATTAAAGCCATACTTATTGTTTTTATTGTCCAACACTCATTTTTTTATTATCAAAATGTACCCCTCATATTATTTTGGATATTTTTGTACCCCCACTGTTTACCAATATACCCCCACTCTATATTTTTGGACGGACATACCCATGACAAAATTGAACCAATCGGATTTATGTTTGTAATAGGTAAATATGATTTATGTTGTTTTAAGTCGTATTTACCTATATACGATTTCCCTGACAAAAACCAAATAAATTAAAAAAAAATCCTATTTATCTCAGTTGTAAGGTAAATACGATGCGAATTTTTAAGGAAAATCAGATTTATGTTTGATGAAGATAAATACAACTTAATATTTTTGAAGCTTCTAGGAGGAAATCGTGTCTAGATAAATACGATGCGAAATTTGCTGGAAATCGTATATATCTCCTGGAGGGTAAATACAATGAGCTCTAAAATATTTCTAGTCAAATCATATGTAAGTGAGAAATGATCAATATTCTGTAAATTTGTAATTTTTTTTGGGGTATTTTAGTTTTTTCACCGTATGCGTAGTGGTATGGAGTCAAATGGTGGGGTACAAAAAAAACCATTTATTTTTATGAGAATGGTTGAACCCATATAACATAAACGTTGGTTAGTTAATATCTACAAGAAAATTTCACAACCATTTTTTTAACCAATAGTACACACATCTATTTTTTTATAAACTATTTTGCGCTCATTATTGTTAAATAGTGTTTTTGTCAAAGTTTTAACAAATTAAGTTTCTCACATTCTAAATCACCAAACCGCATTGGTACGTATCTTCACAAATATATCATATATAAACACAACCCTGTTAACATGAAAAATTCAGTCTATGTTTGGTTGTAAATTATCAATTAGTATCAACCACTAACTTTGCAATACATAATTTTTTTAACATTTTTCACAGAACTCCTTATAACTACGTCCTATGCATCGCACTAGGACATGATGATGGTGATTCTTTTAAACCGAGAGTAGCATTTTTCAAAAACAGTACTGATATATAGTACGAAAAAATTTAAATGAAATGTATGAAACATGAAGGGCACCGCATAACACCACCCTCGAGCTTCTTGTGACGTCATTCAAAGCCACCTTCAGACAATTCGTTTCGTACTACAAATGATTATCCTTTCAAAAAACAAATTCTTGTACGGCATTAATAAGGCACCCCATATATGTACCACTTACTTAACAAGATAGATTTTTTCTTACATACCCATCTAGAGTTGGGTGGGTATGATACCTTCTAGACAAAATTGACACTTTTTTTTATTTAAATATTTTAAAATAAAAAAAAATATTGAACCAATTTTGCCAATTTTGCCTACAAAGTATCATACTCACACAACTCTGGACGGGTATGGGAGCAATGACCAACAAGGTATGCATTTCGCAAAATCATGCCAAGCTTTCGACCGAGCATATTTGTGAAGCCACTACTTTGTTCACAATCAAGTAAAATAAGAAAGCATTTCTTAGAGCATAAACATTACATTACTCCCACCCAATTTTCACTTGAAGTTTTTTTTTGGCAGCAATCTTAACACCAGTATCTAACCATCTACTTTCAATTCATGCAGTTACAAATGAGATACAACTCCGACAGCCTTACAGCCTTGTATCAACGGTTCCGGCCAAAGAAAACATCCTGACATCCGATGTTCACCCAACAAACGTCTTTCCAGCTACAATTATATACGACAATTTAATGGTTCTTCAAGGAATAACAAGAGGGTTGGAGATCCAGATCCAAGATGAGAAACAAAAAACCTCCTATTGAGAGCCCCTCAGCAATAGATGTTTGCAGAAAAACTGAAAATAATGCCTAGTCAATACTGTAATTTCTTTTCCTTTTGGGCATTTTTTGTAAATAAAGAAAAACGAGTCGAAACTTATAATAACTGGTTTTCTATATTTTCTTTGGACAAAGTCAAACGCAACCTATTAAAACACAAAATATATTTTTCCAGGTTGACAAAGATGTGGCAAGCATGGAAGTTCTTTCTTTGCACCCACCTTAGTTATCTTGCCATCATTGCAATATTTTGTTGGCAATGGGGAAAGTAGGAGCTACATCAACAGGTACCTAAGATGCACAACAAAGAACAGACAATTAGTTTCCGCAATACTTCAAAATCACAGTCTCCATGCAAGAATATTGTACTAGAAAACCTTGTAGTTATTTTAAAAAAAAATAATTGCCATGTTTCTAGAATTTAAAGGGTAATTACTCATGCCAAACACATCCAAAATCTCTGAAATCTGTTCATGATATTGTAACAAAGCCTCACTAGGGAATGCAATCTCATCAACCACAGCAAAAGTTAGCAGAATATTAAAGACTACTAGTTATACCTGAATATGCTCCAACTTTTTCAGAGCAGCTTTTAATGGTTCTGTCATTACACTGTATTTCTGGAGAAGCAAGCCAGCAGCCTTTTTATCACCTTGGGCTTGTATGGTGAGTATCTCCCTGCTGAGGCTTTCAACTGCACCTTCAATCTTTTTGAAGTAAAAGATAATTAATATCACCCATCTTAGTGTTATTAACTCAATGGAGGGATGGAAATAGACAAAATTTCAAGTAATAATACCTTGGTAAAATCAACAGAAAATGTATCTTCAGAATGCAAAACAAAGGCACCTTTCTCATATAACCAGTTGAACTGCAATGCTTGTCCTTTTCTGACAATATGCAGTAGAATTAGATACTAAATCACAATAATGAACACAAGATGGAAGAAGAATGGGTAGATAGCAGCGCACCCATGAGCTTCCTCTAAACCAAAACGCACTGAGCGTAAGCATCCAGCAAGAAAAGAAACATACATGGACTCCAATAAACTTTCGGACAGCAAGTCCTGATAAAATCAAATCATACAGAGAATCTATAACATTAACCTCAGCCCTAAGCCACAGAAAAATAGACTGTCTGGAAAAAGTATGGAGAAGTCAAACATAAAAAATAACAAGGAAACTACATTATTACAAAGTCATGCGTTTTCAATTCAAAAGCATAGACCACAAAATCTCATGCGCAAAAGATAGCCGATATGCAATTTTAACTAAATATAGTAATTGGTTATTATGTTGCTTAACAATTGTGTGTGTTTGTAGTACTTATGGAAAATATGGATCTTGTCTTTCTAATGTTAATCCCTAAACTGGGAGTTTACCACAATAAAATGCTATGGTTTTGTGCTCTCTAAGCTGATTTATGCTCCATTTGGCTTTTATGCAACATAAAACTTCAAGAAATTCTCCTCTGGTCATGGATTCTTCAGGGGTTTCTTTCTTAGAAAGTCAAAGGGATGGGAGAGAAATCATGAGCATAAATTGTCGAGAGAAAATTATGATAGCTAACCTGGGAGATTAAGAACCTCAATGCCCAGAGCCCAACTATATCAGCTTTTGCTTCTTCCAAAGCTGAGTGGAATTCTTGCAATTCCTGTATCAAAAGATTAGGTATTGCAATTAATTAATGTTTTATTAAATAGAATGATGTCATACAACTGTAATAATGAAATAAATGCAGTTAGTGTGAGATGGTTTGTTTCTAGTATTGATGATTGTTCTCAAGTAACTTGCCTTAACTTGATTAAGGATAAATCAGAATTACTGATTTGTTCATTCAATTTTACAAAAGGCTTAAATATATGTTACCCCCTGCAAATATACTCATTATCCATTTACCCCCCTGTAAAAATAAAACTTTTAAAAAAGACCTTACAAATATAAATTATTTCTAGTTACCCTCCTACTGTTAGATTTTGTTAACAACGTTAAGTGTATGTTAAAACACTTATTATTTGCAGGGTGGTAAATGGATAATGAGTGTATTTGCAGGGGGGTAAATGGATAATGAGGATATTTGTGGGGTAACATATATTTACTGTGAGGGGTAAATGGATAATGAACATATTTGCAGGGGGTAACATATATTTACATAGCTTTTGTTAACAAAATCTAACAGCAGGGGGGTAACTAGAAATAATTTATATTTGCAATGTCTTTTTTAAAAGTTTTATTTTTACAGGGGGTAAATGGATAATTGGTATATTTGCAGGGGGGTAACATATATTTAAGCCTTTACAAAATGCTATTACACAACACAATGTGAGAAAGGCAAAGAACAGGTTCTCACAATGGAAAGGAATATGACAATTCTAAAATGTTCAAATTACATAATGTTGGCGATCTCACTAAGTAACTTCTTGACGATGATGAGATTAATATAATGAATGTAGTAACCCATACTAACTGTGTCACTATGTTAGCAAGTTTACCGAAGAAGTTCAACTATCAAAAAACTTGCTCAAATAAGGCAAATCATGTAACTCACCAATCTCACAGTTGATTTCTGACCATTTGGAAGTGTTATCGTATGAGGCCCAATTCCATGGCAGCATTCATGGCAAATTGTATGAGTAAAAAACGACTCAAAATCTACAAGTTCTTGTTGTTCATTTACAACACAGGCACTAGCTATAGGGAGAAGAATATGCTTGAACCTGATAAGAAAGACAGGTTTCCCTAACATAAACTATCCATTTAAAAAAAAAATAAGTTATCAAAGAGACTCATTCCGAATGGTAAGTTGAAATCTCAACAAACTAAAACTTTAAGGGTCATAAATTTTACTTAGCCTCTGAAACATTCTTAAGCATGACCATCGATGTTCCCCTGTCATTGACAATACGCTCATCATTTGGTAGATTGAAAGCAAGAGTTTGTGGTCCCTTGACATCCTGAAACAAATCACTATGTAAAATTTCCAGTTTGATAATTTTAAGCATGAAGTAATGCATTATAAATGAGAAGCGTCTGCAAATTTTATTAGAAATGACATAGGGAAATTCTGTCCACCATAACAACCACTTGAGCGTCATGGATTGAATTGTTTTTCCACTCTTCTGTAGTTATGAAACATTCATTTCTCAGTCATTAGGCTTCTGTTTATATGTCAATAGACACTCAGAGAGAGAAAGCCATCAAATATCCCTAACACTCACCCCTGCATTATATAGAAGCTGGATTACACGGATAGGTGCTGCATTTACATCTTTTGATTTGTACGCATCGTCCATTGGGAGATTTTGCTCCAGAAGCTTCAGTAACAGAAATATTTGGCATGTTATTGACACTTAATTTAGAAAACTACAATAAAACAAAATATATTCCGGGGAAATGATGGAGGCATAATACCTGCAGATTATCACCAAAAGTTTCAATTGAGCCGTTGCTTCATCGTCTCTGACTCCAATATATGCTTCAAAGGTAGCCTAAAACATTGATAATGCAAATACTGAGTTGTAACTTAAAAGTTAGCAGTATGTCTATCCAAATGTATGAATGTTGAAAAGTTTCCAGTGAATTTCCACTTTCTAGAACATAATTTATAGTAGTTTATAGATTCAAATCAGATCATAACATCCCAATACAATAGATGGTTTGCCGACGTACTACAAGTTTAGCTGCACACTTAGTCCATTAAGCTCTATGGTCACACAAAATTACTTTATGCTTCATCTAAGATGATTTAACCTGATCTTTAGGATGCTCATATGATCCTGGCAAAAGTTACTGTTGTTTCAAATGATTTATTGGATAGCTGAAATAATAATGAAAGTAACAAGGGTCTTTGAACGATACATGTTTGTTCAAGGATCCCTGTATGGAATCATCTACCAAATTATGCCTCTGTACCTTGAGCTTCGTGTGTATTTTGTGTAGAATGTTTGTAAACTAAGTACTGATATTTTTGGCAATGCATAGCTTTTTGTCTACAACAAACCATGCCATGACATGACATTAATTTCTACTCCCTCCGGTCTCTTTTATAAGCAAAAATAACTAACTTCACGGTGATTAAGAAAATTAGTTAAGTACAATTAATTGTCTAGCTTTCATACAAAAAGTTAACTAAACTTACCAAATTAACCTTTTTATTATTTAATGAAAAGAAACTTTTATTTGACTTTATTCTCAGCTACTCAATTAAATAAAGGGTACACATGTAACAATAGCAATAAATATGGTAAAAGTAGTTAACTTTTGCTTATAAAAGAGACCAAAATTTGAAGCATGTTTTTTGCTTATAAAAGAGACCGAAGGGAGTATATCTAAGTATTTCATTACATAAATTAAACTAGGATTTTATAATGCCCATTCCAATATTTTACCAAGTGTCAGGCCATAGCGGATTGCGGTGGCGGATTTCTTGACAACCACCCTGGCCAATTTGTGAAGGATGGCGGTTTACGGCGGCCTAAAATGGCGGATTTTTGGCTCGCCGCCATAAATCGCCATCCGTCATTGACAACGTTGGCTAGTAATAACACAGCTTCACTAGATAGTAATAATTTTGTGAAGTACGAGCACTTTCCAAAATGAGAAAACGGACCTTTTAAGTTTAATATAACCATGATTTGGGGATTTAAGTTGTTTATGCTGCACAAAGCCTCATTTCAGTAATTACCTTATATCCAAAAACTTTATCCTCATAAGTTTCATACGGCCCAATTGTGATATCTAACTTGGATTCCTGCACGGAGATGAGAATGAAAAATAATTCTGATTCAGAAATTTGATAAAATATAAAACTCATTGCAGTAGGGAAACTAAGACAAAGTTGGGAAAAACAGCAGAAATGAAGTATATCTACGGGAATGTCAATGGAATTAATGGCAAAATATCCGGTCATTAACAGCTGCGCAATTTATATTTCGTACCTGTTATTTCTCTCCGTACATAGAACACCACAGCTGTAGTGGTAACTGTTATTCTCTTGTTAATTAGTAAAAATGTATATATGCAGTTACTAATATTTTGGGCTGAGAATCAGCTTGTAGGTTTGTAACTAAATACTATTTATATGAAAATTCTCCGGCAGGAGAACAGTTTTCTCGCCTACACTTCTCTAGATTTTACATCGTATCATTCACCGTTACGGTCTTAGCCTAGTCATAATTATTCTTTCTTGTTCTTCAGTCTAGTCGCAAATTTCACAATTCTTGCCACTCTCTCCGTTCTAGCCTAGTTAATATGTGCCTAATTTTAAATTTCAATTAATAAGGATTGCTAATTAGGAATAGGATTACATTATCACTTTTAAATTTGAATAACTTGAATTCTAACTTCATTTATCAGATAAGATTTTGCCAAGCAATATCCCTATCAGTAGTATAATTTGACTAGGATTAGGATTCTCACTGAATTGCAAGGGAACAATTCCCTCCACCACTCTTAGTGTGTTTTCTTGAATATACCCTTCAACATTTACTTTTATTCCTATCATCGAGGTGAAGAAAGTGGAAAATCAATATTGTTGTTTCGGGGAAATATTGTGATGGTTCAGCCTTCGTTATTGGAAAAGGCCAAAAAACAGGGTTATCGTCCTTTAGGAAGTCCTCTAGGAAGTCTAATTGTGACTGACGATTGTTGGTGTAATCACCATACAAATTGCCACATAAAGGAGACATGTTCCAAATTACATGGAAGTGAGAAGTTTGTTGGATGTAAGTCTGAGAATTTCAAGGGTTCCAACTAAAACATGCCAATCAATCTTTCTGACTCATTGGACAAGACCCACATGTGTCATGAACTGAAGAGAAGATTCCAACATGAGTTAAGTTGAATGGGAATGTCTGCGGACCATGCCAAATTTCTTTAGTAAGCCATCTGGGTTGCTCATTGACCATGACATCTAAGAGTTCTCTTAATGTCTTTGGTGCATATGCTTTAGGATATCTGGTCTGGTGCTACTGAATACTACTGTTCATGACACCTTCCCCCGCATATTTTCTTATCCCCCTGCACATTGTCTGGAAAGCGACAAATTATTATTGTTAATCGATCTCATGCTACCATTACTGGTTGTAGCAACATTCCTCTTCAAGCATAAATTGCTTCTTTTTACTATTATTATTATTATTGTTATTATTATTATTATTATTACTATTATTATTTTGTTAGACTTTCATAGTTACCGTAGATAGGCTAGGCTAATTTGTTGGATCTAGAAATTTGTGGATCATGATTCTATTGCCTCTTGTATATATATTTGTACAAATCCTTGTCAGTGTCCATGAAATATATTCAAGTGTTCTATTTTGTATACCTAAGGAAGCAAATGTAACTAGTATACTAGATAGTATATAGGAGAGGAAGGGAAAAAATGTGGAACAAAAGAGGACCAAAAATCATGTAATGTAAGAAATGTAGTGTGTCCATGTCATGTATGACTGTGAGAATGGGGACACATGAACATGAACCTTGTAAAAGCTGCCATTCTTCATTTCTTTGAACAAGCTTCTCATTTAAATCAGTGAAGATAACAGTTTGATTACGTCAATTGTTTAATATAGAATATTATCCATAATGGAGTTCTTTTGAAACGAAAGAAGACTTGGATACTATTCACAACACATCTCACCAGCTAGCCTACAACTTTATAATGATTGGATCACAAAAGTAAACTAGAGAAAATGACTAACCAATTCCATCCAGGCTATATCAGAGTCATAATAATCATTTGAAAGGAAAGCATCAGCTTTGCTATGCAGCAGCCTCTTTAAACTTCACTTCGAATGTGTTAACCAACAAAGAAAGTAATTTAGCATGAAGCCGAACAATGACTGTATGATAATAAGACAATGGGTGAAAGAACAATATACCTTGGCGAGTTGGTAATGTCCCCAGCTTTATGCAATAATTCAGCAGCTTTTGCAAGAAGAGACTTGTATTCTTGGGAATAAGGAACCGTATAAAGATCATTAGAAGAACCTACTTTGTTATTGGACAGACCGGAATCTAAAATAAATTCACTATTCCGTTTAATAACACTGAAAAAACTTGTTGCTTCTTTTGCTGATCCTTTCCTAGACTGTCCTTCCATATTTGGAATTCCTGCGAAACAGAAGTTCTCTCATTTTTCATATATCAAACCACTGTTTTTATAGAAGATGCTTAGCTTCATAAGACAAAAATCTATTTTCTCAGTTAGTTGCATTGCATAGATCAAACGACATCATAATATCCTATCATAAATCATATTTAAAGATACACCACCATTAAGATCTGAATTCTTCTTATGGTACCATTTTGTCCATGTCCGGAGGATAGAAATTAGCACCAGGAGGTTTGAGCATGGGAAAAGCTGCTCTGTATTCCAGACCCTTCCAGTCTCCAACTCTCCTAGTTGCTTTAGAAAGCAACCTTTTTGCTGAATCCGCAGTTGTTAAAAATGCCTCATCTTCGTCAAGGGAAGACCTGGGAAGAGTGAATACATTGTAATCACACAGCATATATGGAGAAAACATAACCTGTTAAATAAATAGGTCCTACCCTGGATATTATTTGTGGAAACAATTTGCAGTGTTCAAAGCAGAAGAATGGTCATATATTTGTCAAGAACACGCCACTTGGTTTTTAACAATCTCAAATGTAATTGTCATTTAAATTTAGATCATCTCTAACTCTTCCACAATAACTTTTCCATCTTAGAAGCCACAACCAAAAAATAATCTGAAGATCTTAATAAAATTGTTCTGTTATAAAAGGTGTGTTGTAAATAGTTAAATGAAATCTTGTAATTAGTAGCGTTCTTTGTATTAGGCCCATTAGGTTTAGATTGTCTTTATATTTGGTATTAGTCGGTGCATAACAGACATTGACGACACTATTGTTAGAATATAGTTATGATTTGTCATAGCAATTAGGTTTAATTACTATCAAAGGTTAAATATGTTTTTGGTCCCTATAAAATTTGGATTTTTGGCTTTAGTCCCTCAAAAAAAAATTCATCTACTTTTGGTCCCCAAGTTTCAATTTTTCATCAGTTTTAGTCCGTTATTACTTTTAATAGTGCTTATAAAACGTCAAAAAAGTGTTATTAAAAGTCATGAAGCGTTACTAAAAGTCATGAGGGACTAAAACTCATGAAAAAAAATAAAATGTAGGGACCGAAAGTAGATGAAAATTCTTTAGGGGACTAAAACCAAAAAATCCAAATTTTATGGGGACCAACAACATATTTAACCCTTTTGTCAAAAAAACAACATATTTAACCTTGTCTGAATTGTAATTGATTCCTTTTTAATTATAAATATACATATGAGTGTGCTCTATTGTAGACATACATATTCAACATGGTATCGGAGCGGGTTATGATCTTCTGACCATGTCTCTGTGCTTCACCACCCCGACCCGTGGCGGCATCTCCCACTGATAACACCACCTTTTTCAGTTTTCAATTTATCTCTTATCCACTGCTGCAATCACCTTTCTAGTTTTTCGATTTCTGCTTCTTGCTTTTGTGTTTCTCTTTTTGGCGTGTTTTCCGACTAGAACCACCACCTACCGCCCTACTGGAAAAATCTCCATGCATGTTTTCTGACAAAAACCCTACCAACCGGAGCAGAATTGTTCGATCTATCCAACCCCAGAACTGCTGCCCAAGAAACTTCGTCATGTACTCTTAAGCGTGTCCTTCTCCGGCGATCTGAACTACTGCCACCCTATCAGCCGCATGTGGCAGCTCCGCGACAGCTACAACGCCATCCCTTGGGTCAACTTTTCCTCCTGATTCTAGATCAGGTCTTGGTTTGTGGTTTCAGCACACAAACACCTACATTACAGTTCAAAAGACCCTCTCTTTCATATTTGATGCATTTTCTCTCTCCTCTTCAAAGATCAAATCTCATTTGGTTCTAATTTTGTTTGTTCCTTACTCATTAATGACTTATACTGTGGTGACTTCTCTTTCCACGGTTCCACCAACAATTATTCCAGTGATGACCCTTTCCCACGTATTAATTATTAATAATGATTCCGCTTCTCATCGACGATCATACTGATGGTGACTTATGATCATACTGATGGTGACTTATGTTGGTTATGACTCAAATATTCAAACTAGATTTAGTTTCATGTTTTGTGGAAAAATGCTTTGTTATTGTAACAAGCTAGCTTGAGGGAAAGTGTTAGAATATCAGTTATGATTTATCATATCAATCACGTTTAATTAGTATCAATTAGGTTTAATTAGTCTTAATTGTAATTGATTCCTATTTAAATTATAAAAAGATAGTGTGCTCTATTGTAGAGACACAGAAATACAAATTCAACAACTATCAATAATATTGCACCATTATCATCTATTTTATTCTCTCTTCTCCTCTTATTTAAATACCATAACATCAACATGGTATACACCATGTGGTTTGTACACCTTTCCCAACATGCTAGCTACTACATCAACACCTTAAGTTGGATCTTCCATAGCAAAAATCCATCTTAATTCTATTGTAAACATTCCTTCTCAAGTGTTGATGGCCAACGAGCGACAAACACAGTCAACAGGCAGAAAGAACTGTAATGAAGGCAGCTGGGGTTTTATACAGAAGTAAGACCCCCAAAACTGGGAGTTTGTGGTCCCATGTAGAAAAACATAATAAATAACACTCAAGTGTATTTAGTTTAAAAGAACTAATATGCTTATAAAGACTTAGTTATACCTAATCAGTGTTGTCAATGGCGGATGGCGGTTTATGGCGGAGACCCAAAAAACCGCCATAAACATATGGCGGATGGCGTAACGGCATATGGCGGACCAATTTTTATAAAAAATTAAAAGATATACATAGTAATACACATACAAAAAACACTATAAAAATTTAAAAAAATCCAAAAGCCTATCAATATATGTCAAATTGTCATAAGCAACTAAGAACCACTTCAAATTAAGTTTAAGACATCAAAATAACAACAAAATTATAAAAAGCAATGAAAACACAAAGCAATTTCCTCTAATCCTCTTCCCCAACCCCAACCTCTAAGATTAAAACAAAAATAAAACAGATGCACAAAGCCACAAACTGGAAAAAAATTAAAACAGATGCATTAAAACAAAAAAAGAAAATTTTTTAAAACAAACACAAAAAAGAATTAAAACAGAAACAAAAAATAACACAAAAACAGAAAAAAATAATTAAAGATATGCAAATAAGAGAAACGGATATGCGAAGAGAAAGAACGAAAGGAAAAAAACGTAAAGGGAGGGAATAACCTGCGATGTGCTAACAAAGAGAGAAGAGAGGGCTGCGAAGAGAGAAGAGACGGTGCCGTCGCTGCTGGTGGCCGTCGCGCCTGCTGGTGGAGAGAGCAGAACCAGTGAAGGGAGAAGAAGAAGCAACAGGAAGGAGAACAGAGGTAGAGGGAGAAAGAAGCGTGAGAGACCGAGAGTTAGTAGAACTAACCGTTAAAGAGGAGAGAGGGTATTTTAGAATTAGGGTTTTTGTTTTTAAACCATTTGGGCTTAATTCCGGGTCGGGTTACACGTCCCAAACCCGCGTTTCTTTAAAAAAAAACTGCTTCGTCCGCCATAACCCGCCGTGCCGCCACAACCGCCATGCTCATGGCGCCCGCCATGGTGCCTCTGGTGACACACTGCCATAAAACCGTTATCTCATGGCGGCCTCTCCAAAATCCGCCACGCCATAGCGCTATGGCGGCGCCATAACGGTTATTTGACAACACTGTACCTAATTGGTCACACTAACAGGCCTAATACAATAGTTACTAGTAACTGTACAATATTAACCTAATAATTACATTAGCCCAAGCATAATGCGATCCAAGTCCTTACTTTAGGCCTCCAAATAAAATCCATTTTTTATTTGTAATTAGGCCTCAAAATTTTGAAATATTAATAACAAAGCTATACAAATATGCATATCTCGGAGTGCAGTTTAGCTGGCTGGTGCAATATAAAGCGGGCTTCGCATATTAGGATCGAATCTTGCCAGGTCATTAATTTGTTTTTTTAACTAGCCATACAAAATTAGAAATAGCATAACAAAAGGCTTTGTATCAGATTTGAACTCGGGACTTGGTGCTTTAAATGTAAGTATAAACCACAACAGCAACTTAAGATACTAATTGTTACATGACATGTAATATATATATATATACACACACACACACTTAATCTCATTATATATTTACTACATATTTTTTACCAAAATATATTAACTACATATAATCTCCTTATTATGGTTTAAAAGAATGTTGTTCGTGCCAGATTTTAATTTTAACATACACGAGTAACTACAATATTTTTAATTTATTTTTGTAAGACATGTAAATCTTTTTTGCTACTTTCAAATTTCAATCATTCAAAAAGGCCTCATTTGTAAAACAAAAATCCTTCACAAAGTTTGCTTTAGGTCTACAAATATGTTGAGCCAACTCCGTTACATATTTAATTACAACATATACCATTCAGTTGGTAGAACAAGTGGTCAAGGTTTCAAACACTTACCATGGGCACTTGTTAATCTGATAATAGGACCATTTCAATTTATTTAACTCTGACGTATCAGCATGCTCCTTCAACCAATCTCTAAGAGCCGGATTACTGTACCAACACTGATTAGGGAAAAAACACAAAACTCAGTAATACGCACAATTATTTAAACATGTCTGTCTTCTTGGTTCTACTCTACCAATCAGACTTAAAAATATAGAACGACTTTTTGGAGCAAGAATGAATTGCCAAAACAATTTCACAGTATTCAGAAATATGATTAATAATACAATATTGATTCCGTGGCACATTATTACATGCATGTGAAAATTTATTTGCTCAGACACAAGTTTGGAAGTAAAAATCACCATAAATTTATATTCCTGATATGAACATACCATTAAACATAAAAAAGTAAAATCATTACACAAAAGGTACACAAACATCTATAAATGTATTGTAATCACAACCTGCAGATTAAAAATTTCATCCATAACAGCTGCAGCCTTGACAATAAAAGCAAGAGCCTCTTTGTCTGAATCTGTAAGCCCTGTCAACTGCTAGAACAAAAATGAAACGTTTTTCTAAGGTTAGAGGGGGCCACAAATTTTAAGATAAATATATTATCCATGTATTGGTGCACTCGACCAATAATGATATCATAATCTTGAAAATTCATAAATAACACTTGTTTGAATTTTAAATAATTTATTTGCAACAAGACTTCATCCAAGTACGAAGTCACACTGCTGTAAAAGAATCAAAAATTTATTGCTATATGCTAGTATAATTCATCTGCTTACAAATATGTGTAACATTATCATTTTCTGTTATAGATCAATACAATATTTCATATTACACCCATTGCTATTAATGCTTAGATACGAGGTTTCGGGCCACGTGAAGCAGATTTGTCTTTATCATGCAGCATCAAGATCATGTTGCCAAGAAAACAGAGATCAAAACTATATGTTCTGTTAATAGTTCAAGAAAGATGAAAGTCTTAAGGTGTATTGTCCTCTCTAGACAGTTAGAAAAATATCCACTTTGGATCCTCTCCTTCCACTCTCCCTACATCTCCATCCTTCCTCTCTATCTCTCTCTTAGTTTCACTCTCTCTCGTCATTTATTTATAATTTTTTAATGAAAATAGCAAGTAAACAATCACAGAGAGAAAAGAGCAGGGTGAACTGAGTGTGGAGCAAAGACGAAAGAAGCAAATGGCTTGGGTTGAGCAACCAAAGGCATATTTTATTGTGACAGCCAAGGAGACTCAAATAACTCAAAGCCTAGTCATAAGTACACCACTGTTGATTCCACGGAAGCCACCAAACAAAGACCTATGTGCAGTGGTCACTCCAACGACCTCATTTTTGCTAACAAAACTTCTGAGTTAGGATCTGCAGATGGTGAAAGAGGCTAGTGTCGACTTTTGTCTCTGTAGGAGTAGCTCGACTCAAGCCTACATGTGACAGAACTTTCTGAGCCAAAAACTGCAAGATGTTAGTCCAGCTATGATTTCCATTGGGTCACTGTTGAAAGAATCACCTTGTGTGTCTACTCTGTACACTGAGTACCGACTTTGACGATGGAGTACAATAGGGGAGCGACGCTGATACTCTGTGAGAGGGGTACAATTCTAAACCTAATGGGCCTGGCCCAACTTGTTGAGGGTAACATCAGGCTTCAAGAGACAAGGATCTTAGATGGCCAAATTCAAAGTATAATTTTTGTGGGCTTAATCTGCGACACTCTATGAGAGTGATACTTTTGAAGCCTATTAGTGTAAGCATGGCAAACCCTATGAGAGTGATACTTTTGAAGCCTATTAGTGTAAACATGAATTGGGAGGTTCATTTTCCTATCACAAAGTTAGGAAGAGGGCTAAGGTGCTGACCAAAGAGACTCATTCTGCAAAACCTCAACCACTGTGATCCTGGAGGAAAAAAAATGCTTTCAACAATAATGGTACAAGAAATTTAGAACCTTGAGGACAATGTTGTTTTGAGGAGGGGTGTATTGTCAGGATATAGGATAAGTGGCAGTTAGTAACAATATAGCCCTAGGAGTCAGTTAGGACAATTATTATAGATATGCAGTTAGAACTTATCTTGTATAAATAGGAGAACACTAGCATAGAGTGAAGGGATTTCAAATTTGTAAATTTCAGTGAATAGAGCAGTCGCTATGTTGTGAAGGGGAAACCCTTGGGGAGGATTTCCCCACCAGTTCTTTTCTATTTTCTCAACAAAAGTTTCTTTTCAAAACAATTGTTTGGGTTGCTAACGGTCACCCTAGTTGATGGTTCTCTGACTAAAGTCACGGCCATCGGTGAAGACGCACCTATCCCTTCCAAAGGGGAAGGAAGACAAAAAGAACTAAAAGCTAAATAACTGATGGAAAGAAGTTAATATAAATATATACTGCAACAACCAAACAAAAATGAAATTAAAACAACCTCTGCATTGAGGGAAACAGGAGCATATCGATTTAGTTGCTTTTGTAGAGTCAAACTGCGTGCTACAGTATTCTCTTTGTACCTTCAACGAATGTATAAGGAATAAGTATGGAATCAATGTCTATCAAAGTATTCAAATCATGCATTTGACCTTCACAAAGTACATGGTTATAAATCAAGTATATGAAGATTTAAAGCAATGTACGTTTTAAGAAATGGCAAATCATTATGCGGAACATAAACTTCAAAGGAAATCTATAGCTTAAGTTTGGATTGGAAACAATGGAACATTCCTACATATTGGGCGGCAGTTTTTACTTGGAATAAGATGATTGCCATGCTGGATGAACATTTGGTTCTTTTAATAGGTTTTGGAAAAATTAAGATGTTAGCATTTTGTGTGAATGTACGGTCTACATGTTCTTTGGTAGTTTATTTGGTTGGACAAATATGTCCACAAGGCCACTTTATAGCCTTGCCTATCAACTATCAAGCATTGAAACTTGTGCCATGCCTTTCCAAGCCACATTCTGACTGGACTCATTCATTTGCCCCATCAAACTACCAATTTAGGTGCCTAGATGGAGCATCCCAACCCTAAATAAGTGAGCCAAACAGATTGACAGCCCATCTACCCTGAGTAGAAAGGGAAAAAAACG
This sequence comes from Oxytropis ochrocephala, assembly GCA_020916435.1. NCBI lineage: Eukaryota > Viridiplantae > Streptophyta > Magnoliopsida > Fabales > Fabaceae > Oxytropis > Oxytropis ochrocephala. The sequence continues at coordinate 99,219,007 of CM037089.1, forward strand.
AGCAATAAAAAATAAACCCCGCCAAAAAAATCCTGGGAAAACAAGAAAAACCTGACCCTAAATAGATAAGTGACCAGCCATCCACCATAAATATCTATCAACATCAAATCACTACGACTGTGATATTAGTGAAAGATAAGAGGTTTTGTTTCAAATATACGAATTTTTCCATCATGTGAATCTTAAACAGTGGCATACCTCTTTTCAATTATATCAAACAGTTGACCATATTGTCCAAGGACATCATAAGGGACATAGTCTGAATTTTCTTCGGCCAGCAACCTTTTATACTCGTCATAAGGGATATATTTAACAGCAGAAACTTCTGATTCCTGCCAATGTATCAGTTCCCAATCTTTAAATTCAAGAACAGTGTGGAAATCCCCAAGTACAATACAAAACACAAAATTTTATCACTTCAAAAAACAAGTTAAGCTCTGCAAAAGTGCAAATAATGAAAAACCATAAAGACAAGCTCCATAATTGAACAAATAATCGTATATAACGTTTCTCAAACGATATCCAAAAGCAGGGGTAAAATATGATGGTAATAACAGTATACCTCCTTGTCTACTTTATTTCAAGAATACAAAAAAGTGAGAAAATAAATAAATGAGTCCACGACAGAGTTCAGTTTGAAAGCATCCTACACATCCTCACCTGAAGTGTAAAGGCCTCCAGAGGTATTGGATCTAGAGTCGTAACCAGATACACATCATTATACTCGTTATTGATAAATTTCCCATCATTTATGACACTGCATTCCATATCAAAAGATAAAATTGGCTAATTCATGGATAACCGAAGGAGGTAATTGCATTAATTGAAGATGAAAATATCCTATGAGTTTGCATTAAAATGAAAAAAGAAAGACAAAATAACTCAGCAGTCCCTCTTCATATTTGAAAGAGACCCGATTAAACAAACCCTTAGATTAGCTTGAATGAAAACTTAGACGGTGGTTATCTTGTTTTTTCATTTTTCATACTCGGTTATATGTTTTTATTATAACTACAAGAATGTCACTTTATTTAAATTCGGTTTTCAACTTTTGTGAATTAAGTGATGATAAAAAGTGAATTTTGAAAATAGAAAACAGCAAGAAAGCAATGTGGCATTTTTGTAATTATAATAAAACCATATCCACATAGAAAAACCAAATGTAGCCTAATATTTTTGATAAAATACAGAAATGTCATAAACTACGTACCACTCTTGTAGGAAAACAAATATCAACTCAAATGCATCCTTGGGAAGGGTTACCCCTAACTCTTCTTCAAGCTCCCTCCTGCAAAAAACCAATCATACAACAACACTGCACAGTTGATCACCAATGCAATCTCTATATCCCAAACATTCTGAACAACTCTACTTCCCTATTTAAAATAAAGAAAACAATTACACAGACAACCGTTAAGTTTATCACTCATTAATTACACCCAAAATCCATCTCGTTCGGAAAAATAAATCATGTATCCCTTTCTTTCCCCAAATGTTGTTTTCTAGACAGCAATGTAAGTAGAGCGTAAATGTAATTTTGTAAATAAGAGAGGTATTTGGAATAATCAAGGCCAACTGAAGTGAAACATGAAATTGAGAATAAGAAATCATGATTTTACAAAGTGAATATGTTTTTTTCTAAAAGCGCCTTCAACTAAAACAAAATATGTAACTTTTTCTTAGAGAAAAATTTCAGAAGGATTTAACTTCTCTGAAATGATGGAGTGCACTAAATCAAACCGTTAACATTTTAACAACTAACTTTATTTCTGCTTGCCATACATGTGCACCTGTTTTATGAAATCTCAATCACTGATCAACAACAACATACTCTATCACCTTATTAAGGCCATATTTGGATAATCAGTTTAATTAAACACAAATGATATAAATACTTACCAGCTTATGTATAAGCTATTTCTAAACTAGAATATGAAATAAAGTCAAAATATGTTCATATGAGCTATTAAACTATCATGTAGAGCTATGAAAATAAGCTCCAAAAAGTTAATATAGTCAAAAGGCGTTCCATAAGATCTCACAATCAGTATCATAAACATATAAATCCAAATAAATTAATCCAAACATGCACTAAGTGCACTCGATTAAATATTATTCATGAACATAACTTGCTCTATTTCAAATTTATTAATTTATTAATAACAATTATTAATAATAACCAAAATTAAGTTTGCAGTGTGATCTTCATTTGAGATGAAGCTTGAAAACGATTAGTAAAACCAAACACACGGAAATGGAATTTCATACCTAGCAGTGATGAGGGAAGAATCACCGGCGGAGATATGACCGGCGCTGGAGATATCCCAAAGGTCAGGCCATGAATCTTTGCAACTAGCACGGCGTTGAAGGAGTAATTGCTGTGTATTCTCAGCGTAAATCCACACGTGAACGGCACGATGGTAATCCCCATCTCGATGAACCGCTCCTCTAAACGCACGCGTTTTGTGTTAAGTTGCTGTGCTGTGTGAGATAGAGAGATAAATTGTGAAGGTGAAGGAGTTAGTTATTACCTGGGTTTGGAAATGCCGGTTTTGACACCGGCTTTGGTTAGAACGTCGAAGTGCTCCTCTTCTTGTTGAAGAACTTGAATGCGGGATTCTTCCGCCATTGTCTATATGCGGAACGGAATTAGAGTGAGACCAAGCGAGCTTCTTCTCGCAGCTCATATACGACTCTTATAACATTAAAGAAAGAGTTAAATGTATTTTACAGAATTTTAGGGACGTTTTCACAAAATTTAGCAATTATTTATAATTATAATATATTCTTTTGGCTCAGTCTACCAACTCTCTTTTATTGGATACCTACGCCCCTTGTATTTAAACAAAAATGTTATTTGATATTCAGACAAAAATCGACAAAAATCAATTTACAACACCAATTAATCAAGTTTTTTAGACTATTAGCCAATTTGTTTTTTCACAGTTTTCGAGGCATTGATTAAAAACTTGGTTAATTGATCAATTGGCTAATAGTCTAAAAAACTTGGTTAATTGGTGTTGTAAGTTAGTTTTTGTCGATCTTTGTCTAAATATCTATGTCCATATAACATTATTGAATATTTAAAAATAAATTTTAATGATAAAAATACTATAATTCCCTTAGTTGATTCTTCACTAAAATTGAAAGAAAGACATCAAAATATGTCCATTGTTCCCCCATTGCATAGGTATGTAACCATTTTTGAAGGTAGATCTGCATCTATAAAACGTGTTTTGGCTCTTATTTCCTCATTTTTCGATTAATTTGCGTTAAACTGATTGTGTTCAACTCGTATTGATTGAATAAATTGAATATAGTAAAAGTTTCAACAAAAGCGATGAAAATTCGAGAATGGTGTGAAAAACAAAAACATGAATGAAAGTTTCTATTTTTCACATTGTTCCTGAATTTGCATAGTTTTCATTGAAACCTTTTGCTATAGTTTAATTTTGGCACTCAACAGTGGCGGAGCTAGCCTCTTTTATATGGGGTGGCTAATTATAAATGTAATTTTATTATATGTAAAAGGAACTTGTGGTGTAGTTAGCATAAATTTTACAAGAGGGTTAAATATAAATATTTATTTGCATTTTTTGTCCCGCAAATTTTTTTGATTGGCGAGTTTAGTAATTCTACTTTACTTTGTGTCATTTTGCTCTCCTAATTTGCTAATTTTGGTCTCTGTAATTTTTTCATTGGACCGGTGCTCTCAAAAATTGTGGATTGTGCAATTTAGGTCCTTCATTTTCTCAAAATCTAATATTTTTAGGGATCAAAAGTGCAAATAATTCATAATTTTAAGTAACTAAAAGTTCAATTAAAAGTATGATGACTAAAATTGTCTAAAGTAAAATAGTGGAACCAAAATTACCAAGTTGACAAAAATCATCATATTTGTTTGGATTAATAATAGACTAATGGACTTAAACTAACGATCTTGTTGTTGTTCTTTTATCCCTTTAAACAAGTAAACTTACTTGGGGTATCTAAACAATATATTATTGGGGTAGGTAAAATAAAATATAGGTAATTATTCAAGTATATCAATTTTGGGGTAGCCAAGACTACCCCGTGAACTAACTACCCTCCGCCCCCGGCACTCAATACGAGTTGAACGTAATTGGTTTGATAAGTGCCAAAACATGTTTTATAGATGCAAATTGTTTTTTCAGTGTTTTCATTTTAAGTGCTTTTTTCTGAACAAAATTGTAACAGGATAAATATTGAACTCCGGTAATACCCTAACTCTAGAGAGGAAAGGTAATTAGATGAATATCCTTCGATAGTTCATGAGTAGAAAGAGGAATAAAGGGAGTTTTTAGGGTTAAGAGATATTTGATTTATATTGATTAGTTGATTCTTTCATTCCATGATTGTCCTAATATATAGGCAAAGGAAGCTACAAATGATTTAGCCACTCAATGCTAGATGCTAGATGCTAGGAATATTCTAACCTAGATGCTACACCAACTTCTAGAAACTAGGTGAGTCATTCCATAGGAATATTCTAGAGTTTGGTGAGTCACACAACAAGACAAAAGCATAAAAGTGCTAGAAATAAACCTACTAAGTAAAAGAGTAAATACTAATATTTATTTACCGTGACAATTCTCGCCCCTTCAAACATCCTTGTTCTCAAGGATGAATACTTCCATGTGCTATGCTTAGGAGGTAAAGCCTTCCACTTGAGTAGATCCGAAGTAACACGTATTCCACCCCAATCAATCATTTTTCTGTGAAAAACAACCACCACATAACAATCTGGACATTCAAAAATAATTACACAAATGAACCCATTTTCATGATGCTAGAGGACAATCTTGAAAGTCAGTTTCTGCTGCACAATGTCACCACCATTTTCCTGTGAACCCTTTTCTCTTTGAGCAATCAAATGACCATACACTAATGCTCCAGTGGCATGAACAGCCAGAGAAATGACAATTTCAGGAGCAAATACCACACTCAGTCCAAACTCATAACTTTTCATTCTCATATCAAAAATAAAGAGGACATTTTTAACCAGTGAATTAAATACTTTCCAATAACAGTCCCAAGTTTCAACACTGGAATACTTGCTCCTTAATTATTTCCACGTTGACATTAGAAGTTGCTACTAGTGTATAATTAATTAATTGAAGCAAAAATTAGAAACAACAAACAAGCACAATGCATAAAACTCATAAGGATGTGAGAAAATTCAACCTTAGATGCTTGTAAAAGTAGGGATTCTGGACCAAGTAAATAATACCAGTCATCACTTTGTGCAAAGCCTTGCATGTACAATTCTTGAAATTGAAGTAACAGAGATGCTTCCATGTGGGTTTCCTTAATTATATCATAAAAATATTGAGATAGATTGAGTGGTGGGATCAAAATGACAGCCATATCAGGTGGGACACACCCTTCCCAGGCATTGTCTCTACTCTCTAGCCACACAACCTTGAATCGATGCAATCCAAGAGACAACATCTTGTTCAGGCATTTCATCAAGTATATGGTGTGCATAATTGGAGTTGCCACATATTAAATAAAAGATGATCGGGGGTGTCAGTAAGCAGATTGAGAGACGGTGTCGGAACAACAAACCTGTCGGGTGGTTCTGGTGGTGTAGTGAACCTCGGTGACTGAAGTGAAAAAGAGAGGAGCGAAATAGATTGCGACACCCTTGAACGAAACACGAAAGCTACCGCTCCGCCACCACCTGTGAAGTAAAACTCAAGAATGTGGGAGAACAATAGTGCATTCTATTGATTTGAAGCTACTTATAGCTCAACATATTACAAGAGGAAGAGAATTAGTTTGTAACAAACTTAACGGAAAAACAACTTGCTTAACTGATAACAGCTTCAGTTAAGCTTACTAATTAACCTTTTAATGAGCTAGCTTAAACCCCTAAAACTAACTCCACAATCCCTCTCTTAAGCTAAGTGTTACAACAAAACAATTAGCTTACAAACACAATATCAAATAAGCAAGACAAGACAGGTACATTAGTAGAAAAACAACATGATATCTGCAGAAAATGACAGATAGTCTTCAAGCAAACTCGTGCATTCCTAGCTGTCTTCTAAGCTTCATAAACAAGTCTTTACTCACTGGTTTGATACTATTTGGTCCTTAGTTCCACAATATTTCAGCTCAACCTCCTTGCCTTTAACAAGATCTCTAATATAGTGGTATCTCACCTCTATATGTTTGCTGCGCCCGTGTAGACTAGGATTTCTGGATAGCTTTATTGCAGAAGAATTATCACACATGATTGTGATGCACACATCTTCCAAAGCCTCAAGCTCCTTCATTGTCTTCTTCACCCACATAGCTTGGCAAGCTGCTGCTCCTGCAGCTACAAATTCTGCCTCTGTGGAGGACAATGTCACAATTGGCTGCTTCTTTGAAGACCATGCCACAGCACCTTCACTCATCAAAAACACATAACCTGATGTTCTTTTTCGATCCACCTATCTGTATACCCCCTTCAATTCAATCTATCTCCTCTTTTGTACATTATCCCCAAGTTCAATGTCCCTTGTAGATATCTCAGAATTTTCTTTGCTGCTAGCCAATGTAATTGAGTAGGATTACTCATATATCTGCTAATTAGACTAACTGTGTACATTAGATCAGGTCTAGTAGTTGTTATATACATTAGACTTCCTACAAGTTGCTTGTATAGAGTGCTGTCAACCTTCTCACCTTCTTCATCTTTACCAAGTTTGCAACCTGATACCATCGGTACAATGACAGAGTTGCATCCTTTCATGTCAAATTTCTCTATTATTTCATTAGCATACTTCCTTTGCACTATCCCAATACCTTAGTGGATTGAATCACTTCAATTCCTAAGAAATATTTCATTTTGCCCAGATCATTCATATTGAATTCCTTCTCCATGTTCTTCTTGAATTCAGTTAACATGCTGTCACAGTTTCCAGTATACACTAAATCATCCACATATATGCTTACTATGAGGATGCTTCCATTGTCTCCATGCTTTATAAACAGTGTTTGCTCGTTTTGCTAGCTTTGAACCCTTGCTCAGTGAAATGTTCCTCAATTTTGTTGAACCAGGCCCGAGGAGCTTGCTTCAATCCATATAAGGCCTTGTATAGACCTTGTGTTCACCTCCTTTGACAATGTAACCCTTTGGTTGATCAACATACACTTCCTCATTCAACTTACCATATAGGAAGGCTGATTTTACATCTAAAAAATATAAAAACCAACCTCTTTGTGCTGCTACAGCCATGATCATTCTTATAGTGTCCAATATGCTAACAGGTGCAAAAATCTCTGTGTTATCAATTCCTTCCTTTGAGCATACCCCTTTGCTACTAATCTTGCTTTGTATTTGTCCACCTCTCCAATCTCATTCAAATTGGTCTTGTACACCCATCTAACTCCAATTTTCTTGGCTCCCTTGGGAAATTCAGTCAACTTCCATGTCTCATTCTTCTCTATGGAAGCTATCTCAGCATCCATAGCCTCTCTCCACCTAGCATCTTTCACTGCAACTTCAAAAGTGGTAGTGTTGCACCCGAAAAATCCGAAGGATCTCTCGTGCAATCCGAAGAAGTCGCCATCAATGTTTAATTAATTCTTAGGGAAAACATTGAAAAGTCCCTTTAAAAAAATGGTCTTGAAAACCAGATTTTGAGTTCGGGAGTCGATTATGCGTGGGGAATGTATCAGCACCTCCACAGCATCCTTTCGAAAAAGGTTACCTATGATTAGTTGTGCAAATAGTTTTAACTTCAAAAATATTTATTTCCTTCATATAATGAAATGAATAGAAAAAGACTTATTTTTGTGTTCTCTTTGACAACTAATAAAGAAACATTTTAAAAAGACTTAAAAAAGGTTTTTTATTAATGCACTTGACAGATGTGGGCCCCCATCTAGTCCTACGTATCTCGGGGTAGAGAATCAAAGGCTACGTAGTTCTTGGGTAGAAAATATTTGTGTGTTTGGTGTTTTTTATTTGAAAATGTTTTTTGAAAATCGGATAGGCGTTTGCAATGACCAAACAAGTAAACTCAGAGTGGTCACCACTAATAACCCATTTGAAAACTAAGGTTGTCTTTAATGATCAAACGAGTAAAACCCAGAGTGACTATTAACAAGAAATTATTTTTTGACGAGAGTTTAGTTATTCAAAAAAGAGTTGTTTGAAGGGGGTACTAGTAAAAATGGGGAATGATTAGTTGCAGGGAGTTGTATAATAAAAATGCAATGTGCAAATAACAAAGGCCCAAGGTCTGACCATGAGTTGGGCCATTACGCAGGGGGGTGTATGTAGTAAACGTGGGGAGGCGAATAGTAATCTGGATAACAAACAAATATAACAAAAAAAGCCAAACATGATATATTAAATGGTAACCCTAAAAAAATAAAAACCCAACTTACTTCATTCCCTTCACTCCATGGTCGCTGCATGCATCAGATTGTTAGGGAGTGAGAGAAATTCAAAGAAACAAACTAAAGGGAGAGAGAGAGAGGGAGAAAGGAACGTGAAAGAGAGAGAATGGCGAACTGAGAGATAGAGAGAGAGAAGGTTGCAAACTGAATGGGAGGAAGGGGATGGTGTATAAAGGAAGGAAAATCAAAAGGCTCATTGCCCTCTCTCTTTCGACTCAAACAGTTCCTCCTCTTTACATTTTTTTAAAACCGATTTCCTCTATTTTACGGTTTTGCTTCCTCTCCTTCTTGTAAGTTCTTAAAGCGTATTTATAGATAGATTTCTATAGGGTTATGTGTTTGTGGAGTCAATTTTAACTCTGATTATAGTTTCCCCAATGTGTTTCACTCTTTGGTGCTTAATATTTCTGAGCAATTCTTTTCTCCTCTCAAACTCTCCTTCATCACTATTTGAGAGGTGTTTGACTATTGTAATCTCTGTTGTGTGTGTACAGCAGTCAGTATACCAAAGACTCAAACAATGGTTCTACCTATTTTAAGCTTTGGGGCTACACCTATTACTGCCACAATTTTGGATCTTCTCTCTTGTCCAAACTGCTGGTTTTTGTCACGTATTGCTTGTCGTTGGTGCAGATAGTGCAGACAAACTTGGCTTTTACAATAATGCTATTTAACCCAACTTTTTGACAAAAAAACATACAAATATACGATACAGATACTAATACGTATTATACTAGTATAATTTTTCTTTTTTTTTCTTTGGAAGTCGTGGGGCCATACAAATATGGAAGATGTGGGGTCAATTTGTATGTTTTTTTGTCAAAAAATTGGGTTAAATAGCATTATTGTAAAAGCCAAGTTTGTCTGCACCATCAGCAGGACAAATATCCTAAGATTTTGATACTCAGGTTTGGTTCCAGTCCATGCTTCTTGAGGTGTTTTGAATTCTAAAGCAGTGGAGGGACTTCTATTTACCAAATAGCATGTTGTATTGATTGCCTCCCCCCAAAAAGACTTAGGCAACCTAGCACAAGATAGCATACACCTTACCTTTTCAAGCAATGTCCTATTCAATCTCTCAGCAAGTCCATTTTGCTGTGGAGTATCTCTTACTGTGATATTTCTATAGATTCCTTGCTCCTTGCAATATTGATTGAATTCTTCATTACAAAATTCCAATCCATTGTCAGTTCTCAAAGTTTTAACTTTCAACCCACTTTGAGTCTCTACTCGTTTCTTCCATTCAACAAAAGTCTTGAATGCCTCATCTTTTGTCTTGAGTAGATAGATCCACACTTTCCTGCTCAAATCATCAGTGAAAGAGATGAAGTATCTCTTACCACCATGAGTTGGTACCTTAGCAGGACCCCAGAGATCAGAATGCACATAACCAAGTCTCTCTTGAGTCTTATGTGTACCAGTAGCAAACTTTACTCTGGTTTGTTTTCCAAACACACAGTGTTCACAGAATTGAAGCTTATTAATTCTGTCACCACACAATGCACCTTGCTTCTCTAATTCTTTCAAGCCTTTCTCACTCATGTGACCAAGTCTTTGATGCCACATCAGTGTTTTATCAGTTGATTTGGATGCAACACATGATTCTCCAATCAAAGTCTTACCTTGAAGAACATAGAGACAATTAGTCTTTCTCACACCTTTCATAACAACCCTTGATCCTTTTAGAACCCTAAAGTGCCATCTTCACCTCTAAAGCTGAATCTTGCTTTCTCAAGGGTGCCAAGAGATATCAATGATCTTTTAAGATCAGGAACATGCCTCACATTGGTTAACATCTTGATTATACCATCTCCTAACTCCAACTTCACAGTACCAATCCCAACCACCTTGCAAGCCTTATTGTTTCCCATTTTAACCTGACCACCATCATAGAGCTTGTACTCAACAAACCAATCCCTTCTTGAACACATATGATATGAGCAACCCGAGTCCATTATCCAATCTTCATCATTTGATGTTGTAGTAGTGGAATTTGACTCAATTCTTTCTCTATCAACAGCAACTAGAGCCTCACTGTCATGATCCTCATGTGAGCTTGAGGATTCACAACATTCATCATCACCAGCAAACAACAATTCACAGCTATCATACCCATCAGATGCAACTGAGGCATCAGCATTTTCTTCCTTAGAGTTATTGCCTTTTTTATTCTTTCTCTCAGGACAGTTCTTCTTATAGTGACCCTCTTTATGACAGATATAGCATTTATTGTTCTTGTTCCTGGACTTAGATCTACCTCTACCTTTCCCTTTTTCATTCTTGTTCTCACTTCTACCTCTAGCAATAAGACTCTCACCTTGATCATTACTCTTAATATCACATTTCTTGGACAATTCTTTAGACATTAATGCAACTTGTACCTCATCAAGACTTAAATACTCCCTCCCATATACCAAAGTATCAGCTATGGCATCATATGAACTATTCAATGATCTAATGAGTAATAAAGCTTGATCCTCATCATCTATTTTCTCATCAATGTTTTCTAAATCTAAGATTAGTTTATGGAATTCATCAATGTGATCACCAATAGACGTACCTGGTTGCATCTTGAGTGTGTAGAGCTTTTGCTTTAGATACAATCTTGTAGCCAATGACTTAGTCATGTACAAGGTCTCCAATTTTGTCCATATATCAACAACAGTCTTTTCTTTGGAAATCTCCCTTAGGACTTTGTCACCCAGACTCAAGATTATAGCACTATGTGCTTTGTTCAACAAATCCTTTTTCTCTTTGTCAGTTAGTGTCTCTGGTAGTTTCTTTCCTCCATCGATCAATGCATCTTCAAGACCTTGTTGTACAAGTAACGCATGCATCTTGATCTTCCATAACCCAAAGTCATTCTTTCCCGTGAATTTCTCTATGTGGAATTTCGCCATTTCCATTTGATCCACCTTCCCAACAAGAAAGTACTGATACCAGTTGTTAGGAATTACACCAGAGAATTATGTAGAGATATGCAATTCTGCAGAAAGAACCAATGGAACAGTACTCGATATACCAGCAGAGATCGAATTCACTAACAACGCGTTACAGATCAAAGAAACCGATTTGAATCGATCTAACAACTAACAACGAACACTAACGAAGGTTCAATTGAACAAGAATTGTTCAATTGATCACCAATTTAATCATATTGAAAGTAAGAACCCTAATTGCAGAAATTGGGGAAAACTTGCAAGAAAATCACAACACAAGAATTTGTTTACCCAGTTCGATTTCAATGTTGAAATCTACTCTGGGGGACGAAGCAAATGCTTTGTCCATTATCATTGATCAATATTGGAATTCCAAATGAGTGTTACTCAATTGAGCTTAGTTCCCAAGTGTTTTCCCCTCACTTCCCAAATCCCTACAATTCCCAGTGTTTCTCTCTCTTTCCTTGTGATCTTACAAGTGTATTACTATCACAATACATCAATCTAGCTTATATAGAACAAAATACAAAATTGGCGCCAAAATAACCGAGTTTAAAAACTGTTATACGGTTATATCCGGTAGCCTGCTCAACCAGCTGCCAATTGATGCAAGGAGAGAATCTGCCATGTAAGATTACTTGATGACTAGGATACACATTGGTAGTGCCACATAAGCAACAAAAACATCGAATAATACTCTTTTATTTTCTCACACATTCACAGTTGAAGCAGTCTAGTTGGTTGTCAAGAGAGAGAGAGAGAGAGAGCGTGACAATTTTACTAGTGATGCGAAAGAGAGCGAATGATGACGATTTGGTCAATCAATTGTCATTTGAAATAACTTAAATGTGTATGTGTTCTCATTTACGTATCGTGTCTATTCCATAGCATTCTCTTAAATTTGTATTAATTTTTACGGGATAATGTTCGAACTAATTGTTGGTATAAACCGGGTATCTATTTGATCATGTTCGAAAAAGAAATTTCCTTGACAAAAATTGACTTAAGTGCATTTTCATTTGAAATGAATCACTCAATTCATAGATTTTGGTAATTAAATATATTGTTTCTCTACAACAATTGGAATGGATGGTAATTAATGTGTCACAATTTTCAAAATTCGATAGACTTTTAGTTAATATCATATCTGAGGACAGTCACTTTTGAGGCATACCTGTGTGGGGATCTTGACGGGGACTGCCCCACAGTGGCCCGTGAGTGAGAAATTTTTCTACGTGGAGACGGGGACGAGAGCGATAATTCCCCCACTATCAACTTGGGGACGGGGATGGGGATGGGGATGGGAACGGGGACCATTCCGTTGTCCGAGTACATTATATGTTTTTTTTAATTAAAAATATTAATAAAAAATAAAAATGTGCTAACTGTTATCTTTTATTCTTAATTTTATATTTTTAATATCAATAAATAAAAGGACTAAATTTTATATTAAAATATTAACCTATGATTTTTTTTGTTTATCAATTGTATTTTTCCAAATTTATTAGATTTTAATTTACATCCGTAGTAAATTCCTGATGATTTTGGTATACATAAAAAAATTAGTGTTAGTTAAGTTGTTCGGGATAAGGAGAATCACTTCTAAGGCGACAATTCATACCTGTGTGGGGGATCTTGACGGGGACTGCCCCACAGTGGCCCGTGAGTGAGAAATTTTTCCACGTGGAGATGGAGACGAGAGAGATAATTCCCCCACTATCAACTTGGGGTTGGGGATGGGAACGAGGACCATTCCGCTGTCCAAGTACATTATATGTGTTTTTTTAATTAAAAATATTAATAAAAAATAAAAAAGTGCTAACTTTTATCTTTTATTCTTAATTTTATTTTTTATAATATCAATAATAAAAGGACTAAAATTTATATTAAAATATTAACCTATGATTTTTTAGTTTAGCAATTGTATTTTTCCCAATTTATTAGATTTTAATTTACATCCCTAGTAAATTCCTGATGATTTTACGAGGTCCCCACGGGGATCATGGGGACGGGGGCATGGAGAAAAATTCTATGTGGAGAAGATCGGGGGAGTACTCCACCGACCCCGCCCCCCTAATCACTTTCACAAATTTAAGCATGTCTGTTCTCATATTATATGTCCTGTTCGACAAAAGTACAGGTTGAACTTCACATTAGCGGCAAAAATTCGGCCAGCATCACCCTACGTGCTTCCTTATCGGATTCAGTTTCACTACACCATCGGAATGCTTCGAACCATGATTTGACTCCGACTATTTAGTAGGTAATGTATTGCATATTTGTAATCTTTATGTTCAGTTCGATATTTAATTGTTCATATTATCTCTAAATTATGTTGTGTCTTGGCAGATATGGTTAGCATACTGAATGGAGTTGGTGCTCCGTGTGATTATTAGAAAAATAACACCAATTTTACGTTGCTATCGATCGACTTATATATCAGGGGGTGTGAATGCAATGCATATACGTTTTATACAAATTTAATAGTGTTATTTAATTAAATTTCCACCATAATCAAATAAAACTCATCTTTTTATTATTCATAAACATCGACAAAACATATACACAATATTTTAACAAAATAATTATTACAAATTAAATTAAAAAAAGAGGATGTATACCCGTGCTGACACAAGTGATACATACTAGAACAAAGATGGTATTAGCCATCATTTAAGTCACGTGTAGTGACTATAGTGCTCAAGATGGATTATATGACAACCAAATGTATAGAACAAAGATTTGCAATTGTATGTGTAGAAATTTGGAGATGTGTTCAAATGAATGACTAAAAATTATTATACAATAGTAAAATAAAATTAAAAACATTTAAATTGATTTTAAAATTGAAAAGAGATCAATAAAAATTAAAAAATATGTATCAAAATGAATATTAAATATGCATAAAATAAAATAAAAACTAATAATTAATGTTTAGTTGAATGGGTTCGAGGCGGAGGCAGAGAGGGTATCGACATCCCCAAATCCTCCACCAGGCCAATACGAGTTTTCCCTATGAAACTCAAGTCGTGGTAGGAAACCATTTTAGGATTTTAGATAGTCAAGAGACACTTCTTCCCATTGGATAATCAATGACTATTTTATGCTTTTAGATAATAACCCAATGTCCTCATTTTTAATAGTTGCTTCTCCTAAATCGTTACTTCAATTTCTCCCATTTATAGAATTTATCGGAACATACTAAATACCCACAAGGGTATTTTCGAGATTATGGAATATACATATTTTAGTCAAAAAACAATGTATATAATTGACTAAAATAATTATATTTAAATCTATATATGCAAAATATACTGGAGAAATATCTATATTATATATAACCATGAATCTGACACCTAGGCATCCACCTAATCAGCCACGTCAATAAATATGTCAGCACCAATTAAATCCACCTCAGCATGTTATTTCGAAATATATCAAAAAAGCGTAAGGGGATCGAACCCATTCCCCACACTGTCACCTCCTAATGCTGACCATTTGAGCTACCACAATTTCATGTTACTAAAGCATATTACATAATGTTTATCATATTATTTCTTTTATTGCAAAACTTTTTACCTACTTTTTATATCTATTTATTATTTATTTTGATACATGTATATTTGTTATTATATATTACATTTATATATTATCATTATTTACCATCTAATATTTTGTATCACATTCCATAGATTTTATTCTATATATTTACTAACTAGAATATTATTAAATATGAGTATTTTTTTTTTAACAAACGGACAGATTGCCCGAATTTATTAATAAAAAAAGGAAAAAAAACGGAGAAAAGCGAAGGGGAGGACTAGACCAAAATCTTTGCCAATAGACAAGATCAATATTAAATATGAGTAATTTTATCCATTTCAACTTTTTTTAATTCTCATCTTATAAATAATGTTATATATTAAAAATGTTTGTAACATGTTTTTGTATTCAGCTTGATGCACATACAATTAGAATCAATATACAACTTTGATCGATCAGTATATTTGTAGTTTATAACGTTTGTGCTTAATATTCTTCTATTCACTACGCTGCACTTAGAAAACAAGTAGAGAGAATAAACAAGATGACAGAGAACATTGATCCTACGGTTGTCAACGTCAATCAACTTAGTCAAAAGCAAGCTACATGTCCTTATGCAAAGGTATATTTGCTATATATTTGTAAGTTACTATTTACTAATACTATTTTAGACCGTATAATATTTATAAGTAATTCCCGATTTGTAATAACATCTCAATATGAAAATACCTCAAATTATATACATCATGCGGTTGTCACTACTAAAGTATTATTTGATTAGTACTTATGTAGTTTTTAAAGTATTTTTATTTATGGGTTGTCACTACTAAAGTATTATTTGATTTCACGGGATCTCAAAATTATATATATATATATATATATATATATATATATATATATATATATATATATATATATATATATATATATATAAATCTAAATTTAATTTCCTACTATTATACAAATATTTAAAATAGTTGAAGTAATTATATCTATCTTCTGTTTTTTTGGTATAAAACACTTGCATGCCCAAGGTGGATTTGATCCCGGGACCTTGGTTAATTTGGAAGAGACCTTACATCTCATCCAAGTCCTGGATTCGATCCCGGGACCTTGGTTATGTATTACTATTTAGAGTTTTAGATATTAATCTTTATATAATCTTAAAGATTTTTATATAAACATTGCATCTACGAATAAGACTAGATTTTTCATATTCTAATAATCCCCTGAAGTGTTAGTTTGATATTTCCCGTTTATAGTTTCTTTATAGGAATATACAAAATACCATAAGGGTTCTTTCGCAATATATGTACATATATTAAATCAAAATTAACATTTAAATAGTCAAATAGTATATAAAATATTCACTATATATAAAAAAATAAATAAATGTATAAACATATATATATATATATATATATATATATATATATATATATATATATATATATATATATATCATAATGAATTGATAAAAGCCGGTGTACAAAGAAATCGACGTGTCATATAACACACGAAAAATACAACTGCATTTTTAAAGGTGCCAAAAAATAATTTAAAATTTTATGGCAAAATGAGATGTATACCCGTATTGCTTATAACAATAAAATCGAATTCTCACAGGTTCACACGCTTAGAGAAAACAAATTATGAATGATATATTACAAAATAAATGTTCCTTTCGCCATTAGTAATAGTAATGTGCTTTTCTATATACTCATTCAGAATACATTAGATGATAATCATATTTTCATCGGTTTCAATTTTCGTTTGAGTACTTTGTTTGAATACTTTTATATTAATTTTCCTTCATTTAATTATTACAGAACATTATAAGACAAGAAACAAAATCATTTTCTGGACAAAACCCCACATCCCAATTGAAATTGTAATATATAATTTTATTTTATATATATAAATCTAAATTTAATTTCCTACTATTATATAAATATTTAAAATAGTTGAAGTAATTACCTTACTGTGTCTAAACAAAATGAATTTCGACCCGTGCTGGCACGGGTAAATTATACTAGTATTATATAACATAATAATTTTATAAAGGACAGTGTACAAAGAAATACAGGTGCATCATATCACATAATACACGAAAGCGTACAACTGCATCATATAACATAATAATGTTAAAAAAATGTATACCCGTACTGACACGAGTGATACATACATATATCTGTTCCTCTTCTCCTTTTCATAAGCCTATTTATTCACAAACCTAATGTTTTTTATGATCCTAAATCAATACTCACAGATTATGTTTAAATTCTTTTCATCCTTATAATCATATACAATTATCAATGAGCCCAGTTCTGTTGAAAACGTGTATGATATTTTAATCTACCTAAACTTGTTCTTCTTTTAGATCCTAATCCTAAGCAAGATAAACATTAGACTAATAACAACAGATAGATGTTAAAATAAATTGTTTCAAGATAACGTATCACACCTAAACATAAAAGTACTTACAAAAGAGATCGGGACCAACCTATTTCAAGCTTTTGAAAATTCTCGTTACTTGCTTTTTAGTGACGATCTGAATTATTGTTACGGTTACTCCCTCGTGACCCTTACTGCTCCTCAGAAGTTTCGAACTCAGTGTTGATTAGGGTTTCGGTGTGAACTCCTAATTCTTTTTTAGATGATTTTTGCAGTCTATTGTTGTTTTTTGACTATTTATATTAAAAAATTAGGGTTAGCATTTAATTGGTTTTGACTGGTTTGACTGGGCTTTTGCAGGTCTGATAATGTGGGCTTGCTGAGCAGTCTTGGAGAGCAAGAACAGACCCCAGAGATTGTTGATGCTGCTCCTTTTATTTAATTTTCGTTTTTTATATTTTTTGTATTTTTTGTATTTTTTGATTATTGTTTTTTTGTAGTTTAGAGATTGGGACATTTTGCAAACATTGTAAAATTATTATTAATTAAATTCTGATTTTTTTGTGATTATATATTGTTTTACTTAATTAAATAAACAAAGAAGAAAAATAAATTGGGCCAAAACCAAAAGCAAAATCGGGTCCGACTAAACAACGCGCTAGAATGAGACCCAAATAGAATATACAGGCCAGGTAACTCAATTGTTGGGCTAATTAAACAAATGGTATCTAAACGACATTTGTATGACGCCAACATGCGTTAATAGGACCCGAGACTTGCAAAAATGCGACCTAGTAAATTAAAATACTATTAACAAGAATTCAGACGGTATAACACACAATGATGTATAGTGGTTCACCCAAACCCGGGGCTACATCCACTCCTCACTCCCTGTGAGATTTTCCACTTTTTTTCGAATAGTTACAACTTTACATCCAATCATAGGTTTAAAGTTCTTGTGGTAGTTTTCTTCACACATCTCTATCTACTGTTTTCACACCTAATACAATCCTTATAATGATCTATTAGGTAGCTTCTCTAACAGAAGTAAACTCACTTCTCAAGTCCTACAACAACACATGCTACTTGAGAAGGTTCCTTACAACTGTTCTGTTTAGTATGTGGGTTTTGGGATTTCTAGAGCTTGATTGATACAAGGTGTTTTACTTTACAAAACAATACAAGCAAAATAACATACTCAGAGATTGAATGAATCCCTCCAGTTGTAGCTCAGCTGAGTATGGATGAGAGAAAACTTTGACACTTGGGAAGGTTGGAAGATAAGAACTCAATGTACTCTCACACCGATCAGCAGTGCCCAAATGCATTTATTTCTAGCTGAATGTGTGTGTGTTATCCTCTGGTTAAAGGAAAAGAGTCGTTGGCGAAGTAATATAGCCATTTATAGCTGTTGGAGAGTTTTGTCTTTGTGCAAACTGTGTTTCTGCTTTTCCGCAGAAGACAGTAAGATACAACTGTCATGACTCTTCCCAACTCTAACTCTTCTCTACTGTTCATAGTTTTGGAGATGGTGCTTCTCAAGTTGATGCTTCTCAAGTTGTTGTTTCTCAAGATGATGTTACGTTGTGTGGACATGGAGTGACTCTTCTCATATTGACTCTTCTCATTATGTCACGATGCTTCTCAACTTGACCTTTCTTATTATCACGACCCTTTTGAGTTTGACTCTTCTCATACCATGATGTTTGTCTCTATGATGCTTCTCATCTTTTTCCTTCTGAGGATACCTTTCATTATGTATTTTACCTTGATGCTTCTGAGGTTGAATCTTCTTATCACCTTTCTCATGTTGACACAGAAAATTGATAAGTCTTCTCATGATGATCTTTCTCAAGTTTACCCAATTTGGTCTTGATATTTTGATTGTTTCATGAAAACCCTTTCTTAATATATGGTGTGCAACATTATTTTAAGTCTTCTCTTCATGATGCTTCTTATAAGCATATACCTTTTTGAGATTTGATTAATTTAATATCTGTTATTGTCTTTCACTCAAGAAGAAACATTAGTAGCTATTAAATCAGATAACTTAAGTATCTCATTTGAGGTTTGTTAATCATCAAAACTTAACATGGGATTTTGCCTCATCATTTTTTCATCCCCTAAATAAATACACAACTCGATAAACAAAATGCACAATTACAAATAAAAGAAAAAAAATCAAAAAACATCCGAATGCTTTTTGGCTGCAACTTCTTTGTTGCTCACTCCAACTCCTGCTTTGTTTGAACAATGGAAACAATGGAACATTTTCACTTGTTTGAGCTTGTTGTTGGTAGCTAGCAGTATCAACAAAGCTACCACTATTAAGAAAGCTTGCTAAACCAGCTATAGTTTTGCATAACAATGGTTAGAGTGCAGCAAAACCAGCCACATAACGAGTACGAAGAAGAATCAACTTATACCATTATAACATCCCTAACCAATCATATGTTTCAAAATTCTTTATGGTGAAAGAATCAACTTATAAATTGAATGTAAATCTCAAATACCATTATAACATCCTTAACAATGGAATGTGGTTTAATGGCCATACCCGTATTGAACGAATCATATGCACAGTAAATGTTGGCTATAACAAAGTGATGAAACTGAATAATATGTTGGCAATTTGTGAATGTGGGGTTTGTCCTTTTCTGCATATCAACTGTTTTTTTTACTATTCCAACTCTACCCTCCTACAGTCCCACTCCAATCCTTATCCAACATACCTAGAGCTGTCAATGGGTCGGGTTTGGGCCGGCCCGCCCAGGCCCATCGGGCCAAACCGTGTATATGGACAGGGTCGGGCTAGCCCAATATTCGGATGGGCTGCAAAATGTAAGACCCAAGCCCGCCCAACACCAGCCCATGGGCCAATGGGCCTTCCCAACGGGCCACAAATCATTGACTTTTTAAAATTTTGTATAAATCAAAATTAGAATTTCCAACCACTATGTCTAGAACTTCACTTGCATATCAAGTTGATTTCATATATATGAAAAAAAGGTGGAAAGTTGATATACTGTGGTTAAATTCTCATGATATTACCGACTCAAAATTTGAGTTACCAAATCTTATTCGCTTTGCCTCTAATTTATTTGTTTCTTGAGTGTGATTCATTAGGATTAGGATTAAGATTAGGATTAGATTAGGATGTTGGTTGCCTTTATACCGAATTGGTATTTTTTTTGAAATAGGACAATTTCAATAGAGAAGAAGACAAAGGTGTAACACCCCCCTTCTATTAATTACTATTTTACTAATTAAAAATTGGAGTTTTTAAAACTTTCCCACGCACCTCAAGGAGAGTGCTACGTTCCACCAAAATATCACAAAATAGTATTTAAATTTAAACGCATCTAGTGCGTGAAATATAAATCATATCCAAATGGGACGAACCCTCAAAACCTGTTTTAAGTATTACAATAATCCAGAAAATGGTTCACAACACAGCGGAAATAAAACCAAGTTTAACAGACTCAATAAACAATCCAAATCAGTCTACTACATGACATAAAATGAAGATACTAAAACCCCATCCATGGTGTTACTAAATCAGAGCTGACACAATAATCCCAAGAAGGCATGGACGCCTTCACTCAGAATCACCTGCATGTCGCCACGAGAGCAGGCAACATAAAAATGCTAGGGTGAGTCTCTTTACATAAATAATAACAAGTATGACAAGCATTATATTAGGAAAACATCTAGCAACATCAATCCACAACAATTAAGGCATTTATCGTTCATTTACATTACCAAGAAGCAACAATAATGGATTAACTGAGCATCACCAAGAATTTCTAAGAATGTATGAATAAATGCACGTATGCAATATGCATGTGGATCCATCATCATCAATTACCAAACTAATTATAATCATCACATACTTTTGCATTTCATCAAACATCAAATAAGCATATATAACCAATCATGCAACAACTTAAACACGCAATTTCGAAAGATTGAACATGTAGGCATTTTCTCCGATTTCCTTTATTCCTAGGGATTGGTTAACATGCAATTTTACCACTCTTCTAGAAAACATCGTGGAACATATAATTCTATCATTTTGAATTGATTTCATATCGCAGAAGAAATATAATTCAACACATGCTTTTTGATACTATTGTTTCGATACAAGACTTGTTATTAGTCCAACCAATGAAGTTAATTACTCTTGTCGACACTTAGTAAGGAAAACAATTCAAGGCATGGAAGTACACAAAAGTCTCATTGCACAATTTTCATCACTAAATTTATAATCCGCGTAAATCAATTTTTCAAGAAGTGACGAGTAACAATAGTAATAGCAACAACAAGATTACAGTTAAGTCATAAATCGAACAAATTTTCACAATTGTAATTCACACTCAGAATGTACTTAAAATTAGTTATGTTTGTTTCTAAAACCTTGACAGTTATTTTTGAACTCACCTTCCCATATCATAAAAATTCTATCTTATCTAACCTTGCAATTAGTGTAAAACTCCATCATTTTTGAACAACATCAAATTATAACCTAATCGATCCAAAGACCTAAGTCATGTCACATTTTGAAATAAAAATCAGAAAACATCTCGGAAACAGAATTCAACACTAACTCTTACATTATGTTCATTCCTAATAGCACAAAAATTTTCCGAGTACCGCTTTTTCGAAAACCACAGAATTCACAGTTTTGTCAAAAAGGAACCCACACGGAAACCCCAACCTTACTATCACTTGAGCATGCAACCGTATAAACAACTACCTATTAGTTCAAAATTTAACTTCCGACATAAGCTCCAATGGTAAGGAAAATTAATCATTTAATTGTGACAAATCACATCATGCTCACTAAACAAGTCCAATTGAAACACGGAAAGTGTCAAAACTTCAAATTATGCAATCTTAGTTGAGTTAATGAAAATATAGTCTTACACAACGGTTCATTTTAGCATACTCACTTCGAGACAATTAAGCACAAATCAAACTTAAATTCATTTACATCATAGGAACAATCAATTCATAATGGAGGCATCAATCAAGTGCAACAATATTCTACAAGCAATCATTCAAAATCTTGTCGATTGTATACTTACTACGGTTAGGTCATATAAAAAATTATTTTCTATATTCTAACAAGCTAATCGAGCAATCAATCAAATTAAACTCAGTGCATGCATCCAAATTTAATAATAACTAGGAGTTATTGTCGCCTCTTTCATTGGGGATGAGTGATTGGGGTGATCAGTCCCTCCTACTCATACAACCAACTAATTAAGGTCACAACAACTACTTTCTTTTAATTTATAACTACCACATTAAAAGATTTTTAACACCGTCTAGAGTGCTGAAGCGTCGTCACGACTTTCACTCCATTGGCGTCGTTAGAACTCTTTTAATCACACATATCCGAATGATACAGACAAATGTCAAAGCTACAACTGCCAAATCAGTCTACTACATGACATAAAATGAAGATACTAAAACCCCATCCCTGGTGTTACTAAATCAGAGCTGACACAATAATTCCAAGAAGGCATGGACGCCTTCACTCAGAGTCACCTGCATGTCGCCACGAGAGCAGGCAACATAAAAATGCTAGGGTGAGTCTCTTTACATAAATAATAACAAGTATGACAAGCATTATATTAGGAAAACATCTAGCAACATCAATCCACAACAATTAAGGCATTTATTGTTCATTTACATTACCAAGAAGCAACAATAATGGATTAACTGAGCATCACCAAGAATTTCTAAGAATGTATGAATAAATGCATGTATGCAATATGCATGTGGATCCATCATCATCAATTTGGCCGAAGCCCTCGTCATTTTGTCTGAAGCCCTCGTCATTTTATATGCATATGATTTATGTGACACCATGACAATGCATCACAACACAATCAATTCACCACAACAATCATTAACCCACCTCTTTGGCCGAAGCCCACATCAATTATTAACCCACCTCTTTGGCCGAAGCCCACATCAATTATTAACCCACCTCTTTGGCCGAAGCCCACATCACCTCTTTATCAACACCTCACCACCACACCTCATTTACCAAATTAAATCCCACCTAAGGACCCAACCACCTCATAAGGACCTTTTCCACACCTATGGACCATTTTGACACACCAAAGATTAATTTAGTACCTAAGGACTATTTTGACACTTTATGATTAATTTGGTACTTAGGAACTTATATTGCCATATTAGGATTAATTAGACACTAAGGGATTATTTTGTCACGCCAAGGATTAATCTAATACTTAGGGACTATTTTGTCACTCTAAGGATTAAATTAATTCTTAGGGGCTAAAAACATCACTTAGACATTTTTGGCACCTCTAGGCGCCAAGGGGCAGCCAAAATGGCGCCCATACCGCAAGTGCCACCATGACCACACACACACACACACTAGACACGGGCACCACGGACACTTGGGCGCCAAGTTTCAAAGAAATGGCGCGCCCTTGCACTCCGCCTGTCCCCTGCACGCACGCAAAGACACACTTACGCACTTGGCGCCAAATTCCTAGTGAATTGGCGCCCCTCCCTGCACATGACACCCACCCAGCAGCCACGGCGCCTTCTTCCTGTGCATTCCGCACCTGTTTGCACAATCCTCACACGACCAACACAAAGACACACTAGGCGCCATTTCCTTAGGAAATTGGCGCCCCCCTCAAACACACACACAAACAACAACCTTACCACATTTTTACCCATCAATTCAAACCCCAATTTGACAACACATCATCTAGACAATTAATCACCATCATTAAATCCACACATTCTCACATTTATTCACATTGAAACATTTATTCAAACACCTAAAATGCATATCCCACATACATTTAATTCCAACAACAAACACCATAATATCATCAAGTAGAATATCAAATACAACACAAACATATGATTAATCACAAAATCCATACAACCAAACCATTCCTAGAGCTATTCCATACACAACACATATCATACAAACTATTATGGATGTAATGAGAATCCCCTAACCTTGATTAAGTTAGAATCTCCAAGTAACCACCAAAAACCACAGAATGAAGCAACCCTCCTTCTATTTCCAGCCAAGGCCGAACCCTCTCCTTGCTTGGGTGAAAATGGAAATTCAAAATGGACACTAATGAGACCATAGAACTTAAAGAAATGGAACAAGGAGAAGAAATGAGGAAGATTGAGACCAAGAACTCACTTACCAAGCCAAAACTCAAGAACTCTCTCTCCCTCCCTTTCCTTCTCCACGCCGTCAGCCACCCTCCCTCTCCTCTCTCAACTTTTCTTCTTTTCTTTCTTTGTTTGGAACACAATAATACCCTAACTTAGGGACCCCTAGGTTTATGACTACATATTGGGCTCACTAATGGCCCTTGGGCCTTATTTCCACCTCTCCAAATTAATTTAATCCACCTCCTGTAATAAAATAAGTCCCATCTTAATCCTCCCACTTAATAAATTAGACCCTTCATTTATTTACTACACCTCACTCCTTAACTAAATTAACTACCTTATTATTATTTAAATATGGCCAACTAAAATATTACTTAATTAAATTAGTCGAATAATGACTTAATTAAGTAAATTAAATAATCACCTAATTAAATTAGTTAAATACTCATCTAATTAATTTTGGGGTGTTACAACTCTCCCCCACTTAGAATATTTTCGTCCTCGAAAATCTAACCATCATTGACATGCCAACTTAAACTCTTACTACAACAAACATTAATATCTAGCAAAACATCCTAAATGAAACTCGTACCTCTAAAGGTAACCATCATTCCTCCGATAGACTTCTCCCCCTTCGGCTTTGGACGCTTGGCACTAATGTATCCCAATTCCCCACAGTTGTAGCAGACCACATCCTCCTTCTCCCCCTAACAGCTACATGACCTTCCTTACCACACTTTATGATACACAATCCCCGCAGTGGCGTCTCCCCACTTGGCTTCTTGCCCAACTCTCCTCTCTCTTGCCCTTACCACCTGACACATCATAGGCTTCCCACTAAACCGAGAACTCCGCTCCTCCTTCACTATCTTGTACGAACGATTGCTATCCTCCTCGAAGGTCTACGCTAAACTCATGAATCGACATCCACTCTTCTTATCCCTCTAACCGTCCTCCTCCAAGTCCTATCGTACACACAACAGATTAAACACTCTTTCCTATATTCTTACTCCCCAATTTGGTATTCTAATTTGTAGGTTGTCAAAATTCTACCCGACTACCCAACACAAGGGACAACAACAATTATGGCCAGAGGCCCAACAACCTAACAGCCGTAATTAACACAACAATACCAGTCTCAACAATTATCATATATCCAATATTATTCACATTAACAATTAACACAATCATGACAACAAAATTCAAGTTCAACCTATTCCACAATTAATCATTTTATTCAACGTTCAAATTATTCTTTCTAAACTCAGGTGCAGAAAATTCTGCACTTTACGCCTACTTTGGCGAATTAATTAAAATAGTAAACGACATCGGATCTCGACAAATAAATACTTGTTGGAAAGCCACGGATGTGTAGTTTCTGAATATATCATTAAAGTTTCAAAACAGTGAGCCAATTAGTACAGTTTTCAAAAACAGCCCAAACAGTTTTCAGACTTGACAGATTCTGTCCTCCTACTTCATTTCACGCTAGACTGACTTAAACTTGACCAAATGGGACAAAACTTCAGCCCGAATAAAAGCATTTTGAGTATAGTTTCTAATGGAAAAAGAATCGTTCAAAACGGAGTTCATTTGAGGACATAAAACTTGCAAAACTGAACCTACCCACAGATTGATTCTAGAAATTTGACTCGACTTTGGAGATTCATAACTGGAGCTACACAACTCCGAATTTAACGAAACCAGTGCCAAAACGACCGGCTTTAAGTCTATTTTCAAAAACACTCAGCCACATAATTTTTGACTCAAACAACAGTACCAGTTTTCAAAGGACTGAACAGTTTCCAGATTGCTTTCCAGAATTTTAACCTAACTTGTTTCACCTATATCTTGAGTTCTACAACTCCGAATCCAACCCACTCAGTGGAAAATTAACAAGCATTCAATCAAGTTTTGAAATAACAAACCACATAATTTTTCAATTGACCAAACAATACCAGATTTTTAAAAGACTGAAAACAAACATCCAAGAACGCATACGAAATCATACGCAAGTAAAACTCATCATGATCAATTACCAAACTAATTATAATCATCACATACTTTTGCATTTCATCAAACATCAAATAAGCATATATAACCAATCATGCAACAACTTAAACACGCAATTTCGAAAGATTGAACATGTAGGCATTTTCTCCAATTTCTTTTATTCCTAGGGATTGGTTAACATGCAATTTTACCACTCTTCTAGAAACCATCGTGGAACATATAATTCTATCATTTTGAATTGATTTCATAGCGCAGAAGAAATATAATTCAACACATGCTTTTTGATACTATTGTTTCGATACAAGACTTGTTATTAGTCCAACCAATGAAGTTAATTACTCTTGTCGACACTTAGTAAGGAAAACAATTCAAGGCATGGAAGTACACAAAAGTCTCATTGCACAATTTTCATCACTAAATTTATAATCCGCGTAAATCAATTTTTCAAGAAGTGACGAGTAACAATAGTAATAGCAACAACAAGATTACAGTTAAGTCATAAATCGAACAAATTTTCACAATTGTAATTCACACTCAGAAGGTACTTAAAATTAGTTATGTTTGTTTCTAAAACCTTGACAGTTATTTTTGAACTCGATCACCTTCCCATATCATAAAAATTCTATCTTATCTAACCTTGCAATTAGTGTAAAACTCCATCATTTTCGAACAACATCAAATTATAACCTAATCGATCCAAAGACCTAAGTCATGTCACATTTTGAAATAAAAATCAGAAAACATCTCGGAAACAGAATTCAACACTAACTCTTACATTACGTTCATTCCTAATAGCACAAAAAATTTTCGAGTACCGCTTTTTCGAAAACCATAGAATTCACAGTTTTGTCAAAAAGGAACCCACACGGAAACCCCAACCTTACTATCACTTGAGCATGCAACCGTATAAACAACTACCTATTAGTTCAAAATTTAACTTCCGACATAAGCTCCAATGGTAAGGAAAATTAATCATTTAATTGTGACAAATCACATCATGCTCACTAAACAAGTCCAATTGAAACACGGAAAGTGTCAAAACTTCAAATTATGCAATCTTAGTTGAGTTAATGAAAATATAGTCTTACACAACGGTTCATTTTAGCATACTCACTTCGAGACAATTAAGCACAAATCAAACTTAAATTCATTTACATCATAGGAACAATCAATTCATAATGGAGGCATCAATCAAGTGCAACAATATTCTACAAGCAATCATTCAAATACTGTCCAGTGTATACTTACCACGGTTAGGTCATATAAAAAATTATTTTCTATATTCTAACAAGCTAATCGAGCAATCAATCAAATTAAACTCAGTGCATGCATCCAAATTTAATAATAACTAGGAGTTATTGTCGCCTCTTTCATTGGGGATGAGTGATTGGGGTGATCAGTCCCTCCTACTCATGCAACCAACTAATTAAGGTCACAACAACTACTTTCTTTTAATTTATAACTACCACATTAAAAGATTTTTAACACCGTCTAGAGTGCGGAAGCGTCGTCACGACTTTCACTCCATTGGCGTCGTTAGAACTCTTTTAATCACACATATCCGAATGATACAGACAAATGTCAAAGCTACAACTACCAATTACACAGTTCGATCACATATACCTCAATAATTCAATATAACTTTCAATCATAATCCGGCAGATAAGTCACAAGGCACATCAATGGAAGGACAATTAAGAAAGATAACAGCAACACAATCATGATTTAGAACGAGTATCAAAACTCGAGGGTTAACAGACTCGACAACTTGGCCGGACGGACCGAACTGCTCTGATACCACTAATGTTACACCCCCTTCTATTAATTACTATTTTACTAATTAAAAATCGAAGTTTTTAAAACTTTCCCACGCACCTCAAGGAGAGTGCTACGTTCCACCAAAATATCACAAAATAGTATTTAAATTTAAACGCATCTAGTGCGTGAAATATAAATCATATCCAAATGGGACGAACCCTCAAAATCTGTTTTAAGTATTACAATAATCCAGAAAATGGTTCACAACACAGCGGAAATAAAACCAAGTTTAACAGACTCAATAAACAATCCAAATCAGTCTACTACATGACATAAAATGAAGATACTAAAACCCCATCCCTGGTGTTACTAAATCAGAGCTGACACAATAATCCCAAGAAGGCATGGACGCCTTCACTCAGAATCACTTGCATGTCGCCACGAGAGCAGGCAACATAAAAATGCTAGGGTGAGTCTCTTTACATAAATAATAACAAGTATGACAAACATTATATTAGGAAAACATCTAGCAACATCAATCCACAACAATTAAGGCATTTATCGTTCATTTACATTACC
Source organism: Oxytropis ochrocephala (assembly GCA_020916435.1). Taxonomy (NCBI): domain Eukaryota; kingdom Viridiplantae; phylum Streptophyta; class Magnoliopsida; order Fabales; family Fabaceae; genus Oxytropis; species Oxytropis ochrocephala. The sequence goes on from CM037089.1 coordinate 99,247,839, forward strand.
AAGAAGCAACAATAATGGATTAACTGAGCATCACCAAGAATTTCTAAGAATGTATGAATAAATGCATGTATGCAATATGCATGTGGATCCATCATCATCAATTTGGCCGAAGCCCTCGTCATTTTGGCCGAAGCCCTCGTCATTTTATATGCATATGATTTATGTGACACCATGACAATGCATCACAACACAATCAATTCACCACAACAATCATTAACCCACCTCTTTGGCCGAAGCCCACATCAATTATTAACCCACCTCTTTGGCTGAAGCCCACATCAATTATTAACCCACCTCTTTGGCCGAAGCCCACATCACCTCTTTATGAACACCTCACCACCACACCTCATTTACCAAATTAAATCCCACCTAAGGACCCAACCACCTCATAAGGACCTTTTCCACACCTATGGACCATTTTGACACACCAAAGATTAATTTAGTACCTAAGGACTATTTTGACACTTTATGATTAATTTGATACTTAGGAACTTATATTGCCATATTAGGATTAATTAGACGCTAAGGGATTATTTTGTCACGCCAAGGATTAATCTAATACTTAGGGACTATTTTGTCACTCTAAGGATTAAATTAATTCTTAGGGGCTAAAAACATCACTTAGACATTTTTGGCACCTCTAGGCGCCAAGGGGCAGCCAAAATGGCGCCCCATACCGTGCCACCAACAGCCACACACACACACTAGACACAGGCACACAGACACTGGGCGCCAAGTTTCCAGCAAACTGGCGCCCCCCTTGCACCCGCCCCGTCCCTTGCACGCACGCAGCACACACTTACGCACCTGGCGCCAAATTCCTAGTGAATTGGCGCCCCTCCCTGCACATGACACCCACCCAGCAGCCACGGCGCCCAAGCAGGCGCCTTCTTCCCAGGCATTCCGCGCCCCTGCTGCACGATCCCTCACACCAGCCAACACAGCACCACACTAGGCGCCATTTCCTTAGGAAATTGGCGCCCCCCTCAAACACACACACCAACAACAAACTTACCACATTTTTACCCATCAATTCAAACCCCAATTTGACAACACATCATCTAGACAATTAATCACCATCATTAAATCCACACATTCTCACATTTATTCACATTGAAACATTTATTCAAACACCTAGCATGCATATCCCACATACATTCAATTCCAACAACAAACACCATAATATCATCAAGTAGAACATCAAATACAACACAAACATATGATTAATCACAAAATCCATACAACCAAACCATTCCTAGAGCTATTCCATACACAACACATATCATACAAACTATTATGGATGTAATGAGAATCCCCTAACCTTGATTAAGTTAGAATCTCCAAGTAACCACCAAAAACCACAGAATGAAGCAACCCTCCTTCTATTTCCAGCCAAGGCCGAACCCTCTCCTTGCTTGGGTGAAAATGGAAATTCAAAATGGACACTAATGAGACCATAGAACTTAAAGAAATGGAACAAGGAGAAGAAATGAGGAAGATTGAGACCAAGAACTCACTTACCAAGCCAAAACTCAAGAACTCTCTCTCTCCTCCCTTTCCTTCTCCACGCCAGTCGACCACCCTCCTCTCCTCTCTCAACTTTTCTTCTTTTCTTTCTTTGTTTGGAACACAATAATACCCTAACTTAGGGACCCTTAGGTTTATGACTACATATTGGGCTCACTAATGGCCCTTGGGCCTTATTTCCACCTCTCCAAATTAATTTAATCCACCTCCTGTAATAAAATAAGTCCCATCTTAATCCTCCCACTTAAATAAATTAGACCCTTCATTTATTTACTACACCTCACTCCTTAACTAAATTAACTACCTTATTATTATTTAAATATGGCCAACTAAAATATTACTTAATTAAATTAGTCGAATAATCACTTAATTAAGTAAATTAAATAATCACCTAATTAAATTAGTTAAATAATCATCTAATTAATTTTGGGGTGTTACAAAAGGCATCTCGAACAGTTATGGATCGGTATTTGGTGGTGGTGTTTTTTTTTAGTCGAATCGCTTCAAGAATTTATGAATGGAGTTGCAAAACGGTTTGAAGAGAAGACGAAGGACGATCCGTTAAGCTCCAAAATCGAAGGCGTGGAATAAATAATTGACTTGTCATATTTTGATTGGATAACAGTAAAAACATGTATAGCACTTGTCATATTTTAAAATTAAAAAACAAAAACAAAAACAAGCGGGGCGACCCATGGGCCCATGGGTCGCCCGCCTAATAACATCATCATCGCCAATCGGGTAGAGGGCCAAAAACATACCGTTAATTTTGGGCTACTATTTTTAGAGCCCAAGCCCGCCCAAAAAATCGGGCCATTGGGCCGGGCCCAAATTGACAGCTCTAAACATACCAAATGCCTATTTGAATAACGTGAGTAGTAGATTAATTGCAAAACTTATTATTTTTTTTAAACAAAAGAAAGGGATATGGAGTCTCGTTAAAACCTTTTGATGCAAAACCCTCCTTAGGGAAAAAACACCAGGAAGGAAAGAGTACTCCCCCTAAATATTATTGATAAAAAAGAGAAAAATAACATAAAACATGGGGGGACTAGACCAAAACCCATGAGCATAAACATTAATCTGACTGGAAGAAAATAAAAGCAAACCTACAAAGGTGCGCAATAGCATCACTATAACTACTCTCATCCCAACCAGGTCGGCACCAGAGTCCTTAACAATCATCTACAGCACACCAAAGATAGGAGGCAAAAGTCAAACCCAACTCATCTAGGAACAGAGGAGCTAACAAAACCTGTAGTTAGGCAAACCTAGCCTATTCCTGAAAAAGTCCTCTACAATGAAGCTCGGGATGAGATTCCACCAAGTAAAGCCGCTTGAGTTAGTTCCATGACCTGCAAGCTTATCGGCACAAGCATTACCTTCTCTGTAAATGCGAGTGCACATGAAATTCATCTGCCTAGTTAAGTATAAACAATTGTTCCATCTGTTGCGAAGTTTTCAGGGAACAACATTACAGTTCTTAAAGGCCAAAACAAATAATTGAGAGTCACATTCTAACCACAAAGACATCCAACCTTTATCAAAAGCAATCTCAGTTGCCATCATAGCTCCAATAAGCTCAGCATGGGAGGCATAATCATACCTATCGAAGCCGAAAAACACCCAAGGACTGCAGCACTATTGTCTCTGAAAATACCACCACAAGCAGCCGGCCTAGGGCTCCCTTTAGCAACACCACCTGTATTGCACTTAATCATGTAAGGAGCAGGTGGGGTCCAAATTACCTCTTTGACGTTCGAAGAATTTCTGTAATTACCTTTGACATTAAAAGCTTTTATAATCATAAACTCAGCAGCAGAGGAAGACATTGTAGATTTAGAGGCATTTCCTGCTAAGGTCACATTGGAAGAAGTTAAGTTGATAGCAATATGTAGAGGGATTACATGATTTTCAAATCTATGGTTCCTGCAATACCAAATCACCCAAAAAATGTTGTCAATAGCAGCACAACAATGTCACTGAATTGAGGACTCCAACCATGGGAGGTCAAGGATAAAATGTTGTGGAAAGAAGCAGTGTCAATATTGAGGCTTAGGATTCCTCCGAGCCAATTCCACATGTATTTAGTGAACGAGCAGTCTAGGAAAAGATGGTAAGAAGTCTCAGAATCACTACCACAGAGGCTACAAACAGAAACCAAGGTGCATCCTCTAAAGTCTAATCCATAGTTGGTCATCTCCAGGCATCTTATTATGAATAGCCCTCCAAAGAATAAATGATTTTGAGGGAGGAATAAAATTCTTCCAAATTATCTTAGTCCAGGGAATAACCTACCTAGCGGGAGCGTGAAAAAGGAAAGAATCCCTGAAAGTAAGATCCCCTGAATTAGAGCAGTCCCACATCAATTGATCCTCCACCAAGATATTAGACAAACTTATTTAAAGAAAATAAGTTTATTATTTAGAGCTCTGAATTAGAGCAGTCCCACATCAATTCCAAAACTTATTTGTTTATTATTTAAAGAAAATAATAAAATAGACATACTAGAATCTTCTCGGTAAATTTGGGAGCAAGCTTATATTATAACTAATAATAATGCAAACCGGAAAAAGAGTTCATCTTAATTTTTATCTAAAAAAATAAAAACATACCAAATTTAAATTAATATTAAAATATTTACCAAAAAAGTAAAATAAAGATAATAATATTATTAAAATAAAGAATTTCAATTTGTTTGTTTGTATACTCAGCATTAATGTGAGGAGAGATAGACATGCAACGGGGATACTCACGTTGCTTCCACTTACCTGTTGAAATTGGTTATCATCCCTAAGACAGATGGAAATGTCCCATTTATCATCAATTTTGCTATGTATCCTATAAATAAAATCAAATTAATAACCATAATCTTAAGAAAAAAAGAGTCACCAACTCCCCAAACCTATGGAGGCAAACTTTGGTAGAGATTTGATCTAAACTTCTCAATTTTGCCATCCAATTCAACCCGAACATCGTTGCGTAGAATACACGACATTTCTACTACACGCTTTCTCATCATTTCAGAGTATCTCAATGGCCAAAGACCGTGAATAGTAAACTTTGTAGCAAAAGTTACACTATTTTCAAAAAAGTTGACCAAGCAAAATGTTGGTGGCCAAGTTTCCAAAAGCATAAAGAAATCAAAAAGTTCCACGGGAAGAGGTGGTGCTGATGCTAGTGGAAGATGTTTTTTTCACGATCATTTCATAAAACTGCAAAGAGTAAGTCTCACCTACTTAAGAATGAAACAAAATTAAATTCAATTCAATATCTCGAGAATGACATGAGCTTCAAACCATATGTTGTCAAACATGATTAGACTATCAAATTCAATAATAATTAAAATTGTCTTGAAGAGGCTCAAGAAGTCGCACAGTGAAGGAGACTAAAAATTCAAACGGTGAAGGAGACTAAAAGTAATCATTTTAATTTATACCTAATTTATTTCTAATCACTAACCAAACCTTTTTAGAAAACTTTTGATGAATTTAGAGCAAGGCAACTCAAAATTTATCAAAACTAGTTCTTCTCAAGAATCAATTTTTTTTCTTTAAAAATCAATACTTTAGCTAAAATAATCAAGTTTTCCTCATAAACTTAGATCTATTTTTGCAAAAATAATTTTAAGCATTTCAACACCTTAAATCTCCTACATTTTTTCAAAAGGATTTATTTTTCTTTTAAAGCCAAACTTTACAAATATTTTGAATCAGAATCAAAATTTTCTTATAATAACTTATTCATAACTCAACTAAAATCATTTAGTTTAAACTATGCAAGAACGATTTGAACTCATCTATCTCATTAACTTTAAAAGATCAAAACTTGTCAAATATTTAAAAAAATTCTATGTCAAAGCTTCAACTTGAAATATACCAAACTATATATTTTTACTAAAAAACAATTTGAACATATTAAAAACTACAAAAATACTTCCTTTTTATCATGATCAAAAATATTTTAATAACTTCATGAAAACTTTAGCTACTCTAGTTTAAAACTTCATAAAAAAAAAAATCATTCCTCTCTAAAGGTTTATTTATTTAGTTATTTATTTCAATTTTACAAATATCAACTTCTTTAGAAAAGGAAACAAAGCTTTTTCCTTTTTTTTTGAAAACTCACGGTTATAGTTTTGTAAAAACGAGGGAGCTTTACAACTTGCTTTCAAAGTGATTTTACAAAGGAAAACAATAATAAAAATGTGATCAAAACATTCAACTTGAAATAAAAATAAAAATAGAGATAGAAGTCAAGATATTTCTCACCCAAATGAGAGAGAGAGAGAGAGAGTCAGGGTTTGAGAGAAAGAAGAGGGAGATAAGTTTCACTCCACTCAAACTTCAATCCTTGATCTTCTACTTGTTTTGATGGTGAAATGGTGAAGAAGAAAAGATAGTGAGGGAGAGGTGGTGTGGCTACGGTTTGTGGAGAGAAAGGGAAAAAGGAGAGTTTATCTTGATGAAATGATGATGGAAAGGAAGATAAATGAAAGGTGGAATTAAAACTTTTTTCTCTTTGAAGTGAAACTCTTTGGGAGTGGGCGCTCTTAATTGAACTGAAAAGGGGGATATATATAATTGGAGTGTGTGTGAGGCTTCCAGATGTGTGAGTTATAAGGAGAGAACAAAACTAACTTAAGTAATTTAAAAAGAAGTTAAGAGCGGAGAACAAAATTAATGTGAAAAAAAAAAGTTATTTAGAAACAATCGTAGCCAAGTATTAATAAGGGTTGGTCTGAGTGATATTTAGATTCAGATTTTACCTCAAAATCTTGGATTTGAGTTTTAGTGTGATAAAAACTTTATTTAGAAGAGAGAGTCAGTAAACCAGAATCTTTCGCCAAGCTTCTCCAATATAGATTAATAATCGACAAAATTAATGAAAATTGCATAACAATAACATGTGTAGTATGTACAAATTAAAGAGAGGCATTAATTGACTAGTCAAATCATTGCAACAATAACATGTGCAGTATGTACGAATTGAAGAGAGACATTAGTTGACTAGTCAAATCATTGCATGAATTTTCTACCAAACCTTTTACTCTTTTGGTTCTTTTTTTTGGCCAAGTCAGTCCTTCGGTCTTTCCTTTCATTTTTGTCTTTTGTGATTCCACCATCATGTGAGGGACTTGAATTATTATTTGCATTGCAACACTTAATATAATTTAATTTTTTTAATGTTGTTTCATAGTTCATTATTTTTAAACTTAGATGAAGAAATTTAGCAAAAAGAAATTCCCATCCCTTATATTCATGTTGATGTTATTCTGTTTGTGATTTGGGTCTTTTGAGTTCTTTTATGTAGAAGTAGTTCATATAAAACTGTGTGTTAAAGACTAATTTCTGATGCCCCAATGCAAGGGGCACTAAAGTTGGAAAAACAAATTGATGCATTTGAATAGACTTTCCTGATATTTTTATTTCGGATACTGTTTTATTTAGATTTTCTTTATTTACAAGGATTTACTCATATCCTCTTTTAATCTTATTATGTAATTTCTGCTAATCTCTTCTGATAAGATTTTAAGTATGGGAGAAGTTTTAATTTCTCCCCACATATTCTGTACATTAATAGAGAGGTTAGATTTTATGGTTATCTTATACCTTTGGTCTGTCTTGTGAATTATTCCAACAAACCTGTTATCTGCCTCAATGATATAGAAAAATATATATATATGAAGACCGAAGTTATTAAATAATATTAAATAATTAGTAAAATTGGTTTGGATTTGTCAACTCTAAAAGATACATATTAGGAATCGTGTCATGCTCTAAGCAAAATGATTATAAAGAAAATTATGAAAGTATCATGGGGCGTGAGAAAAGAATATTAAATTGTATGTCTTATATTTATTTAATATTTTGTCTTTTTTTTAATAAATAATCAAACAAAAATAAAGATTAAAAGTCAAAAGCTAAAAATTTGATATTGCTGAATTTATTGAGAAAGTTTAAATTATGAGGATAAAACAGTATAGCAACTAATAATAGTGCAAAACATCATGACTTTAGGTGTGGCCGATTCTGTTTTTGAGTGCATACTGCATAGTAAGACAGTTTGCAGAGTTGTGTTGACTGAATCAGTGGCTTATTTGGTGAAAATGGTGAAAATAGGATGAAATTAGAAGATGTTCTCGGTAACTCTCGAGAGCAGTGACAGTGGTTAATGACTCCATCTAAAAGGCGGATTAATTAAGTCTAGAGTTCGATCCGGATGGAACAAATTGGAATGACTTTCTTACTGCTCTCGTACTAACTCCGGATTATTCAGTCTTGCTTTCCCTGGATTTCGGGTGGGGTCAAAGACCCCTAGAACCAAAAGAAAGAAGATGTTCTCTGTTTTTATTGCATTTGTAATTTTTGGTGTTTCTAATTCTTTTGGTTTGAATTATTGTTGGCTACTGATAGACTATCCCAACACTTTCAATGAAATACTAATTTCTACTCGTGTTTAAGATCAAATTTTGCACCAACTAATACCAGATTTGTCAACTGCAGAAATTGAACTCAAGACCTAAATAACTTGGCCAACAGTGTTGGTTTTTTGTTTGTAATTCTAAACTCTATTTTTTAGTTTTTAGTTATGATTTGTAATCTGAAAAAGGAATAATAAATTTTTCCTCCTTTATTATTGACTAAAAATTTTATATCCTTTATTTTGATTGGAAAATGTATTTCCTTTATTTATTTAAAGGTTAAATATGTTTTGATCTCTATAAAATTTGATAATTTTATTTTTAGTTGCTATAAAAACTTCATTCACTTCTAGTTTCTACATTTTCCTCCATTAGTGTTTTTTGTCCCTCGTGATTATTAATTTAAAAGCGCTATTATAAGACCCCAAAAAATATTATTAAAATGCATAAGAGACTAAAAATATTGATGAAGGAAAATATGGAGACTAAAAGTGAGTGAAATTTTTAGCATTTTGGCTCCTATAAAAAGTTTGTGGAACAAATGTGCCATATTGAAAATTTTGAGGGACTAAAATCGTCAATAATAAAATAGGGAACTAAAAATGTAATTTAACCTAAATTTTTTAGTTGAGAGCCATTTTTGTACTTTCAGACTCAAAAGCAATTTTGATTTAATCTATACAAACAACAAGAATAGGTAAAAATCACTTATTCTCTAAATGTATTTAGACAAAAATTATGTTACGTTCAACTCACTTTTACGCAAAATAACTATCAAAATCTACTCATGTAAACGCATAACCAAACAGATACTGAAAATAACAACACGAAGAAAGGGTCGGTCTCGAACCCGCATGCCAAATTGGTCAGAGTCTAGTTATTTGACCATCCAATTAGACCGGGCCAAAAATTTGACATTGTTTTTGGGCCTCTATTTTTAGAGTCAAACCCAACCTACCAATAAACCATCTGGGTCGGCCAAATTGGGTCAGAACTAATTTGACAACTCTACTCTGACAGGCTGCGAGGTGCTGATGTGACAAGAGAAGAAATGTAACTTGTACTCCTGTTGCTTCCAATTACCTGTTGAAATTGGTTATCATCCCTCAGACAGATGGAAATGTCCACTTATCATCAATTTTGCTATGTATCCTATAAATAAAACCAAATTAATAACCATAATCTTAAGAAAAAACAGTTACCAACTCCCCAAACCTATGGAGGCAAACTTTGGTAAGAGATTTGATCTAAACTTCTCAATTTTGCCATCCAATTCAACCCGAACATCGTTGCGTAGAATACACGACATTTCTATTACACGCTTTCTCATCATTTCAGAGTATCTCGATGGCCAAAGACCGTGAATAGTAAACTTTGTAGCAAAAGTTACACTATTTTCAAAAAAGTTGACCAAGCAAAATGTTGGTGACCAAGTTTCCAAAAGCATAAAGAAATCAAAAAGTTCCATGGGAAGAGGTGGTGCTGATACTGGTGGAAGATGTTTTTTTCACGATCATTTCATAAAACTGCAAAAGAGTAAGTCTCACCTGCTTAAGAATGAAATAAAATTAAATTAAATTCAATATCTCGAGAATGACATGAGCTTCAAACCATATGTTGTCAAACATGATTAGACTATCAAATTCAATAATAATTAAAATTGTCTTGAAAAGGCTCAAGAAGTCGCAAACGGTGAAGGAGACTAAAAATTCAAACGGTGAAGGAGACTAAAAGTAATCATTTTAATTTATACCTAATTTATTTCTAATCACTAACCAAACCTTTTTAGAAAACTTTTGATGAATTTAGAGCAAGGCAACTCAAAATTTATCAAAACTAGTTCTTCTCAAGAATCAATTTTTTTTCTTTAAAAAAATCAATACTTTAGCTAAAATAATAAAGTTTTCCTCATAAACTTAGATCTATTTTTGCAAAAATAATTTTAAGCATTTCAACACCTTAAATCTCCTACATTTTTTCAAAAGGATTTATTTTTCTTTTAAAGCCAAACTTTACAAATATTTGGAATCAGAATCAAAATTTTCTTATAATAACTTATTCATAACTCAACTAAAATCATTTAGTTTAAACTATGCAAGAACTATTTGAACTCATCTATCTCATTAACTTTAAAAGATAAAAACTTGTCAAATATTTAAAAAATTTCTATGTCAAAGCTTCAACTTGAAATCTACCAAACTAGATATTTTTACTAAAAAACAATTTGAACATATTAAAAACTACAAAAATACTTCCTTTTTATCATGATCAAAAATATTATATTAACTTCATGAAAACTTTAGTGACTCTAGTTTAAAACTTCATAAAAAAACCATTCCTCTCTAAAGGTTTATTTATTTAGTTATTTATTTCCATTTTACAAATATTAACTTCTCTAGAAAAGGAAACAAAGCTTTTTCCTTTCTTGTTTTGAAAACTCACGATTATAGTTTCGTAAAAACGAGGGAGCTTTACAACTTGCTTTCAAAGTGATTTTACAAAGGAAAACAATAATAAAAATGTGATCAAAACATTCAACTTGAAATAAAAATAAAAATAGAGATAGAAGTCAAGATATTTCTCACCCAAATGAGAGAGAGAGAGAGAGAGAGAGAGAGAAGTTTCACTCCACTTAAACTTCAATCCTTGATCTTCTACTTGTTTTGATGGTGAAATGGTGAAGAAGAAAAGATAGTGAGGGAGAGGTGGTGTGGCTACGGTTTGTGGAGAGAGAGGGAAAAAGGAGAGTTTATCTTGATGAAATGATGATGGAAAGGAAGATAAATGAAAGGTGAAATTAAACTTTTTTTCTCTTTGAAGTGAAACTCTTTGGGAGTGGGCGCTCTTAATTGAACTGAAAAGGGGGATATATATAATTGGAGTGTGTGTGTGAGGCTTCCAGCTGTGGGAGTTATAAGGAGAGAACAAAACTAACTTAAGTTATTATTTAGAAACAATTATTTAAAAAGAAGTTAAAAGCGGAGAACAAAATTAATGTGGAAAAAAAGTTATTTAGAAACAATCTTAGCCAATTATTAATAAGGGTTGGTCCGACTGACTCAGATTTTCTTTAGAAGAGAGGCCGATAAAACCGAATACTCGTGGCCAAGTTCTCCAATATAGATTAATAATCGACAAAATTAATGTGGAAAAAAAGTTATTTAGAAACAGTGTATGTTTGGTTCTGCGGTGGCGAGAATTGATTTTGGTAGAATTGATTTTGCAGAATTGATTTTAGTTAAAAGTGAGTTGAACGTGACACGATTTTTGTTTGGATACATGTACAAAAAAGTGATTTTTACCAATTATTGTTGTTTGGGTATGTTGAATCAAAATTGCTTTTAAGTATGAAATTACCAAAATAGGCCTCAATTTAAAATTAGATTAGTAACTTCTTTCGACAAAAATTATACTAGTAACTTACTATTTGATAGAATAGACAAAAAATAATAAACAAATGTTTGTTCACCTTATTTATTTATTTTTGTGAATTCTTAAGATTATAGGTATAAAGTAATACTAACAGTAAAATAAGTATATTCTAATAGTATTACTTGTTGAAAACACGTTAACGGTTTTTTTTATCAAAAAAACAAGTAAACGGCTAAAACAAATAAAAAAGGAAGAGGTAAGTAACATTCCTAAAAAGCCCAATAGACAAAATTGAAGCCCAATTCCCTGTCATCCCTAACCTAGAGGAATTTTAGAAAACCAGTACCGCCTCCTCTGTAAAAGTGGAACAGAAATGTGAATATTGAAGAGCAAAAGTGAGAATTAGTAGAAAAACCAACACTGCTCCTCTGTAAAATTGATTTTAGCAAACGCAGAAGCAACAAGGAGTAGCTTCTAGTAAAATCGATTCCAGCAAGGAGAATCAATTTTTCAACCATGAGCCAAACATGTTATTTCCTGCTAAAATCACGAAAGGCAACCTGAAAATCGATTTCAGGGCCTCCCACCGCCAAACCAAACGAGTACACAATCGTAGCCCAGTATTAATAAGGGTTGGTCTGAGTGATATTTAGACTCAAATTTTACCTCAAAGTCTTGGATTTGAATTTTTGGTGTGACAAAAACTTTATTTAAAAGAGAGGCCGATAAAGCCGAATACTCATGACTAAATTCCCCAATATAAATTAATAATCGACAAAATTAGTGAATATTGCATAAGAATAACATGTGCAGTATGTACGAATTGAAGAGAGGCATTGATTGACTAGTCAAATCATTGCAACAATAACATCTGCAGTATGTATGAATTGAAGAGAGGCATTAGTTGACTAGTCAAATGATCATTGCATGAATTTTCTGCCAAACCTTTCACTCTTTTGGTTCTTTTTTTTCTTCGGTCAAGTCAGTCTTTCACTCTTTCCTTTCATTTTTGTATTTTGTGTTTCCACCATCATGTGAGGGTGAATAAAGATTGGGCATCTAAGGTTTGTTCAGTTCACTTTTCTCCTTTTGTAACATATTTGTCTTTTCTTCACTTCAATTATTATTTGCATTGCAATACTTTATATAATTTGTTTCGGAAATTCTGCATATTCTATTTGCACTCTCTTTACTCAAAAACAAATTGATTGGACTCTCAATCATCCAAAACCCATATTCACTCATCAAATGGTCCATATTGCGCCTCCACAACGAACGGACCAGAGCATCACACTTAAGTGCCTCTTAAGCCTATAAATACAACATTTACTATGAGGAGAGAGGTACGCATTAATTATCACAATACTTGCATTAACTCTTCACCATTTCTCGACTTTAAAAGCGTCGGAGTGACTCTGCTGCAGTCAACAACACCATTTCGGAATATCAAACTCGGACGTTACCTTATTGATCAAATCTCATCACCTACCTACTATCTCGGATCTTACATATCCACAGATACGGTACAGAACATAATTTAATTTTTTTTTAATGTTGTTTCATAGTTCATTATTTTTAAACTTAGATGAGGAAATTAAGCAAAAAAAATTCCCATCCCTTATATTAATGTTGATTTTATTCTGTTTGTGATTTGGGTCTTTTGAGTTCTTTTATGTAGAAGTAGTTCATATAAAACTGCGTGTTAAAGACTAATTTCTGATGCCCCAATGCAAGGGGCACTAAAGTTGGAAAAACAAATTGATGCATTTGAATAGACTTTCCTGATATTTTTATTTCGGGTACTGTTTTATTTAGATTTTCTTTATTTACAAGGATTTACTCATATCCTCTTTTAATCTTATTATGTAATTTCTGCTAATCTCTTCTGATAAGATTTTAAGTATGGGAGAAGTTTTAATTTCTCCCCACATATTCTGTATATTAATAGAGAGGTTAGATTTTATGGTGATCTTATAACTCTGGTCTGTCTTGCGAATTATCCCAACAAACCTGTTATCTTCCTCAATGATATAGAAAAATATATATATATGAAGACCGAAGTTATTAAATAATTAGTAAAATTGGTTTGGATTTGTCAACTCTAAAAGATACATATTAGGAATCGTGTCATGCTCTAAGCAAAATGATTATAAAGAAAATTATGAAAGTATCATGGGGCGTGAGAAAAAAATATTAAATTGTATGTCTTATATTTATTTAATATTTTGTCTTTTTTTTAATAAATAATCAAACAAAAATAAAGATTAAAAGTCAAAAGCTAAAAATTTGATATTGCTGAATTTATTGAGAAAGTTTAAATTATGAGGATAAAACAGTATAGCAACTAATAATAGTGCAAAACATCATGACTTTAGGTGTGGCCGATTCTGTTTTTGAGTGCATACTGCATAGTAAGACAGTTTGCAGAGTTGTGTTGACTGAATCAGTGGCTTATTTGGTGAAAATGGTGAAAATAGGATGAAAGAGCTCTAAACTCCTAACTCAAATTAGAAAATGTTCTCTGTATTTATTGCATTTGTAATTTTTGGTGTTTCTAATTCTTTTGGTTTGAATTATTGTTGGCTACTGATAGACTGTCCCAACACTTTTTCAATGAAAGATTAATTTCTACTCGTGCTTAAGATCAAATTTTGCACCAACTAATACCAGATTTGTCCACTGCAGAAATTGAATTCGAGACCCAAATCATTTGGTCAACGGTGTTGGTTTTTGTTTGTAATTCTAAACTCTATTTGTTAGTTTTTAGTTATGATTTGTAATCTGAAAAAGGAATAATAAATTTTTCCTCCTTTATTATTGACTAAAAATTTTATATCCTTTATTTTTGATTGGAAAATGTATTTCCTTTATTTATTTAAAGGTTAAATATGTTTTGATCTCTATAAAATTTGATAATTTTATTTTTAGTTGCTATAAAAACTTCATTCACTTCTAGTTTCTACATTTTCCTCCATTAGTGTTTTTTGTCCCTCGTGATTATTAATTTAAAAGCGCTATTATAAGACCCCAAAAAATATTATTAAAAGGCATAAGAGACTAAAAACATTGATGAAGGAAAATATGGAGACTAAAAGTGAGTGAAATTTTTAGCTTTTGGCCCCTATAAAATGTTTGTGGAACAAATGTGCCATATTGAAAATTTTGAGGGACTAAAATCGTCAATAATAAATGATGGAAAGGAAGATAAATGAAAGGTGGAATTAAAACTTTTTTCTCTTTGAAGTGAAACTCTTTGGGAGTGGGCGCTCTTAATTGAATTGAAAAGGGGGATATATATAATTGGAGTGTGTGTGAGGCTTCCAGCTGTGGGAGTTATAAGGAGAGAACAAAACTAACTTAAGTAATTAAAAAGAAGTTAAGAGCGGAGAACAAAATTAATGTGAAAAAAAAAAGTTATTTAGAAACAATCGTAGCAAGTATTAATAAGGGTTGGTCTGAGTGATATTTAGATTCAGATTTTACCTCAAAGTCTTGGATTTGAATTTTTGGTGTGACAAAAACTTTATTTAGAAGAGAGGTCGGTAAAACCGAATACTCGTGGCCAAGTTCCCCAATATAGATTAATAATCGACAAAATTAGTGAAAATTGCATAACAATAACATGTGTAGTATGTACGAATTGAAGAGAGGCATTGATTGACTAGTCAAATCATTGCAACAATAACATGTGCAGTATGTACGAATTGAAAAGAGGCATTAGTTGACTAGTCAAATCATTGCATGAATTTTCTACCAAACCTTTTACTCTTTTGTAGGGGTGGACATCGGTCGGTTACGGCCGGATTCGGTCCAGAAATCCCCCATCCGACGAAAATCGCGGTTGAGGATCTACCATTCATTCCCGACCGTTTGTTGCTTCGGATTTCACGGGTGACGGTTTAATCGGTTTCGCGGGTGCAAGGTCGGTTACATACGATTTGAGAGATCTGAAAATGGAGAAGGTGCCATAGGAGATCTGGAAATGAAGAAAGCACCATGAAAGATCTGTAAATGAAGGTCCAAAAAAGAAGACGCTTTGGAAGAAGGAAAAATTCAGAGAGAGAAAGAAGTGGTCCCACGTTTTTCTATTTTGACTAAAAGAAATATTTTTTAATTAAAAAAATTAGTTATTATTATAATCAGACTGTCAATTAGTGAATGACAATTCATTGGGAATAGAGAGAGAAACTTGATGTACTATGTAAAAATAAGTGCAGGTTTCTAGGCGTGAAAAATGCAACCTAATGAAGGGCTCCCACGTTTCTAGGTGCAGACTGCAACTGCTACAGTACACATTTATTGCATTCGGTCGGTTCTCGGGTACCGATGGATGACAAAACAAATACCAACACCGACCGTATTAGCCCAAATCAAGCATTGAAAGCATTTTTTAACTCAAATTAGAAGATGTTCTCTGTTTTTATTGTATTTGTAATTTTTGGTGTTTCTAATTCTTTTGGTTTGAATTATTGTTGGCTACTGATAGAATGTCCCAACACTTTCAATGAAAGACTAATTTCTACTCGTGCTTCAAATCAAATTTTGCACCAACTAATACCAGATTTGTCCACTGCAGAAATTGAATTCGAGACCCAAATCACTTGGCCAACAGTGTTGGTTTTTTGTTTGTAATTCTAAACTCTATTTTATAGTTTTTAGTTATGATTTGTAATCTGAAAAAGGAATAATAAATTTTTCCTCCTTTATTATTGACTAAAAATTTTATATCCTTTATTTTTGATTGGAAAATGTATTTCCTTTATTTATTTAAAGGTTAAATATGTTTTGATCTCTATAAAATTTGATAATTTTATTTTTAGTTGCTATAAAAACTTCATTCACTTCTAGTTTCTACATTTTCCTCCATTAGTGTTTTTTGTCCCTCGTTTATTAATTTAAAAGCGCTATTGTAAGATCCCAAAAAATATTATTAAAAGGTATAAGAGACTAAAAACATTGATGAAGGAAAATATGGAGACTAAAAGTGAGTGAAATTTTTAGCTTTTGGCCCCTATAAAAAGTTTGTGGAACAAATGTGCCATATTGAAAATTTTGAGGGACTAAAATCGTCAATAATAAAATAGGGGACTAAAAATGTAATTTAACTAAATTTTTTAGTTCGAGAGCCATTTTTGTACTTTCAGACTCAAAAGCAATTTTGATTTAATCTATACAAACAACAAGAATAGGTAAAAATCACTTATTTTCTAAATGTATTTAGACAAAAATTATGTTACGTTCAACTCACTTTTACCCAAAATCACTATCAAAATCTATTCATGTAAATGCATAACCAAACAGATAATGAAAATAACAACACGAAGAAAGGGTCGGTCTCGAACCCGCATGCCAAATTGGCCAGAGTCTAGTTATTTGACCATCCAACCGGGCCAAAAATTTGACATTGTTTTTGGGCCTCTATTTTTAGAGTCAAACCCAACCTACCAATAAACCATCTGGGTCGGCCAAATTGGGTTAGAACTAATTTGACAACTCTACTCTGACAGGCTGCGAGGTGATGATGAGCCAAGAGAACAAATGTAACTTGTGCTCAAGCTCGACGAGGTAGACGGAGTACAGGACCTGCGGGCTTAACCTTCTTGGCGAGCTGGAGATTAGTGAGTGTGGTGCCTAAGCACAGGCTGACGTTGAGGAGGGGAACAGTGTCACCTGGATACCACAGTGAGTGGAGGTGGAGAGTTAGGTTGGGCTCGTCCTGGGGGCAGAATAGTGTTACGCGTGCTGCAGCGGCTTCTTCCATCTAGCTAAGTCGTATTACCTACTGGTCGTCTGTTACTAAATTACTTAAAAGTAAACACAAATTATGTGGCCGTCTGTTACTAAATTACTAAAAATCACATAAGTACGGACATGGGTTAGTTTTGTCTAACCACGAAGTCACTTAACTTCGGCTAGTTTACTACTAGCCACAGAATCAAACAATTCTGGTTAGTTGGCTCTAGTCACCTAATTGCAGAGCTTCGGTTATTCATATAAAATAGGAAATTGGTCGTTATACTAACCACACTTGAGCTCTAACCACCTAGTAATAGAACTTTGGTTATTCATAAATTATAGGCAACGGGTAGTTATAGAGTTAATAACCACAAAAGTGAACAAGTTGTCTATATAGATAGTGTAAACATGCGTTCATTGTCGTGATTAAGAGTGTGAGCAGATTACCAATGAGAAAGAAAATACTTACAAGCAAGTAACCGTGTAAAAATGATAATGGTCTCATGTTCATCAACCCTGTAGTGAGCCATCAATGGCATAACCGAAGAGCGTGCTTCAATGACTTGCTTCAACAGTGTGCGTTGATTTAATGGAAAAAAGTGCAACGTTAAAAAAAAAAGAACTGACGAAAGAAGAAGGAAGGAAGAATAAAATAAACTGACGAAAGAAGAAGGATGAAAGTATAGGAACATGAAGAAAGAAGGAAGAATAGGAACGCAGAAAAAAGGTAGAAGGAATAGGAACCGACGAAAAAAAAGGAGAATGGAAAAAGAATAGGAACTGACGAAAAAAAATTAAGCGTGAAATTGAAACTGTCCCTTAAAAGTAGGAATTAGTTTAATTTCTAATTTAATTTAATTAATACCAGAAATATTTGAGAGTACCATAATACCCTTATTGAATAATAATCATTAGATGCAATTTAATTAAAAGATTGAGCATCCAATGGCTCAAACTAATTTAGTAAGATCAAGCCAAATGCTTAGTAACTAATTTGCAGCCTACCGACTCATCAGTCTCTTTTTTTCGATAAGCAATTTCATTGAAAAGAGCACAAGGGGTGTCCAACCCTTACAATGAGAGAAAAAAGAAGGGGGAGGGCCTCCTCAAAACCTCCCTGAGCCAAAACCCATTGGGAAAAAGACTCAGGAAGGAAAAAGAGTACCCTGTGAGTGCACTATAGTGGGAAAGCCTAACCCACTGTTTCTCCCCCTACTACCCAACAAAATGATTAATACAATGGTAAGCGTTATTCCACCAAGAATCTAAAACATAACCGGAATGACACCCCACCCCAGAAATAAACCACGACCAAGACATAGTTTTAATATGATAAACAATCGAGTCCAACTCCAGTTCTTCCCCCTTGAAAATATGATTATTTCTAGTCAACCAAATACTCCAACACGAGGCCAGCCAAATAAGGTGTCTAATCTTCTTAGATTTCTTGCCGATAAACACTTTTGCGAATGAATTGAAATGCTCCATCAAAGACTCCTCAACGATATGATCCACACCAAGCCATAACTCCACCTGTTTCCACACCATCCTAGCCAAATCACATCCCACGAACAGATGGTCCAAATCTTCAAAATCATTCTGACAAAAGGCACACGCCACCTCCTCCATAGACTGAATAACGTTACGATGAAGCAAAGAAGAGCGAAGAGGTAGAGCCGAGACAAGCATACGCCAACCAAAAAGCTTAATTTTCGACGGAACAACCGTTTGCCACACGGCTTCAATATTGGCCGATAGCAGAGGACGCAAGACAGTTGTTGGCCGAACGCTTTGCACCTGGATATAACAAGAACTAACCGAAAACGATTTATCAAGAGTTAGAGTCCATCTCCAGCAATCAGATTTACCTCGAATCGGAGAAACTTCACGCAAAATATCCGCCAAAACTGTAGCTTCTTGAACACAAAGCTGACAACCTGTAACATTAGATAAAAAATTCCAACTCCAAACATCTCGTCTTCAACAAAGCGGCCAAATGACGGTGATATCCTTATCAGCACAACCTGCAAATAAATTAGGAAACACGATAGACAACGGTTGGTGACCAATCCAATGATGTTTCCAAAGTTTGACCCCGTCACCACTGCCCAATCCTCTCCGAATACAATCTTTGAACCAACCGTTCCCCACTTCTTCTTTACCAACAATACAAAGATCCCTCCACCACAAAGAATCCGATCTCCTACTCCTGACAGAATCACTAGACATAAATCCCGACAACTCACCATACCTATGACTTAAAAGGCCTCTCCAATTCGCATTCTCGTCCACCAAACAGCGCCACTTCCATTTTGACAATAAGGCAATATTGAAATTCTCCAAGTTTTTGATACCAAGACCCCCCTCATTTTTCTCCCTACACACCTTATCCCAAGCCACCCAATATATACCTCTCGCATCTTCCTTAACTCCCCAAAGGAAATCTCTTTGAATCATTATCATCTCCCTAATAACCACTTTTGGCGCTTTGTAAAAGGAGAAGAAATACAAAGGTAAACTACTAAGGACCGAGTTGATAAGCGTCACCCGACCTCCTATAGATAAATTGCGCCCCTTCCAAGATGCCAGCCTAGACCGAAACTTTTGCAAAATGGATTCCAAGTCCCTTTCCGCCTCGGATTAGCACCAGCAGGAAGGCTAAGAAAATTGAAGCGGAATGGATTCCGACTCTGATGAAGGAAAGCGAAGCTTGCTCCATAAAATTATCGGGCACATTAATACCAATAAGCTTACTTTTGATGAAATTGACCTTCAATCCGGAGGAGCGAGTTCAAAGCTCACGAGGATAGATTTTAGACCCCAAAGGTTATTCCAAGGCGGCTTCCCAATAAGAAGCGGTATCATCAACCAAATTGAACAAGCGAATAACTAAAGTTTTCATTAATAACAAACCCCTCAAAGACCCCAACCCCCACCGCCTTATCCACCAACCGAGCAAGACCCTCAGCCACTATCAAGAATAAAAAAGGAGATAGAGGATCCCCCTGACGCAATCCCCTTTGCACCAAGAAATCTTGAGTTGGGCTTCCGTTGACCAAAACCGACAAGGAAGAAGAAGACACACACGCTTTAATCCAACGAATCCACTTAAGATCAAACCCGAACGTAGCTAACATATCAAATAGGAACGACCAAAAGACGGTGTCATAAGCTTTCTCAAAATCCACTTTAAACAACATGCATTCCTCCTTATTACGCTTCGCCAAATCAACTAACTCATTAACAATCACTACCCCATCATGAATATTCTGACCACCCAGAAAAGCCGACTGATACTCAGAAATCACCAAGTGAAGAACCTTCTTTAACCTGTTAGCCAACACCTTTGAAAGAATCTTATAGATGCTCCCAATTAAACAAATGGGCCTATACTCCCCCAAACCTTGAGGATGATCATTTTTGGGAATGAGAGTTACCTGCAATCTGCTCATAGTGCCAGATTATTTGCTAGTTCTGCTTTAGTGGCTGAAGCTCTTTCTCTCAGGCTTGCTTTGATCCTCGGTTCCAACCTCAGCATTCATCATGTGATTTTTGAATCAGACAACTTGAGTATCATTGAAGCTTGCAAATTTGGCAGAAACATTGGTGAGATTCAGGGAATTTTAGATGACATAATCTGGTATAAAAATAGCTTCCAAAGTTGCATTTTTACCTAGACTAAGAGAGAGGGTAACTCTGCTGCTCACTGTGTTGCTGATCTAGCAAATCGTGATTGCCTCCATGGTAATTGGACCCTCATTCCTCCTGATGATCTTAGGCGAGCTCTGGCTCATGATCGGTTGCGATTGCTCCTTCGTCCAAGCTGATCTTCTCTCTTGTTGCTTCGAATCCATGCTTAGCATCGTGGTTTTGTTGTTCTGAAGATTTCGTGATCTTCTTCTTCAATTATTGAAGTTGGTGGAGTGGTTGTGTGCATTATTGATCTTTTGCCAATTTAGGGTCCTTTTTGACTTCTTCGAGCTTTCCTCTCTCTTCTGTTTCTGGATATGCTTATTTGGGAATTAATTGTGGTTTAGCTTGTTGGGTTCGGGTCTCTTATTGGCTTGTTATCCCAGTTGTTTTTGTTTTGCTTTGATGTGGGCCTGTTGCTATACCAAGCCCATGTTTCACTTGTGTGGTGCTGGTGGTAGTCTTTGGACTATTGGGCCAATCTCTGATTGTAATGGTTTGGGCCTTGCCCATTTGTTAATGAAATCATATACAATCTTGACCAAAAAAAAAAGTTAGGAAAGAGGCCGATAACGCTTTAGGTATGTGAGCCTTGGCATAGAATTCTGAAAAAACTCCCACAATGTCATACTTCAAAAAATCCCAATTCTCCTTGATTAGGGAGACAGGGTAAGCAACAAATTTTTATTTTTTCTCACTAATTCTTGTACAAGATTTAAAATTAAAAGGCTTAAATGCACTTTTGGTCCCCTATTTTACTAAATGTGCAATTTTGATCCCCAATTTTATTTTGGGCAATTTGGTCCCCTTATTTTACTAAATGTGCAAATATGATCCTCCTATTTTATTTTGAGCAATTTTGGTCCCCCTATATTGTTAAATGCGCAATTTTGATCCTCATATTTATTTTTGTACAATTTTGGTCCCCCTATTTTTCAAATAGTTTTTGTATACATAAACTAGCAGTATACCCGTGCATACGCACGGGTGTTGTCGTGTTATTTTTGTTAATAGACTTAGACATAATTTAATTAGTCTGAACATTACCCCGTGAAAATCAAGACTACTTTAGAGTAGATAAACAAAAAGTTTTAAAATGTAATTGAGTTCGTCCGAACATTACCCCGTGAACATTGACCAACAATACGCAATATTTCCTGTAGAGATTAGAAAACAAAATTGTATTAAAGTTTCAAATTATCCAAATTGTAATTTTCCCGTAGAGACGAAATAATAGAATATCAAAAAAATGAAGGAGACATGTAGATCAAATTAAAGTAGATATATTGTAAGAAATAGAAAAATGAGATAGAGTTAATGGAAGAAAGAGAAGGAGAGAGTAAAAAAGTTTGAATAAAGTGTGTGAGAGAGTGTGAAAAAGTATGTGAGAGAAAGTGAAAAAATTTGAAAAAGTAAAAAAGTTTGAAAAAGTGAAAAAGTCAAATTACCAAAATATCCAAAAATTGTTTAATTGGGAAAAGGGTAAGTTTGGTATTTTGGTAGTAGGTTAATAGTATAGATAGATAGTAGATTATTTTTGTATTTTATATTTTCAATAGTTAAAATTTATTTAACAAATAGGAAATTATTTAATTAAATAAAATAAATAAGCTATTTTTATATTTTATATTTTTGAATAGTTAAATATTTATTTAAAAATATAAAATTAATAAAAATTTTAAAAATAAATAAACAAGCCTTATATTTATATTTTCAATAGTTAAATATTTATTTAAAAATAGACAATTATTTAATTATATAAAATAATAAGCTACTTTATATTTTTAAATAGATAAATATTTATTTTAAAATAGAAAATTATTAAATTATTTAAAATAAGTAAACTATTTTTATATTTTATATTTTAAAATATAAAATAGCAATGAAAAATTGTTTATTATACAAAAATTATTTGGAAATTATTCCCTCCTTATTAAATTATTAATTTTGTATTTTTAAATAAATATTAAACTATTTAAAAATAGTTTATTTATACAAAAATTATTTGGAAAATAGAAGGATCAAAATTGTACAGAAATAAATAGGGGGATCAAAATTGCACATTTAGTAAAATAGGGGGACCAAAATTGCCCAAAATAAAATAGGGGGATCAAAATTGCACATTTAGTAAAATAGGGGACCAAAATTGCCCAAAATAAAGTAGGGGGATTAAAAATGCACATTTAGTAAAATAGAGGGACCAAAAGTGCATTTAAGCCAAATAAAAATAAGGTGATATTTTTTATAACAAAAGATACTTGGATACTCAAAATTTTCAACACATGTACGACACCTGGTTAATGCAATTTAAAATTTTAATTAATTCGGTTTAACAGGAGGGTAATCATAAGTTAAACGGAATGAAATGAATTGGAACATTACTAACCAAGATTTTCATGTAGATTTGAACACCTAAAAAATCATGGTTAATCACATTGAAATTTGTGGTTAATTCAATTTATTTTATGGTTAGTGAGTTACTCACATGCTAAATGACTCGGTAGAAAAGAGAACATATGAATATTACATTACTATCTTATTATTATATTACAAGATGATAAATAAATTAAACAGATTCAGAAACAAAAGGAAGAGAGGGAGAAGGACTGGAAGCAAGTTCTTTGTACCACTGATTTGCTTCTCGAGTGAGAAAATATGCCTCTGCAATTGGAAAAATTAAAGGTGATAAATCCTCATTAGAAGCAATTCCACCATGAATTTTACTACATCCTCTAATTTGCATTCTAATTTGTCAAAACTAGTTCAACAATTGAACATGAAATCAAGATAATTTTAAAGCAAAATCAAATAGTCATTCATTGCTATTACCAATGCAAAATCAACAGCTTACATTTGCAGAACTTCCAATGCTAATATAAGCAGGTTCATCTATTGTGAACTTCCGCATAATCTTATGTGTTAAGTATGACTCATATGCAGTATCTATGGGGTTGGGGGGCGAGGGAGCTTTGCTACGCTACGGTAGCTCAGCTCCCTCCGCCCCCAGTCATATGGCCTTGCCCAAAATGTTTGGGGTGCGCGCAAACGTCCATGCCCCCGAGTAGGGGAATTGTTGTAATCTAGACCGAGATATTATAAGTATCAATTGTAACACTGAAACCCTAATTCATTTTGAAATAAGATGGAACTACAACTGCTCTGTAGTCGCACCCGTAGGCATACATTGGCCAAACTCATGATCAAGATCAAGATCGTGTTCTTGTTCTTGCATTTTCGTTTCTTTATTTCTTCTTTTAATGGTTGTTTTTCTAACATTATGCTATACAAATAAATTTTGCAGATATCAGCAAGATTCAATCCCATTTTTCTAAAGAGAAATTGTTGCGGCATATGAAACACATCTTAGCTGCTAGATAAGTGGGATATGTATGTATGAGACTGGGGATTTAACATAACACAAAGATGGACTTATCAAAGCTTACCAGACAAGAACACGTCTCGATATTCATCATCGTCATAAATAAATTGTGGAGGATCAGGTGAACCAATTCCAACAATAGTGCTTCCACTGCATGATATTTGTTAAGAGTAAGACAACATACATAAGAATGAGAGCTTCTTTTAAAACCAAGGAACTATGTTAAAGAAACCACAACAGAAAAATCAATACTGAACTACCATCAGAAAAAAAATAGGAACATTTGTAAAGACAGAAGAAAAAAGATAAGAAATAATATCATCCAGTAAACCTATATTTGTTCCAGACATCTCTTGAAAGTTGCAATTATATTTTTGACTTTCACACAAAATGACAATTGCTAGACTAGATAGATATTGAAGAGTGTTAGGTTTTCAAGTGTTTTTCACCTTCCTGACATAAAGACAGCATCATATTCTCCACGACCAGCTGCAGTAATTCGCTGTTTCAGTCGTTTGAGTGAAGGAAGTACTTCAAATGCCGGAGGTTCTGCAAGTTGAAAAAGAAGGGACAAAATGAAAAGAAAACTTTCAAATCAAATCATATAGTAAATGCAATATAATGCATCAGAACAGTACTACAATTGATATTCTGATGCTTGTGCATGTGAATATGGATTCAATATAACAATGTCAATGATTGGAAGTATTGATTTGCAAGATTTAAAGCACCGACACAAATATTGGCACCGGACACTGGTTTTAATTTGAAAAATACACGTAATTGAAGAATCGGTGTCGATGTCAGACATGATACGTGTTAGACTCTGGACGTGTCTTCAACCGGAAGTGTCAATGTTACAGAGTTTGCAAGATATTTAGGGGTATATCCTATATTCCATGGTATGCTGCACATACAATTATATAATGAGACTAAAGTCACAGTTGTTATGTTTGTTTACCTTCACAAGAAATACCTCATGGAGTAGTGTACAACGTGAAATCAAGAAGGTCATATCAAAGCCAGAGTGGAAAAATTAAATGATAAGTGCACAGCTAAGAACATACCTAAATCATTAATGCAAACATCTTGTGATATACCATTCCTTGAGATCCTCTCAAGCAATATTGAAGGATCAACATTACTAGTCTGGTCCAGCCGTAGACGCTGTATCATTGAAACTCGTTAAAATTTGTGACTCGAAAAAATGGATAAAAGTGAAGTTTCATCACTATCATGAAAATTCCATAACCTTGTAGACTTCAGCGGTTGAACATGCCTCTTGAGGCTTTATGAGAACCATTGGAGTGTCCAAAGATGGAGGGGGGATATTCTGAACAATCTGTACAAGTGAGTTGCAAAAATCTTGAATAAATTACAATGATTCGAAAATCATGTTGAGTAAGACAAGACAAGAAAGTGGCGCAAGTCTATTCGCATCGTTAGTCAATTCTACAGATAATCAGAATTATCAGATATTATCAATTGGAGGCACACATTGAGAATCCACAGAGGAATATATAATGAAAAATAAAAAGTAAACATCGTGCAACTTTCTCCAATCCGATTTTGAGAAAGGAAGGTACCTAGTATTTAGACTCACCTCGCCTCGACCAGTGCAATAGGCTGCTCCCTGAGAGAAAAAGAAGGGAACATCTGATCCAATCTCACTTGACCATTCTTGGAGTTCTTTCTCTGTGGCAGGACAACCACTGAATTGATTTGCAGCCCATAGTGCAGTTGCAGCATTGCTACTTCCACCACCAAGCCCTGCCCCAGTCGGAACCCTTTTATCCAAATGAATCTAACAACAGGAAAAAAACAATACACATTAAACCTTGAGCTAGTTAGCTCTGTAGCACCGATGCTTCAGGTTGAGGACATGACTGGTGTCGGACACGTGTCGTGTTCGACACAGACAGCGACACTTTCAACTACTTGCATTTTTCAAATTAAAATCCGTATCTACGTGTCTGTGTCAATGTCGTGTCCAGTGTCGGTGTTTGTGTCAATGTTTCGTAGCTAATTAGAGTTCCAAGTAATATAGAGAAGCGTATAAATTTTTATTCAAAATATTAAAAATACAAAGAAAGTAGCATCATGACATCTTACCCAAAAGAACTTATCAGTGCCAGTCTTCTTCCTGTAAAGATTAAGCGCCTTAATAATCTGTCAAAATAGAATTTGCATATAATATTTTCTGAATAAATGACTGGAAGAAGAAAATGCAGAGAAGGAAATCAGTAGTTTGTGTTGCCTTACCAAATTTCTATCATCAAGGGGTACCCCAGACACATTGGTTGACAAGCTATCCTTGGTATTTGAAGGTGACAAAGAGAACTTAAGTTTGTCACCTAGACTTATCACCTGAAGGCTCAAAAAGAGATAACAAATCAATCATATTGGCATAAACACTTGTAATTGTAAGACTATTTAGGGCCTGTTTTAGTCGGCTTATCTACTGGTTTAAGTATTTGTGAGACTATTTGAGAGATTTTATGGAAACAGTTTATGACATGTTCATAAAATGTTTTCAGCTAATTTCCATAAGCTCTCCAGGATAGCTTATAAGATAAACACTTATGCTAAGCTCTTATAAGATAAACACTTATGCTAAGCTCTTATCAGATAAACACTTATGCTATAAACGCTTAATTAAGCTATTTATCCAAACAGGCCTTTAAGGGAGCTTATGAAGATAGCTTTTATCATATTCATAAGTTGTTTTCAGCTTTTTTCCATAAGCCCTTCGAAATAGCTTATGAAAACAACTTAAAGGTTATATGAATATAGTTTGACTTTATTTTAACTTGTATTATAGGAATATAGCTTAGAAGACCTTAGAAGTGAAATAGATTACGCTATAAGCACTTAATTAACCCGTTAATCCAAACAAAACCTAAGAAGTGAATGGAAAAAGAAAATAGCACTAAATCATTCACTAAACTGTGATTATAACTTACATGAAATAGAGATGCCAAATCATGATACCCATCTTCCCTCTTGTTGGTTATTCTCAAGAAAACATTTATCTACAAAAACATAATGGATTGGAAATTTCAGTACAAGCAAACATATATGTATAATAACAAGAGAATTGTTGTTGGTTGGTTTACCTTGCAAGGAGAGAACAAAGTAAGTCTTGAAAGTGGAGCCTCTTTGTCCACAAGATCAGCCAACTTGTTTATCCTTTCATCAGGATCATACACAATCTAATTTCACCAATACACAATTACAAATACAAAACTCAATCCAAAACGTTACACAGCAATTAAACAAATGACATTAAACAAAATAACTACACTCATAAAAAAACATAAAATAAATACATTGAAAGTCTGAAACTTTAATAACAAAGTAAGGGGATATGAAACCTACCTCTAGTTGTTTTCTGGAAAAACTCGAATCAGAAACCATGGCTTTGATTTTGAACAACTGGGGTCTCTGAAATTGAAGCTTTGATTGAAAATTGAATGACCCATTTGGTCTGAATTGAGGCAAATGGTAGCTTTTGAATGGATTTTGAGAAGTGGGTAAGGGATGATTACTGCAGAGAAAGTGAGAGGAAGCCATGGATAACTGAAAGTTTTTAACTTTAAAATCAGTTGAAGATTTTTGGGGTGGGTATAATGAAAGTGAGTTTTCTGCTTAGTGTTTTGTTCGTTTGTTCCTAACTAACATAATTTGCAGAAAAGAATAAATTCATGAATTTAAGTCATAAAAAAGGTTCAGACCTTATTACAGAATAAAAAAGGAAAACATGTTTTTTTTTGACCAAAAAAAAGGAAAACATATTAGTTATTTTGAAACTGAAATAAAGATATGTATAAAAATAATGAATATATTAAAAATTAATAACTATTTTTTTCTTATAAAAAATGGTCTATTTTATTATTTGAAATAAGAACTCCTTTTAGATAACTTTAAAGTTGAATTAAAATTTCTACCTTCTACAATTTGGTTTGCAATATTTACCAACTTTCGTGATTAATCTACGTTGGAGAATCTGCTTCCACGTGTACTCGACTTTACTTGTCAGTGCGGATCTCTCCCTTACCACATTATTTATTCTTTATTAAAATAGTTTCACGAGTAGATGTACTATTTGAAAAAATAAAAAAAATTATTATTTCCTTTTTTAGGAAAAATAGTAATATTTCTTATTTAATTAAGAATTTAATAACTATTTACCGATTACGTAAATGAATTTCATAGCAATAGTAACATTTCTTTTAAACATAAAATTATGATATTAATTTGGTGAAAATATATAATGATATAATAAAATAGTAAAATGTAATAGGACATTTGTATAAAATTTGCTTGTAGTTATTAACCTCTATATTGGTCACAGAAATATATTTTTAGTGATTTAATAAAAAAGTTGTTTGTAAATTCTTAATATCACATGTTTTTAAAACATCTTAATAAAGTATCTGATATTTTAATAAAGTATAAAAAGGAAAATCCATAACTTTTATTTTTATACTCTAAAACATCAAAAGTATTGAATACTTTCATTTAATAATTAAAATTATTTTAAAATTTAACTAAGATAATTTACAATTGATTCCATTAATCTATCCAACTTCTGTAAATTAAATTTATGTAGAGAATTACTCCAATTTGAGATGGAGAAAGGTATCTGATGCTTTCATCATAGCCAAATTCATGTATTGTCTTATGTTCAATGTCTTTCTATAATACAAAAGTCCCAAGAGTTATTTTAGTTTAATATATCAATTTTTGGAAGTTAACTTTTTTTTTGACCAAGGAAGTTAACTTTTATAAACTATGTTTTCTTTTTGTAGCTAGTTTACTTTTCAAGAGTTTTTTTTACAGGTACTTTGAATGTGTAAAATATGTTTATCAACACTGACGAGAGTTGGTCAAAGTGACAACTGAGTTTGGATTCCACTCCAATGTCTCAAGTTTAAATTTTGAGTATGACAAAACTTCTGTTGGGAGGGAAGAACCACAAAGATCGGCAAAAAATATATACACATGATCTGTCAAGTTCTCCGGTGTAGATTAGTCACGGTAAAAAAAATATTTATCAAAAGTTAACATTCATACGATTTATTGTATGCATCAAAAACATCAAGTTATGAACCGTTTGAAAGTGAGTTTGCAATCAAAAGTTAACTTCAACACATTATAATTAGTCCAAAAGCTAATTTCTTTAGAGACTTTTTTTTTAGTTTTCAATGGCTAAAAATAAAAAATTAAAGTTCAAAACACGCTAAATATATTAAAATAAAAATATTGTATTTGTACTTATAATAATAATAATAATAAGGGTTAAATATGTTTTTAGTCCCAATAAAATTTCACTATTTTGTTTTTAATCCCTATAAAAATTTTCATCAACTTTTAGTCCTATACAATTTTACAATTTCGTTTTTAGTCCCTATAAAATGCCAACTTATGTATACACATTGAATTTTTGAGTGATGATTTGCATAAATGTCAAGGACATTATAAACATCTCTCCCACAAAAACTTCGAATTTTCTAACATGGGATGAATTAAATATTTTAAGTGCAAAAAATCCAAGAAACAAATTGAAGGAAATACTAACCTAGAAATCCAAATTTGAGCTTATTCTTTGTGTGAGTGATAATTTTAATATATCCTTAACATGTATTCAAAATGTCATTCAAAAATTCTAAAGGTATAGATGAGTATTCATGATTTTACATTTTGTAGGGACTAAAAACAAAATTGTGAAATTTTGTAGGGACTACAAGTGGATGAAAATTCTTATAGGAACTAAAAATAAAATAGTGAAATTTTATAGGGACTAAAAGTATATTTAACCCTAATAATAATTACAAGATAAGAGTCAAAATAAAATTGTTCGTACCTTGGTCGACTTGAAGATCCGTCCCAGGGTAATCAATAGCGGTGGCTCGGATGAGAGGACGGTGACTTGGATCCAAACCGCTACTCGTGGTCGAAGTCATTTGCGGTGGTGGTATCTGCAAGCATTCTAATGCTTAAGTCAGCATTAGAAGTGGAGATGTGTGGTAAAAATGAGAACATACTTGGTCTTGAAGGGGTGCAATCCTATTTATAGACATCAGAGATGTTGTCGAACCGTTGGATGAGGCCGCTTCAATCTGGGCCGTCCAGAGGCATCCTTCGCTTGGTGGCGCTGGTGGGTTGGGTGAAGCAAGGCAGTTGGGCCAAGTCCAAACTCGAGTTAGGGCGTGCCCGGTCGAAATAGTGTCCCAAGTCGAGGTCACCACGGAGATGAGGCGGCCTCGGCTGAGGCCGGATGTTACGGGGATGACTGAATCTGCTGATGCGACACGGGTCATCCTGTTAGGAGCAGATTGCTTGATGTTACGTTTGAGTGAACCGATGTGGTGCTTGGGGAACCGAGGAGGCCTGTCATTATTACAACGCAGTCTCCACTGCATTGATGAGACACATTGATGGGACATGTCGGTTCAACTCCCGACCTCTGGAGGTCTATATAAGCCAGTATGAAGAGCTCATTCCTCATTTCGCAAATTTGAAAACTTCCTCTTCCTTGTGACTCCGGTGACCTGAGATCACTTTTGCCCTCCGACCATCGTGCCGACGTCTGCCTTCACCGTGTTCCGCCGTGTTTTCTGGATTTTTCTACGGTCTGAATCCAGTGTTCATTAATTCGGTGTCAATCTTCAAGCCGAGCTAGCCTTATCTTGGAGCCAGGGTTAGTTTTTCACGCCGCTCTAGTGTTTTTTCTTTCCTCGAACGTATGGCGAGGGTGGCCGCTCCGCGGCAGCGGCCATCGACGCCTACTTTCGGGGAGAGTGGATCGCCTCGACCCGCACCGGGTCGGAGTCAGATTTATATTAGTTCCACGTGCTGACGTCGGCGCCCTCCCCTTGCAGTTGAATGGTCAAGCACCGAACCGAAGAGAGCCAACCGCTTCTTCTCTTGGGCAAACTAATCTTGAAGATGTCGACTGATGGTAGGCCGCGGGAGCCGGCCCTAGAGGGCGTTCGGTCGTTATTCTCTTCTTCGCAAGCTTCGTCATCAGGGAGGTTCATCAGCCAATCGAGAGATTTCGGCCTCGATGGTGAATATCGCCAGCGAGTTCTAGAGATCGTTGAGGCGAAAATGCGAAAGCCATTTCCTAAACTCGAGACAACGCCGAGGACGAGGACTCGGTTTAGATGGTCGGACATCGTATAATTGGGTCTTGACCGAAATCACGCAACACAAAGCCCGAGTTTAAAACATATGTGCCTCTATCCTCCTTTAGGAAGTATATCGTCGTGCCTCTGGGGCAGAGGTGGAAGTTGGAGTCGGCAGAAGACTGTGTTGTGTGCACCAAAGTTCCTGACAACGACTTTGGCTTCTTCTTTTACGGAGTGTTGATGGATACTATGGGGATCCGGATCCCACTCACCGAGTTCCAGTAAGGGGTTATCGACTTTTTGAGGTTGGCCCCTCGCAATTAGCCCCAAATTACGGAGTGTTGAATGTGTCGAAGAAATCTATATTATCTCTTTGTCTAAAACCTTTGGCTACAAGGCGAGCCTTGTATTTATCAACAGTGCCATCAGGTTTTAGTTTCTTTTTCAAAATCCATTTACAACCAATGAGTTTGCAACCAGGAGGCAAGTCCACTAAGTGCCATTGAAAATTCCAATGTGGGACTTTTTATAATTTATACACAATTCATTGACAATTCCAACATTGGCATCTAAACCTATATAGCCTGGTCAAATTTTCAGAAGATATTGGATGCCACCACTTAAAAAAGTTTCATCCAAGAAAGGTCTCAAAACCAAGCCCTTAATTCCACTACGTCATGATTGCTGCCCAAGATCACAGATTACCAGTGCACCAAGGTGAAAGCTAAGATACAGACAAAAAATGTAAAATGGAGATTGCTTTGAAGAAAATTACATTTACAAAGACTTTCACAAAATTCTATTTAGTATCCAATGAGATTGTGTTCAAAGTTCAATCTTAAGAAATTGTTTTCAGACGTACTGTTATATTCCAATTTTGTCCGTTCTCTTTTCTAGTTACGATCATTGTTATTATGATTTATTTAGTTTACGTGTCACGAGTACAAGGTGATATTACTACGAGAAAAAACTTTTCGAGCTCACTCAATGTCGTCTCATTTTTAATTTGGGCCAACGCTCAACAATTCGTTCTATCAGGCCGAAATTCCATTTGGTCCTTGTTTTTGGCCCGACTTCACTTTTATTTTTTGTTCACTTATTTTATTAAACAAAAATCATAAAATCACAAAAAATGTGTACAAAACCAGTTTTATCAAAAAATATTTAAATTCACCCAAAATAATTCAAAAATCCAAAAAAACGAAAATAACAAAAAAAGCCAAATAATAAAGACTTGATGCTATATTTCGGCTGGCTTCAGGCCGACTTGCCCTTGCTCTCCAAAGCCCACACATATCAGATCTGCAAAATAGTCAAAATCCAGTCAAAACCTAATTAATGTTGATAACCTAATTTTAACTATAAAAACATAGTCAAACCATCAGTCAAAGGACACACATACAGACTGCAAAAATAACCAAAAAACAAGGAATAGGGGTTCACATTGAAAATCACTGAAACACTAAACACGAAACTTCGAGAAGCAGCAAGAGAACACAAGCAGTCCCAGAAGCGGTAAAAAAGACAGTAGCAGCCACAAATCTCGCAAAGGAAACGTAACAGAGGTTGGAACACAGGTTGGTTCCTATATGTCTATTGAAATACGCATACAAACTGGAAATCAAATTTTAGAGTATGCTAACACGAATCATACACAAAATAGGGTTTTAAAAAATGAGATTAGTCTCTTTTGGTAACTCCAGTTCTGATTAGAACAACAAACACAACCATCAGGCCAAATCACAGATTAGAAACTAGAGTAAAAGAGAGAATGAGAGTAGAAGGAGATGAGGAATAGTGTTGAAAACCAACAACAGAAAAATGAAATAGGAAGAAGAAGAGTAGGAACAGAACTAAAAAAATGAAAAAAGGAGAGAAAGAGACGAACCAGTAGCGGAAACACGTCGTCGGACCCGTTCGTCGTCGTCACCACCACCACCCACAACACTTCCCCTCGCCGTCGAGCTCCTTGTCACAGCCGCCAAACCTCCTTCGACGTGTGTCCCTTCGTTTCTCTTCTACCGATGTGTGTTTGCAGCATGTGTTTGCGGCGCCTTTGGAGGAGGGAAGAGAAAAGTTAGGGTTTGGTAACCCATCAGGTCCGAATATTTAGCGCTTCCCTCCTTTAGTTCTTTTTTTAATTATTTTTTTGTTTTTTTGATTGTTGTTCGCATCCTCTGATTTTTTAGTGTAACACCCCCTTTTTCTCAATAGTAATTTAATTTAAAATCAGAGTTCAAAAATCTTTTTCTCTTTTGTAATACATCCTCAAGGGAATGCTACGTTCACCAAAACATCACTTAAATCTAGTCAACAATACTTTTCACTAATAAAAATAATTGCGTGATACATAGCACGACTTTAATGGGGCGAACCCTCAAAACACCGGTTCCTTAAGTCATACTTCACCAACTTACAGTTCAACAACTTAAATTAAAACAACTAATAGACTACTCGTCCCCCCAGTGCTACGTATCAGAGCAAGACTCCACAACCAGACCGAGGAAGGAAGAACCTTCACTCGGGATCACCTGCACGTTGCCGACATAAGAAGCATCATAGAAAGCAGAAGGGTGAGTCTCTAGCACATATAATAAAATGTATGATAAACATTATGTTAGAGAAAGACAACTAGAAACACCCCTACTCAATAGACAAACACACATCATCAAGTTATAAAACATCAACTCCTAATCATCAAGAACATCACCAATATGCATGAGTGTATGCATGAATGCAACCAAACACCAAGGGTATAATGCATGTGGTACCATTCGCCATTCCGGCATATCCGTTGCTATGATATGAAGACCAAAGTCTCAATATCAAAGCCGAAGCCTATGTCCGTCGCTTTGATGCATATGAGGCATGTGACTCCATGAACAATGCATCAACCACAAACAATCACATCATGTATGAATTCACACCGCCATCGGTGATAGGCGGTCAAGCCCCCAATATCCGCCATCCTTTGGTGATATGCAGCCAAGCCCCCAATATCCGTCGGTGGGGATATGCAAGCCAAGCCCCAATATTCGTCATCGGTGATATGCAGCCGAAGCCCCCAATATCCAATCCACCGGATTTACCTCCGTCATTTAATCCACCGTCATTACACCGACATTTAATTCACCAACACCTCATCAATAGCTCTATGGCTAACGCCAAACTCACCGGACTCATCGACACCAAAATCAATTGCTCTATGGCTAACGTCAAACCCATCGGTCACTAGCTCTATGGCTAACCTCAAACTCATCGGACACATCGGCACCAAAAGTAGTGGACTATACTGTCACTACAAGAACCAAACGTCACCTAAGTACTAAACTGGCTCCACCATTCAGCCACTTAGACATACTCAGCACCAAACAACACCCAAATTTGCGCCTGGCAGAAACCTGCGCCACACTGGCGTCAAAACAGCACCTCGGCACACTCACACTGCACCTCGACATACATACACTACCCTTCGTCACACCACACTGCACTTTGGCACACCACACTGCACCTCGGCACACCTACACTACCCTTCGTCACACCACACTTCTTCACATCCATACTTCGACACCTACACTTCGTCACCACTACAACACTACACTTCGGTACTCCTACACCTTGACAACACTAGCTTCGACATACATACACCTAACTTCGGCAACTACACTTCAGTATACATAATCTACACTTCGGCAACTACAAGTCGCCTCCCATTCACTTACACTTCGTCACGTCTACACGACGACACTTACACTCCGATACATCTACAACTCAACACATACACCTCGACACATCTACACATTGACTTCAATATACTTCGACCCACTACACGTCGACACTTACACTTCGATACAATTACACCTCAACACATACACCTCGGTATATATACACTATACCTCGACAACTACACTTCGGCTTATATACACAACACCTCGACCACTACACTTCGTCTTAGATACACTACACCTCGACAGCTTCACTTCGACTTAGATACACTACACCTCGACGCCTTCACTCGACTTAGATACACTACACCTCGAGCGACTTCACTTCGACTTAGATACACTACACCTCGACAAAGATCACTCGACTTAGATACACTACACCTCGATGCGACTTCACGCCGACTTAGATACACTACACCTCGGCAACTTCACTCGACTTAGATACATTACACCTCGATTACACTACCTTACCACGCTTCCTCACTTCACCATCACTCACCTCGGTTGCACTACCTTGGTTATACTCCTTCACTTCACCATCACTCACCTCGGTTACACTACCTCGGTTACACTTCCTCACTTAACCATCACTCACCCTGCTACACTACCCCTGTTACACTTCCTCACTTAACCACCACTCACCTTGCCACACTTCCTCACTTAACCACCACTCACCTTGGTACTACACTTCGGCACATACATACTTTGACTCACTATCCTTCGACGCACACACCTTCGACGCACATACCTTTGACGCACACATCCTTCGACGCACACATCCTTTGACGCACCTACCCTTCTCGGCACACAGTAATACTTCACTCGAATGGCGCCCTAGGCGCCTAAACCTCATCTTCCCTCTTTTCTTTGATTCTCATACTATGATCAAACTTAACCCACAATTTACCCAACGCACATCAAAGTAACAACGAAGGAGCCAACACCAACAATAGCGTCCTTGCGCTTAGGGTTCCTTAGATCCCATTTCTTTCCTAGGTCTTTCATATGACCAACCATCTACAACACATACACACATCACAATTTCACCAAATTGACTCAACCACAACATCAATCACACAATCAACAACACAATCAATACAACAATCATCCTAGAGTCTAACCCACACATAACACTCATCATATACTCTATTATAGGTGAAAGAGAGCCCCCTTACCTTATTGAAGAAACTAGTACTCTCTCCACCAAGAATCACCAACCATCACCAACAAGCAAACTCCTCTTCCTTGGACTTGAACTCTCCACGCCAAGATCTTCTCTCTTCTCCTCCTTAAGGCTATATCACTCTCTCTCTCTCTATACTCACTTTACTCTTTGACTTTTCTTTGTAATTGGTTGCAAATGAACTCTCTCACCATCGACACCTAAACTTATCTCATGGATATGGGCCTAACTATCATGGGTCTCTATTCACACCTCCTCCATTACTTGCACTACTCCCTCTTTTAATTAAATTACCACTCACTTTTTACTAACCACCACTCCTCATTTACATCAAATACCCTATCATTATTTTAATATAACCAACCAATATACCACTTAATTAAATAAATACTTGAATTATTTTTGGGGCGTTACAACTCTCCCCCACTTAGAATATTTACGTCCTCGAAAATCTCATCAATTACATGAACACATCAATTCCATCAATCTTATTCCTGCTCCCAACTATCAACAACACCCTTACCGGAACTCTATTCTCAGGGTCACCAAAGTCTCACTCGATTATCCAAACACCATTAATCTACCGTTAGGGAACTACACTATAGCAATTACTTAAAGTACTAATGCTCATCTCTTACGTCGATCTATATCCAAGCTACAAACAATGCCCTCCTCATCTCTGCATTCCTATTCCCCGTACTGAATTCTAATCCTTTAATCACCAAAGTTACACATGACCACCCATATCCTATATAGGTACTTATTCGACTACCATACTCTTAATAACAATTATTCTACCTCAGGTGTCCCATAAACCGCATTTCTAAACTCTTTCCAAAAAGGCATGCTTTATCACTTTGCATGAACTTCAAACTCAAAGTGTCGATCCTTGTCTTTACATCTCCCTACTATCAACCCCCAAATCAAAACACAAACATCCATAAGGCACCTATTTATCTAAAATTAAGAGTCAACCAAACTTGCACACACCACTCAATTAATCAAGTTGAAATTAGTACATATCCAAAATTTATAATAACCACGAGTTATTGTCGCCTCTTTCATTGGGGATGAGTTATGGGGTGATCATCCCTCCTACTCACGCAACCAATTAGTTAAGGTCATAAAACTACGTCTTTTCAAATTTACACATACCACAATCGAAAGACTTTTTTTAACGCAGCTTCAGAGTGCGAAGGCGTCGCCACGACTCCCACTCTTTTGACGTCGTTAAAACCCTTCTAATCACACATACCTCAATCATACAAACAACAAATCCACAAACAACTACAAGCAATGCTACAACCATCGCCATTTATTTTAATTTCACCTATCTCAATGATACAATCAACAATGCAAGCAACCAAACAAAATCTACAACAAAGTCTCCGCTTGAGATCGACAAGGACTCGAGACACTACGATCGACAAACTTGGCCGAACAGATCGAATCGCTTTGATACCAACTTCAGTAACACCCCCTTTTTCTCAATAGTAATTTAATTTAAAATCGAGTTCAAAAATCTTTTTCTCTTTTGTAATACATCCTCAAGGGAATGCTACGTTCACCAAAACATCACTTAAATCTAGTCAACAATACTTTTCACTAATAAAAATAATTGCGTGATACATAACACGACTTTAATGGGGCGAACCCTCAAAACACCGGTTCCTTAAGTCATACTTCACCAACTTACAGTTCAACAACTTAAATTAAAACAACTAATAGACTACTCGTCCCCCCAGTGCTACGTATCAGAGCAAGACTCCACAACAAGACTGAGGAAGGAAGAACCTTCACTCGGGATCACCTGCACGTTGCCGACATAAGAAGCAACATAGAAAGCAGAAGGGTGAGTCTCTAGCACATATAATAAAATGTATGATAAACATTATGTTAGAGAAAGGCAACTAGAAACACCCCTACTCAATAGACAAACACACATCATCAAGTTATAACACATAAACTCCTAATCATCAAGAACATCACCAATATGCATGAGTGTATGCATGAATGCAACCCAACACCAAGGGTATAATGCATGTGGTACCATTCGCCATTCTGGCATATCCGTCGCTATGATATGAAGACCGAAGTCTACAATATCGAGGTCGAAGCCTATGTCCGTCGCTAGTGATATAAAGACCGAAGTCTACAATAACGAGGCCGAAGCCTATGTCTGTCGCTTTGATGCATATGAGGCATGTGACTCCATGAACAATGCATCAACCACAAACAATCACATCATGTATGAATTCACACCGTCACTGGTGATATGCAGGCCGAAGCCCCTAATATCCGTCACTGGTGATATGCAGGCCGAAGCCCCCAATATCCGTCACTGGTGATATGCACGCCGAAGCCCCCAATATCCGTCACTGGTGATATGCAGGCCGAACCCCCAATATCCGTCACTGGATTTACCTCCGTCATTTAATCCACCGTCATTACACTGTCATTACACCGTCATTTAATTCACCAACACCTCATCAATAGCTCTATGGCTAACGTCAAACTCACCGGACTCATCGACACCAAAATCAATAACTCTATGGCTAACGTCAAACCCATCGGTCACTAGCTCTATGGCTAACCTCAAACTCATCGGACACATCGACACCAAAAGTAGTGGACTATACTGTCACTACAAGGACCAAACGTCACCTAAGGACCAAACGTCACCTAAGGACCAAACGTCACCTAAGGACTAAACTGGCTCCACCATTCAGCCACTTAGACGTACTCGACACCAAACAACACCCAAATTTGCGCCTGGCAGCAACCTGCGCCACACTGGCGTCAAAACAGCACCTCGGCACACTCACACTGCACCTCGACACACATACACTACCCTTTGCACACCACACTGCACTTTTGCACACCACACTGCACCTCGGCACACCTACACTACCCTTCGTCACACCACACTTCTTCACATCCACACTTTGACACCTACATGTCGACACCTACGCCGTCACCACTACAACACTACACCGGTACTCCTACACCTTGACAACACTAGCTTCGACATACATACACCTCACTTCTCGGCAACTACACGCCCGGTGATACATACTCTACACTTCCGGCAACTACAAGTCGACTCCCATACACTTACACTTCACACGCCTACATGACGACACTTACACTCCAATACATCTACACCTCAACACATACACCTCGACACATCTACACGTTGACTTCAATATACTTCGACCCACTACACGTCGACACTTACACTTCGATACAACTACACCTCAACACATACACCTCGGTATATATACACTATACCTCGACAACTACACTTCCCGGCTTATATACACTACACCTCTAACCACTACACTTCGTCTTAGATACACTACACCCTCGGCGACTTCACTTCGACTTAGATACACCACACCTCTAATGCATTCACTTCGACTTAGATACACTACACCCGGCGATGACTTCACTTCGACTTAGATACACTACACCCCTATGCATTCACTTCGACTTAGATACACTACACCTCGGCGCCTTCACTCGACTTAGATACATTACACCTCGATTAAACTACCTTACCACGCTCCTCACTTCACCATCACTCGCGCCTCGGTTGCACTACCCCGGTTATACTCCTTCACTTCACCATCACTCACCCGGTTACACTACCCGGTTACACTTCCTCACTTTACCATCACTCACCCTCGGTTACACTTCCTCACTTAACCACCACTCACCTTGCCACGCTTCCTCACTTAACCACCACTCACCTTGGTACTACACTTCGGCACATACATACTTTGACTCACTATCCTCTCGACGCACAAACCTTCGACGCACACACCTTCGACGCACACATCCTTCGACGCACACATCCTTCGACGCACCTACCCTTCCGGCAGACACACACGTAATACTTCACGCCGAATGGCGCCCCTAGGCGCCTAACCTCATCTTCCCTCTTTTCTTTGATTCTCATACTATGATCAAACTTAACCCACAATTTACCCAACGCACATCAAAGTAACAACGAAGGAGCCAACACCAACAATAGTGTCCTTGCGCTTAGGGTTCCTTAGATCCCATTTCTTTTCTAGGTCTTTCATATGACCAACAATCAACAACACATACACACATCACAATTTCACCAAATTGACTCAACCACAACATCAATCACACAATCAACAACACAATCAATACAACAATCATCCTAGAGTCTAACCCACACATAACACTCATCATATACTCTATTATAGGTGAAAGAGAGCCCCCTTACCTTATTGAAGAAACCAACACTCTCTCCACCAAGAATCACCAACCATCACCAACAAGCAAGCTCCTCTTCCTTGGACTTGAACTCTCCACGCCAAGATCTTCTCTTCTCCCTCCTTAAGGCTATCGCACCTCTCTCTCTCTCCACTCACTTTACTCTTTGACTTTTCTTTGTAATTGGTTGCAAATGAACTCTCTCACCATCGACACCTAAACTTATCTCATGGATATGGGCCTAACTATCATGGGCCTCTATTCACACCTCCTCCATTACTTGCACTACTCCCTCTTTTAATTAAATTACCACTCACTTTTTACTAACCACCACTCCTCATTTACATCAAATACCCTATCATTATTTTAATATAACCAACCAATATACCACTTAATTAAATAAATACTTGAATTATTTTTGGGGCGTTACATTTAGCACACCCCCTGTCGTGACCGGGATCTCGACGTAGACTGCTCGAAAATATGTGATTTTAGGAGTCGCCAATCAATTTATTAAAATAGGAAAAATTGAGAAAAACCTAACCTAATAACTATTGGTCTGCGTAACTAGGTCGGATTCGGGAGTCGGTTATCCATAGGGAAGGGCAAAAACTTAATTCCACTGCACCTCTAATACACCTGTCCTAAGACAGTTACCCTAAATTTGATTTGTGCAAATATTAAATCGCTTACTTATTTGTTTACCCCAAAAATAATATTTAGAAAAAAGCAACTATTTACAAGAAAATAAAATTAAGACCAAATTAAGAAATTTTAGTTTTTGACTTGACAGGGAATCCATGCTCCTACGTACCCTCCGGTGCAATGAGAGACTCAAAAGTCACGTAGTTCTTCCTGAAAAATTTGTTGGTTGGTTGATTTTAATTTTGAAGAGGTTTAAGATCTAAGTTGTACAACTTGAGTCTCTTAAACTGGTATTGCGGGATTGATAAGATGTACATCTCGATCAAACTCATTTTTTTAGTTTTTCAAGGGGTTTAGGGCCAAGCTGTACAACTCAGGCCTCTTAAGCCGATATGGCGGATTTGATAAGATGTACATCTCGATCAGATCGTAATTCTGTTATTATTTTTAGTTTTTGAAGAAAGAAAAAAAATTGTGTATTGAGAAAAATGATAAAACTAACAATTAAAAAACTAGAAAACTATACACATAAATAAATAAATATATACATAAATAAATAACTAAATAAATAAACAATAATTAATTGATAAATAAATAAATAAATATGTACATAAACACATAAAAATGTAATAATAAAAATAAATAGATAAATACGAGACTAACTTTAACACAATGAATGTCGAACCGACAGAGTAAATCGACTGTGTCAACCGCGAACCAGGCTTCTATCTGGTCCATTTTGACCCCAAAACCAAAAACCGCTTTGAGAATCGGAAAGCCGACTCAAAACGTACCAAATGATCAAAGAGAGGATTTTAGTGAAATGGGCCGCAAAGGCTTGACCCAAAAGATCACTTATCCCGCCAATGATCTCCTCTTCCTAATCTTCACCTCTCAACCTCTTTTATAGCCAATGCTGCTGAGGGTTCTTCTATCTTGCAAACGATGAGGTACTAAAATAAGATAGAGAAAGCAATTTCTGTTTTTCTCAAACTTGTCACCGTAAAAGTGCGATTCTGGATTCGTTAACCATTGGACCGTCTTCATTTTTTTAATGTAGGTTCGTGAGACATATGTTCCGGGTGTATCAAAGAAATACGAATCGCCAGCAAAGAATTGGACTGCGCGCCCCCATCTCGTCGCCCAAACACGCCGCTTGGAGCGCAATTCTCGCCGAAAATCTCGCTAACGGTCGGACCTCGCAGATATATACGCCATTCGCATATGGCATCGTGCACGTTCTCTAACCTCAGGTTATCCGCCTCGAGCGACCTCTCACTAGATCGTCGGAGTGTCTTTGCAGTACCACCCGAGGTGCTCAACGCGTGAAGCCGGGACCTGGTCCTTTCACTCTTTCAACGACCGCCCATAGACGAATCAACCAACACTTCAACACTTCATTGGTCAAGGTACGATCAATTGGCGACCACGATGGGAGGCCCGCGGCGCTATCCTACCTCTTTCATGGCTCCACGCGACCGCCCCCGACGCTGGCCACTTCGACTCAATCCTCGAGGCAGATCGCCAGCAGCGGACCCGGAGGGCGCGGCCGCCACGATCCACGAGTCTCAAGGACTTCCACGACAAGAGCCTTCGCAGCACAACGGCGGTCGTGGACCTATCCTCCAACGAGTTCAACGGCGTTCTCGGGACTTGCCGCCGAGCTAGTTGAAGCGGGCATTCAGAACCTCTACCGATCATGTCACTCAAGCCGCTTTGCAGATTACGCAAAACAAAAATCAAGTAATCGCATCGAGATGCGCCATCTCTCACGATCGAAGAGGTTCGATTCCGGCGCGCCCACGCGGAAGACGGAGAACCTTCACCT
Source organism: Oxytropis ochrocephala (assembly GCA_020916435.1). Lineage (NCBI taxonomy): Eukaryota > Viridiplantae > Streptophyta > Magnoliopsida > Fabales > Fabaceae > Oxytropis > Oxytropis ochrocephala. The sequence continues at coordinate 99,290,729 of CM037089.1, forward strand.
CGTCGCCCGGCCGCGACGAAGACACCGCCCTCCTCGAAGGAGCATTTCGCCGAGAAAGCACTACTCATCGCCTCTCCGGCAAGAGAAAAGCAGGCACGCAGATCACCCCTGCGCAGAAGCAGCGTAGACGCGCTCGATGTCCTATGATTATGAAGATCCTAGCTACCGCCCCGACGCGGCCGCTCACCTACCGTGTACTCCTCCAATGAGTCGTCCGGTCACGTCGGCCGAGCGAGATCTTGGGATTCTCGAAGAAGAGTGGAAGATTACAGAGATGGAAGAATTAGGGACGTTTCGCGATCGCCAGAGAGAGCCAAAGCGAGCGACCGTAAGGCCTCCTCAGCTTCCACCAACTGGCCCATCTGGAGGATTCTATGGAATGCCGGGCAACGAGGCATGCCTCGCAATGCAACCCTTTGGGTCGAACGGCATTCAGAACGAACATGGCCCGTTCTCCAGGGAGATCAGGCGTTATAAGATTCCGAGAGATCTCCGCAAGCCGCCCAATCTCAACAAGTTTGACGCACGAGGAGATCCGCACAAGCATCTCCGTTACTTCAATAATTATCGCCGCTATAGAGAGTTGGGACCGACCATGAAATGCGTGCTTTTCCCCGCCTCTCTGACGGGCGGTACGAGCATTGGAATGGTGGGAGTCTCTGCGACCCAATTCCATCTCCTCTGGGACGCACTGATCGAATATTCTCGCCCCACTACACCGCAAACCGCCAATATCGGTATGAAGAATACTTGGACTCTGTTGTTCAAGGAGATAATGACGCCGAGGCAAGATATCGACCGGTTTAATACCGAGGCCGAGTCCGCTCGTGACTTGTCGACAAGGACAAGCTAAAATATCCGAGCGTGGTATCCGACAGGACCACCGGTTCGTGGAAGAATTCACTCTTAACCATTACCAAGATCTCGGCTACTTCTTAACGAGGCTAACGCCCACATGGCGCACGAAGAAACCTTGGCAAGAAGGAAGGCCGTCCGCCGCACGACCTAAAGAAGAAAATAGCAAGCCGGCGGAGGGCATGAAGGTCGCCGCGACAATCGGGCCCGACTTTCGAGATAAGACGTTCGATCATCGCGACTCGGCTAAACGCTCTCTGTTGTACGATCTATAGCGAGTGCAAAACAATGAATTTGTGGGAGTAAAGCGGCCCGATCCACTCGTGCTCAAGAAGGGCACGACCGACTAAAAGATACCGCTGCGTTACCACAAAAGCAAGTGGTCATGATACTAACGATCGTGTGGCCTCAAAGATGATATTGAAGAGCTCATTCGAAAGGAAAGTTGGGAAAGTATGTGAGCGAGGAAGGCGACCGACCTCAAGAGAAGCGTATGAAACCGATCCCGACAGAGGGAAGGCGCTCTAGTTGTTTCGGCGCCCAAGAGAAAGACCGGCTCAAGATCGAGGAGCCCCGGTCCCGCAGGTCGCGTTGCTATGGTCATCCACGGTGGCAACCTCGGGACCGTAGAGAATCAAAGAAAGCCACCAAAAAGAAGTGGGACGAGCTCACGATGGTCGGTTCAACATCAACGACCCCACCGGTCTCGAGCAGACCCCATCTCATTTGGAGACGGACGACACGCACGATGGCGTGCCAAACAATTATGTTCCGTTGGTAATCGTGGCGATCCCGCCAATACCGAAGTTCAAAGAATCTCGTCGACGAGGAGCTCGCCGACATCATGTTTGAAGGCTTAATTGACAAGATCAAGGTTGACCGGAGCGAGATAATTCCCTGAGCCGAGCCAACACCCTTAACGGGCTTCAATGGAGCGGCCACCTACCCGCTGGGAACGATCGAACTCATGGTCACATTTGGTGACGACACTAGAGATAGCAACTTGTACAGGACGGTCCGCACGACGTTCCTCGTACTCCCCCTCAAATCATGCTATCAGTGCATCATTGGTAGGCCGACCCTGGGCAAGCTAGAGGCCGTGGTATCAACAGTACACCGAAGATGAAATTCTACAAAGCACAAGGACGACCAGTGTAGTTACCCCGGCGCCGACTTGAGGTCGCAAGACGAAGCCACGACTGTATCGACAAATTTGTGATGAGGTAGACCTCGCCCAAATGTTCGAAGCACTAGTGATGGCCATCAAGTCAATGCCACTGATCTGGATGCTCGGTGCCACGTTTGAATGTAATGAACAATTTGAGTGTAATGAATGACCGACCTATGAATGAAAAGCGCAGCGCTCTTTTCCCACCGGGTTTTTTACAGAGGCCCGACCTTTAGAAACATGATGTGTTCTTTACTTTCGCAAGAATGTATGACCGGCCGTCAAGATCGCGCGCGCAGCGAGCGATCAAGATTATCAACTTGGTCAACATAAGCGGATCGTCGAAACGATCTAAACCGAAGCGACCATCGAAATGGTCCCAATCGAGCGCCATCGAAATGGCCCGCGGTCACAAGGACCCACAAACAGAGTAGGCCCCGAGCGGTCTACAATCGAGAGATCATCGAAATGATCCCAACGGTTGCCATCGAAATGGCCCAACAACGCTAGGTCGTCGAAACGATCTACATCGAGCGCCATCGAAAATGGCCCAAGGGTTGAGCAATAACCCACAAACTCTAGGTCGACGAATCGATCTATATCGAGTGCCATCGAAAATGGCCCAAGGGTTAAGTGATAACCCATCGCGGTAGGCCGTCGAAACGACCTACCTTAAGAGCCATCGGAATGGCCCGATCAAGTGTCACCGAGAGGGCACCGCTTAGCGGTAAGAAATGCCGAGCGGCCTAGATTTAAAGTGCGCGAACTTAGAAAGACAAATGCAAGAAGCACGCAGACATAGCAATATAAATGTGAACGGGCGTAATTAAAGGCAAACGAAATTGTCATTACAAAACGAGGACGCCTTGGCCGATGCCGAGCGCCCACAAATCAAAAATCGCACGGCGCAGAGAAATTGTTGTGCCCGAAGGCAAGTTAAATCTGCGGTTACAAAATTTACACCTCGCAGCGGGCTTTAAAAGAGAATGGTGGTCGGGGCGAATGACGTTGCCTTGCTCGTTGACTTCGCAGCAACATGATCTTGTTGTTATCGACATATAGTGCTTGGGCTTGATCATCTTGTCATCAAAATTGATCTGCAGATCGGTATTCAATACCCGCACCTGCCCGAGAGCATTGAAAAACTGCTCAATTGCAGCCTCCCGACCGCCCGCCACCTTTCGATCGTTCCTCCACCTCGGCCTTATCGCCGCCTGTGTCGCTCTCTTGGCCGTACCATCAAGATCGGCCTTCAAAGTAGCGACTGAGCAAAGAAGCTCCTTGTTCCTTTGCCGCTTGGCGGTCATCCTCCCCTCGTTTGAGGGCCTCTTTCTTCGATGGAGGAGCTTGTCATATTTTAATGCGCCTCGCTTAAAGCCTTGCCCTTTCTCGCAAAATTCAGTCGAAGGGTTGTTAGTCGGTCAAACAAAGGTAAGGTGAAGAGTACAAGACTAAGAAAATAAAATTACCATCGATTCGGCCACCCGGCTCACGCCATGACTTTCTCGACCCCCATACAGAGAGAAGCGCAGAGCGCCATGGGTTTTTTCGGTCTCGCTTCCGGATCGCCGCACCCAAGCTTTCGAAATGAATGATGGGAATTTCTCCGTTGCAGTGGGCCGAGACCCGACAATCACGCTTGGGCTCGCTTGGGTGAGCGATCGACCGGGAGGAGGCGGACCGAGGCCTTCCGACCGCTTCTTCCCTTGGCTCTTGGGAGTTTGATGGACTTTTGAAGAAGATTCGTGGTTATCCCCACGAGAAACGTCAAGTCTTTTAGCCCTCCTTCAAAGCTCAGTGACGGCCAGCGGCGAGTCCGATTTTTGCCGGCCATTCTTTCTGCGAAATAACGAGCTATGAGTTAGAATAAAAGATTGACAAGACTGACAGCAAAAATATGAAAACAAGGTTTAAAGGCAAACCAATCTCGGCCTCCAATTCTTGGCCTTCAGACAAGACAAAAGGGTCGGCAAGGTATGTCGCCTTAGGATCTCGACGCATCATGCCCGCCAAATGACTTTATCATCTCCAAAGTCTCTGTCGGCCTCTCCTAGATCTTTCACTGCGTGTGTAGATGTAATCTCGGCCGCGCTGCAGAAATGAGCCTCATTCCACATAATCGGGAAGTAAGGGGGACCCAGCATCCCGTCCGGTTGAACCTCACAAACGACCTTCCCAGCCTCCTCGGTGGGAACGATCCAAAAATATTGACTTTTCCAGGCCGCTCCCAACGACTCTGGGAACGCTTTGAAAAACGGTGGTGAGTCTTCGCATCTTGAAGGAGACTTGCTCCTCTCTTCTCCTTGTTGGCCTTCTCTCGAGCCATTTCACTCAAGATAGCAAAGAAAAGCATCATCGACACCGCCGACCCCACGTCGTCCGCAAAGACTTAAAGTCTTTAAAAACGCCCATGCGTTTGGATGGAGGCGAGAAGGGGCGACCCCAATACGGGCGCAGAACATCGCGTTGGAATTCGATAAAGGGAGGGTAATCTTCATCTTCTCGAACACGAGCCGATACATCGTGAACTTGAAGTTGGAAGAGTAAGTCGCGATATCTTCGCCTCCTTCATGCCCTGTAATACCCTAATTTTGTCCGTCCCCTTAAGCCAATTTCAATCATGGAACTCAACTAAATCAAAATACCTTCGTTTAAATTAAGTAGGCATATTTGCTTAAATCGTATGTTCTTCAATTTAACCTTCGTATTTAGGTTTAGTCGTACATAAGTAGTGTTTTTAGTTAATGAGCTCATTTCTTCTATTTGAGTCTTGTTTTAGCGTATTCGCCTAGTCGACCCGCTCGCTCTTTGCGCTTGACCCACTCTTTTCCTTATTAATCTAATCTTGTGCAGTTAATTTATTTTGAGTATATGTGTATAGTCTAAAAATGCAAAAATCCTATTTAGTTTTATTTACAATTTAAAAGTGTCTAATAGTCCAAAATGCCAAAAAATATACTATTTAATTTTTATTCTGGACTGTATGTTCAAATGTCCCAATGTCCAAAAAATAATAATACAAATATACAAAAATAAATAAATTCGAAAATTACAAAAAAATAAAAAAATGTAATGCAAGCAGCAGCAGCAGTAAATCCGGGTTCAGCAATTGCTCTCCAAGTATTGGCCTCGATCTCGCCCAAAACTCGAAAAATAAGTCAAAGCCCGATCAAACCGTAATCAACGCTGAGACCTAAATTTCAACTATAAAAAAAGCGATCAAGCTACACGAATTTCAAGACAACCGTAAGACGACGAAAAATCAAACTCGATACAAAAAACAGATCATCCAAAATGTAGAGGGAACAACCACCATCACCAACCCTAAACCACCACTAATGTACCACCACCACTCACCCCTAAACCACCACTAATACCCACCACCACTCACCCCTAAACCACCACTAATGTACCACCACCACACACCCCATCGACCATCTCTCTCTCACTCAACCCACCACCGAACCGTCGCCCAAACGCAAACCGCTCTCCCACCGCTGTTCTCCATCCTCTCTCTAAACCGAGCCCCCTCTCTCAAAAATTGTCTCCAACTCACCACCACGAAACCCCACTTCGCTCACCCACAATCTCCTAAAAACCGTAAGTCAACAAAGGAATGGAGTAGAAGAGAAGAGAAAGTAAAACCAACGGAAAAAGGAGAAAAAGCGAACCTCGAAGTCCGTGCGCCACGGCCGAAGGCTCCGCCGTGGAACTCGTCTTCTCCGGTGAGCCCGACGGCCTCGGCCGCCACACTCACCGTCGCCCTTCCCTCTCTCGTTTTTGTCCCTGCGTTTTTCCCCTCTTCGTGTTATCTCTCTCGGTTTCCATCACTCTCTCGTCGGACCTCTCTCTCTCATGGCTGAAACCAGCCTCTTCTCTCCCCTGACCTCTCTGTGCGGCGCGCGTAAGGGGGAGGATGGAATTAGGTTAGTTTTTTTTTTCTCATTTAATGTGGGCTTATTATATCAGCCCTCTTTTTTTTTATTTCTTTTGTTTTTTTATCTGATTGCAAATCCCCACCCCCTAATTCATGCATGCGCCCCCACTCTCACTTAAGCCCAGTTTCTCATACTGGGCCCTCCCATATGCGAACTGGGCTTGCTGTTTACACCCCTTGTTCAGTTGCACAGCCCCCTGCGACTAATAACACCCCCATTTTTCAATTTTCATCTTTTTCGCTTTTTTAATTCTTTCTAACTCAAACACTTTCCCAACAAATCAAGAAACTTTGTTAGTATTCTTGTGAAGCCTTTGCTTGCATGAATCATTAACAATGAGGAACTAGTGGTGATCACTTGGAGCCTTTGCTCAATTGATCATCATGAATGCCTAATTTTTCTAAAAAACTTTCAACAAATCAAGAAACTTTGTTAGTATTCTTGTGAAGCCTTTGCTTGCATGAATCATTAACAATGAGGAACTAGTGGTGATCACTTGGAGCCTTTGCTCAATTGATCATCATGAATGCCTAATTTTTCTAAATACTTTCAATAAATCAAAAAACTTTGTTAATGGTTTTGAAGCCTCCGCTTGCATAATCATTAACAATGAGGAACTAGTGGTGATCACTTGGAGCCTTTGCTCAATTGATCATCATGAACGCCTAAATTTTCTAAAAACTTTGTTAATGGTTTTGCGAAGCCTCCGCTTGCATAATCATTAACAATGAGGAACTAGTGGTGATCACTTGGAGCCTTTGCTCAATTGATCATCATGAACGCCTAATTTTTCTAAAGGCTTTAAATAAATCGAAAAACTTTGTTAGTGGTCTTGCGAAGCCTTTGCTTGCATGATCATTAACAATGGAGTACTAATGGTGGTCACTTGGAGCCTTCGCTCAATTGACCATCATGAAAGCTCAGTTTTCACGACTAAACAAAATAAAAAATAAAAACCTAGAACTACGTAGCTTTGAATTCTCCATCGCACCTGGAGATACGTAGGAGCGGATCCCCTCCGTCAAGCACAACAAACCAAAAATATTTCTCCCTTCAAAAAAAACCAAAGCGGCTAACTCTCGTCAAGTGCCGCAAATAAAAACTCCATTAAGTCTTTTCAATTAAGAGGCAAATTTAAGTATTTTTCAAATCAACACTTAGAACCACACGTTTAATTAAAGGTTCCTTTCAAGAGAAAGGAGGTGTGGGGTGCTAATACCTTCCCCATGCCTAACCGACCCCCGAACCCAAATCTTCCGGTTTTCCAAAAGACCATCTGCCTTCCAAAAAGGTTTTTCTTCAATATTTTCCTTATAAAAAATATTGGTGGCGACTTCATTGTTCAAAAAAAGTTGTAAACGAAGAAAACCCCTCGGGGACTTTTTCGGGCGCAACAGCTGGCGACTTCACTGGGGACTAAAAGAAAATTTTCAAAAGAGGGTCGAGCCTAATTAATTAAATATGTGATTTGTGTGTTTGATTTGAATATTTTGTTTTTGCCTCTATTCTATTTCTTTCTCATACAAGCATTGTTGCATCCATATGCGTTCGCTTCTTCCTCTTCTATGATTGTTTTCCCTCTCTTATCCTCTTTGCTTATATGCTTCTTTCTTACATGCATTCTCCCCATTCTTATCATGTTCCCCCCTTCTTGGCTCCCTTTCTTGAGGTAAGCAATGCAATTGGTTGTCATTGAAACTCTAGGCTGACTTATTTGATGTTAAACCCTAGGGTAGACAACATGTTATTTTTTGCTTTTGTCTGGACTGTTCTGAATTTTCATTTGCAGGTGGGAAAGGGTAGCTATTTCTAGGTATTGTGCCCTCAGCACACACGCACACCCTATACTTGTGAGCGTTGAGTGGGGCCTAAAACCCAAGGTCTGAACAAAAACCTAGGAGAGTGGGAACGACTAGGATCGCCATTCGTAGACCTTTGTCCTGTATGGCTCTCATGAAAGTTCCGCCCAAGAGTACGCTTTGTCATGATGCCTCACACTTGGTAGCTTTCTACGATTGTGGGTGTTATCATGAGGAAAACTTTAGCTCTTGGTTGCCATTGTGAGGAAGTGATTAGAACTTACATGGGAGGATTACCCTTTTCGTCGACCTTAGACCCTAGGATTCCCACCATTCGTAGGACACAGGGGCACGCCTTTGTTTGTTGCATTCAGCTTAAGCATCCCTTTTTCTCAAACTTTATTTCAAAAGTTGTAAATTCTCTTTCATAAACACCTACATGAGGTGGCATGCAGCGTGTATCTTCGGAAATGTTCAAAGTACCACCAATTAAACCTCCTTTTATTACTATTTTTTTCATGTCATTTCGCATCCACATCATTTCGCATCCACATCATTTCGCATTCACATCATTTTGCACCATTGCATTTGCATCTAACAAAATCTTGAAAAAATTTGTCATTTGCACTCTTCATGCATTAAAGTTATAATCATACATATCGCATTGCATTGCATTCATTTAGTCATTCTTGTGTTCATGAGCGTGTTCCGTCATCGTAAAACCGTGCAAGTGGTTAAACATCGCTATTTGACGCGTGCGCAAGCAAGCGAACATGGACAACAATCAAGGCGACGACGATCGGGCAATCCACCGCCACATCGAATGCCGAATTCCGGAGATCCAAATCCTAATGGTCAGGGTCAGCAAGGTCAGAATCAAGGGAATCAAGTCCTTCTAGCTGAGATGGAAATCATGAAAGCTCAAATGGCATAGGTCATAAGAGTGCTGAGTGCCTTAAGAAATGTTGGTACAGTGAAGCTCATCTTTCTGCTGGGTAGACAATACCCCCTCCCTCCCGGGGTGGGGATCCCCAAGCCCTTCAAACAATGGTGCAATGGCCTCCCTTTGGTCTCCCACTAGGCTACACGCTCCGCGCATCGACACAAATCCCGGAGGAGATCCTCCAAGACGCGCGGCCGGCTCACCTGACGAGTTGCGAATGAAGTTGGAACAGGGACGCCAAGCCCAGATCCGATCCCAATCCTCGCATCGCTCCAGAACTCCGGCGGGTTTCAATCGGCCAATGACGGTTCATCCCCAAGTTCGGGGACAAACTCGGGAATACAATTCACTCACGTGACCCACACGTGAACCCAGCCGTAGTGACGATGAATAATCCTCATTATGGTGTGAATGGTTTCCCTCAGAATTACCCTACTGAAACCAGAAGTCAGTATCAGATGCTAGAGGAAGAAATCAATGAAGACGTAACACTAGTGCCTATAAAAGAGGGATGTTGGGATACCCTAGGGGAGCCCAATGGAAAGTTGGATTACTTAGTCAGATATGATGCTCCTGCGAGTGCTCAAACCGAATGAAAGACATCCAGCCTACAGGATGGGATGAGGAAGATGAGCAACACAACCAAGTTGCTGCCATCATGGATAGTTCTGAGTCTGAAGAGGGTGGGGCGAGTCTGGTTCGTCGGTGAAGAATTAAAGAATTGGAAGGCTGTTGATTCTCCTGTGACTTTTAATTTAAAGTAATTAGTTGTAATGCAACCCTGTGGCTCTGCCCAAGGCCATAAGGACCAGTTGTTAGGGGCACGCATGTTTTTGTTTTCAGAATCATTATCATCAATAAAAACGTTGTTTTTGAATCTCCATCAATAAAAATCATTTCTCCATATTTCATGTGTCCTCTTTCCTGTTTTATTATTGTTTGCTTGTTCGTTTCGCTTTTCATTCTGCTTTTTCGCTTCGGCAAAAGGCAGAACCACAGTAATTGTCTCTGAAAATAACAGTGCCAACAATCCCTATTACGACTTTGATCATCCAATTAACCAAACTGAAGGGGATGTTGATGAAAACTAGGAAACTCCTCCGGAATTAATGAGGTTAATAGAGCAAGAAGAAAAGATCATTCAACCTCATGGGGAGTCGATTGAGATCGTCAACCTGGGTACAGAAGAAGATAAAAGAGGAGTCAAGGTTGGTACTGCAATGGAGGATAAAGAGCGCAAAAAGTTGATTCAAACCGCTGACTACGACGTATTCGCATGGACTTATCGGGACATGCCGTGGTTGGAGCATGATATTGTTGAACACAAGTTGCCGGTCAAGCCAGAGTGCCCACCAGCCAAGCAGAAATTAAGAAGAATGAAGCCAGAGATGTCACTGAAAATCCGGGATGAGGTAAAGAAGCAGTTTGATGCAGGATTCCTAGCGATGGCCAAGTACCCACAAGAATCGCCAATATCGCCCCGGTTCCCAAGAAGGATGGGAAAGTCGGAATGTGCGTCGACCACGAGAGATCCGAATCGTGCTAGTCCCAAAGATGATTTTCTCTTCAAAAAAAAAAAAAAAGGAAAAAAAAAAAAAAAAAAAAAAAAAGGGAAGAGGGCAAATATATAGGAGTAAATAAATCATTGTCCTTGAGTTAATTTTTTGAGAAAACGAGCAATCGTGATTTGAAATAAAGTTCGACCATCTTCCCATATTCTCAAAAAAACTGTGCTACCCACTGTAAGCCAAAAAAATCCAAAAAATCACCCTAGACAAGGATCACCTCAAATATCAAAAAAGATGCATCACTTTTTATCAAGCTCACCCAAAATCAAAGAAAAAATCAAAGAAAAGAAAAAAAAAGGAAAAAGGGATTTAAAAATGAAAATCCCAAAAATACAAAAGAAATGTAAGTGGTGAGCTGATACACGTTACCACAAAACACAATAGATCCTTGTCTCAATAAACTGCAAATACTTCCCTTTGACCTCGGCATCCCGCCCTCCACCAACCCTTAGCCAGGAATAAAACTTCCAAACACCTCATCAAGCCAAATAACCATCATAAATCATCAAACGTCAGCCAACGCCGAATAAAAATCATCCTACCATTAGCTTCAAGCACTTCATTAAACCCAATCATCCTTCCTCCACAAAAACACACCCATTCCGATCAATGATCGATTGCTTTTGTTTTCTCAGAGTTTTAGCTTTAGGAAAATAAGTTTATTTACTTAAATATGTTTGTCCAAAAAAAAAAAAAAAAAAAAATCTCAAAAAAAGGAGAAAGAAAAATCAAAAGGCTGGCACTCCAAGATTCATTCAAGTTACATCAAGGCAAAGTTTTAGAGATCACCAAGTGGGTCGAAGCTGCCTCATATTCAAGTATAACCAGTTCAGTGGTTGCCAAGTTTGTCAAGAAAGATCTGATCTGCCGTTACGGTCTTCCCAACAAAATCATCACTGATAACGGCAAAGAGCTGAGCAAATAGAATGATGAAGGACCTATGTGCTGAGTTCAAGATTCAGCATCACAATTCATCCCCGTACCGTCCCAAGATGAATGGGGCAGTTGAAGCAGCCAACAAGAATATCAAGAGAATAGTGCAGAAAATGGTGGTAACCTACAAAGACTGGCACGAAATGCTTCCTTTCACTTTGCATGGCTATCGTACCTCGGTGCGTACATCGACTGGGGCAACCCCTACTCACTGGTTTACGGGTCGGAGGCAGTCCTCCCCATTGAAGTTGAAATACCATCTCTGCACGTGTTAATGGAGACAGAACTTGATGAAGCAGAGTGGGTTCAGTCCCGTCTTGACCAGTTGAACCTCATTGACGAGAAACGAGTAGCCGCGATGTGTCATGGACAGTTGTACCAACAGAGGATGATAAGGGCTTTTGACAAAAGAGTCTGTCCTCGTGAATTCCAAGAGGGAGATCTTGTACTCAAGCAGATCTTGCCGATACAGACGGACCCCAGGGGCAAATGGGCTCCCAAATACGAGGGACCTTATGTGGTGAAGAAGTCATTTTCAGGAGGAGCCCTAATCCTGGCAAACATGGACGGAGATGAGATTCCAAATCCAGTGAACTCAGATGTGGTCAAGAAATATTATGCCTAGAAAAATAAACAAAAAAAGAGAAAGATAAGCCAAGGAAAAGTAGCTTGCTAGGTTGAAAACCCGCAAAGGGCGGCCTAGGCAAAATCAGGGCGACCCGGTGGATTGAAAACCCGCAAAGGGCGATCCAGGCAAAAATTAGGGTCAGAAAACTTGGGCTTGAGAAAAGGAAAGGCAATCAGCACTCCCAAAGGTTTGGATAAGAGGGTAATCAGAGTTATGAGTATGGATGGTGGGCACCGTTACTTCAGAGATGAAATCACAAGATCTGTTCCTTTCTCTTGTATTTTCTCAGTTTAAAAGAAAGATTGCAATGTACTTTCAATTGGCGTGACTTTCTGCACGTCCAATTTCTATATCAATAAAAGTCCAACTTCTCTTTCATATATGTGCTTTTCGTGTCTCTGCTTTCACCTATTCAGTTTCTTTCAAAATAATAACTTTTATGATTGATGAAATTGATTTGCAAAACATGTGTACGTTCAGAGCATTACAGGATCATTGCGAAATCTTTGAAAAATACAGAAAGAAATGATTTCTCAAGTGAATAAAATTGCAAAAAAAACAGTCGTGACGAACCAGTGCGCAATCCTCGCGTGATCATCGTCCTGGGGCAGCTTCCGTCCGGCAGATGGATTTAACCAGCAAAAGGAAAAAACAACAAATAAGCAGAAAAAAGAAAGCTGCTTAAAGAAAAACAGAATAAGCAAAAAAAAAAAAAAAAAAAAAAAAAAAAAAAAAAAAAAGAGAAGAAAATCACAGAGGACGGAACACAAAAGAACACAACATCTTCATATCATTCATCATTCTCATGTCATCCATACCATTCATCACTCCATGGCATCAAACAGTAGTGCATTACACTTTCAAATTCGCATCTCAGAAGAGCGAAAGAATAATCAAACAGAAGAAGCATCCCACCAAAATCAATCATTGCATCCATGTGCACCCAAATACCCAAGTGCATGCATTTCATGCACCATCCAAGAGAAAAGTTACTTCGACGAGAGAGTCCCAAAATCCCATTTTTAGAAAATCACCATCAAGACAGAGTTCAGTAAACTCCATCAAAGACAGAGTTCGTAAACTCCATCAAAGACAGAGTTCAGTAAACTCCATCGGCCACGAGTTCGTGAACTCCATCGGCACGAGTTCAGTAAACTCCATCAAACCGAGTTCGTAAACTCCATCAATCGAGTTCGTAAACTCCATCAATCCGAGTTCGTAAACTCCATCAACCCGAGTTCGTAAACTCCCACGAGTTAGTGAACTCCTTCCACGCATCACAACATCGTTATACGAGCACGCCGATGGATCCATCGACTTCGTTAAGTCCTTCGGATTAGTTGTGTCACCAAGGCACAGCGTAAATCCATTGATCAAATCGACCGCCCGACCGATGTTGATCGGCGCTCAAAAGGCCACCCCCGAGTTCGTAAACTCCATCAATCCGCAGTTCGTAAACTCCATCAACCCGAGTTAGTGAACTCCTTCAGAGTTAGTGAACTCCTTCCACAGATCACAACATCGCGTATGCGAGCACGCGATGGATCCATCGACCGTTAAGTCCTTCCGGATTAGTCAGGTCACCAAGGCACGGCAGTAAATCCATTGATCAAATCGCCGGACTTGATATTGATCGGCCGCTCAAAAGGCCACTCCCCGTGAGCTCGTACTCGACAAGAGTCCGTTAAAAGGTTTTAGGCAACCTCCGAATTTCCAATTTACCGCTTTTCCCAATTTATCGCTTTTTTCCAATTTATTGCTTTCTCGTTAACGCGACCGGTGTTAACCCCCTCAAAAGGAAAATAACAAAAGATTTGAACTTTTCTCAAGGCGGACAAAATTAGTATTATTTCTATATCTTTATTTCCATTTCACCAACAAATATGAAAAGGCCAATTCATATTTTTGGCGAAATGTGAAATAAAGAGGGCAAAATTGTAATACCCTAATTTTGTCCGTCCCTTAAGCCAATTTCAATCATGGAACTCAACTAAATCAAAATACCACCGTTTAAATTAAGTAGGCACGCTGCTTAAATCGTATGCTCTTCAATTTAACCTTCGTATTTAGGTTTAGTCGCATACATAAGTAGTGTTTTTAGTTAATGAGCTCATTTCTTCTATTTGAGTCTTGTTTTAGCGTATTCGTCTAGTCTCGACCCGCTCGTCTTTGCGTTTGACCCACTCTTTTCCTTATTAATCTAATCTTGTGCAGTTAATTTATTTTGAGTATATGTGTATAGTCTAAAAATGCAAAAAATCCTATTTAGTTTTATTTACAATTTAAAAGTGTCTAATAGTCCAAAATGCCAAAAAATATACTATTTAATTTTTATTACTGCACTGTAAGTGTTCAAATGTCCCAATGTCCAAAAATAATAATACAAATATACAAAAATAAATAAATTGAAAATTACAAAAAAATAAAAACAATGTAAAGCAAAGCAGTTAGCAGAAATCCGGGTTCAAAGAAATGCTTCTCTCCAGTAGCTGGGCTCGACCGCTCCAAAACACGAAAAATAAGTCAAAGCCCGATCAAACCGTAATCAATCTTTGAGACCTAAATTTCAACTATAAAAAGGCAAATCAAGCACGAATTTCAAGACAACTGTAAGACGCGACGAAAAATCAAATCGATACAAAAAGCAGATCTGTCCAAAATGTAGAGGAACAACCACCATCACCAACCCTAAACCACCACTAATGACCACCACCACTCACCCCTAAACCACCACTAATGACCACCACCACTCACCCCTAAACCACCACTAATGACCACCACCACACACCCCATCGACCATCTCTCTCTCACCAACCCAACCCACCGAACTGCCGCCAAACGCAAACCGCTCTCCCACCGCTGCTTCTCCATCCTCTCTAAACCGAGCCCCCTCTCTCAAAAATTGTCTCCAACTCACCACCACGAAACCCCACTTCGCTCACCCACAATCTCCTAAAAACCGGAAGTCAAAGAAAGGAATGGAGTAGAAGAGAAGAGAAAGTAAAACCAACGGAAAAAGGAGAAAAAGCGAACACGAAGTCCGCGGCGCCGCCGGCGAAGGCTCTCGCCGTGGAACTCGTCTTCTCCGGTGAGAGCCCGACGGTCGGCGCCACACTCACCGCCGCCCTTCCTCTCTCGCTTTTGTCCTGCGTTTTTCCCCTCTTCGTGTTATCTCTCGCGGCTTCCATCACTCTCTCGTCGGACCTCTCTCTCTCTCATGGTTGAAACCAGCCTCTTCTCTCCCCGACCTCTGCATGCGGTGCGTGGGGAGGATGGAATTAGGTTAGTTTTTTTTTTCTCATTTAATGTGGGCTTATTATATCAGCCCTTTTTTTTTTTTATTTCTTTTGTTTTTTTATCTGATTGCAAATCCCCACCCCTAATTCATGCATGCGCCTCACTCTCACTTAAGCCCAGCCATCACCTGGGCCTCCCATATGCGAACCGGGCTTTTGTTTACACCCTTGTTCTGGGCTTGCACTGACCTCGCGACTAATAACACCCCATTTTTCAATTTTCATCTTTTTCTCGCTTTTTTAATTCTTTCTAACTCAAACACTTTCCCAACAAATCAAGAAACTTTGTTAGTATTCTTGTGAAGCCTTTGCTTGCATGAATCATTAACAATGAGGAACTAGTGGTGATCACTTGGAGCCTTTGCTCAATTGATCATCATGAATGCCTAATTTTTCTAAAAAACTTTCAACAAATCAAGAAACTTTGTTAGTATTCTTGTGAAGCCTTTGCTTGCATGAATCATTAACAATGAGGAACTAGTGGTGATCACTTGGAGCCTTTGCTCAATTGATCATCATGAATGCCTAATTTTTCTAAATACTTTCAATAAATCAAAAAACTTTGTTAATGGTTTTGCATAAGCCTCCGCTTGCATAATCATTAACAATGAGGAACTAGTGGTGATCACTTGGAGCCTTTGCTCAATTGATCATCATGAACGCCTAAATTTTCTAAAAACTTTGTTAATGGTTTTGCGAAGCTTCCGCTTGCATAATCATTAACAATGAGGAACTAGTGGTGATCACTTGGAGCCTTTGCTCAATTGATCATCATGAACGCCTAATTTTTCTAAAGGCTTTAAATAAATCGAAAAACTTTGTTAGTGGTCTTGCGAAGCCTTTGCTTGCATGATCATTAACAATGGAGTACTAATGGTGGTCACTTGGAGCCTTCGCTCAATTGACCATCATGAAGCTTCGATCGCCACGACTAAACAAAATAAAAATAAAAACCTAGAACTACGTAGCTTTGAATTCTCCATCGCACTGGAGATACGTAGGAGCGGATCCTCCGTCCAAGCACAACAAACCAAAAATATTTCTCCCTTCAAAAAAACCAAAGCGGCTAACTCTCGTCAAGTGCCGCAAATAAAAACTCCATTAAGTCTTTTCAATTAAGAGGCAAATTTAAGTATTTTTCAAATCAACACTTAGAACCACACGTTTAATTAAAGGTTCCCTTTCAGTAGAAAGGAGGTGTGGGGTGCTAATACCTTCCCCATGCCTAACCGAATTCCCGAACCCAAATCTTAGGTTTTCCAAAAGACCATCCGCCTTCCAAAAGGTTTTTCTTCAATATTTTCCTTATAAAAATATTGGTGGCGACTTCATTGTTCAAAAAAAGTTGTAAACGAAGAAAACCCCTCGGGGACTTTTTCGGGCGCAACAATGCCTCTTATCCTCCAGCCCGGTGAGTCTTCAAGACGGCTCCGTAGATCGGGCAAGGCATCGTGGCCGACCGTGATAATGCTCTCCCGTTGGAGCGAAGAGTCTCCGACACCCAAGACATGTCGACACATCTCGAGCTACGCCGGCGGACTTGGCCTCGCTTGAACCTCGGCCGACCCTTCATTCGACCCTCCGACGTTGGCATTCACCCGTAAATATTGACCTCGGGCTGAATCACCTCTTCTCCTTGGACTTCTTCTGCTCGGCCGCCTTCGGCCTCCACCATCTCCTTGTCCACGACTGGGACGGCACTCTGCGCCTCGTCATCTTCAATGATAATCACGCCGACGTCTTCTTCTTCTCCTCCACTCGGGATACAACGCTCGGGCGGTGAAGAGTTACTCTCGCCGCGGCGTAACGAACGGACATGGAACCAAAGATTTGGAGGTGGCCGATCCGACCGGAAGAACGAGAACTCGAGCCCGCGGCCGCCGAGGAACTACTTGAAGAGCTAGAACTTTTGCCGCCCAAGACGACTCGGTTCGCCGGCCTCGACATGTATGTGGCGAAAAGATCGGGCGGTTTTCCGAATACGAGCGATTAACTCGCCCGTGGCATACACAAACACACGTGATAAAGGGATCGAGTCGTCGATCGAGCAAAGCACTCATGAGAGGGGCGAGCTGGCCATCCCTCGACCTGACACCCCCTATCACGAGGCGTGGAAAAGCACGAAGTGCTTTCAAGAAAAAACTCAAGCGTAAAAAGGTAAAGGGAGAGATCGATTCGCACCTTAGCGGATGTAGTGGATCGGTCGCTAGTAGACGTAATCGCCTTCGGATGCAAGTCGGCGACAGATGAGTCGGTCGTTGGCAGAGCAATTCTTGGAAGTGTGAGAAATGAACTCAGCAGAAGGACTATTTATAGTGCAGATCTCTCGCGCGAAGGGACCGGATACGAAGAGTCGCAACACTTCGCCTTCTCACCAATGGTTGTCTCCGCATGTACTTCTAAACACCAAACGCCATGTCTCAAATGTCGGTAGAATACCAACCGTCACAACCGCACGCGGCCGATGGTTGACAAGTTGGTCGACACCGCCCTACGAGAGAGAAGCGAACGCCGCGTCCGCTACGCCAAAATAACTTCACTCCACGGGGCATCGATTCAAGCCTCGGCCCGCTCTAAGCGACCTAGGCTTGGGGGCAATCTTGCTCGGGTGTATCAAGAAATACGAACCGCCAGCAAAGAATTGGACTGCGGCCCACCCATCTCGATCGCCCAAACACGCCGCTTGGAGCGCACTTCGCCGGCCGAAAATCTCGCTAACGGTCGGACTCGCAGATATATACGCCATTCACATATGGCATCGTGCACGTTCTCTAACCTTGTGCTATCTCGCCCGAGCGACCTCTCACTAGATCGTCGGAGTGTCTTTTGCAGTACCACCCGAGGTGCTCAACGCGCGTGAAGCCGTGACCTGGCCCTTTCACTCTTTCAACGACCGCCCATAGATCGAATCAACCAACACTTCAACACTTCATTGGTCAAGGTACGATCAACATACATCTTCACTTTCGCCGCTCGGATCGCCAAAACGAGGTCCGAGGAGAGAGAAATTGCCTTCACACTAGGACTTCGATTTGGGTTCGCTTTCTCTCAAACTCATCACCGTAAAAAGTGCGATTCCGGATTCATTACCGTTGGATCGTCTTCATTTTTTTTGACAAAGAGTTCGTGATACATGTATCTTCACTTTTAAAGTTTGGATCACAAAACGAAGTCCGAGGAGAGAGAAATATCCTTCGCATAGTAACTAACAACTAAAACCCAAAATACGCATAACCCGAAAATATCGGTAAAAATTGAGTGTTCACACCACCCTTTTACCGAAGCCCAGGTTCGCAGATAGGGCCCCAAATGCAAACTAGGCTATGTTAGTTGCACCCCAATTTTAATTATACCATCCCCTTACAACTTTACACGACAATTTTACTGTTTAAACACCTTCTCTGGTTTTTAATTAATCCTCTTCAAAATAAAATAATTTCTTTTAACCAAAAAACCAACAAATAAATGTTTTCTATCTAAAATATCAATAGGGGACTAAGTGAGTCGTATGACCGGGTTAGTCATCGTTCTAGGACGAACGAGCCGTACGACTCAAACGCCCTAGAACCCCTATAATAATGTAATAATTAATAAATTAACCTCTTCTCAAAATAGGGGATTTAGTCGATCGTACGATCGGGTTAACCATCATTTTAGGATGAATGAGCCGGACGACTCAAGAGTCCTAAAATCCCTATTCTAAAATCAAACAACCTCACATCAAACCATTTTTCAAACTTCAAAAATTATTTCAAAAAGCAGGGATTATGTCAATGACAATTGGTTTAATCATCGTTCTATGACGATCGAGTCGTAGGCTCAATGATCCTAAAACCCTATATTAAAAATACACCATAAGCCCAAAGGGATCGGTGGAGGCTTCATTTTCGAATTTCGAAGAATCCATTCTCGGTTTTTTCGGTCGCTACAGCTGGCTACTTCACTGGGGACAATCTTAGAGAGTCAAACCTAACCTAATTAGTTGTAGAGCTTGTTTGTTAATTTAATGTTTTGTTTTACCCTTCACTTTTGTCTTTTATTCTTGTTACATGTGATATTCTTGTGTGATATGTAAACCCTAGGATAGAAGACCATATTTTTGCATGTGTTTGTTTGTTTTGCAGTTTGGGAAGTACTCTAAACCTTGCTCCTACACACACTTCACTTCTACACATCACACACGTGAGAAAAGTCCATACCCGGACTCAAGTATAAAACTAAGTTAGAACGAGGTTGCGTAGTGATGGCCTGCTGGACGTACATCCTATTAGGTGGTCACGAAAACTCTCACCTAGAGTTTGATTCCTTTTAAGGATGTTATCCCTTCTAATAGTTTGCCTATTGTTGAGATCAGTATTCTTAACTGGGGTCCTTGGCTCTAGGAACCATGTTTAGGATCCGTTACAGCTATCCTTCAAAGGTTCACACCAAAGAAAGAGCCTTTGATCTGTTCCAGAGGAAACCTTTTAGGGTCACAAAGGAGCTTCATACCCCTGCATTTAAACGAACACTAATGCATACTGTCTTTTATCTAAAAAAAATCAAGAAAATCAAAAAAACAAAAATTATTTTACCGCAAATTTTTAGAAACCATACCTCATGCATTTTTATTCTTCTTTACATTGCATAAAAAAACAAATAAACATCTCATGTCACATGCATTTTTATGACCGCCAGAGAGTTAAAAGCTTTATTTTGGAGAGAAGTCATCATGCTAAAGTCAAAATTAAATTTTGTACTTTACTCTCCAAATGAAAAGCTTATAATTCTCTGACGTAATAAGTAAAATCATACATTCGCATTTCATGCACATTCATTTTCATACTTACACCATGCTTTGAAAAAAAGGCAAGCTAGTCCATCAACATCGTTACTGGACTCGCTCTCAAACAAGGAACATGGTCGAAATCCAAGATAATCAGGCGCTGAAGGATGAGATTGAGAAGCTGAAGGAACAAATGAATGACATGCTTAGTTTGTAAGATCAAATGACTGAGATTTTGAAGCTTCTCGCAAAGAAGAATGCGGATGAAAATGTTTCAACTGAAGGGACCGATAATCAGGCTACGAATGTACCCCATAATTCTGGTGTCCAATGGCCTCAATACGACTTATCGCCAGCTTACACACCTTCGACGGAAGAAACTATTTTCAAAGACGGTACTTAAGGGACTGCTGCACAGGATCAAGCTGGGGCAGTAGAAAACAATGCTGATGTCGGAACGCAGCAGGCTCAGAACATAAATTCCAGTGTCACACAAGGGCTCTCAACTGGGTATACTCCCCCACCAGTAATGGTCCCTCAAGTTCTTGAATCTAATTTCATGAACCATATTCGCCCCATCGTGGTCCCTGTGACTCACCACTACCACGGTGTGAGTGGGCTTCTTCATGGTTACCCTGCTGAAGATCCTCAATCCAAAGATAAGCTGCAAATGCTACAGTAACGTTTAAGAGTTGTAGAAGGATCTAACGTTGGAGCAAGAGATGCACACGACCTATGTCTCATTTCAAATGTGATTATCCCTCCCAAGTTCAAAGTGGCTGACTTTGACAAATACAGGGGAGTAACCTGTCCTGCTAGCCATCTGACCATGTACTGCAGAAAAATGGCCGCGTTCGCACGCGATGATAAACTGCTCATTCACTACTTTCAAGACAGTTTAGTCAGCGACTGAGCCGTGGTACATGCAATTGGAACGTACTCATATACGATGTTGGAGAGATATGGATGATAACTCTATTTTATATAGAGTTATTCATACAATTAAACTTAGGTTGTTGCTTATTTTCAAAATTAATATGTAAATATAGCTTATTAATAAAGAATTTTTTTTAAGGATTCAAATGGATTAGGACAATGAATTAGGCAAAATGCATATGTCTTGTTAGGTTTAATGTTTTGTTCGGTTCAACTACTTGTGTGTACCCCACACCGCTTGCACTAGGAGTGCCTACACCTGCTAAACTAGTACTTTGCACCAAAAAATCCAAGGACCAATTTGATGCTTCAACACTTGATATGTGACGTCATGCCTAGTCATATGGAGCAGATCCACTTGCAGAATTCGGCGCCTACTATGAAAGACAAGTTGAGAAGCTCACTTACACAAGGACATGTGGCACTTCTTTATTGGACCACCATGTGTACTTCATGCAAAAGAGCAACTTGCTTGATGGGAAGGCTACAAGTAATTATGGTTCTCGATCTCACTCACAAATTCACGCCAAAGGAAACCTTCCAAGGAGAAAAGCTCACTTGCCTATAAATAGAGACCATCTCTTCACTTGAAAGCTGTAATACCCCAATTTTGTCCGCCCTTTCTAATTTAAGTCAATTTTAGTTATCCAGCTCAACTAAATTGAAATACCGTTGTTTAAATTAAGCAGACACGCGAATGATCATTTTTTCGTATGTTCTTCAATTTAATCTTCGTATTTGAGTTTAGTCGTACATAAGTAGTGCCTTTAGTTAATGAGCTCATTTCTCCTATTTGAGTCTCGTTTTAGCGTATTCGCCTAGTCCGCCCGCTCTCGTCTTTGTGTTTGGTAGGACTCTTTTTATTATTATTCTTTTCTTTGTAGAGTTAATTTATTTTAAGTATATATGTATAGTCTAAAAATGCAAAAAATCCTATTTAGTTTTATTTACAATTTAAAAGTGTTTAATAGTCCAAAATGTCAAAAAAAAAATACTATTTAATTTTTATTACAACTTAGGAGAGTCCAAATGTCCAAATGTCCAAAAAATACAAAAAATAATAATACAAAAAATATACAAAAATAAATAAATCTGAAAATACAAAAAATATAATAAAAGGCAAAGAAAGAAAGAAGAAATTTGGGGTTCCAAAGAATGCTCTCCAAGTAATGGCCACGGTCCGCTCCACTTCAAACCTAAAAAACAGTTAAAGCCCATTAAAAGGTAATTAATTGCTAAATCTAGAATATTAGTATAAGTAAACAGTACAATCACAGTCAAAGGGGGACAGACACATTTCTCAAGAAAACCTAAATATTCCCCCTCCTCATTGAAAGACAGCGCCGCACAATCATTCTCTACATTCCACCAATTAAAATAAAAAAACCAACATTGGAGGCTTGCATAGGAAATCACTTCCACGAGTTTTCTTTCCCAACTTGAGTTTGCCTCATTTTCCAGCCACAACTTTCTTTCGTGGGTCTAAGAAAAAGTTCCTTCTCACAATTTTGGAGAGGATGTATGTAAAATAAAAGCTGGATGAATTTCAAGAGACGAAATTTTTGCACGGGAATGAATGAAGCTTACAACGACGTTGGACACAAGTACATTAAAAAAAAAAAAACGATCACAAATCACCAAACACCGAGTTCATTTTGTTGGAGGAGCAAGATCTCGAGTTTAGTCATCGCAGATGAGTAGAGTTTCAACAACACAAGAGGAGCCATTTCGTGTTCGGAGATTAGGTTGGTGTTCTTATATCCGAAAATAAAAAAATAGTTTAGCGCTTAGATCCATATGCTTTAGGTCTATTTGTTTTCATGTTTATATGATTCGTATGGTGAACAGTATGTAGGATCTGTAACTTTAAATTGTTTTTTTTTATCTATTAAGCATATAATGTATATATGAGCAAGTAATGAAAAAAACGAGATCATAAAAATGGGTTTGGTTGTTAATTTTTTTTAATGTTTTAGAGGTTAAAAAAATAAATAAATAAAGAAGATCAGTTAGGGAAAAGAAGCTGCCGCACTTGGTTGAGGGAAGAGGGTAACCTAGCATTCAATGTGAATTCTAATTAGTGGGAGAGAATTTCGGAATTTATGAGAAAAGAATAATGCATAATGAATTAGCTTTTAATGTATTAATATTGAGGAAGGTGGGCCTCACTCGTTGACCCCCTCCGAAATCCCTCTCGGCTCTCACCTTTTTGTTTGTTGCCCTTTTTGTTAGTTGATTATTTTTATCAATTTTTTTTTTAAAAAAAAAATCAACAAAGTAGGACATCACACATCTACACCTTTCTAATTCGCACACGCACACCCCCAATAAGCCAACTTAACTTTTTTTTTTTTGAGAGCGCCCCAGCCAACAACAGAAATGCTACTGGGCCTACTTCAGGCACCCACTGCTTTAATAATACAACCCCCTTGCGACTAATAGCACCCCCTTTTTGCAATTTTCACCATTTTTTCGCTTTTTTCTAATTCTTTCGAACTCAAATACTTTCATTAAATCAAAAACTTTGTTAGTGGTCTTGCGAAGCTTTTGCTTGCATGATCATTAACAATGAGGATTCTAGTGGTGATCACTTGGAGCCTTTGCTCAATTGATCATCATGAATGTCTAATTTTTCTAAAAACTTTCAATAAATCAAAAAACTTTGTTAGTGGTCTTGCGAAGCCTTTGCTTGCATGATCATGAACAATGAGGACCTAGTGGTGATCACTTGGAGCCTTTGCTCAATTGATCATCATGAATGTCTAATTTTTCTAAAAACTTTCAATAAATCAAAAAACTTTGTTAGTAGTCTCGCGAAGCCTTTGCTTGCATGATTATTAACAATGAGGGACTAGTGGTGATCACTTGGAGCCTTTGCTCAATTGATCATCATGAATATCTAATTTTTTAAAAACTTTCATTAAATCAAAAACCTTGTTAGTGGTCTTGTGAAGCCTTTGCTTGCATGATCATTAACAATGAGGACCTAGTGGTGATCACTTGGAGCCTTTAATTTGCTCAATTGATCATCATGAATGTCTAATTTTTCTAAAAACTCTCAATAAATTAAAAAACTTTGTTAGTAGTCTCGCGAAACCTTTGCTTGCATGATTATTAACAATGAGGGACTAGTGGTGATCATTTGGAGCCTTTGCTCAATAGATCATCATGAATGTCTAATTTTTCTAAAACTTTCATTAAATCAAAAAACTTTGTTAGTGGTCTTGCAAAGCCTTTGCTTGCATGATTATTAACAATGGAGTGTTAATGGTGGTCACTTGGAGCCTTCGCTCGATTGATCATCATGAAAGCTCAGTTTTTTTCACAATTAAACAAAATAAAAACCAAAAACCTAGAACTACGTAGCTTTGAATTCTCCATCGCACCTGGAGATACGTAGGAGCGGATCCCCTCCGTCAAGCACAATAAACTAAAAACATTCTTCCTTTCAAAGAAAACCAAAGCGGCTAACTCTCGTCAAGCGCCGCAAATAAAAAAAAATTCATTAAGTCTTTACAACCAAGAGGCAAATTTAAGTATTCTTCAAGTCAACACTTAAAACCACATGTTTAATTAAAGGTTCCTTTCGGTAGAAAGGAGGTGTGGGGTGCTAGTACCTTCCCATGCCTAACCGAATTCCGAACCCGAACTTTCCGGTTTTCCAAAGGACCATTTCCCTTCCAAAAGGTTTTTCTTCAATATTTTCATTATAAAAATATTGATGGCGACTTCATTGTCTTAAAAGTTGTAAACGAAGAAAAACCCTCGGGGACTTTTTCAAGCGCAATACCGCGACTTCTTTGGGACTAAAATTTTCAAAAAGAGGGTCGAGCCTAATTAATTAAATATGTGATTTGTGTGTTTGATTTGAATATTTTATTTTGCCTCTATTCTTTCTTCTTTCTCATACAAGCATTGTTGCATCCATATGCATTCGCTTCTTCCTCTTCTATGATTGCTTCCCCGCTTATCTTATTTGCTTGTATGCTTAGTTCTTCATGCATATTCCCCAATTCTATCATGTTCCTCTTCTCGGCTCCCTTTCTTGAGGTAAGCAATGCACTTGGTTGTTGTTAAAACCCTAGGTCGACTTATTTGATATTAAACCCTAGGGTAGACGACATGTTATTGTTTGCTTCATTCTGACTGCTCGGGTTTTCATTTGCGGGTGGGGAAGGGTAGTTATTCCTAGGTGTCGTGCCTCAACACACACTTCACACCCTATACTTGTGAGCGTTGAGTGGGGCCTAAAACCCAAGGTCCGAATGAAAACCTAGGAGAGTGGGAACGATTAGTGATCGCCATTCGTAGACCTTTGTGCGTATGGCTCTCATGAAAGTTCCACCCAAGAGTGCGCTTTGTCATGATGCCTCACACTCCGGTAGCTTTCTACGATTGTGGGTGTCATCATGAGAAAGACTTCACTCTTGGTTGCCATTGTGAGGAAGTGATTAGAACCTACATGGGAGGATTACCCTTTTCGTCGACTTTAGACCCTAGGATTCCCACCATTCGTAGTAGGACACAAGGGGCATGCCAAATTGTGTGTTGCATTGTAATCTAGGCATGTTTTCAAAAAGGAGAAAGAGATTTTTCAAAAAGAAGAGAAAATAGAGAAAGAGCTGCCGTTGTAGTCTTTTCTTTGCTTTCCGTCTGCACGGGCAAAGATGTTGTTCACCCTTTTCAAAAAGAGATAAAGAGTTGCCGTTGTAGCCTTTCCTTACTAGGTCCATATGAAGCCACGCACGCCCGCATTTTCCAAAAAAACTTGAATCATTGCCAATAAAAACTCTTTCATTTATCTTGCATGCCCATAGAGCATCATCATCATTTGCATACATCCTTGCATTACATAAAGCAAAACTTTCAAAAAAATCATCATAGTCTTTTCTCTTACTGGGCTATATGAGGTGATGTTCCCAAAATTTCAGTCACCCAAACTCGAAAAAATGTTTTCATCTTATTTTTCACATGCATGTCAAGTCGCACTATCACCGTCATTTTCATATAAAGACATCATTTGCATTGCATAAAACAAAAACTCGATAAAATTCATACATGCATTTTTCTCTATCTCATTAAGGTTTGTGTCTTATTAGGGGTGCGTCTCATGCATTATGAACATTAACGTCTCATTTCACATGCAATTTCATTCAATAAAAAATCATGTCTTTCCATTGTGAGTATCATGCATTTCATTGCACAAAAAAAATAAAAAAAACAACAGAAGGCAGCAGCAGCAGTAAAGTTGGGGTTCCAACAGCTGCTCTCCAAGTAGCTGGGCTTGGATCCGGACCTGAAAAGAGTCAAAGCCCAGTCAAAATAATTAATGCAGAAACCTAATGTTTTGATATAAAAAGGCAGTCAATGATCAGTCAAGGGACACGAATTTCGAGGTCAAAAATCACCAGAAAACAGATTAGGGTTTTAAACTGAAACCCTAATCACCTAAACAGATTTTTTCTAGATCTGAGCAGTAAGAAAGTTGATCAGTAGCAGCCAGGAAAAACCAACAGAAACAACAACATCAGTCAAGCAAACAAACAACAATTTGGATCTCTTTTTTTCCTTTTCTTTCAAAAACAGATTAAGGTCAGGTTGGTACCTAAATTGCTGTCTAGTTTTTTTTTTCTTCTTGCTTCACTGTTTGGTCTGTGAGCATAACGCACACTGTTATTGTTTTAATGGTGGATTGATTAAATGGGATTAGAATAAAATTAGGTGTCTTCACTTTGTGAATCTGAGAAAAATGCACTTAGGCTATAATACCAAACCAAGTTAAAAGGTTCCTATTTTGCTTCAGACTCCATATATACGCATAATAAAAAATCCAAGAAATGATAATAATATGCTCTTGCTGTTCATGAGATTTTTCCAGGGAGAGTATCAGATATGTTTTTTTTGCAAATAGATTAAGATAGCTCAGATTTAAGGTAGAAAAATATATCAAAGAACAACCACAACCACTATTTTTCGGAACTAAACAAGAATAGAGCAGAAACCGAGAAGAGATGAACCGTAAAAATAAGATCGTAAAGAAAACGCAAAAAAAAAAAAAAGGGAACACACTGTCAACACTCGTAGACGCCGGTCATCTTCTCCGGTGAGGTACCGCCGAACCCACCACCGCAACAAGCTCCCCATGGAAACCGGCGCGCCAAACGCGCCGTTCTCTCCATCACCACCGTCTCCTTCATTCCGTTCTCTCTTCCTCCCATCGCATTCTCTCTCTATCCCGCTCGTGATCGGACCTCCATCACTCTCTCACCTCAAACCGCCGTTCCTTCCCTTTCTCACTCTCGCGATCCACGCCGTTCTCTCCTCTCCTTTAAACCCGCGAAGATTTCGCCAAAATCTCTCTCTCTCATCGTAAGGCGCCGCGCAGCCAAGGGGAGGAGGAGAAGTGAGAATCTGTTTTTAGGTTTTTTTGATTTAGGGTTTTGGTTTATAAGTCTCCTCCTTATATTTTTTATTATTTTGTTTAAATCAGATTATTACCCACACTCCCCTGATTCCTGCGCAAACCCCCTCCCCACTTAAGCCCAGTGTCGCATACTGGGCTCCCATATGCGAACTGGGCTTGCTGTTTACACCCTCTGCTTAGTTATACCGCTCCGTGAACTAATGACACCCCATTTTGCAAATTTTCACCTTTTTCTCGTTTCTTTTAATTCTTTTTCAACCCAAATAATTTCTCAAGAAATCAAACTTTGTTAGTGGTCTTGCGAAGCCTTTGCTTGCATGATTATTAACGATGAGGAACTAGTGGTGATCACTTGGAGCCTTTGCTCAATTGATCATCATGAACGCCTAATTTTTCTAAAGACTTTCAATAAATCACAAAACTTTGTTAATGGTTTTGCGAAGCCTCCGCTTGCATAATCATTAACAACGAGGAACTAGTGGTGATCACTGGAGCCTTTGCTCAATTGATCATCATGAACGCCTAATTTTTCTAAAAACTTTCAATAAATAAAACTTTGTTAATGGTCGCATAAGCCTTTGCTTGCATGATCATTAACAATGAGGATTCTAGTGATGATCACTTGGAGCCTTTGCTCAATTGATCATCACGAGTACCTAATTTTCCTAAATACTTTTCATCAAATCAAAACTTTGTTAATGGTCTTGCGAAGCCTTTGCTTGCATGAATCATTAACAATGAGGACCTAGCGATGATCACTTGGAGCCTTTGCTCAATTGATCATCATGAATGCCTAATTTTCCTAAAAAACGTTTCAATAAATCAAAAACTTTGTTAGTGGTCATGCGAAGCCTTTGCTTGCATAATCATTAACAATGAGGTACCAGTGGTGATCACTTGGAGCCTTTCGCTCAATTGATCATCATGAATGCCTAATTTTTCACAATTAAACAAGATAAAAACCAAAAAACCTAGAACTACGTAGCTTTGATTTCTCCATCGCACCTGGAGATACGTAGGAGCGGATCCCCTCCGTCAAGCACAATAAACTAAAAACATTTTTCCTTTCAAAAAACCAAAGCGGCTAACTCTCGTCAAGCGCCGCAAATAAAAAATTCATTAAGTCTTTTTGATCAAGAGGCAAATTCAAGCGTTTTCTAAATCAACACTTAAAATCATGTTTAATTAAAGGTTCCCTTTCAGTAGAAAGGAGGTGTGGGCGCTAATACCTTCCCCATGCCTAACCGACCCCAACCCAAATCTTTAAGTTTTCCAAAAGACCATTTGCCTTCCCAAAAGGTTTTTCTTCAATATTTTCCTTATAAAAATATTGGTGGCGACTTCATTGTTTTAAAAAGTTGTAAACGGAGGAAACCCTCGGGGACTTTTTTAAGCGCAATAACCGCGACTTCACTGGGGATTTTAGGTTTTTGAGGATATGGAGAGATGACCAAATTTCATTTCAAATCTCGATTGCTTATTTCTGTAAGACTTAACTTTAGGACAATAATTTATCTACCTTCATTTTCTTTTCCCCCTTTTTTTGTGCCCTATAAACACCTACATGAGGTGGCATGCAGCATATATCTTCGAAAATGTTCAAAAGTACCACCAATTAAACCTCATTTTATTACCATTTTTCCATGTCATTTCGCATCCACATCATTTCGCATTCACTTCATTCTGCACCATTGCATTTGCATCTAACAAAATCTAGAAAAAGGAAAAACTTTCCTCATTTGCATTCTTCACGCATTAAAGCATTGCATTGCATTCATTATTCATTCTTGTGTTCATAAGCGTGTTCCGTCAACAGAAAATCAGGCAAGCTGGTTAGGCATCGCTATTTGACGTGTCTACAAGCAAGGAACATGGACAACAATCAAGGCGACGCTGATCAGGGTAATCCACTGCCACATCAGAATGCCGGAATTCCAGCAGATCCAAATCCTAATGGTCAGGGGCAGCAAGGTCAAAATCAAGGGAATCAAGTCATTCAAGCTGAGATGGAAATCATGAAAGCTCAAATGGCAGAGGTCATAAGAAAGGCTTGAGTGCCTTAAGAAATGTTGGTACTAGTGAAGCTACTATTTTGGGGTGGACAATACTCCTCCCCTCCGGGTCGGGGATCCTCAAGCCCTTCAAACAAAGTGCAATGGCCTCCCTTTGGCCTCCCACTAAGCTACACGCTCTCGCTGGCGACACAAATCCTCGGAGGAGATCCTCCAAGAGCCCGATCCGCATCCCAATCCTCGCCATCGCTCCAGAACTCCGCTGGTTTCAATTGGCCAATGACGGTCCATCCCCAAGTTCAGGGACCAATCCCTGGGAATACAATTCACTCACGTGACCCACACGTGAACCCAGCCGTAATGACGATGAATAATCCTCATTACAGCGTGAATGGTTTCCCTCAGAATTACCCTACTGAAACCAGAGTCGATGATCGGATGCTAGAGGAAGAAATCAATCAATGAAGACGTAATGAGAGTGCCTATAAAAGAGGATGTTGGGATACCCTAGGGGAGCCGGGGAAGGTTTGATTACTTAGTCGATATGATGCTCGCGAGTGCTCAAACCGAATGAAGGACATCCAGCCTACAGGATGGGATGAGGAAGATGAGCAACACAACCAAGTTGCTGCCATCATGGATAGTTCTGAGTCTGAAGAGGGTGGGGCGAGTCTGGTTCGTCGGTGAAGAATTAAAGAATTGGGAGGTCACGATTCTCCCGTGACTTTTAATTAGTTGTAATGCAACCCCCGTGGCTCGCCAAGGCCATAAGGACCAGCTTGTTAGGGGCACGCATGTTTTTATTTTCGTAATCACTATCATCAATAAATACGTTGTTTTTGAATCTTCATCAATAAAAATCATTTCTCCATATTTCACGTGTCCTCTTTTTCTGTTTTTTTATTATTGTTTGCTTGTTTGTTTCGCCTTTTATTCGCTTTTTCGCCCGCAAAAAAGGCGGAACCACAAAGAATTGTCTCTGAAAATAATAAAGGTGCCAACAATCCCCTATTACGACTTTGATCATCCAATTAACCAAACTCAAGGGGATGTTGATGAAAACTGGGAAACTCCTCCGGAATTAATGAGATTAATAGAGCAAGAAGAAAAGACCATTCAACCTCATGGGGAGTCGATTGAGATCGTCAACTTGGGTACAAAAGAAGATAAAAGAGAAGTTAAGGTTGGTACCGCCATGGAAAATGGTGAACGCAAAAAGTTAATCCAGCTCTTGCATGATTATGCTGACGTCTTTGCATGGTCGTACAAAGATATGCCGGGGTTAGATACCGACATTGTTGAACACAAGTTGCCGATCAAGCCAGTGTGCCCACCAGTCAAGCGGAAATTAAGAAGAATGAAGCCAGAGATGTCACTGAAAAGCCGAGATGAGGTAAAGAAGCGTTTGATCATGGGGTTCCTAGCGTAAAGGGCAAGTACCCCCACAAAGGTTGCCAATATTGTCCTGGGGTTCCCAAGAAGGATGGGAAGGTCAAATGTGCGTCGACTACAGAGATCCGAATCGTGCTAGTCCCAAAGATGATTTTCTCCTTCAAAAAAAAAAAAAAAAAAAAAAAGGAACAAAAAAACTAAAAATATATAAAAAAAAAAGAAGAGGGCAAATATATAGGAGTAAATAAATTATTGTCCTTGAGTTAATTTTTTGAGAAAACGAGCAATCGTGATTTGGAATAAAGTTCACCATCTTCCCATATTCTCGAAAAAACTGTATACCCATCGTAAGCCAAAAATCCAAAAATCACCCTAGACAAGGATCACCTCAAATATCAAAAAAGATGCATCACTTTTTATCAAGCTCACCCGAGTCAAAGAACAAATCCAAAAAAGAAAAATCAAAGAAAAAAAATCAAAAAAAAAGAAAAAAAGAAAAAAAAGAGATTTAAAAATGAAAATCCCAAAAATACAAAAGAAATGTAAGTGGTGAGTGATACACGTTACCACAAAACACAAGAGATCCTTGTCTCAATAAACCGCAAATACTTCCTTTGACCTCGGCATCCCGCCTCCACTAACCCTTAGCCAGAATAAAACTTCCAAACACCTCATCAAGCCAAATAAACCATCATAAATCATCAAACGTCGCCCAACGCCGAATAAAAATCATCCTACCATTAGCTTCAAACACTTCATTAAACCCAATCATCCTTCCTCCACAAAACCCACAATCTCCAAAAATCCATTCCGACTAATGATCGATTGCTTTTGTTTTCTCGAGTTTTAGCTTTAGGACAAATAAGTTTATTTACTTAAATATGTTTGTCAAAAAAAAAAAAAAAAAAAAAAAAAAAAAAAAAAAAAAAAGGAGAAAGAAAAATCAAAAGGTGGCGGCCCAAGATTCGGTCAAGTTACATCGGGGCAAAGTTCTAGAGATCACCAAGTGGGTTGAAGCGCCTCATATTCAAGTATAACCAGTTCAGTGGTTGCCAAGTTTGTCAAGAAAGATCTGATCTGCCGTTACGGTCTTCCCAACAAAATCATCGTTGATAATGGCGACAACTTGAATAGCGAGAATGATGAAGGACCTATGTGCTAGTTCAAGATTCAAAGATCACAATTCATCCCCGCATCTGGCCCCAAGATGAATGGGGCGGTTGAAGCGCCAACAAGAATATCAAGAGAATAGTGCGAGAAAATGGTGGTAACCTACAAAGATCGCACGAAATGCTTCCTTTCACTTTGCATGGCTATCGTACCTCGGTGCAGCGCATCATCGATCGGGCAACCCCTACTGATCGGTTTACGGGCCTGAGCGATCCTCCCCATTGAAGTTGAAATATCATCTCTGCGGGTGTTAATGGAGACAAAACTTGATGAAGCAGAGTGGGTTCGATCCGTCTTGACGATTGAAGCTCATCGACGAAACGGGTAGTCGCAATGTGTCATCGCAGATTATACCAACAAAGGATGATAAGGGCTTTTGACAAAAGAGTGCGTCCTCTGGAATTCCAAGAGGGAAAACTTGTACTCAAGTAGATCTTGCCGATCCAAGCGGACCCCAGGGGCAAATGGGCTCCCAAATATGAAGGATCTTATGTGGTGAAGAAGGCATTCTCAGGAGGAGCTCTAATCCCGACAAACATGGACGGAGACGAGATTCCAAATCCAGTGAACTCAGATGTGGTCAAGAAGTATTATGCCTAAAAAAAAAAAAAAAAAGGGGTAGACGAAAAAGAGAAAGAGAAGCCAAGAAAAATCAGCTCGCTAGGTTGAAAACCCACAAAGGGCGACCTAGGCAAAATCAGAGCGACCCGGTGGATCGAAAACCCGCAAAGGGCGATCCAAGCAAAAATTAGGGTCAGAAAACTTGGGCTTGAGAAAAGGAAAGGCAATCAGCACTCCCAAAGGTTTGGATAAGAGGGCGATCAAAGTTATGAGTATGGACGGCGGGCACCGTTACTTCAGAGATGAAATCACAAGATCTGTTCCTTTCTCTTGCATTTTCTCAGTTTAAAAGAAAGATTGCAATGTACTTTCAATTGGCGTGACTTTCTGCACGTCCAATTTCTATACCAATAAAAGTCCAACTTCTCTTTCATATATGTGCTTTTCGTGTCTCTGCTTTCACCTATTCAGTTTCTTTCAAAATAATAACTTTTATGATTGATGAAATTGATTTGCAAAACATGTGCACGCGTTGAGCATTACAGATCATTGCGAAATCTTTGAAAAATACAGAAAGAAATGATTTCTCAAGTGAATAAAATTGCAAAAAAAGCGATCGTGAAGAACCGAAGGCGCAATCCTCGCGTGATCATCGTCTGGAGCGGCTTCCATCCTAAGATATGGATTCAACCGCAAAAAGTGCCAAAGAAAGAAACAAATAAGTAGAAAAAGAAAGTCGCTTAAAAAAAAAAAAAAAAAAAGAAAGCTCCTTAAGCAAAAAAAAAAAGAAAAAAAAAAAAAAAAAAGAGAAGAAAATCACAGAGGACGGAACACAAAAGAACACAACACCTTCATATCATTCATCATTCTCATGTCATCCATACCATTCATCACTCCATGGCATCAAACAAGAGAGTGCATTACACTTTCAAATTCGTGATCTCGTAAGAGCGAAAGAATAATCAAACAAGGGAAACATCCCACCAAAATCAATCATTGCATCCATGTGCACCCAAATACCCAAGTGCATGCATTTCATGCACCATCCAAGAGAAAAGTTACTTCGGACCGAGAGTCCCAAAATCCCATTTTAGAAAATCACCATCAAGACAGAGTTCGTAAACTCCATCAAAGATAGAGTTCAGTAAACTCCATCAAAGACAGAGTTCGTAAACTCCATCAAACACAGAGTTCAGAACTCCATCAAAGACGCGAGTTCAGTAAACTCCATCAAAGACAGAGTTCGTAAACTCCATCAACCTGAGTTAGTGAACTCCTCCTTGAGTTAGTGAACTCCTTCCACAGATCACAACATCGCGGTTATGAGCACGCCGATGGATCCATCGACTTCGTTAAGTCCTTCGGATTAGTTGTGCCACCTAAGGCACGGCGTAAATCCATTGATCAAATCGATTCCGACCGATGTTGATCGGCGCTCGAAAAGGCCACCCGGAGTTCGTAAACTCCATCAATCCGCAGTTCGTAGAACTCCATCGACCCGAGTTAGTGAACTCCTTCAGAGTTAGTGAACTCCTTCCACAGATCACAACATCGTGTACGAGCACGCGATGGATCCATCAGACTTCGTTAAGTCCTTCGGATTAGTTGTGTCAGCCTAAGGCACAGCGTAAATCCATTGATCAAATCAGTTCCGGACTTGATATTGATCGGCCGCTCGAAAAGGCCACCCCCAGAGCTCGTACTCGACAAGAGTCCGTTAAAAGGTTTTAGGCAACCTCCGAATTTCCAATTTACCGCTTTTCCCAATCCATTGCTTTTTCCAATTTATTGCTTTTCGTTACACGCGACGGTGTTAACCCCTCAAAAGAAAAAAACCCAAAAGATTTGAACTTTTTCAAGCGGACAAAATTAGTATTATTTCTATATCTTTATTTCCATTTCACCAAAGAAATATGAAAAGGCCAATTCATATTTTTGGCTTAAATGTGAAATAAAGAGGGCAAATTGTATAATACCCCAATTTTGTCCGCCTCTTTCTAATTTAAGTCAATTTTAGTTATCCAAATTTCAACTAAATTGAAATACCGTTGTTTAAATTAAGCGGACACGCCGAATGATCATTTTTTTCGTATGCGTTCTTCAATTTAATCTTCGTATTTGAGTTTAGTCGTACATAAGTAGTGCCTTTAGTTAATGAGCTCATTTCTCCTATTTGAGTCTCGTTTTAGCGTATTCGCCTAGTCCGCCCGTTCGTCTTTGTGTTTGGCGGACTCTTTTTATTATTATTCTTTTCTTTGTAGAGTTAATTTATTTTAAGTATATATGTATAGTCTAAAAATGCAAAAATCCTATTTAGTTTTATTTACAATTTAAAAGTGTTTAATAGTCCAAAATGTCAAAAAAATACTATTTAATTTTTATTACAACTTAGGAGAGTCCAAATGTCCAAATGTCCAAAAATACAAAAATAATAATACAAAAATATACAAAAATAAATAAATCTGAAAATACAAAAATATAATAAAAGGCAAAGAAAGAAGAAGAAATTTGGGGTTCCAAAGAAATGCTCTCCAAGTACTGGGCACAGTCCGCTCCACTTCAAACCTAAAAAAAGCAGCTTAAAGCCCATTAAAAGGTAATTAATTGCTAAATCTAGAATATTAGTATAAGTAAACAAGACAATCACACATCAAAGGGGGACAGACACATTTCTCAAGAAAACCTAAATATTCCCCCTCCTCATTGAAAGACAACACAAGACAATCATTCTCTACATTCCACCAATTAAAATAAAAACCAACATTGGAGGCTTGCATAGGAAATCACTTCCACGAGTTTTCTTTCCCAACTTGAGTTTGCCTCATTTTCCACCCACAACTTTCTTTCGTGGGTCTAAGAAAAGTTCCTTCTCACAATTTTGGAGAGGATGTATGTAAAATAAAAGTGGATGAATTTCAAGAGACGAAATTTTTGCACGGGAATGAATGAAGCTTACAACGACGTTGGACACAAGTACATAAAAAAAAAAAAACGATCACAAATCACCAAACACCGAGTTCATTTTGTTGGAGGAGCAAGATCCGAGTTTAGTCATCGCATGAGCAGTTTCAACAACACAAGGGAGCCATTTCAGAAGCTGGAGATTAGGTTGGTGTTCTTATATCCGAAAATAAAAAAATAGTTTAGCGCTTAGATCCATATGCTTTAGGTCTATTTGTTTTCATGTTTATATGATTCGTATGGTGAAGCAAAGTATGTAGGATCTCAGAACTTTAAATTGTTTTTTTATCTATTAAGCATATAATGTATATATGAGCAAGTAATGAAAAACGAGATCATAAAATGGGTTTGGTTGTTAATTTTTTTTAATGTTTTAGAGGTTAAAAAAATAAATAAATAAAGAAGATCAGTTAGGGAAAAGAAGCTGCCGCACTTGGTTGAGGGAAGAGGGTAACCTAGCATTCAATGTGAATTCTAATTAGTGGGAGAGAATTTCTGAATTTATGAGAAAAGAATAATGCATAATGAATTAGCTTTTAATGTATTAATATTGAGGAAGGTGGGCCTCACTCGTTGACCCTCCGAAATCCTCTCGGCTCTCACCTTTTGTTTGTTGCCCTTTTTGTTAGTTGATTATTTTTATCAATTTTTTTTTTTAAAAAAAAAATCAACAAAGTAGGACATCACACATCTACACCTTTCTAATTCGCACACGCACACCCCCAATAAGCCAACTTAACTTTTTTTTTTTTTTTTGAGAGCGCCTCACCAACAAATGAAATGCTACTGGGCCTACTTGTGCACCCAACGCTTTAATAATACAACCCCTTGCGACTAATAGCACCCCCTTTTGCAATTTTCACCATTTTTTCTTTTTTTTCTAATTCTTTCGAACTCAAATACTTTCATTAAATCAAAAAACTTTGTTAGTGGTCTTGCGAAGCTTTTGCTTGCATGATCATTAACAATGAGGACCTAGTGGTGATCACTTGGAGCCTTTGCTCAATTGATCATCATGAATGTCTAATTTTTCTAAAAACTTTCAATAAATCAAAAAACTTTGTTAGTGGTCTTGCGAAGCCTTTGCTTGCATGATCATGAACAATGAGGACCTAGTGGTGATCACTTGGAGCCTTTGCTCAATTGATCATCATGAATGTCTAATTTTTCTAAAAACTTTCAATAAATCAAAAAACTTTGTTAGTAGTCTCGCGAAGCCTTTGCTTGCATGATTATTAACAATGAGGGACTAGTGGTGATCACTTGGAGCCTTTGCTCAATTGATCATCATGAATATCTAATTTTTTTAAAAACTTTCATTAAATCAAAAAACCTTGTTAGTGGTCTTGTGAAGCCTTTGCTTGCATGATCATTAACAATGAGGACCTAGTGGTGATCACTTGGAGCCTTTAATTTGCTCAATTGATCATCATGAATGTCTAATTTTTCTAAAAACTCTCAATAAATTAAAAAACTTTGTTAGTAGTCTCGCGAAACCTTTGCTTGCATGATTATTAACAATGAGGGACTAGTGGTGATCATTTGGAGCCTTTGCTCAATAGATCATCATGAATGTCTAAT
Source organism: Oxytropis ochrocephala (assembly GCA_020916435.1). NCBI lineage: Eukaryota > Viridiplantae > Streptophyta > Magnoliopsida > Fabales > Fabaceae > Oxytropis > Oxytropis ochrocephala. The sequence continues at coordinate 99,327,659 of CM037089.1, forward strand.
TTTTCTAAAACTTTCATTAAATCAAAAAACTTTGTTAGTGGTCTTGCAAAGCCTTTGCTTGCATGATTATTAACAATGGAGTGTTAATGGTGGTCACTTGGAGCCTTCGCTCGATTGATCATCATGAAAGCTCAGTTTTTTTCACAATTAAACAAAATAAAAACCAAAAACCTAGAACTACGTAGCTTTGAATTCTCCATCGCACCTGGAGATACGTAGGAGCGGATCCCCTCCGTCAAGCACAATAAACTAAAAACATTCTTCCTTTCAAAGAAAACCAAAGCGGCTAACTCTCGTCAAGCGCCGCAAATAAAAAAAAATTCATTAAGTCTTTACAACCAAGAGGCAAATTTAAGTATTCTTCAAGTCAACACTTAAAACCACATGTTTAATTAAAGGTTCCCTTTCAGTAGAAAGGAGGTGTGGGGTGCTAGTACCTTCCCCATGCCTAACCGACCCCCGAACCCGAACTTTCCGGTTTTCCAAAGGACCATTTCCCTTCCAAAAAGGTTTTTCTTCAATATTTTCCTTATAAAAAAATATTGATGGCGACTTCATTGTCTTAAAAAGTTGTAAACGAAGAAAAACCCCTCGGGGACTTTTTCGGGCGCAACAAAAATCATCCTTCATCCAGGTTCTTAAAGGATCATTTATTTTTCTTTATTTGTAATTTAGTTTCAGTTTTGTAGCGACCGAAAAATCCGGGAAAGGATTCTTCGAAGTTCAAAAGGAAGCCGCCACCAAATTTTAGTTTAAGGGCAAATTCGGAAAATCCCTTTACGTTTAGGATAAGGCCTTGTTGGGGTTCGGGAGTCGTTATGTGTGGGGAAGGTATTAGCGCCCCGCGACATCCATTGTCTAATTAATTTAGATTTATTTAATAATTACCCTTTTATTTATAGAGAAAAAGACTTATTTTAAATTTTGGTTTTTAGTGCTTGACAAGAGTTGAGTCTTGCTCCTACGTACCTCCAGATGCAATGGAGGAATCAAAGCTACGTAGTTCTTCTTGAAAAAGTTTGTGGGTTGGTGTTTTTTAGTGTAGGGGTCCTAGGATTCCTTGAACTGTACAGCTCACTGATTCCTAGGACGCTGACCAACCCGATTGTACAACCGACTTAGTCCCCTACTTTTTGAAAATAATTCTAGAGTTTTTGAAAGAAAGTGGTTTGGTGTGAGGTGGGTCCGTTTTAGAATAGGTATTCTAGAACTCCTGAACTGTACAACTCATTAATTCTAGAACGACTAACCTTGGATGTACAACCGACTTAATCCCCTATTTTTAGGAAAAATGGTTTATTCATATTTATTAAGTTTTTAGTGGTTACCGAATCATGATACTCATTGGCTCCTAAAATAATGACTAACCAGGTTGTACAACCGACTTAGCCGTTTGTTTTTAGAAAAAATAGTTTATTCGTATTTGTTAAGTTTTCAGGGTTACTGAACTGTACAGCTCATTGGCCCTAAAATAATGACTAACCCGGTTGTACAACCGACTTAGCCGTTTATTTAATTTCGAGAGCAAAATTATTTATGTTTGAGTTGGAAAAGAATTAAAAAGAGAAACAGGGGGTGCAGATTGTAAATTGGGGTTTTATTAATCGCAGGGGGTTGCATAATTAATTGGAGGAAGGAAAGCCCAGTTCGCACGTGGAAGCCCAGAATGCGTAACTGGGCTTAAGTTGGGGAGGGGTGCGCGCGTGAATTGGAGGGGTGTGGCTAGCGTTCTGAAAAAATTAAAAAAAACAGCAAAATACTAAATGGGCCCAAACCTAAAAACCCAACCCTAAATCCAATTCCTCCCTTCCACCCAGCTGCTGCGCCGCGCAGCTTTGAGGGAGAGGAGAGCGAAATCTCCGGCGGTTCTCACGGGGACGAGAGAGGCGTGCTCCCTTGGCGCGATTCGCGCCGGTTTCCATGGGGGGAGGAGAAACCAGAGCTTCTGGGTTCGCGATGAGAGGGGATTTGCGGTGGTGGCTTGGTTTGAAGGTGACGACGGTGAAGGACGCCGTCCGGCCATCCTTGACCGGAAATAATGGCGGTGATGCTATGAACGATGACAGTGGGCTACAACACAAGTTTGATTTTCGGTTCCATTCTTTTCTATTTTTGACTCTGGTTTTGTTATTGTGATTTTTATGTTTTCATTCCACCCATCGTTCTCATGCCAATTAACATATACTGTTATTGAAAAAAAATGGAACTTTAATCTGGATTGTTTCAATTACAGCTCTAATTTATGTCAATACAAAAGAATATACGCAGCACAGCATTTTGACGAAGCTTAATTCCTGATTTTAAACTGACGAATTTTTGATTGTGTTATACACCCATAGAATCCTATAATTTCCAGATTTAACGCGAATATCAGAACAAGTTCTATGTACACTAATTCTATATGTTTAGACTGAATAATATGAGTGAACCAACCTTTACTTCGGCTTCTGTCAGGCTCCTACTTGCTTATGACTGAACTGCTACTCTGCTACTATGTTTTCTTTACTGCTACTGCTTCTTTTTTCTTAGATCATAGAAACCTCAGAACCGTGTTTAGTGGATTAGGGTTTCGATGTGAAACTCTAATCCTATTTTTGGGTGATTCTAGCAGTAGTTTTCTGCCTTGGCTTCTGTCTTTTTACTGCTGTTGGACTGTTTATTTATAGTATAAAATTAGGTCAAGGCATTTATGATTTTTGACCAGGCTTTTGACTTTTGCAGATCTGGGATGTGGGCTTGCTAAGAAGTCCTAAAGATTGCTGATGCTGCTCCGATTATTTTTATTTGTACTTTTTGTATTTTTGGACTCTTGGACAATTGTAATAAATTTTAATTTTAATTTTATTGTATTTTTTGCGATTTTATGATATTCTATTTTCGGTTATATAGACAGTAAACAAAATTAGAACTAAACCCAATCGAGTGAAACACCTAGATCAAGCCCAAATAGCAATGAAATAACTAAGCGTTGACCTAATTAATGAAAATCGACTCACAAGTCTGAGAACTAATCTCGTTGATCAGACTCTAGACATGTGAACTAGTAGTAAGAAAAAGAAAGAGAGAGCGGATTTAAATTGGGGGTATAACACTGCCCTCTTTATTTATATTTTACTAGAAAAGGTGAAATGTATTCCAATTTTCGTAGTAGAAATAGAAATAAAGATAGAATAGACGTCAATTTTGTCCGTTTAAGAGGAAGCGAAAGGTTTGAGAATGAAAGAGGAACGATTAACACTTGGCGCATTAACCGAAAACAAAATGAAGGATCGCTCGGGATTTGAAGGAGCACTAAGGCTCTGAAGGATTACTCGGGGTCTAGAAGGCTGCCTAGGCCTTAATAGAGGACCATCGTGGTCTGAAGGAGCGCTACTAGCTACGGTACTAGTAAAACGATCTGAGGGGCCTTTAGATTCGAGCGGCCAGGGGTCAAGATCAGGTCCGGAACTGATACATTGACCAATAGAGGACGTCCACCATGTCTTAGGCCGACACAGCTAGTCTGAAGGACCACGCGGGGTCTGGAAGGTCCGTCGGGCTCGACTACGACGTTTGCGACCTGGGCCACTTAGGGCACTGAAGGAGCGTAATGCTCTGAAGGACCACTCGGGGTATGAAGGATCAGCTTTGTGATCCGTAATATGATATGGGATTAATTTGGGGATGAAATATAGGGACCGACACTTAGCGTGTCAATCTGAACACCTAGTAAGTGCATTAAAAAAATGACAAGGTAATCTCTACTTTGCGTATTTAATAATGCAATGAAATTGATATGCTTGTATGTGATGTATGCACATGTAATGATTGACATGGGGTGGGATGATGAGTGAAATGCTTTTTTTTTTTTGACAACCTCTTTTTGACTGGTTCCATCAACTCGTGGGACTTCCGGTGTGAGAGATGAAGCCTTCTTTGTGTATTTGTATTGCTGGATCGACATGCTGGTGATTGATTATTCATCTGAAGTGCATTTGTTCATTTCCTGTGATGAGAGATTACGTCCTTTCTGTGATTTCCAAAAATTTCGTAACGGTCGTAATGCTTATGATATGCCGTATGTTTCACAATTCAGTATCATTTATCATAAAACACCATTTCGAAAACGAGGGAGAATATAAGAGAAGGGAAAGTGTTTGATATTTCATATTGGAAGCCGGGTATGCAGAAGGCACACCGACTGGAGATTACATCGAGAATGAAAGGAAAAGAAAAGTGAAATGCTAAGCGAGATCCGTTAATAGCTAGTGTCCTTGAGATAACGCTGTCAGTCACCCATACTACAACCTTGATCGCTCATTATCTGACTTTCGGAAGTGTTGCTTGCCTCAATATTTTAGTCCAACTTTTTGACCCTAATTCGAAAAGGTTCTTCCAGAGAACGATTTCTTCACCACGTAAGGTTCTTCATAATTCGAGCTTGAGAGTCCTTTTGAGATTTTCTTGGGCACCAGGCCCCTTTCTTGAAATTGTCGAAGAAAGGCCTTCTTCTATTAATCTTTCTTTGTTCTTGACTGATACAATCGGTCGTGACATAGGGAAAACATTTTGCTTTAATGGAAGTACTACTTCCATTGTGTGGGGCTGCCCCTGTTGAAGTGGGAAATGAGGCTTGACTTCCCTGTGAGGTCAAAGGGAATGTTTTCGCATTCTCGGGATCTCTTTGATATTCTTTGTTTGTTGCAAAGAATTGCCCCATTCATCTTTGAGTGGTATGGGGAGAGGCTATGAGCATGCCCTGAGTTCTCCGAACAGCTCTGCCACCATGATGTTTTTTCGAGTGAGTTTCCTTTGTTTGTTGTCCGTAATTGTTGTACTTTTTTTTTTGTCTTCTTCCGTGCCCAAGCTAGTTATTTCGCTTGATTCTGTTGAATTCTCATGGGGACCCCAGCTTATACTCCATATTTCCTCGTTTGATTAATGGGGTGATCAAGGTTGTGATATGAGTTACCGACATTGTTATTTTCAAGAAAATCTTTTATCCGCATTAGTGAAGGTGAGAGAGAGCGGTTTAATGAATGAGAAAAGAAGAAAGAAGTTTGCTAGAGAATTCAAAAATGTTATTTTATTAATAATGATACTGAATGAAACATGCGTGCCCTTATTGAGATGTCCTAAGGCCTTGGGCAGAGCCATAGGATTTGCATTACAGAAACTTAACTTTGAATTAAAAAAACACAGGACAATCAACCATCTCTTAGTTCTTGAACTCTTCAGGACAAAGACACACTAAGTTGACGGTGTTGTCTTTGGTATCTTGATCAACCGCTAATTGATCCATCGTCATTTTCTTTGAAATTTAGCTGCTTTGTATCAATGAGGCCTTGAACGATGCGCTTTAAGGGATAACACTTCTCGGTCGAGTGGCCTACTGCCCCAGCATGGAGGCTCTTGGGTCGTACCATCTTGGGAATGGAGGCTGAACTGGTCTCATCCGACGAGGAGAAATCAAATCGTGGCTGACAAGTTGGTCGCGCACAGTCGGTGTATGACATCGTATGGGGTCGTATTGGGATGACCCTTGATGATGGTGTGATTTTCCTTGATCTACAGCGTTGATTTCTCCCTTCTTCTTACTGAAAGTTGTAGGAGGTCCATCAGAACTATGAGTGATCTTCCCCTTTTTTATTGCTATTTCTATTCTTTCTCCTATGGTAACCATGTCTGAGAAGTTTGAAGATACTCCCCCTATCAGTTTGTCAAAGTAGGGTGGTGGGAGAGTTTCCATGAACATGGCAACCATTTCTTTTTCTAATAGAGGTGGTGCTACCTGTGCAGCTAACCCTCTCCAGCGAAGAGCATATACTCCTTGAAGGACTCATTGTCTTTTTTGGTCATACTTTGAAGTTGTGTTCTGTCAGGAGCCATATCAATGTTATACTTATACTGCTTTACGAAAGCTTCGGCTAGGTCTTTCCAACACCGGATACGAGGGCGCTCCAATTGCATATACCAGCTCGTTGCTGCCCCAGCTAGGCTGTCTTGGAAGTAGTGAATCAGGAGTTGGTCATTGTGCGCAAATTGAGCCATCTTCCTGCAGTACATGGTCAAGTGGCTAAGAGGACATGTTGCCCCCTGATACTTGTCAAAATCTGGCACTTTGAATTTATGGGGGATGACCACGTTGGGGACGATGCATAGGTCATACGCGTCCTTCATTCCTACATTGGATCCTTCCCCAGCTCTTAGGCGCTCCTCTAGCATTTGTAGCTTATTTTCAGCCCGAGGATCTTCATCTTGGTAACCATGAGGAAGCCTATTCATATTGTGGTACGGACGAGGCACTGGGCGAGTATGATTTTCGAAGCCAGGTTCGAGAACCTGGGAAAGCCCTTGGGTGATGCCAGGAGTTTGGTGCTGAATTTGTTCTGTCTCGTCACCAACATTGTTTCCTACTGTTCCACCTTGATTCTGCGCAACAACCCCAGAAGTATCCTCTTCAAAAATAGCACCCTCGGTTGGAGGTGTGTAATCCAGTGGTAGACCCCAGCGAGGCCATTGTGTGTCTTGAGAGTTGTGAGGACGAGGTACATTCGTAGCCTGATTATTGGTGCACCCAACTGAGATATTTTTGCCCACATTCTTCTCGGTGAGAAGCTTCAAAACCTCAGCCATCTAATCCTTCAAACCCAGCATGTCCTTCATTTGTTCCTTCAGCTTTTCAATCTCATCCTTCAACACCTGATTGTCTTGGTTTTCGGCCATGTTCCTTGCTTGAGAGCGAGTCCAATAACGATGTTGATGAACCAGCTTGCCTTTTTTCTGTTTTTTTTTTCAATGCATGATGTTAGTATGAAATGTAAATGAAATGGTAATGTATGCGCATGAAATGTATGTGTATGAGATGTATGTGCATGAGATGATAACATATGATTTGATTTTATCACATTGGGGAGTTATAAACTTTCATTTGGAGAGTAAAGAACAAAATTTGATTTTGACTTTAGCATGCACGGCTTCTCTCCAAAATAAAACTTTTAACTCCCTGATGGTCATAAAAATGCATGTAATATAAAACGCGTATTTCAATATTTTTGTAATGCAAAAAGGGAAAAAATGCATGTAATATACTTTCTAAAAAACTTTGCGGAAATAACAATTTTGATTTTTTTTTTTGGATAAAAGACGGTATGCATTAATGTTTATTTGAATGCAAGGGTATAGAGCTCCTTTGTGCCCCTAGAAGGGTACCCTATGGAGTGGGTCTAAAGTTTCTTTTATAGTGGACCTCACAAGGGTAGTTCTAAAGAATCCTACACATGGTTCCTAGAGCCAAGGACCCCAGTCAAGAACACATACCCCTTATTGTAAACATCACTTCAAATTACCTAGAGAGAGGTGAGTGTTGTTCGTAATTCAACTTGATAAGGAGAACCTTTAGGAAACTAGAAGGGAGTTTTCTAGTGGGTGGAAACAGCTTGTGTTGTTGTGTAAGAGAACACTTGTCTTTTGCGTGTTGATCAAAAGAAAGTGGTGTTGTAAGTATTTTGTGGTTGATCAAAAGCAAATGTAATAACTATTTGGATAGTAGTGGAAATACTCACGTGGACGTGGGGAGAGGAAGTAGCGAAGCTTGAGAAAAATTTGTTGAGAAGGTTTCAGGTTTTAGAAATTTAAAAAGGCGTACACAATTCAAACCCCCCATTTCTTGTGTAACTTAGTCACTTCAATTCCAACCTTGCAAAATTTGTTTATTTGTATGCATATTTCATGACACAATTGTTGTAAATCAAGGTTATAAGTGAAAACGAATAATTTTTTTTCCCAAAGACGAAGGATTGTGACATTCGCTTTTTTTAGTTAAATGGAACGGAGGAACTATTGAGAATGGAATGGAGTTAGGGTTTTCCCAATAAACACCTCTCTCTTTCTGTCACTGCACCTTTCTTGCGTTGCCACCCCAGTCGCTGAATTTCATTTTAAGCATTAAGTAGTGTAAAAAGTTCATCTATGTCGTTAGTGAACTTTTTACGTTGTTTTAAGTATTAAGCAGCATAAAAAGTTGATTAACGACATCTTGGGTGGGTGATTTATAAGTATCTTTGTTAGTGCTCGAAGAGCCTTAAGGCCTACCATGACCCTAATAAGCTCCCAGAGTCTAAATCAACTAAACTTTTTGTAACCAAAAAAAGTTCATTAACAACATCGATGTTATCGCATAACAGGTGTTAAAAGCCATCAATACTTGTAAAAAAAAAAAAGCAAGCCATTTAATTTCCAAAATTTGGTTTTAAATGTCCAATTTATTACACCAGTCGCAACTATATACAATAACTAGTGTTTAATATACAAAAATTAAAACACGAAACCGACTTTATTGTCCTAGAAGGGTAGCTCACATAGTTGAGTGAAAGAGACATCATTGGTTTAAATGTATGCTACGGGGTTCAAATTCCCCCCTCCTATAATACCCTAATTTTGTCCGTCTTCTTTTTGTCACTTGATTTATTCAATTTGTTTTTCGAGATCACGCGATTACAAGTAGTTAGAATAGTTTCCTTTTTTAATTTAAGCCAATTTCAATCATCCGCTCAATTAAACCGAAATACCGTTACTTGCTTAGGCATGCGCGCGGATGATCGATCTTTTCGCGCATTCTTCAGTTTAATCTCTATGTTTGGGCCTAATCGAACCTAAGTGGGCTTATTTAAGTCGCTTTTCTCACTATTGGGCTTATCATTTTGGCTTGGGCCCAAAGACGTGGTTCCGAGTTAATTTTTAGCGTTTATTGTTTAACGGGTCTATTTCTTCTATTCGGGCCTCGTTCTAGCATGTTCATTTAGTTTGGGCCCGATTCACTTTTGTATTTGGTCCAATTTCTTCACTTCATTATTTTATTTTTTTTCATTTTATTTATTTTGAGTAATACATATAGTCCAAAGATGTCAAAAAAAATCTATTTAATTTTATTTACAATTTAGGAGAGTCCAAATGTCCAAATATCCAAAAAATACAAAAAAATAATAATACTAAAAATACAAAAAAATATAAATCCGAAAATACAATAGAAAAATAGAAAAAGGCAGCAACAAGCTAGGGTTTCAAGCAATTTGCTTTCCAATTTCTTTGGGCCTAGGTTGATCCGCTCCAAAACACGAAAAATAATTCAAGGCCCGGTCAAGATGCGATTAATGCTAAACCTAGTATTTTAAATAAAAAAGCGATCAACCATCGGTCTAAGGATGTAAAAAAGCAGGCGAGAGACAGACCTTGAAAATCACCCAAAAACAAAAGATTAAGGTTTTGCTTTGAAACCCTAATCACTGAGACTCTAGATCTGATTTTTTTCTGGGGAGCAAGGAAGAGCAGAGGTCCAAACAGCGCATAACAACGATCCACAAATAAGCATCAGATCCGTTCTTTTTTTTTTAGTAACAGGAAGACAGGTCAGTGCACAATAAATCGTTGCTAGTTTGTTTTGTTTAGCCTTCATATTGCTAGTCTACTTGCTTTAAATCAGTTTTAGAGTAGTTTTCAATGTTTGTGTATCTGAGAATAACTTGTTTGGCGAAATATTAGTCTTAAATCATGACCCGATGAATGAGAGAGGATAAAAAAACCCATAGAAATCCATGAACACCGTGAATGAGAAAGGATAAAAAAACTCATAGAAATCCATGAACGAAGAATGAAAGGATAAAAAAACTCATAGAAATCCATGAACCAGTAACAGAAAGGATAAAAAAAAACTCATAGAAATCCATGAACCAGTAATAGAGAGGATAAAAAAATGAGATTAAGTGGAGAAGGAGAGAAGGAATCGAAGAAGAGGATGAAAAATAAATAAAAAACCGAACCTGTAGATGCTGCCTCCGACGACAGCGTCGGCAAATGGCTTCACCTTCTCCGACGTTTCCGACGAGCTTCGTCATACCCTCGGTTCGCGCTTCATCCTTTCTCTCATGGCCATTCTCTCTCTGGAAGCTTCAGTCTCTATCCTCAGATCTCTCTCTATCTATCTTGGTATGGCTACATTTTTTTCTTCTTTGCTCTCTCCTGGATCTCCATGTGCGGCGGAAATGGTGGATGTAAATAAATGAGGTCTCAAACCTAAAACTAACCTTATATATTCTCTGTTATTATTACCATTATTTTATTTAAATTTAAATTTTAACACCTTTCCAAACCACACCCCTGTTCGCGTGACCACCCCCCACAAGCCCACGTTTATGTTGTTTTTTGGCCAACGCCCAACTTCAAAAAAACGGGGCTGGGCCTATTCCTACACCCCCTACTTAGTTATGCAACCTCCAACAACTAATAACACCCCCTTTTGCAATTTTCACCACTTTCTCGTTAGTGGTCTTGCGAAGCCTTTGCTTGCATGATTATTAACAATGAGGAACTAGTGGTGATCACTTGGAGCCTTTGCTCAATTGATCATCATGAACGCCTAATTTTCCTAAAGACTTTCAATAAATAAAAAAAAAACTTTGTTAGTGGTCTTGCGAAGCCATTGCTGCTTGCATGATTATCAACAATGAGGAACTAGTGGTGATCACTTGGAGCCTTTGCTCAATTGATCACCATGAATGCCTAATTTTTCTAAAGACTTTCAATAAATCAAAAAACTTTGTTAGTGGTCCTGCGAAGTCTTTGCTTGCATGATTATTAACAATGGACTACTAATTGTGGCCACTTGGAGCCTTTGCTCAATTGATCATCATGAAAGCTTAGTTTTCACAATTAAACAAGGTAAAAGATAAAAACCAAAAACCCAGAACTACGTAGCTTTGAATTCTCCATCGCACCAGGAGATACGTAGGAGCGGATCCCCTCCGTCAAGCACAACGAACCAAAAACATTTTTTTCCTTTCAAAAACCAAAGCGGCTAACTCTCGTCAAGCGCCGAAAAATAAAAAATTTTCATTAAGTCTTTTCAATCAAGAGGCAAATTTAAGTATTTTCCAAATCAACACTTAAAACCACACGTTTAATTAAAGGTTCCCTTTCGGTAAAAAGGAGGTGTGTGGTGCTAATACCTTCCCCATGCCTAACCGACCCCCGAACCCAAATCTTCCGGTTTTCCAAAACGTCATCCGCCTTCCAAAAGGGCTTTTCTTCAATATTTTCCTTATAAAAAAATATTGGTGGCGACTTCATTGTTTTAAAAGGTTGTAAACGAAGAAAAACTCCTCAGGGACTTTTTCGGGTGCAACAGCTGGCGACTTCACTGGGGACTTTTCCTTTTCAGTGGGTCAAGCCTAATTAATTAAATGTGTGGTTTGTGTTATTGATTTGATTTGGATACCTTGTTTGCTTCTATCCCTTTCGGTTTCCTTTTCTTTCTTATTATGTCATATGCATGTGCATTTGTTTTCGTTTTCTTCCATGTTTGCTTTTCCTTCCTCCTCCTTGCTTATGTGCTTAGTGCCCTCATGCATATTCCCCAATTCTATCATGTTCCCTCTTCTTGGCTCCCTTTCTTGAGGTAAGTAATGCACTTGGTTGTTGTTGAAACCCTAGGCTAGCTTATTTGGTATTAAACCCTAGGGTAGACCACATGTTATTGTTTGCTTTTGTCTAGACTGTTCTGGGTTTTCATTTGCAGGTGGGGAAGGGTAGTTATTTCTAGGTGTCGTGCCCTCAACACACACTTCACACCCTATACTTGTGAGCATTGAGTGGGGCCTAAAACCCAAGGTCTGAATAAAAATCTAGGAGAGTGGGAACGATTAGTGACTGCCATTCGTAGACCTTTGTCTGTATGGCTCTCATGAAAGTTTCGCCCAAGAGTGCGCTTTGTCATGATGCCTCACACTCGGTAGCTTTCTACGATTGTGGGTGTCATCATGGGAAAGACTTTAGCTCTTGGTTGCCATTGTGAGGAAGTGATTAGAACCTACATGGGAGGATTACCCTTTTCGTCGACTTTAGACCCTAGGATTCCCACCCTTCGTAAGACACGGGGGCACGCCTTTGTTTGTTGCATTTAGCTTAAGCATTCCTTTTTCTCAAACTCTATTTCAAAAGTTGTAGAAAGTAATTCTTCTTTTCCCCTCATAAACACCTACATGAGGTGGCATGCAGCGTGTATCTTTGAAAATGTTCAAAGTACCACCAATAACCTCATCTTCTTACCATTTTTCCATGAAAATAACACATCGTTCCGCATCCACATCATTTCGCATCCACCTCATTTCGCATTCACATCATTCTGCACCATTGCATTTGCATCTAACAAAATTTTGAAAAAAAACTTTTGTCATTTGCATTCTTCATGCATTAAAGTTTGTTTGCCGGAGACCGCAACATAACCTTGTCATAGGTGTGTAAGAAAAACATAAAATCATACATATCACATTGCATTGCATTCATTTATTCGTTCTTGTGTTCATAAGTGTGTTTCGTCAACAGAAAATCAGGCAAGCTGGTTAGACATCGCTATTTGACACGTCTGCAAGCAAGGAACATGGACAACAATCAAGGTGACGCTGATCAGGGCAATCCACCGCCACATCAGAATGACGGAATTCCAGGATGTCCGAATCCTAATGGTCAGGGTCAGCATGGTCAGAATCAAGGGAATCAAGGCCTTCAAGCTGAGATGGAAGTCATAAAAGCTCAAATGGCAGAGGCCATAAGAGTGCTGAGTGCCTTAAGAAATGCTTTGATGCGGTGGCTACTCATCTTTGGGGTGAACAATCCTCCTCCCCCTCCTGGGTCTGGGATCCCTCAAGCCCTTCAAGCTGCGTAATGGCCTCCCTATGGTCTCCCACTAGGCTATACGCCTCCTGCTGCTGATACAAATCCTGGAGGAGATCCTTCAAGAACCGCGGGGCAAGCTCAGCCTGACGTAGTTGTAAATGAAGTTGGAACGGGACGCCTCAAGCCCAGATTCAGATCCCAATCCCTGCTACTGCTCCAGGAACTCCGGCGGGTTTCAATTGGCCAATAACAGTCCATCCCCAAGTTCAAGGACCAATTCCTGGGGATACCACTCACTCACGTGACCCACACGTGAACCCAGCCGTAGTGTCGATGAGTAATCCTCATTACAGTGTGAATGGTTTCCCTCAAAATTACCCCTACGAAACTAGAAGTCGAGATAAGAGGCATTGAAGGAAGCGAGTTCACGGGCCGAAAATGCCCATGGCCGTGTTTGGTCCCTAATCTAGTCTTGCCTCCCAAATTCAAAGCACCAACTTTTGACAAATACAGAGGGACGACTTGCCCAGTCAGTCATGTGACAATGTACTGCCGGTTAAATGACTGCCCATGCCCGTGATGATAACCTGATGATGCATTGCTTTCAGGTCCCCTTGGCTGGAGCTCCCCTTGGCTGGTACATGCAGTTGGAGCCAACCAATATCCGCTGCTGGAAGGAAATGGCGGATGCTTTTATGCGTCAATACCAGTACAACAATGATTTGGCTCCGGATAGGACTCAACTACAATGCATGTCTAAGAGAGATAATGAGTCGTTCAAGGAGTACGCTCAGAGGTGGAGGAACCTCATTTGCTCAAGTAAAACCCCCTCTATTGGACAAAGAAATGGTCCACATGTTTATGGATACCCTTCCTGCGGTGTATTATGATAGGTTGGTTGGTAGTGTAGCCTCGAATTTCTCTGAAATGGTTGTCACAGGAGAAAGAGTAGAGAGCGGCATGCGCTGCGGAAGAATATCTCATGGCCCAACACCTCCTTCCGATCGAGAAAAAGCCTTTTCTCGGGCCCCACAAGAATAAAGAGGTGAAACCAATGCAGTGCTCTGAGCCGGTGGTCCATCACACATCAATCCTCTGCAAGCTATTCCATTTCCTTCTCAAGCACCACCTACACAGCCATTTCAGTCAAACCACCAGTACCGAAACTACAGTGAAAGGAAGCCTGTCGTCTTCGATCCTATTCCCATGTCCTACACGGACTTGTTCAATTATCTCATTGCCAATAAAATAATCAACACTCGTCAAATGAAGCCATACCAGCCTCCCTATCCCAGAGAATATAATGCAAATGCTACCTGCGCCTTTCATTCCGGAGCAGTAGGTCATGTGGTGGAGGATTGTAAGGCATTCAAGTACGTGGTGCAATACTTGATTGACGTGAAGAGCATATCATTTCAGCAACCCAATGTAACCACCAATCCGTTGCCAGGATACAGAGGATCTTCTGCCAATGCCATTGAGGATCAGGGTGGTCGGTGTTTGATTAGAGAGGTTGATTGCATTCAGATGCCTCTGGATGTCATCCATCCTGATTTATGCCGTCTTGGTGTTATCAAAGAGGGGTGTGCTAGGAAAGACACTTGTGATAATCCTCGCTGTATTGGGACATGTGAAGGCTTTAAACCAATTCTCCAAGATCTCTTAGATAGACACCTGGTCCAAGTGGGAACTCAGGAAAAGGAAGAAAGTGTATCTACCTGGCAATCGGGTAACGGAGGCTTCAAGAGGGAGAAATGGATGGCCAAACTCAGAGGAAGGGCACCCAATTAGAGGAGGATGGTCGTCGCTAACCTTAAGAACAACTTCCGGAGTGCCGACATGTTGAACCCTGACCAGGTTAATGTGGTTGAAGAAGGATCAAGCTCGAGTGTCTGTGTTGTCGGCCGGCCTAGTCTTATTTCTTTGTCTTCTCTTTGAGAGAAGCTGCAAAACTGGGAGACCATGGATTTCCCCGTATTTTTCAATTTAAAGTAATTATCGTTGTAATGTAGATTCCTCGGCTCTACCCAAGGCCTTGGAACATTTCATTCGGGCACACATGTTTTCTTCAAAACTCATCAATCAATAAAGTGTTATTTTGAATTTTCAATAAAATTCCTGTCTTCATCTCTCGTTCGCGTGTGTTTTCTTTGTCTTTATTCGCCGCTCCATTTTAATGCAGATCAAAAATAGTCTCTGAAAATAATATTGCCCATAACTCATACTGTGACTTTGATTACCCGGTTAATCAAGCCGAGGAAGATGTTGAGGACGATTGGGATACTTCTCCGGAAATCATAAGAATGGTAGAGCAAGAAGAAAAGGTCATTGGGCCCCATGGGAGTCCACGAGAAATGGTCAATTTGGGTACTAATTAAGGAAGCGAGAAAAGAGGTCAAGGTTGGTGCTGCAATGGGGATAGAGAGCGCAAAGGTTGATTCGGCTCTCCGCTTGACTACTGGCGACGTATTCACATGGACTTATCATGACATGCCAAGGTTGAGCACGATATTGTTGAGCACAGATTGCCGAAGAAAATCGAGAATGTCCCCAGAAAGCAGTTAAGGCAAATGAAGCCTGAAATGTCTTTGAAAATCGGGGATGAGGTCAAGAAAGCTTGATTTGATCAGGATTCTTAGTGTGTGGCAAAATATCACGAGTGGGTAGCAAACATCGTTCGGTCCCCAAGAAAGATGGAAAGGTCCGAATGTGTGTCGACTCACAGTGATTTGAACAGAGCAAGCCCTAAAGATGATTTCCTCTACCCCGTATTGATGTCTTGGTGGATAGTCTTTCGCTCAACATTCGATGTTCTCCTTCATGGATGGATATTCGGGCTATAACCGGATCAAAATGGCTCCGGAGGATATGGAAAACCACCTTCATAACCCCTTCGGGGAACTTTTCATTACAAGGTCATGCCTTTCGGGTTGAGGAATCTTGGGGCAACCTACCAAAGAGCGATGGTAACCCTATTCCATGACAAGATTCATAAGGAGATTGAAGTCTATGTGGATGACATGATCGCCAAGTCAAAGACTGATGAGGAGCATGTGGTTAATCTGCAGAAGCTGTTCGAGCGTCTCAAAAAATACAAACTCAAGTTGAACCCCGCTAAGTGCACCTTTGGGGTTAGGTCAGGGAAGTTGTTGGGATTCATCGTTAGCCAGAAGGGAATTGAGGTGGACCCGTCACGAGCAGTGCGGAGATGCAGCGCCTAAAGCAGAAAGAAGTTCGTGGTTTTCTGGGAAGACCGAATTACATCTCTCGATTCATCTTCCGATTGGATCGCAAACTTGCGAACCAATTTTCAAGCTAGCATGCAAAAACCAAGAGATGAAGTGGAATGATAAATGTCAAGAAGCATTTGAGAAAATCAAGGTGTACCTCCAAAGTCCACCAGTCCTAATGCCGACTGTGTCTGGTAGGCCTCTCATCCTATACCTCACTGTGCTAGACAATTCTATGGGCCGCGCGTCTTTGAGGCGACATGATGATTCAGAAAGAAAGAACACGCGATCTACTATCCGAGCAAGAAGTTCCATGATCGTGAGGCAAGGTATTCACCATTGGAGAAGACTTGTTGTGCTCAGCCTAGCGCGCGATCGACCGAGACAATATATCTTTGAGTCACACTACCCGGTTGGTATCCAAAATGGATCCAATCAAGTACATATTTGAGAAACCCTGCGCTCACGGTGTAGAATTGCTCGTTGGCAAATGCTTACGTCGAGTATGACCTCGCACGTAACTCGAAAGCGATTAAAGGAAGCATCTGGCAGATCTGCCTGGCACATCAACCGGTTGAGGATTACCGATCAATGCAATGTGAATTCCCGGATGAGGACATTATGGCATTATTTGACGGGCGGAAATCTCAAGATGATGAAAGGTGGAGAATGTTGTTTGACGGTGCCTCTAACATGTGGGGCACGGGGTCGGAGCTTGATGTTGATCTCTCGGACAACCGCTTCATACCATTCCGCGGACTAAGTTTCTATGTCACAAACAATATTTGCGAGAATATGGCGTGTATCACCGGTATCCAGCGGCTCGATTGGAAAGTCAAGAGGCTCGGCGGTATGAGATCCATTTCATTTGTCCACCAAGTAAAAGGAGATTGGGAAGCGAGAAATCGATTTGATTCCTTACCGTGACTATATTCAAGAAGTTAATCAAGCCCTTTGAAATCACTTTCCAACACATACCCGCGGCGAGAATCGGTTGGCGGATGCCTTGGCAACTTTGTCTTCTATGTTCAACGTCATTTGTGACAAAAGTTTGACGATCGGGGATCCAAAGATGCAGTCTACACCGCTTATCAACTCTTGTATGGCAATCGAGGAGAATCGGATAGTAAGCCTTGGTACCATGACATCAAGCAAGACATCACAAAGCAGTATCCTCCGGAGCTACGAGAGAATGTCAAGAGAACACACTCGGGAGACTATCGCGGAGTTTCTTCTTGAGTGGAGACGTCCTTTACAAGAGAAACCATGACTTGGTACTCCTCGGTGTGTAACTAAAGAAGAGTCGATAAAGATTATGCGAGATGTTCATGAGGTTCATTTGGGGTTCATTCCAGGCGGGCACACAATGGCTAGAAAAAATCGAGAGCCGGGTACTCACCGGGTTGCGAGATGGAGTCGGTATTCTGATTTTGTGAGAAGATGCCATAAATGTCAAATCTATGCAGATCACACCCATGTACCTCCGACTTCTCTCGAATGTCTTGAGTGCACCATGGCCATTCTCAATGTGGGGCATGGACATCATTGGTCCCATTGAACCCAAAGCTTCAAATGGTCACCGTTTCATTTTGGTTGCTATTGACTACTTCACTAAGTGGGTGGAGGTCGCTTCTTATCCCAATGTAACAAGCTCGGTGATTGCTAAGTTCATCAGAGAGATTTGGTGCGCCGCCACGGCCTTCCAAACAAGATTATCACAGGATAACGACGATAATTTGAGCAATGAGAATGATGAAGGACTTGTGTGAAGACTTCAAAATACAAAGATCACAATTCTTCTCCTTACGCCCAAAGATGAATGGGCGGTTGGTTGAGCGGTACTAACAAGAACATAAAGAAGATTGTGCAAAAGATGGTGGTAACATTCAAGGATTGGCATGAAATGCTCCCTTTTGCCCTGCATGGTTCTGAGAACCTCGGTGGCGCACCTCAGCAGGCAACCCCCTACTCATCGGTTTATGGGTCGAGGCGATCCCTCCCATTGAAGTTGAAATACCATCCTACGGGTGTTAATGGAGACAAAAGTTGATGAAGCGGAATTGGTTCGGTCCGTCTTGACAGTTGAACCTCATTGACGAAAAAACGGGTAGCCGCAATGTGTCATGGGCGGTTGTACCAATAGAGGATGATAAGGGCTTTTGACAAAAGAGTCCGTCCTCGGGAATTCCAAGAGGAGATCTTGTACTCAGCGATTTTGCCGATCCGCATTTAACCCCAGGGGCAAATGGACTCCCAAATATGAAGGACCTTATGTGTGGTGAAGAAGGCATTCTCGGGAGGAGCTTTAATCTGGTAAACATGGACGGAGATGAGATTCCAAACCGGTGAACTCGGATGTGGTCAAGAAGTATTATGCCTAGAAAAATAGACAAAAAAGAGAAAGATAAGACAAGGAAAAATCAACTCGCTAGGCTGAAAACCCGCAAAGGGCGACCTAGGGAAAATCAGAGCGACCCGGTGGATTGAAAACCCGCAAAGGGCGATCTAGGCAAAAATTAGGGTCAGAAAACTTGGACTTGAGAAAAGGAAAGGCAATCATCACTCCCAAAGGTTTGGATAAGAGGGTGATCAGAGTTATGAGTATGGACGGCGCGCACCAAGTACTTGAGAGATGAAATCACGAGATCATTCCTTTCTCTTGTATTTTCTCGGTTTAAAAGAAAGATTGCAATGCACTTTCAATTGGCGTGACTTTCTCAGACGTCCAATTTCTATATCAATAAAAGTCCAACTTTTCTTTCATATATGTGCTTTTCGTGTCTCTGCTTTCATCTATTCAGTTTCTTTCAAAATAATAACTTTTATGATTGACAAAATTGATTTGCAAAACATGTGCACATTCAGAGCATTACAGGATCATTGCGAAATCTTTGAAAAATACAGAAAGAAATGATTTCCCAAGTGAATAAAATTGCAAAAAAAAAGTCGTGACGAACCAGTGCGCAATCCTCGCGTGATCATCGTCCTATGACAGCCTCCGTCCGGCAGATCGATTTAACCAGCAAAAAAGAGTGCCGAAAAAAAAAATAAGCAGAAAAAAGAAAGCTGCTTAAAGAAAAAAACAGAATAAGCAAAAAACAAAAGACAAGAAAAATCACAGAAGACGGAACACAAAAGAACACAACATCTTCATATCATTCATCATTCTCATATCATCCATAACATTCATCACTCCATGGCATCAAACAGTACTGTGAACACTCAATTTTTAGCAGTAATTTTGACGTTTTCACGAAAAATTACGAAAATATGCACTTTTGCGTGTTTGCGTATTTTAGTCGTCGAATACGACATTTTACTCGTTTTTTTTAATTTCGTGTAATTTTTACTCTTTTTAGTCCGACAAAATTAGGTGCTAATTTAAAAAAATTTACAAAAATAATAGATAGATTTAATTCATTTGTATTACAATGTTTTTTTTTTTACAATAGTTGAAAAAATAAATTACAAATCCGAAAATAACATAACAAATAGAAATTGGGGTGCTCCAAACTGCTTCACGCTTGCTGATGGGCCTAGTTCAAATCCGCTCCAAATCTGAAAAATGATTCAAGGCCCAGTCAAACACAGCAAACAAAATTAAATGCTTAAACCTAATTTATTAATATAAAATGAGGGTCAAATGGCAGAAGAAAAAAGGGGGAGCCGATTTCAGAAAAAAAATCACCCAGATCAGAATTCTCACCCAGAAAAAAAAAGAAAAACCAGATCGGCCCAAAAAAAAATGTAGAAGTTGTCCTCCTCTTCCTCAACTGAGCCACCACCGTCTCCCAAATCCACCCAAAACTGAGCCACCCGCATCTCCACCGAACCACCACCTCCATCGCACCAAAACAACCACCATCATCCAATCTCAGGCCACCCAATCACCTCCCAAACTGATCCAAACTCGTCACAAAACAACCATCATCAACCACCCTCCCAAAACCGCAGCCACCTCAAACTTCCAAACAAAAAAAACAAACCAGAAAATCAAAAGAAATGTAGAAGAGAAAGGGGAAAACCGAAAACAAGAGAAACCGAAGAAAAACGCAGAACAAAGAATGAAGAAATAGAATGCGAAGAGGAAAAAAACGAACCTGAATCTCCGGCGAGAACGCCGCCGCAACGATGGTCTTCTCCGGCGGACTGTCCGTGTTTTCCGGCGATCTCGACCCGCTCTTCCACTTCGTATTTTCATCGATCCCTTCTCACATACCGCGATCTCTCTCTCTCAGGCCAGAAGCTTTCTTCCTTTCTCCCTCTGTTGGAAACATTTCGCAAGCTTTCTCTCTTTTAGAGAAGCTGCGGCTGGAAACAAGAATGGGGGAAGGAATAGTTTAGGGTTTAAGTGATTTGTGGGAGAGCATTTATATCCCCACGTTTTCTGCCACATTTTAGGCTGATCTCTTTTTTTTAATTCATTCATTTATCTTGCTGTTTTTTTTTGTATTTTTTTTACCAATCAGACTATTTTGTTCTTTTCCTTCCTTTAATAAAATAATCATTTGACACCTCCCCTACCACACTATATAATCAAGTTTACTCACTTCAAAAAAAATATAATTAGAACTGACTTAGATGTACATCTTATCGCTCTCACAATTTTGATTTAAAGTGCTTTAGTTTATCAACTGGGACCTTAAATCCCTAAAAAAAAAAAAATTCATAAAACTACAAATTAAATACTTAGCACCTATTTTCATAGAAAATATGAAAATCTAATGGATTCGATTTGGATGTACATCCTGTCAATCCGGTTTAAGGATCTTTAACAGATAACTTGGATCTTAGACCTTCAAAATAAAACCAACCAACCAACAAATTTTCGGGAAGAACTACGTGACTTTTTGAGTCTCTCATCGCATGCAGGAGAAAGACGTGGCGCGGGGGTCTCTCACAAAGTCAAAAATAAATTTTCTTAACTTAGTCCCTATCTTGTTTCTTGTAAATAATTGACGCGTTTTGAATATTATTTTGGGGTAAACAAATAAATAAGTAATTTATTATTGCGTTAATCAAATTTAGGGTAATCTGTCTTTGGAGACGGATGTGTTAGGAGTGTGATGAAACTAGTTTCACCCTTCCTTCGCATAACCGACTCGAATCCAACCTAGTTATTCTGTGAACCAAATGACTTTAAATTAGGTTTTTCTCAATTTCCCTATTATTAATAAATTGGGTGCGACTCCTCGAATAATTTATATTTGAGCCGCCCACGTCGAGATCAGTGTCACGATCGATGGCGACTCCATCTGGGACAAGTGAGAGTCAAGCCCGTATGTTTGGTTGTGCAAAATGACTATAAGGTACGCTTTGTTTTACCCTTCTTAGTTTCTTATTTATTTATTTTCTTTCTTTGTATATATTCATTTTATATTTATATATTGTGCTTGATATAAACCCTAGGTTAGTTGACATGTATTATTTGTTGTTTGGTTGTACTTTGAAATAGTTTGTGGTTTTATTTTATTTTATTTTTAAGATTTGAAGTTTGTATATTCCCTTCACACACTTCTGTTGTGAGAGCACACACATTGAGTTTGGCTTATACCGGAGCCTAAAGAAAAACACTTAAGTTAGAACGAGGCTGTGTAGTGGTAGTCATTTTGGATGTACATCCTGGTGTCTGCCATGAATTCCTCATCTAGAGTATGATTCTCCCTTGAGGGTATTCACATTTTGGATGTACATCCTGGCGTGTTTAACCTTTCTAGGAGAATACTTGACTCTAGAGACCTAAAATCTCTGTAGGTTATAGTTGCTAACCCAGTGAGTGTTCACAATAGAAAGGCAATAGATCCATAGGGTTCAAAGTCCAATAGCACGGACTAACCAAATTAGGTTTCAAAGGGAGCTATCAGTTCTCTTATCCTTGTTTTTTATTGTATATATTTTTTCCTCGTTATCAAAAAATGAAAATCATAGTACATTTCCCCCCTTGGTTTCTTTTTTGTCTTAGTTTTCCTTTTTTTTTAATAAATTCAATCTTTTGATTAAAAAAAAGAAAATCATAGTGCATTTCATGCATAAAAAAAAACATCAAAAAATCATATAGCATTTCATGCATACAAAAAAATCATTTGCATTTCATGCATACAAAAAAATCATTTGCTTTTTAATGCGTGAAAGACATAAAAAATCATATTGCATTTGCAAAAAAATATATATATCTCATGTAAAAAAAAATAATTAAAAAAATTGTATTGTCATTCATCATTTATCATTTTCATTTACCAAAATCAAATCATTCATTAATCATAAAACAAATTACATTGCCTTTTAAATTACTCATAGCATATTCCCTTCAAATGGGGCAAAAAATTGCATTGCATTGCATTTCTTGCATAAAAAAATAATAATAATTTACAAAGCAAATTCATGTTGCATCTTGGGATGAGTGTTTGCATTCATTTCATAACATATTGGTTTCTTTGACCCATTCTCATGTAGCATTTTTTTCTCTTTAAAGAAAATCAATAAAAAAAAAGAGTTTTGAAGTCATTAAGTTTTCATTCATGTTAAATTTTTTGTGCTTGCATGAAAATGGATACCAATCAAGCTTAGACTCATGGATTGGGTCATTCTCTTGAAAGTTGTTGGTAAGATTAGCCATTGGAGGATTAGAGAAGTAAGGTGAGAGGAAAAATATCATGGGTACTGGGGCATATTGCGAAATATGAGTGAAGAATAGGGAGACATAAGGTTGTGGCAACTTGTCTTGAATAAAAAGTTCAAAGCCCGAAAGAGAGAGGATTGTCATTAGCGCTTGTAAGCTTGAAACCAAGTTAACTCAGTTGAAACTTTACGCTAATGGATTTGCATGGATTTAAAAAACCCACTTCCATCTTGACCCCTTTTCGAGTTCATGCCTCAAGAGATAATTCCTAAGGCCCTCTTGATTGTGCCATTCAAAGATGAACCAGTGAGTAAATAGCAAATCTCAAAGGTCCATTTCCCAACAAAAAAAAAACGAAACCAAAAAAAAATATCAAAAGAAATAAAGAGCAAAGATTGTGTAAAAGTGCGAATATTATTTCAAAATTAAAATTTTGCAAATGAGGAATCATGATTTCAAATGAAGAGTGGTCGTCTTTCTCCATCCCAAACAAAATATATCCCTTACCATCCCCTTTGAGCCTGTAATGTCCATTCACTAAACCCTGGACAAGGATCAACACCACAATAGAATTTAGTGCATTCAGTTTTCCAAAGTTATGAAATCAAAGAGATAGTGGAAAAAGTTCAAAAAGGGAAAAGAGAAAAATGAATAAAGCCCGCAAGACTGAAAGCAAGTATTGTCAGTCTTGGCAAAAGTTAGGGCACAAAATAAAAAGTAATGAAAAAGCATAGAAGTGAAAAAAATAATTAAAAAAATGTGAATGATTTGAGGATTGGAGAACACAAGAGGATTTGAATACACTAAAGATTCATGATCCATTCCCATAACCCATTACCCATACCCATAAGACGATTCTTTGAACCTTCTACTCCTTTCTCTTCCATAACCCATATCCAAAAAACATTTCTTTAAGCCTTCTAGCCATTTTTCTTCCATAACTCATAGCCCATATCCATAAAACATTTCATTGAGCCCTCAATTCATTCTCCTTCCCTAGACCATAACCCCTACCCGTAAAACATTACTGGGAGCATTCTAATCATCTTTCTTTCATAACCTATAACCAATAGCCACATTGCAAACCTCTAAAAGTCCACTTTGATTGATGAATGATTGTTTTCATGTTCACAATGTTAATTTTGAAATAATCATTTGCTTCTTTTAAGCTATCTTTTGCTCTAAAAAGAAATGTATATATAAAAAAAAAACAGAGAGAATCCCGCTAGATTGAAATCCCGAAAGGGCTGTCTAGGCAAAAATTAGGGATAAAAAAATGATAATAAAGCCCGCTAGATTGAAAACCTGCAAAGGCAGTCTAGGCAAAAATTAAGGCACAAAAGGGGAATGAGACTTACAATGAGAAGTTTATGTAGTTCACTGGGGAAATTTTCTGCTACTTGGGCCAAACAAAAGTGTACATTGGGGCAATTTGTGGAGGATAAGTTTGAGAGTCTCGAGAGACCCCACACTGGGGCAAAGTTTCATAAGACCCTTTAGGAGTCAAAGGTTTCTTGCTACACCATGTAGTATTCCCTCAAGGCAATGCCTTTCACTAGAATTTGGGTAGAAATCTTACAATACCCAACATCTATCAAACTTTGTTTGCCACACCAGTGCATTCTCGTGACCAAAAAAAACTTTTACCAATATTGGGGCAAAGCTTGTACATGGCCCTTCATGAGTCAAACTTTGTTTGTTACACCTGTGTAGCATTCTCTCGAGGCAATTCCTTTTTACCACCACCGGGGCATAAATGTTTGCACGACCCTTGAGGATGTCAGATTTTGCTTGCTACGCTTGGTAGTCTTCCATATGTGATAAAATCCAATCCAGCAAGTCAGGTACCTCAAGGTAAATGGAATTCCCAATAACTCAAGGTTGCCATAATACCTTTTCCCTATCATCTTGTGTCGTCTTTGTCCTCCCTATGTTTTCCCTCCAAAACACTCTCTACTTTCAAACCAAAATCCAGAAACACAAAATCCCAACTCCCAAATACCTGTGAATCCATGCATGCTCATTAAGTAATACTTCAATGAGAGTCAACTTGGAATTTTTGATGTGACTTAGAGAGCTAATGACAATCATAAAAAAAAGAGAGAGAGAGAGAGAAGGTCAAATTTGAGGGTGTTTTGCTTGAAAGGTGAGAAGTGATCATAAAAAGAGAAAAGGGGGTCTAAGCAAGTTAGCTATGTTGAGGACAAGCTTCCATATGAGTACAAGCTTGATTGATTTCAAATAAGGCC
Source organism: Oxytropis ochrocephala (assembly GCA_020916435.1). Lineage (NCBI taxonomy): Eukaryota > Viridiplantae > Streptophyta > Magnoliopsida > Fabales > Fabaceae > Oxytropis > Oxytropis ochrocephala. The sequence goes on from CM037089.1 coordinate 99,352,405, forward strand.
TGCACAAAAAGAAAAATTCTTAGTGAATCCAACTTTCAAGACAAGTGCATAATTCATGCATTTCATGCCATAGTTTGCATACGTTTCATGTTCATCCATGCATGGCACTTCATGACTAGAAGCATACATTTACGTTCAGTACTTTGTAAATAAGTGACAAAAACCATCCAAAGCAAAGTGTGCATTGCATGCTCTAATTCATGCTACCGGTTCAGCCCTGGCATTTCCCTTCTCATCCCCGTGCTATCGGTTCAGCCCTGGCCCATTCTTTCATGCTACCGGTTCAGCCCTGGCATTTCCCTTCTCATCCCCGTGCTATCGGTTCAGCCCTGGCACATTCTTTCATGCTACCGGTTCAGCCCTGGCATTTCCCTTCTCATCCCCGTGCTATCGGTTCAGCCCTAGCACATTCTTTCATGCTACCGGTTCAGCCACGGCATTTCCCTTCTCATCCCGTGCGTGCTATCGGTTCGGCACTGCACATTCTTTCATGTTACCGGTTCCATACGACATTTCCCTTCTCATCCCCGTGCTATCGGTTCAGACCTGGCACATTCTTTCATGCTACCGGTTCAGCCCTGGCATTTCCCTTCTCATCCTCGTGCTATCGGTTGAGCCCTGGCACATTCTTTCATGCTACCGGTTCAGCCCTGGCATTTCCCTTCTCATCCCCGTGCTATCGGTTCAGCCCTGACACATTCTTTCATGCTACCGGTTCAGCCCTGGCATTTCCCTTCTCATCCCCGTGCTATCGGTTCAGCCCTGGCACATTCTTTCATGCTATCGGTTCCGCCCTGGCATTGTCTTTAATTTTCATGCTATCGGTTACGCCCTGGCATTGTCTTCATTTTTATGCTATCGGTTCCGCCTTGGCATTGTCTTTAATTTTCCTGCTATCGGTTCCGCCCTGGCATTGCCTTTAATTTTCCTGCTATCGGTTCCGCCCTAGCATTGTCTTTAAATTTTCTTGCTATCGGTTCTGCCCTGGCATTGTCTTTAATTTTCCTGCTATCGGTTCCGCCCTGGCATTGTCTTTAATTTCCCTGCTATCGGTTCCACCCTGGCATTGTCTTTAATTTTCCCGCTATCGGCCCATACGGCATTGTCTTTAATTTTTTCTTGCTATCGGCCCGCCACCGGCATTGTCTTTAATTTTCGTGCTATCGGTTCCGCCTTGGCATTGTCTTTAATTTTCCGCGCTCGGTTGCCTACCGGCATTGCCTTTAATTTTTCTCGCTATCGGTTCGCCTACCGGCATTGTCTTTAATTTTCATGCTATCAGTTACGCCCGGCATTGTCTTTATTTTTATGCTATCGGTTCCATACGGCGTTGTCTTTAATTTTCTTGCTATCGGTTCATACGGCATTGTCTTTAAATTTTCTTGCTACTCGGTTCCGCCCGGCATTGTCTTTAATTTTTTCTCGCGGCATATCGGTTCCATACGGCATTGGCTTTAATTTTCTTGCTATCAGTTTCGCCCTGGCATTGTTTTTATCTTTCATGCTAACGGTTCAGCCCTGGCACTGTTTACTTTCATGCTACCGGTCTCGCCCTGGCATTGTCTTTCTTTTCATGCTATCGGTTCCGCCTGGCATTGTCTTTAAATTTTGTGGTCTTCGATTCGTCTCGACAATCGCCTATTTCACCGGTGAAAATTAAGGTTCATATCCGTACTTATCTCTTACTTTGATAATACGACAAAACATGGAGAACATGGTTTTGTGTATTATATCGTAAGAGAGTAAGCACGGAGGGGCAACTGTGAACACTCAATTTTTAGCAGTAATTTTTACGTTTTCACGAAAAATTACGGAAATATGCACTTTTGCGTGTTTGCGTATTTTAGTCGTCGAATACGACATTACTCGTTTTTTTTCAATTTCGTGTAATTTTTACTCTTTTTAGTCCGACAAAATTAGGTGCTAATTTAAAAAAAATTACAAAAATAATAGATAGATTTAATTCATTTGTATTACAATGTTTTTTTTTTTTTACAATAGTTGAAAAAATAAATTACAAATCCGAAAATAACATAACAAATAGAAATTGGGGTGCTCCAAATCGCTTCACGCTTCTTTGATGGGCCTAGTTCAAATCCGCTCCAAATCGAAAAATGATTCAAGGCCCAGTCAAACACAGTCAAACAAAATTAAATGCTTAAACCTAATTTATTAATATAAAATGAGGGTCAAATGGCAGAAGAAAAAAGGGGGAGCCGATTTTAGAAAAAAATCACCCAGATCGTAATTCTCACCCGAAAAAAAAAGAAAAACCAGATCGCCCAAAAAAAAATGTAGAAGTTCGTCCTCCTCTTCCTCAACCGAGCCACCACCGTCTCCCAAATCCACCCAAAAACCGAGCCACCCGCATCTCCACCGAACCACCACCTCCATCGCACCAAAACAACCACCATCATCCAATCTCAAAGCCACCCAATCACCTCCCAAACCGATCCAAACTCGTCACAAAACAACCATCATCAACCACCCTCCCAAAACCGCAGCCACCTCAAACTTCCAAACAAAAAAACAAACCAGAAAATCAAAAGAAATGTAGAAGAGAAAGGGAAAACCGAAAACAAGAGAAACCGAAGAAAAACGCAGAACAAAGAATGAAGAAATAGAATGCGAAGAGGAAAAAAACGAACTGAATCTCCGGCGAGAACGCCGCCGCAACGATGGTCTTCTCCCCGTGGATTGTCCGTGTTTTTCGGCGATCTCGACCGCTCTTCCACTTCGTATTTTCATCGATCCCTTCTCACATACCGCGATCTCTCTCTCTCAGGCCAGAAGCTTTCTTCCTTTCTCCCTCTGTTGGAAACATTTCGCAAGCTTTCTCTCTTTTAGAGAAGCTGCGGCTGGAAACAAGAATGGGGGAAGGAATAGTTTAGGGTTTAAGTGAATTGTGGGAGAGCATTTATATCCCCACGTTTTCTGCCACATTTTAGGCTGATCTCTTTTTTTTAATTCATTCATTTATCTTGCTGTTTTTTTTTGTATTTTTTTTACCAATCAGACTATTTTGTTCTTTTCCTTCCTTTAATAAAATAATCATTTGACACCTCCCCTACCACACTATATAATCAAGTTTACTCACTTCAAAAAAATATAATTAGGGCTCGACTTAGATGTACATCTTATCAAGCCCACAATTTTGATTTAAGGGTCTTTAGTTGTACAACTTGGACCTTAAATCCCCTAAAAAAAAAAATTCATAAAACTACAAATTAAATACTTAGCACCTATTTTCATAGAAAATATGAAAATCTAATGGATTCGATTTGGATGTACATCCTGTCAATCCGGTTTAAGGATCTTTAGTTGTACAACTTGGATCTTAGACCCCTTCAAAATAAAACCAACCAACCAACAAATTTTCAGGAAGAACTACGTGACTTTTGAGTCTCTCATCGCACCAGAGAGTACGTAGACGCGGGGTCTCCCTGTCAAAGTCAAAAATAAATTTTCTTAACTTAGTCCCTATCTTGTTTCTTGTAAATAATTGATGTTTTGAATATTATTTTGGGGTAAACAAATAAATAAGTAATTTATTATTGCGCAATCAAATTTAGGGTAACTGTCTTAGGACAGATGTGTTAGGGGTGCAGTGAAACTAGTTTCACCCCTTCCCTTCGCATAACCGACTCCCGAATCCAACCTAGTTACGCAGACCAAATGACTTTAAATTAGGTTTTTCTCAATTTCCCTATTATTAATAAATTGGGTGGCGACTCCTCGAATAATTTATATTTGGGCCGTCCACGTCGAGATCCATGTCACGACAAGTACATTACGCTTCAAATTCGCATCTCAGAAGAGCGAAAGAATAACAAAAGAAGAGAGGAGAATGAAAAATCAAACAAAAGAAGCATCCCACCAAAATCAATCATTGAATCCATGTGCACCCAAATACCCAAGTGCATGCATTTCATGCACCATCCAAGAGAAAAGTTACTTCGGACCAGAGAGTCCCAAAAGTCTCATTTTTAGAAAATCACCACAACCCAGAGTTAGTAAACTCCTTCCATAGATCACAACATCGTGTATGAGCGCGCGATGGATCCATCCGACTTCGTTAAGTCCTTCGGATTAGTTGTGTCAGCCTAAGGCACAGTGTAAATCCATTGATCAAATCAGTTCCGGACCTGATGTTGATCGGCCGCTCGAAAAGGCCACCCCCAGAGCTCGGACTCGACAAGAGTCCGTTAGAAGGTTTAGGAAACCCCGAATTCTCAATTTACCGCTTTTCCCAATTTATTGTTTTCCCGTTAATGCGACAAGTGTTAACCCCCTCTCTCAAAAGGAAAATAACAAAAAGAAAATTTGAACTTTTCTGAAGCAGACAAAATTAGTATTATTTCTATATCTTTATTTTCATTTCACCAGCAAATATGAAAAAGCCAATTCATATTTCTTGGCAAAATGTGAAATAAAGAGGGGCAGCTGTAATACCCTAATTTTGTCCGTCTTCTTTTTGTCACTTGATTTATTCAATTTGTTTTTCGAGATCACGCGATTACAAGTAGTTAGAATAGTATCTTTTTTTAATTTAAGCCAATTTCAATCATCCGTTCAATTAAACCGAATTACCGTTACTTAAGCTAGGCATGCGCGCGAATGATCGATCTTTTCGCGCATTCTTCAGTTTAATCTCAATGTTTGGTCCTAATCGAACCTAAGTGGGCTTATTTAAGTCGCTTTTCTCACTATTGGGCTTATCATTTTGGCTTGGGCCCAAAGACGTGGTTCCGAGTTAATTTTTAGCGTTTATTGTTTAACGGGTCTATTTCTTCTATTCGGGCCTCGTTCTAGCATGTTCATTTAGTTTGGGCCCGATTCACTTTTGTATTTGGTCCAATTTCTTCTCTTCATTATTTTTATTTTTTTTCATTTTATTTATTTTGAGTAATACATTTAGTCCAAAGATGTCAAAAAAAATCTATTTAATTTTATTTACAACTTAGGAGAGTCCAAATGTCCAAATATCAAAAATACAAAAAAAAAATAATACTAAAAATACAAAAAAATATAAATCCGAAAATACAATAGAAAAATAGAAAAAGGCAGCAACAAGCTAGGGTTTCAAATTTGCTTTCAAGTTTCTTTGGGCACAGGTTGATCGCTCCAAAACCTGAAAAATAATTCAAGGCCCAGTCAAGATGCAGTTAATGCTAAACCTAGTATTTTAATATAAAAGAGCAGTCAACCATCAGTCTAAGGACAGAAAACAGACGAGAGACATACCTCGAAAATCACCCAAAACAAAATATTAGGGTTTTGCATTGAAACCCTAATCACTGAGACTCTAGATCTGATTTTTTTCTGGGGAGCAAGGAAGAGCAGAGGTCCAAACAGCAGACAACAGTCCACAAATAAGCATCAGATCCGTTCTTTTTTTTTTAGTAACAGGAAGACAGGTCAGTGCACAATAAATCGTTGCTAGTTTGTTTTGTTTAGCCTTCATATTGCTAGTCTACTTGCTTTAAATCAGTTTTAGAGTAGTTTTCATTGTTTGTGTATCTGAGAATAACTTGTTTGGGCAGAAATATTAGTCTTAAATCATGACCAGTAACAGAGAGAATAAAAAAAACCCATAGAAATTCATGAACCAGTAACAGAAAGGATAAAAAAAAACTCATAGAAATCCATGAACCAGTAACAGAAAGGATAAAAAAAACTCATAGAAATCCATGAACCAGTAACAGAGAGGATAAAAAAATGAGATTAAGTGGAGAAGGAGAGAAGGAATCGAAGAAGAGGATGAAAAATAAATAAAAAACCGAACCTGTAGATGCTGCCTCCGACGACAGCGTTGCCGTGGGCTTCACCTTCTCCGACGTTTCCGGCGAGCTTCGTCATACCCTCGGTTCGCGCTTCATCCTTTCTCTCATGGCCATTCTCTCTCTGGAAGCTTCACTCTCTATCCTCAGATCTCTCTCTATCTATCTTGGTATGGCTACATTTTTTTCTTCTTTTCTCTCTCCTGGATCTCCATGTGCGGCGGAAATGGTGGATGGAGATAAATGAGGTCTCAAACCTAAAACTAACCTTATATATTCTCTGTTATTATTACCATTATTTTATTTAAATTTAAATTTTAACACCTTTCCAAACCACACCCCTGTTCGCGTGACTACCCCCCACAAGCCCACGTTTATGTTGTTTTTTTGGCCAACGCCCCAACTTCAAAAAAATGGGGCTGGGCCTATTCCTACACCCCCTACTTAGTTATGCAACCTCCAGCAACTAATAACACTCCCTTTTGCAATTTTCACCACTTTCTCGTTTTTTTATTTATTTATTCTTTCTAACTCAAGAGGCAAATTTAAGTATTTTCCAAATCAACACTTAAAACCACACGTTTAATTAAAGGTTCCCTTTCGGTAGAAAGGAGGTGTGGGGTGCTAATACCTTCTCCATGCCTAACCGACCCCGAACCCAAATCTTCCGGTTGTCCAAAAGGTCATCCGCCTTCCAAAAGGGTTTTTCTTCAATATTTTCCTTATACAAAAATATTGGTGGCGACTTCATTGTTTTAAAAGGTTGTAAACGAAGAAAAACCCTTCAGGGACTTTTTCGGGTGCAACACCTCCCCTTTCACAACTAACACAATGACATTTGTTAGAAAAGTATTGGGACAAATCCAGAAACACGTGTATAATGAAATATCACTTCATTATTTCCATAACAAGATGCATACTTCATGCTTTCAAAACCACACATTTATTGATATTATTCAAAGAACAAATCAAGGAAAGGGAAATCTTCTAGTCCTGGAGAAAAGAAGCTAAGCGCACCATTGTTGAACACCCAAGTTTGACCAAACTAGGTGCACCTGGACCCACAGGATTAATCATAGGGTTATCAATTCAACCATGTGCATTTGGGCACACAAAGTGCCAAAATGTATGAAAAATGTTATTTTGTGAAACATTGGAACTATTGGCAAATAGAATATCGTCTTTATAGGTATAATTTTATGAATACACATTCTTAATTTACGAATATGATACCTCTGGCTTTCACAAAATTTGCATTCAAGTAGCGCACCATTGTTTTTATCAAATTTATTGTCGTAAAACAACATGTGTCCCATACATGCAACAATCAGGGTCGGCCCAATAGTTAGTGAGGCCTAAAACAAACTCCAAAATGAGACCCTTTTATTTAATAATAATATTTTGTAAAAAACTATAAAAGTACATTTTATCTAAATTTTATCGAGCTTTTTTAATGAAAAATCATTTCTCAAAATTTGAATGTTGTAAGAAAATTTTAATGATAAACTATTTTTATATGCAGAGTTTTAATTGAATTTTATGCACATAAAAACATTTTAATATAATTATTTAAAGAGCAGAAAATTTAATAGCTAATAAATCTAATCAACGTAAAGAAAAAAAGAAAGGCTAAGATAATAAATGAGATGGCATCTTATGGGCCCAACAAAAAGAAAAATGAATGAATAAATAAAAAACAATATAAAAGTGTGAACAGGAGGGAATAGAACTCAGCCTATTTCAATAACTGAAACAACCTTCGCTAACTGAGCTGCAACAACTTTCAAAATATTGAACGAACCTGTTTAATATTACATAATAATATAGGGTTTTTTTTTGTACCCCCACCCTGTCCCCTTAAACCCCCACCCACACTGAAATTCCCAAAATGCCCTTCAAAAAATCTGTTTTTTTCACTAAATTATACGAATCGTATATATCTTTTTTGTGGCCTATATACGATGGGTAAAAATTTGACATCGTATATATGTTCATTGTGCGTATATACGATTGATGCGTTTTAAGTCAATCGTATATACGCAAAATGAACTTCTATACGATGAGTTAAAAATGCCCATCGTATATAGGCCCCAAAAGAGATATATATACGATGGGCTTTGTTTTTGTTAATAGTTATGATTTTATTACAGGTTATAATCGAAGTCTCGTGATTTGATTAACGTCAGCGGTGTAGATATATTGGATAAAATAAACGCGTATAATTACAAAAACGCGATATAGTAATATATACACGTGTAATACAAAAATGTGTGAATCTATCTACAAGCCGTCAATAAAATCATCGCCTAAATCTATACATCTAGACGCATCATCCTTTGTGAGTGGGAGGTCGTGACGGAGGACACATAGAGCGCCATAGAGTAAAACGTCCGGCATACGGATGCAACCATGAAGCGGACTACGGTGAGTAGTCTTTGGTACCACCGTGGGGCAATAGAAGGCAACAGACAAGTGGGAGAGATTGAAAGATGCAACCAGTGTACATTTTGCTCGTTCAGAACAGATATGATTTTCAACTTAGATGAATTGTAAGTGCCTCTCAAAGGCAGATAAGTGAAATTCATAGGCAAAGAAAACTAAACCAATGCAACATTATACCTGGTTGCAACCATATACCCCATCTCAGCAAATCAAACCACTTTGACTGGGCCGACGTCCAGTATGACTCAATAGTTAAAGCTTTGCGAAGCTCTAACGATCGATTCTTCCCAAACATGTCGAATACAAGGTTTCGTCCTTTGTTTCTGAATCAAAGCTTGCCTAATCAGAGGAGGCGAGAGTCTTCACCCATGTCAAGTCCAACCCCGATCGCTCTAAAACCGCGAGCTATCGTCACCTTCAACATCAACAATTTTTTCAACATAGTTGCGTGCGTGTCTTTGGAACAAACGGTAAGTGGATTTTAGTCTCAGATGTCTGTGATAATACTCTAGAAGCACCCTGAGATAATTTGGTTGACCGATGTGTAGGAATTTTGGAAGCCCCGGATTCTTCAGTCTGTTTTACCTTCTCATCCACGTGCTCCCACCCAGAAGGATCACGCTTAGCATCAAAAAATTTCTGTTTTTTCTTCTTTGGTGCACCTTTCGTTCTGACTTTTGATTTAGGTGCAACCATAGAAGAAGTAGAAGGGAAAGCTATCTCATTCAGCTGCCTCTTAATAAGATATTTTTCCTCCTCAGTGACTTTATCAAATCTTGCCTTGATAGCATCAAACTGATAAGAAATATCACAAGTAGATGATTTATCCTGAGTGGATTTATCATCTACTGCATCCAAACTCAAGTGTTTCCAGTGATCATCAACAACAGTAAGCGGAATAGAATTGCCGGAAGCATGAAAAATACCGATCTCACAAGCACAAGGAAGTATATGTGTCTTCCTTTGAATGCACCGACACCGCCCTTTGTCATATCCAACCCCAGATTTTGACCTTTCAAACTCTTTCACCATGTGACCCAAAGCAGATAACGAAACAAGTCCTTGAAGATTTTTAAATAGTGGAATATTAGACTTGACTTCGATTCTGCTAATGCTTCTTTGAAAAGACCCGATAATTTGATCAAAATGTATTGTCAGCATGTCATCAATAGATATCAAACATTTTGATAGATCACCTTTCGAAGTCTTCAACTGTCTTTTCAAAGACCAATGCAACGATTCCGCTCTGAAATAATAAACAAGTGTCAAAGAAATTTAATCGACGATAAAAAATATGTTCACGTGTCAAAAAAAACCGAGTAACGGATAGAAATAATAAACAAGTGTAAAAGAAATTTAATCGCCGATAAAAAATATGTCCACGTGTCAAAAAATATCGAGTAACGGATAGAAATAATAAACAAGTGTAAAAGAAATTTAATCGACGATAAAAAATATGTCCACGTGTCAAAAAATATCGAGTAACGGATAGAAATAATAAACAAGTGTCAAAGAAATTTAATCGACTATAAAAAATATGTCCACGTGTCAAAAAATATCGAGTAATGAATAGAAATACCTGTTGGTCGTGGAATTCCCCAAGTGTGGGATCTGGTTAGTCCATGCTGAGATAAATCGCTCCTTGTGCGGTGTCAACCATGTGTCGTGCACATATTTAATGAGAGCAGGTTTATCAGAGCAAGCAGCCTCAAAAAACTTCTGATTAGATAAGTACTCTGACTCATCAACAGAATCAATAATACATAGCCAAAGAGATACAACCTCCTCCCGTCTATCCTTGTGCACCAACTCTTTAATCTTCACTTTGACATTTTTTGTAACATCCCAATGACACAATAAATTTGTAGCAGAAGGAAAGACATCAAGAATAGCAGACATACTGTGAGATCTCTGCATCATCCAGAAAACTCGAGGATGAATAGAATGCAAATCACAAATATCTTTCGATTCTTTGCAATACCCAAGAAAAATGAATAGCAAGCTCTGCCCAATATAGGCAAATGCAACATGGAAACTCAACTCGGTGTTAGTCACTCCCACAATCTGCAAAAGAGGCAAGTTGTATCTGTTGGTCTTGTAGGTTGAGTCAAGAATGAGAACAACCGGAAACAACCTCGAGTAACTTGATAGAAGTGGGATGAGCCCACATGATATCACCGACTACATCGGACCGAAATCGCTCTACTCTAACATAGATAATTATGTGATGCAATCGGCCTCAACACCTCCCGAATGTCCGTTCTAGGACCCTCTTTGTAGACCTGTCCGCGACGCTGTGCTATAAACTTGACGAATACTAGTCACATTCTCGGATCTAGCTTCTTCAAAGCGATAATAGTAGCTTTGGTCCGACATCAAGATCCGCATGCTCGTTAACCAGATCCTTTTGCGCCTTAGACAGACGCCAAAAGAAACAAGTACCAATGGAAGTTTTGAGCAACTCGTGCGTGTGTCTACCACATTTAACCGTGACACGCCAACCCCCACGGCTAACAATGCAAATAGCTTTCAATCTAAAAGGACAACCTCTCCTTTTAGAACCGAAAACCCTTGAATCATTAGTAAACCCGCCTTGTTTCTCACAGCCAAAAACAATCTTATCTCGCATTCCCCTCTTTCCAACTGCTTTTTCAGATCTCACAATAACAACAACTACCCCAATATTTCTACCAACAGCTTTGGCCCACTCCTCCACAGTCTGCCGTGTAGAAAATATCTACAAAATATATAACTTACTAAGTACTTAAGTAATTTAATTCCATTTACCAAACTTGAGTAACAAAAAAATAGCCATGTATCCGTCGTGAAAGTCAGTGTAGTATCAATATCAACAGGAGCCAACTGAGAGTCGGCATCTGCTGCTGTAGGCGGGTCAATATCTGTTCCAACAAAACAGATAGCAACTCAGGAAAAAACGAAAAAAATAACCCAGTCGTATATACCTCTTCAACCTTGTATATACGATGGGTATTTTTTTCACATCGTATATACATGGCTCAGATGTATATACGATTAGATCTTCAAGCCCACTCGTATATAACCTATATACGATGGGTAGTCAACGAAGCATTTAATAATGCAATCGTATATATGCCTTGAAGGACATATATACGATGGGTAGTCAACGAAGCATTAAATAGTGCAATCGTATATATGTCTTGAAAGACATATATACAACGAGTACTTTTTCAGGTCAGCGTTAAATATTAAATGTAATCGTATATACCTTCCATCGAGGTATATACGATCCGTATTAATGTGGGTCCCAGTCAGAGTGAAATTAATGAAAGTCAAAATGTTATTTATGGCAGGGGTAAAATAGGAATTACAATAATGGGTGGGGGTGGGAGGGGATGGGGTGGGGGTATAAAAAAACAAAGCCAACAATATATTTTGAGGCCCCCTTTTTTTCTAAAAAAAATGAGGCCCAAAGCCCATGCTTTAGTTGCTTGGGCCTTGGGCCGGCCCTGGCAACAATCAATCTTCTTAGATTCCAATCCCAACATCGGCACTAACATCTTAGCCCCATAATAACTTTTTGGCAAATTATCCTTCACTGGTGTCGTTTCCAACATCAACTCAGTCACATAATCTAAACCCAACTTAGGAATATTACTCATGAAATTGAGAGCTAAAAGCTTCACACACATAGATAATTATGATATGTCGAGCCTTCAAAAAATATTTTGTTTGACTCTCTTTACAAATTATAAAATCTCTGTGCTTCTTCATTCGAAAGTTCATCATGATTGTCATACTGAGGCTTGTCAAATGACACATTCAACTCGAGAGCATCACAAATCATGATTTCCAACGACTTAAATTCTTCATTAGATGGAATACCAATACCAAAGCTGCTTAAAGGCCCTATGTTAAACTTTGGATGTTGTTGCCCACAGTCAACCCAGATCAAATTATAAGGCTTGAACTCGTCATGATAGAAGTGATACCTTAATTCCATCTTCGATCCTAATAAGTACACCGTCACAAAGAATGAATAGACATCATCTTCCCTACATATTTAGTCAATTCATGTCGGTCTTCTACCATAATAAATTCTTCAACCCCAACTACAAAAGATTGTTTAATCAAACCCACTCTTTCTGGATATAACCTATCGTACACCCAACCACGATTCAAGCGATTCCAGTTCATCTACACGCATTTAAACAAACACGTTATATTCCCATAACATTCTCGGTAACCTATCAAGTTAGTGGTACCGATACGATCTCAATGAAGATGAGAAAGAATAAAATTAGAGAACTAGAGGTAGAGCTGGCAAAACAGGCTACCCAACCGCATCGCATCAGTCGCCCATAGCGGACTCGGGCTTTTAAGGTGCGAGCTAAAAAGCCCGAATTGAAATTTGGGCTCACCCTTTAAGGCCCATGCCCGACCCTATGCGGGTTGCGGGCTAGCCCGTATTATGCGCGAATTTATAGCGACACTGTCATGTAACGGTAAAAATTAAGAAAGAAAACTCAAAAGACATTTTAGCATTTATCAACATTCTGCCAACGTACCTTCTAACACATTCAACTAAGAGCTTTCAATATATTGCTTGCTTATCTAAAAAAACTAAGAGCTTTCAAATAAGAACTATCACTTTACAACCACACAAAAAGATACCGAAAATTGAGGGAGAATGAACAAATAATACAGCATCTTTGACTTTCTATCTTGTATGCACTCAAAGTGGTATATCAATAGCAACAAAACTTGGATAATTATTCATAAGGTACAAACTTTTACAATTGGAATAAGTCACGTCTTTTAAAATACCTTGATAGTCGAAGTAAGTGTATTCTTCATTAGCTTGAGATGAAACCCAAAGCATTAAATTACCAATGATCATGATTTTCTCTTTCTTTGGCAGCTGAGACGTGTGCAGTGCACTACTGCACTTGTTTTTTTTTTCTTTTTCAGATTGGGTTTGGGTCTTTAAATTTGAGTTACTAAGTTTGGACCTTGGGCAACAATACACCGTATTTCTATTTAGTGCATGGGCATGCGGGCCACCCGCGGCCCCACTGGGCTAGGCCGACACAGGCCCAGGCTTTTAAGGGTCGGGCTAAAAAGTCCGGATGCAAAAATGGATTGAATTCCTTCGGCCCAAGCCCTACGTTTTATCGGGCGATCCGTCCCGGCTCAGCGGGCCCGACCCATTTTGATGACTCTAACTAGAGGATTGACTTGAAACCGAAATGAAGAGAGTGAGAGAGGAGATAGCGACAACAAGCGTCGGGGCGCAAGCGGCGTTGGTGGCGAGAGGCACCACGGTGCTTTTGCGAGGTCTCTGGCGGTGGTGGAAAGGAATTTCGCGACAAAGGGAGTGAGAGAGAAGAGGAGAAAGAAAGAAGAAGAGGAAATGGGGATCTGTTTCATTTTTTTTTTGGGTTTTAATGAAAGAGTCCGTCGGTAATAAAGTGACTTTCTTAGAAAGTCACATTATCAACAACAAATTTACCCGTCGGTACCTTCAACATTTAGAAAAAATCAATACCGACGGCCACATCTGTCGCAAATGCCCTTAGAGTTTATTTCAAATTGCCTCTCTTATTTTAAGTTTCCCACGATTATTTTTGAAAATTGGTTTTAAATGTCCAATTTATTACACCAGTGGCAACTATATACAATAATTAGTGTTAAATATAAAAAAAAATCTCGAAACTAACTAGTGCAACTTTATTGTCCTAGAAGATTAGCTCACATAGTTGAGTGAAAGAGACATCATTGGTTGAAATGTAGACTACGAGGTTCGAACATGTTCCCCCTCTCCTCTAACAATTAACAACTAATACACTAATTACTAATCACTTTACATATAAAAAATAGACCAGTGCAACTTTACTTGACACCATGACATATGTTAGAAAAGTATTGGAAGAAATCCAGAACCATGTCTAAAGAAAATATCTCTTCATTATCTCAATAATAGGATACATACTTCATGCTTTTCAGGACCACACATTTATTGATATTATTCAAAAATTACGACAAAAGAACAAATCAAGAAAAACAAATCTTCTACTCCTGGAGAAAAGAAGCCAAGCGCTTGATAAACCTTTTAGTACTCTCAGACTCTGGTTTGAACAAATGATAATCATGACTCTCATCTTTCTCTTCAAAGAATTCAAGTTTTCCTTGCCACCCACTTTTCTCCACAGCTTCACAATACCAAACTCCTCTATCCCTAAGATTATCCTCCCCAGCAACACACACAAGCATTCTTGAACACCCAAGTTTGTCCAATCTAGGTGCACCTGGGCCCAAAGGGTTAATCATAGGGTTATCAATTCCACCATGTGCATTTGGGTACACAAAGTGCCAAAATGTATGAAAAATGTTATTTTCTGGCTCTATAATTGGTTCAGAACCAATTGGGTAGGAGCTATGAAAGTAAGGGTGAATTAAAATAGCACCTAATATTTTAACAACGCCAGCTTCAGGTTCAGTTCCAAGACGTATGGAAATGTTATGAGCAATATTAGCACCAGCACTATCACCACCAATGAAAACTCTATGAAAATCACCATGGTGAATTAACCATGGTTCAGTGTTGTTAGGGTTTTCAGTAGCGTGAGAAGATACCCATTTAAGAGCTTTCCAACAATCATTATAACATGTAGGGAGAAGGTATTCTGGAGCAAGCCTATACTCCACAGAAACGACAAGAACATTTGCTTGTGGGACAAATGTTTTGAAATGTTCATGGAATATTTTAGAGAAAGCTGATTCAATAATAAAACTACCACCATGAAAGTATATCAAGATTGGAATTTTCTCAGCTTGATTTGTGATTTTTGGAAGGTAAAGACGAGCTGAAATTGTGGGGTTAATAACTATGTCTTTGGATGAGAGTCCTGTTTCTGGGTCGTTTAGAGTTGGTGGTACAAATGGGCTTTGTAATGGTCTTTCCATGGTACCGTCACTAAAACATCGAATATATGTTCCCATGTCAGAGGCTATTTCTTTTGTGATGGTTTTTGCCGTCGGTGTTGTGGAAGCCATTTCAATTTGGGATACAATTACAAAGAGTGTTTGAGATTGGAATTGGTGTAATGTTGGTGATGAATTGATAACAGTATGTGGTGTATATAATGACAATGCCAAGAGATAAAGACGTCCAAGTTGGTGATGGTGTTAATTAATGCAATTGATATGGTGGGAAAATTAGGCTTTTGTTATAAATGGCATATTTAATTGTACTTTTTTTTGTGGGGTTTGTGAAATCATCTAGATGTTCTTTTATTTCCAAGTCAAATTCATTTGTTACTCCCTCCGTTCATGAACTTTCGTCTTTTTAGAGTGTTTCACACAATTTAAGAAATCATAAATTTGTAATACCTAAAGACTAAAGTACCCCTTTGTAGCATTAATACTCACTAACTTGGGAATCCAAAGGAGTTCATATTGTGAATAGTGACAATTAATTGATAAAGGGTAAACTTAGAAAAATTAGATAAATTGTACATTGGTATCTCAAAAAGACCAAAGTTTTGGAACAAAAAAAACAGTCCAAAAGGACCAAAGTTTAGGAACGGAGGGAGTAGTATATACTCCCTCCCTCCCTGCGGTCCTTATTATAAAAAATAAATTGGTTTCTTTTTTGTCCTAATTATAAAAAAAAATACATTTTTCAAAGAACATTGATTACTAAAGTTTCTTTTATAATCCTATTTTAATACTAGAGATATCTTTGGAATAAGATTTAAACTGCATCATATAATTTACCCAAGAGCACTTGGATGTAATGGTAGGGTATCTTCCAGTTTAACTAAAGTCATGCGGTGCCTTGGGCATGCAGCAGTGTTAAATCTCTTGAGGGAGAGCTCTTCCACCCATTGTGATCCTACCCGCCTCGAGAGATTAGTCTCAGCAGTTGCGCTCAGAGGATACCCGATTTACACCAAAAAATTGTCTCGCATTTAATAACCTCATTGGTCTTTGTGATTTTTCTAAAATATTCTTATAATAGGGTACAGAGGTCGATATAATCACCAACATGATGTGGTACAGTAGTAGATACTTGGGTCTTTTAACCATTTGGTTTTGGGTTTGATCCTCATTAATTTAATTTGTTTTGAGAGGTCAACTGCTTAAATCAATCTCTTAACTCACATACTTTTTTTCTTTTTGATAAACTTAACTTAAACTTAATTACCTATTTGGGACAGAAAAAAAAAAGGATTTATGATATGGAAACAACAATTTAATGTAAATAATTTAATATATTGAAAGATATTTTTTTTATTGAAATGCATTGAAAGATTAATTGTTACTTTTGTTTTGATACAGATCCTCTATATTTCTTAATTTTTTTTAAAAGAAATGGATAATCCATTACTACACTTATGAGTGTAAAAT
Source organism: Oxytropis ochrocephala (assembly GCA_020916435.1). Classification (NCBI taxonomy): domain Eukaryota; kingdom Viridiplantae; phylum Streptophyta; class Magnoliopsida; order Fabales; family Fabaceae; genus Oxytropis; species Oxytropis ochrocephala. The sequence continues at coordinate 99,369,018 of CM037089.1, forward strand.
TTCATACATTTTTTAAATGAGTGACATACATTTTGTATTTATGTGCATTAATAAACACAAACCTTTACCGAAATATTATCCAATTATTTTAAGAAATCAAGGTAATCGATGTCTACTCATTTTTTACTAAACACTATCTAAAAAATATAGAATGTATTAAATATTTTTTGCCAAATGCATTAATACATTTAATAGACCATTTGTTTTATTAACAATGGTATTAAATGTTTTATTTTCATAGTTAAAAAAGTATTTAAAAAAGTAGTTGATACTTGGGTCCTTTAACTATTTGCTCAAAGGGGCAAAATATATCTCATGATTCATCCAAAAGTGGTGAGGGTCCTGTTTGGAGTGGTGGTTCCATAGGAGAGTCTGGTATTCAGGCCAGTAACAATCGTTTTTGGGTTCTTTACCAAAAAGCCACAGCACAAAAGGTTTGGAATTCTGCTTCCGCTTTAGGGGTGGAAGGGGTAAATCCTGACTCAGTGTACATTGACTTAATTGCCGCAGGGGAAGCTAGGGATCAAGCGGTGAAGGTTATGAGGAAGAAAGATAAGGGTGCTTCATGAATATTGTTTCCTTAAATATAAGAGGGTTGGGTGATAGTGCCAAGAGGAGACATATGGCTGATAGACGATGTTTTGGTTCGTAGTTTTTGGGGCATCAAAATTTTGAGTGGATTGTGAAGCCTTCGGTGGGTCTATCTGAGGGTATTCTTTTGATGTGGAAAACTGGGTTGGTTGAGGTTAAGAGTTGTTTTGAAGGTATGGGGTATGTGGGCATGTGTTGCTCGTGGCAAAATTCCTTAGTTTATGTGGTGAATGTGTACGCTCCGTGTTCGACTGCTGGGAAAAGAGAGGTTTGGGAGGCTCTCCTTGCTCTGAAAAATCAGAGTGACCAAGGTGATTGGTGCATTGTGGGGGATTTTAACGCTGTTTCTTCTTCTGAGGAGCGTCAAGGCAATAGTGCACATTTGCGTAGGGCGGACACGACAAACTTTAATTCCTATGCATGGGAAGCAGTTCACTTGGTTTTGTCCTGATGGTTTATCTAGAAGTAGACTGGATCAGTTTTTAGTTTCTGAGGGTTTAATTTCTTCTTGGAAGATTAATGGTCAGTGGGTGGGCGATAGAGACATATCAGATCATTGCTCTATTTGGTTGCTTCGGTCCTCTAAGGATTGGGGCCCGAAGCTTTTTCGTTTGTTTAATGGTTGGCTTGATGTCATACCCCAATTTTGTCCGACTAGTTGAAAATCGAATAAAATTGTATTTTTGTAATTACCCAATGTTAATAAATATTTTTCTCGTTTTTAGAAAACCTCAAAGTATATGTCTCGTTGTGTAGGTAAGTTGCGTTCATTATCAATCTAGCATTTCTTATCCTCATCGTGCGCGCGTATCATTTCGAATCGTGTGCTCATACTTATTCTCGTTATTGCGCGTATTGTTTCTATTTGTGTGCGTGTTTTGATTCTTGTTGCGCGCGCTTGCGTCGCGTGGGTATGCAGCGTATTTGTTTCGTTACTTATATGTTTATTAATCTATCATATCATTATACAAAAATAAGATTCAAAAAAATGATTTTATTATTGTAAATAGTTTTTATATAATTTGGTACATAAGTCAACTTTTGTTACACATATGGATAAATTAAAAGCAAAATAACACAAATGTGTAAAACAAAAATAAAAGAAAGAAAGAAAAAAGCCATTTGAGTCTTTGGGTTGCAAAGCAAGGAGGAAGGCTTCTTTCTACTTGTTTTTGGCTAAGACCCATTCTTAGCTCTTGACTTCACATTGCTTCAGCCTGCAAACATAAGAAAGGAAGATATGCAGAGGTCAGCAACAAGTTCAGATAGAGCAGATTCATGAAATAGGAAATAGGATAAGGACATTAGAAGAGCCATTAGCTGGCCTTGGCAAAAGACAAGCAAGAGGCCTCTATATGAGAAGCCAACGAAAATCAAAAGGGGGAAGAGGGGGAAAAACAGCAAAAAACATACGCAGCACACATAGCACACATACACTGAGGAGAAAAACAGAACACAAACACACAAACACACAAACACAAACACACAAACACAAACACAAACACAAACACACACACACAGCAAAGAAAAAACGAAAACTGAGAGGGAAGGAATCACACAGTAAAAAAAATATTGTTGAACAAGAAGAAGACATTTGAGAGGAAGATAGGAGAGTAGAACAGAGGAAGAGTGGGAGAGGAAACAAGTCACTATTCATCTTCTCCCTTGAGTAGTATCCACTCCTACAACTCCACAACAATCAACACTCACAAACAGAAACCAAACCCACAGAACCATCAACCACCGCAAGCCACCCTCCATCTCCGGCAAACGCCCCACTGAACATCACAGAACCACCACGCCTCCGTCACCGTGAAACCGCAACACCACCACCGTCATGCACGCGTCGACGCCATCACTCACCTTCGTCACACATCGCTGGACTTCTCACTCCCATTGTGCGTTCCATCGCCACCTTCCTCCATGGGTCATTTCTCTCCCTCCCTTTTGATCGCTCCGTCTCTTTCTCCGCCGGCAACCTCCATGACCACCGCAACTCCCCCACACCATCGCATCTTCTCCCAACGCCTCCGTTTCTCACTCTCGCACCAACCGCCGCACCTCTCCCTCACGGTACTCTTCTCTCTCTCTCTCACTCTCTCGATCTGTTTCCCTCTCCCTCACCGACTGCTCTCTCCCTCTCCAAGCTTTCTCTCTCTGTGAATGAATAAACCAAACGACGCAAGAAGGAGAAGAGATTAGGGTTCCCTAAACTAAGCTTTCGTTTATATGTTGAATGTTTATGTTTAACTTATTTCAATCTTTTTTAAAAAAATGAGTCTGATGAAGTTTAATCCTGGCACACCCCTGTTTAGTTAGTATACCCCTCAAGCCCACTTTCACTTTTTTTTTACAAGCCAGCTCAACAAAAAAACGAGTTGGGCTTTACCAAGTGCACCCCCCTGTTTATGCTATCCCCTTTGCTGTTAATTGCACCTCGTGTTACTATTTCACCCATTTTCTCATTTTCACTTAATTCTCAAAAAATCAATTACTCTTAAACAAAAAACTTATAAATAAATATTTTCTTCTAAAATATAAATAGGGGATTAGGTCGGTTGTACAACTAGGTTAATCAGCATTCTAGGACGAATGAGCTGTACAGTTCAAGAATCCTAGAATACCTATTCTAAAATCAAACGTTGTTAGTAGTCTCGTGAAGCCTTTGCTTGCATGATTATTAACAATGAGGTACTAGTGGTGATCACTTGGAGCCTTTGCTCAATTGATCGCCGTGAATGCCTAATTTTCCCAAAGATTTTCACTAAAATCAAAAACCTTGTTAGTAGTCTCGTGAAGCCTTTGCTTGCATGATTATTAACAATGAGGTACTAGTGGTGATCACTTGGAGCCTTTGCTCAATTGATCGCCGTGAATACCTAACTTTCCTAAAGATTTTCACTAAAATCAAAAACTTTGTTAGTGGTCTTGCGAAGCCTTTGCTTGCGTGATTATTAACAATGGAGTGCTAATGTTGGTCACTTGGAGCCTTTGTTCAATTGATCCTCATGAAAGCTCGATTTTCACAATTAAATAAGATAAAAAACAAAAACCTTTCCTAGACAACTAAGAACTACGTAGCTTTGAATTCTCCATCGCACTAGGAGATATGTAGGAGCGAGAGGCCAACTCTCGTCAAGCGCCAAAAATAAAATTTTTATTAAGTTTTCCCATTCGCTTCAAACAAGAAATAAATAGGCAAATCTAGGTATTTTTCAAATCAAACGTAAAACCACACACTTAATTAAAGGTTCCTCTCGAGAGAGGCGCGTGGGTGCTAACACCTTCCGTGCGTGTCGACCCCCGAACCCTTATCTCTAGTTTTCGAAAGACCATCCGCCTTGTTCAAAAGACCTTTTTTCAATGTTTTGGTCTTAAAATTAAAATATTGGTGGCGGCTTCAAAATTTTTCCACGTTGTACATTGAGAAACCCAAACGGGATTTTTCGGGGTGCAACACTTGACCACCCTAAGTTTAACTGTTTAGTGGAGCAGTGGTAGAGAGGGTTTTCGGTTAGGGGTAAAAAAGGGTATGTGATTAAAGAGAAACTCAAATTGCTGAAAGCTAAGCTCTAGGTGTGGAATAATGAAGTGTTTGGTCAGATGAATCTTAACATTAACAATCTTATTTATGAGATGAATGATCTTGATCAAGTTATCTTAGCGGGGGGTACAATGGATGATGTGGCTAAAATGAAGGAGGCGTCGTCGTCCTTTTGGAAGCAACTACATATCAAAGAGAGTATGATCAAATAAAAATCTAGAGCTAACTGGATCAGAGAAGGGGATCTCAACACTAAGTTTTTTCATGCATGCATTAAGAATTGCAGTAGAGCTAACCAGATTGTGGCTTTGAATAATAAGGATGGGACGAGGTTAGAGGAGGTGGAGAAGGTGAAACAAGAAGTAAAGAATTTCTTTGAAGCCAGCTATGCAGATCCGATTATGCAACGACCTATTCTCAGTGGTATTGAGTTTGACAAGATCAATGAAGATGAGTGTAGTCAACTTATTTCTCCGTTTACGGAGGACGAGGTGAAAGAAGCAGTGTGGAGTTGTGATGGGAATAAAAGTCCAGGACCTGACGGTTACAATCTTAAGTTCATAAAAAATTGTTGGGAGGTTGTGAAGGAGGACGTTATGGGTTTTTTTCGAGGAATTTCATGTTAGTGCGGTGTTGCCTAAAGCCATTTCGGCTTCTTTTTTGGCTGTTGTTCCCAAAAAGGAGAATCCTCAAGATTAAGGGACTATTGGCCTCATCAGTTGTATTTATAAAATTTTGGCTAAAATGTTAGCTACTAGATTGAAGAGGGTGCTTCTCAGGCTCCTTGTCAATCGGCGTTCCTTTCTGGACGCCAGATTTTGGATGGGGTGTTGGTGGTAAATGCATGCTGTTTAAGATTGATTTTGAGAAGGCTTATGATTCTATTTCTTGGGGGTTTTTGAATACATGATGGATCGAATGGGATTTGGGCTAGTTTGGATTAATTGGATCAGATCTTGCTTATATAACTCTTCAATGTCTGTTCTGGTCAACGGAGTCCTACTGATGACTTTCAGATTCATAGAGGTCTTAAACAACGTGATCCTTTATCTCCTTTCCTTTTTCTCATTGCTGCCGAGGGCTTAACTGGTATGGTTCAAAAGGCAGTGCGGGATGGTGTCTTCTCTAAGTTTAAGGTTAACAACAGTCTGAGTTTTTCGATGCTCCAATTTGCAGGTGACACTATCCTGGTCGGCAAGGGCTCGTGGGATAATTTATGGAGTATAAAGTCTAATTTCAGAATTTTCGAACTTGTATCGGGTTTGAAGGTGAATTTCCACAAGAGCTGTCTGTATGGTGTTAACCTGACCGATGAATTTCTCGAAGCGGGCGCTACTTTCTTGTCTTGTAGTACCGCGGCTATCCCTTTTATATTTTTGGGTACTCCGATGGGTACAAATCCCAGAAGGAGACACACTTGGGCATCAATCATTGATAAGGTGAGAAATAGACTTTCATCGTGGAGCGGCCGTTTTTTATCTATTGGGGGTAGAGTGACTCTCATAAACTCTATCCTCAATAGCATCCCTCTTTATATGTTCTCTTTTTTAAAGGTGCCAAAGATTGTCATCCAAGAGCTTATTAAGATCCAGAGGGACTTCTTATGGGGGCAACAGAGTTGGTCGTCTTGTTTATTGGGTGTCTTGGGATAAAGTTTGTAGACCTAAGAAGGAAGGTGGTTTGGGGGTGAAAAATCTTGAATTATAAACCATAATTTGCAGCCAAAAAAAAAACAGAAAATAGGTATATTTCCAAACAGAGGGTGTTTACGGTATTTTAACCAAATTAAGGGTTATTTCCATCTTTTAGGTGTAAGTTGAACTCAACTTACCAAACCTAAACACTTTTCATGTGACAGCTTTTACCTACTTTCCTCTTCTTCTTCTCATCGTTCCCAACCTCTACGATCCCACTCTCAATCGAATTTGCAAAAGTTCAGCCATTGTTCTCGAAAATCAACAATGGAGGCAACTTATGGATCATCTTCTTCACGTCGTGGTATATTATTGAAAATTCAAAGTAGTTGATGAATATTTTGATGCATGAAAACCGTACCAAATGATTTCCTATATTTTTTTTATAGAAACAATTTTCTCATAATTATTTGTACCGAACACTTCCATAGTTGTAGTATGTATTTGGAAATCCTAAATGCCATTGAATGTTAATTTTGAAATTTGAATATCAATATTTATCGTGCAAAGATATTTTATTCTGCTGCAATTTCTGGTCAACGAAACAAAATTTGCAATAACTAATTTTATTTTATTTTTGTAATTTACATCTAGAATGTTACAACTGCCAATCAATATCATTTTTCAATGTTGATTTTCGCTATTGAGTGCATATATAAAAGTTATTTAATTAAATAATTTCTTTAATGTGAGATCATGGCAACTAATTTTATAATATTATAATTATAATTATATTATAATAACATGCATGCATCTGTATGCTATTTTAATGTGGTGTATAAAACGTTACTAATTTTAATTTCCATATAGTAATTATAATTATAATTTATACTTATAAAATCAAATTGAAAATTCATTAACTCGCGCTACACATTATAGGAATTACCATTTTTTTTTTGGTAATAAAAAGTTTAGGTGAGTTGGGCTCCTGGGGCTCACCAGGGTCAGGGCAGCCTCAAGGCTCTTTGAGCGCTTACAGAGGTACTTACAGATCACCCACCAAAGAGGTCCTCACATCGGCGTGGAGTTGAACCCACGACCTTGTGAGCCAACTCCTTACCAACTGAGCCAACCTTCCTTGGCAGTAATTACCATTATTATACAAAATTTGAAAGGAATCATAATTTGGGGGTATTGAATATTAGAGATATTATAAAGTTTGACTTATTTGTCGTGGAATTTGGTATGTATTGATTCCCTCTAATTATGGACATTCAATTTGATGAGCCATGGAAATAATTGCCAAGATAGTTAATTTCGGTTGTGATTTTATTATATGAATTTGTTGCCTATTATGGGAGCCGCAATTTTGTGAACTGTGAACCGTCCAGATTATCAGTCTTACTTAACTTTCATCAGCAATCATTCAGACTGAACCATTGGATTATGTGGATCCCACGTATTTATTCAGAAATGCGCATGATATTTTTTGATTGGTCTTATGTGGATGTTTATGTGGACAAACTCTTGATTTAATATACTTATGATTTTAGATTCGAAAGCCATTTGTGGCTTCCATATTGCTCAACATCCTAAATGCGTAAATATGTGTTTGGATAGTATCGTAAATATATTAGAATGCTATGATGCATATGACTTATTCTAATTATATAAATATATAATACCTTTTTACATTGTATGTGTTTGAGATGGGTTTCGAGCTCCACATGGATGGGTCTGAGACCCCACATTTGACGAGTCGGTGCTCCATACAAATGGGTCTGGGACCCCATACTAGACGAGCTTCAAGCTCCACATGGATGGGTTTGGGACCCCACATTAGATGAGTCAGTGCTCCATTAGACGAGCTTTGAGCTCCACATGGATGGGTCTGGGACCCCACACTAGACGAGCTGGTGCTCCATATAGATGGGTCTTGTAACCCAAATGAGACGAGCTTCGAGTTCCATACAGATGAGTCTTATATATACCCCACATTAGACGAGTCAGCGCTCCATACAAATATGTATTGTACTTGATTTAAATTTTAATTCGTTTATTTTCTGTACGAAAAATATTTGTGATTGATTTAATTTATTTGATGAAAGTGAAATACTATTGATTGACAGACTTAATTTGAACCACCTATATTGTTTTTAAAAATAATTTTTGAAGAATGCGGGTACCATGGTCGATTTTTCGTGGTTACCGCCCCGACGGAGAACAATACTCCTTTTAAAATTGTGTGTTTTATTTACTGAGATTTTATATCTCATTAGAGTGTTGTTTTTATTAATTGAGTTTCAGGTTGTTGTTAACGTGGAGACGTGAAGAGTTCGATGATACTAGATGGATTTTTTTTCTTTTTGGGGATTTTAGAAGATGCCCAATTTTGTAAAAATATGTATATATTATTGTAATTTTCTTGGAGATAGGTTTTGTTATCTATTTTATTTGATAAAATTTTCTACTAGTTTTATTAGTTTTGACCCGCAAAATCTGGGTGTTACACATACCCCTTATTGTAAACATCACTTCAAATTACCTAGAGAGAGGTGAGTGTTGTTTGTAATTCAAGTTGATAAGGAGAACCTTTAGGAAACTAGAAGGGAGTTTTCTAGTGGGTGGAAATAGTTTGTGTTGCTGTGTAAGAGAACACTTGTCTTTTGCGTGTTGATCAAAAGAAAGTGGTGTTGTAAGTATTTTGTGGTTGATCAAAAGTAAGTGTAATAACTATTTGGATAGTAGTGGAAATACTCACGTGGACATAGGGAGAGGGAGTAGCGAAGCTTGAGAGAAATTTGTTGAGAAGGTTTCAGGTCTTAGAAATTTAAAAAGGCGTACACAATTCAAACCCCCCATTTCTTGTGTAACTTAGTCACTTCAATTCCAACCTTGCAAAATTTGTTTATATGTATGCATATTTCATGACACAATTGTTGTAAATCAAGGTTATAAGTGAAAACGAATAATTTTTTTTCCCAAAGACGAAGGATTGTGACATTCGCTTTTTTAGTTAAATGGAGCGGAGGAACTATTGAGAATGGAATGGAGTTAGGGTTTTCCCAATCAACACCTCTCTCTTTCTGTCACTGCACCTTTCTTGCGTTGCCACCTCAGACGCTGAATTTCATTTTAAGCATTAAGTATTGTAAAAAGTTCATCTATGTCGTTAGTGAACTTTTTACGCTGTTTTAAGTATTAAGCACCATAAAAAGTTGATTAACGACATCTTGGGTGGGTGATTTATAAGTATCTCTGTTAGTGCTCAAAGAGCATTGAGGCCTACCATGACCCTAATGAGCCCCCAGAGTCTAAATCAACTAAACTTTTTGTAACCAAAAAAAGTTCATTAACAACATCGATGTTATCATATAATAGGTGTTAAAAGCCATGAATACTTGTAAAAAAAGCAAGCCATTTAATTTCCAAAAATTGGTTTTAAATAATGTCCAATTTTTTACACCAAACCGACTTTATTGTCCTAGAAAGATAGCTCACATAGTTGAGTGAAAGGGACATCATTGGTTGAAATGTATTCTACGGGGTTCGAAGCGGCTTCTCCTTCCCCTCTCCCAACTAACACAATGACATTAGTTAGAAAAGTATTGGGACAAATCCAGAAACACGTGTATAATGAAATATCACTAAATTATTATTGGGGTTTATAATATAAAAACCCTAGTATCAAGTTTCTGACCGTTGGAACCTAAGCTAATAAACACATGCTTTAAAAATACAAAAGTTTGTTAGCATAGGGTACATCAAAACGGTTAGTTCGTTGGAAGTTGTTAGTCTCTAACTAACTCTCCAACTAACTTGTGCCTAGCTATGTATATAAATGTAAATATGTCATACAAGTTGTACATACATCCTAACAATCAATAAAGATTTTAGTTTTTACAGTTTAAACTACCTTTCCTATTGATTCTACTAATTCAAGTATTCTAAACTCTCTGAACTGAAAATCTCCATCTTCATCCTTGTGTCTTCAAGGTTGTGAATTGCAAACTAGGGTTTGTACCTTGCAACAAGAGAAGAAAGAAAGGATTAGTCTAATTATGTGACTGAATTAGAGAGTGAAGACAGGAAATGAAGGAACAGTGATTTAGAAGGGGTGTTACCTGAGACAGTGATCTTGAAGTGTTCTAAGGTGAGAACTTGGCAAGATTGGTGTGTGGTGTTGCTTGAGAATGTGCAAACACAGGAAACAGAAAGTTAGTGTTTGCAATCCATTCAAGAAAGCAAACAAGGACAGAAATAAGGTTAAAGGAAGTGACTACCTTGATCTTAGGTTCTGTGTGAGATTTCAAGGGTGAAATCACTCGTGGTGTTGATGGTTGATCATCAAATTGTGTATGCAGAAAGAAAAACATCGGATTAGGGTTTGTTCAGTTAATAGAAAAATAAATACACAGAGGGTGTGAATTTATACCTTTCTTAAGTACTAAAAACTTTGATTAGTGTTCTTCACCTGCAAAATCGAAAGAAACAAGTTAGGGTTTTCGTAAATTGGGGTTTACGAAAATTGGGGTTTCTAAGATTAGGGTTTCAAATCAATCTTGAGAAGGTGAGATTACCTCAATCTTGATGTACTGAAGATTGCAGTGAAAAACCAGTAAGAGTTACAACCCAGATCAGAACCAGAAAAGGTTAGGGTTTGAGACTGAAGCTTCAGGTTGAGCGATTTTGAGACAAAACCGAGGGTTTTGTTAAAATCAACAAACAACATTCATCATCGCCATTCCCAAGCAAGATTCAAGCTTCAATCATGAAAGGTGAGAGCTCAAATCAGTGCTAGGGTTTTGAGAGAGAGAGAAGAGAGGAAGAAGGCGAAGAGAGAGACCAGAGAATCAAGAAAGACAAACCGGAGTTCTTGCATTTCTGAAGGTAGAGTGAGAAAGTCACCATATATACTTCGGGTCATCAGGATCCGCGAAGTATCCAGCCTATCCGGGTTCGGGTTCCGCACGTACCAGTTCCATTTATTTGTTTGGCAAGGTGTGTTTGTGTATTGGGTGGTTTAGGCAAGTCGGGCTTGACTAAACACACCTCCGAAGTTGCTAAGTACACCTGCAAGGTAACAAACATTAGCATTTTGAAAAAATCCATTATGGTATAAACAGAGCAATTGGTAAATGATCCAGGCATTTTTCTAACTCTACTTTGTGATTTCTTAAGTTCTTAAATCTTTCTTTAACACCTGCATAGTGTCAAAGTGTGCAGGTCCCTGTTTTTCTAATCTCTGTGTGTGTTTTAAAGTGTAAAACTGCAGGAATGGGAAAAGATTCAGGGCAAGACAACTATGTTCCCAAACTCAATGGGAGAGACTATGACACTTGGGCCATACAAATGAAGCCTATACTTGGAGCACATGGATGCCTGTACTTGGTAAAAGAGGGTCTCACACCTCTTGAAGCAAATGCTACCCCTACTGAAAAGAAGGAGTTCCTTGAAGCTGAGATGAAGGACTTCGAGGGTCTGTCCCTCATCCACAGGGCATGTGGAGAGGCTGATTTTGAAAGGGTAAGGGATTGTGAGACTTCTAAGGCAGCATGGGATGCTTTAAATCACTATTACTGTGGAGCAGCTCCAATAAAGGAGGAGAAACTGTAAGCTCTAAGAGCACAGTATGAAAGTCTAAAAATGAAAAAAGATGAGAAAGTAACTGAATTCTTCAACAGAGTGAAGAAGATTAAAAATGATATGGCACTTCAAGGAGAGAAACTTGAGGAAAACTCTCTGTGCAAGAAAATTTTGAGATCAATGCCTAAGAAATGGTATATAGTGACTAATACCATAGAGGAAACCACTAAGAATGTGGGCCTGAAGCTGGAGGAGCTTCAAGGCAAACTAGAGGCCAAGGAAATCAGATTAGAGATCCTTGAGGAGGAATCAGATGATGAAGATCAGGCTATGCTGGCTTCTAAGAGTAAGTCTAAGCAGGGCAACAAAGGTAGCAACAGTAAGAAAGCAACAGGTTCTAAGGGTAAGGCAGGTAACTTTAAACCTAAGTCTAACTCATCTAATTCTTCTAAGAGTAATAACAACACTAAGAAAAAGGACAAATCAAAAGTCCAGTGCTATAGGTGTGATAAGTTAGGACACTATGCCACTGGGTGTCCTACAAGAAACACTAATAAGCCTAAGGAGTCAAGTACTGAAGCCAATGTGGCTGAAGAAGATACTGACTCTGAAGGACCAGTAGCCTTTAGTACTATTGGTGTTGATACTACTAAAACAGAATCTAGACCTAGTATACATGTAACTGCTATTGACATTAAACAAGATAAGGAATTTATTGCGTTAGTGGTAACTAACAGTGATGGGAGTACCATCACTGAGATTTGGTATCTAGATTCTGCCTGCTCTAACCATCTCACAAGTAATAAAGAGTGGTTAGTGGATTTTGATCCTAAGAGGAGGACAACTATCAAGTGTGCTAACAACCTGACACTTGAAGCAGAAGGTATGGGTAATGTCATGTTTACTAAAGATGATGGACAAGTAATATTGATTCATGATGTCTATTATGTTCCTGGTATTAGTCATAATCTGATTAGTCTAGGACAATTGATTGAGAGAGGATTCTCAATCATTATGAAAGATCTAACACTAAAGATATTTGATACTAAGGATAAACTGGTTCTTACAAGTTCCTTAGCCAAAAACAGAACCTTCAAGACTAGTATAAGCACTGTAAAAACAGAATGCTTTAGTGCTACTGCTAGTAGTGAAAGTGAGCTTTGGCATAGGAGACTTGGTCACTTAAACTTTGGCAGCCTAACTAAACTAAGTTCCAAAGGTTTAGTTAGGGGACTACCAAAGATTGAGTCCCCTGATGGGGTATGTACCACATGTATTCTGGGAAAACAACTTAGAAAGAAGTTTAGGGCAGAAATTGTAAGCAGGTCTAAGGATTTACTGCATGTTGTTTACTCAGATATATATGGTCCATTTGATGTTTTATCACTTAGTAACAATAAATACTTTCTGTCCTTTGTAGATGAGTTCTCTAGGAGGCTATGGGTGTACTTGATCAAGACCAAAGGAGAAGCCTTTGAAGTGTTCAAGAAGTTCCTAAAGCTTGCAGAGAGGCAAAGTGGCAGAAAGCTAAAAATCCTAAGGACAGATGGTGGTGGTGAATTTACTTCACATGAGTTCAAGGAGTACTGCACTACAAGAGGCATCATCCATGAGATTACCTCACCCTACACCCCTCAACACAATGGGGTTGTGGAAAGAAGAAACAGAACATTGCTTGACATGTCTAGATCCATGATCAAGCATAAGAAACTACCTAACACCTTTTGGGGTGAAGCTGTCTCAACTGCAGCTTACATTCTAAATAGGTGTCCCACCAAGAGACTTGAAGGAAAGGTTCCAGAGGAAGTTTGGTGTGGAGACAAGCCAAGTGTGGCTCATCTCAAAATCTTTGGTTCACTATGCTACTCACATATCCCAGATCAAAGGAGAAAGAAACTAGAAGATAAGAGTAAACCCCTCATATTGGTTGGCTATCATCCTACAGGAGCCTACAGGTTGTTTAATCCTAAAAGCAACAAGGTAGAGTTCTCTAGAGATGTGACTGTCCTAGAGAATGAGCAATGGAATCAGAATGATTCTGAGAAACAAAACTCAGAACACTCCAATGACCCTGAAGAAGCTACTACTACACCAGAAATACTTCATCAAGATGATGAAGATACCTCTGACAGTGATCAAGACAATATGCAACAGCAAGCAGATCAACCTCCTCAAGATGAGGAGTCTGAAACTCCTAATCCCACTCCTATTCAACAAGTTGCTAGGGGCCAAAGGGTTAGAAATCCACCTAGAAGGTTGGCTGATTATGAGTTAATTACTGACCTAGATGTGAATGAAGAGGGTGATCTTCTACACTATGCAATGCTAGCTGATGTTGAGCATGTGGATTACTTAGAGGCTCTTAAAGATGTGAAGTGGAAGAAAGCTATGCAGGAAGAGCTAAACTCCATCGAGAAGAATGGTACGTGGACTCTTACTCATCTACCTAAAGGTAAAAGGGCCATCAGTGTTAAGTGGGTTTACAAACTTAAGCTAGATCCTAAAGGAACTATTGTTAAACATAAGGCCAGATTAGTGGCTCGTGGTTTTCAACAGAAAGAAGGGATAGACTTTACTGAAGTCTTTTCTCCAGTGGCAAGGCATGAGACAATTAGACTAGTTACAGCCCTAGCTTGTAACAAGGGTTGGGAACTATATCATATGGATGTAAAATCTGCGTTTTTGAATGGGCCACTTGAAGAAACAATATTCATCAAAACACCACTAGGTTTTGAAGTTCAAGGCAAAGAGGAAATGGTGTCTACTTGCACAAGGCTCTATATGGGTTGAAACAAGCTCCACAGAGCTTGGAACAAACGATATAGACACTTTCTTTACTACTAATGGCTTTACTAAATGTTCAAATGAGTATGGAATGTATGTTAAAGGTAACCTACAAACCTATCTACTGCTAGTATGCCTATATGAGGATGATTTGCTAGTTACAGGAAGTTGTGCTAAGCAAATCGAAGTGTTTAAAGACTCTATGAAAAGAGAATTTGAAATGACAGACCTAGGTAAGTTATCTTACTTCCTAGGGTTGGAATTTCTAAGACTACCAGAGGGTATCATCCTACACCAACTCAAATATGCTAAAGAGGTTTTGGCCAGATTTGACTTGGCAGAATGTAATTCTGCAGTAAACCCAACAGAAGGAATATTGGGTAAGGAGACTGATGAGGTTGGTACTAAGGTAGATGCTACATTATACAGACAAATGATTGGCTCTCTAAGGTATTTGTGTCACAGTAGACCAGGTATCTTGTTTGCTACAGGTATGGTGTCAAGGTTTATGAATGAACCTAGGCAAATTCACCTTAATGCTACCAAAAGAATATTGAGGTACATCAAAGGTACGCTCAATTATGGTATTTTCTTTCCTACTAAGTCTGAAACTAATAGGGTTATCCTAGAGGGCTTCACTGATTCTGATTGGTGTGGAGATCACATTGACAGAAGAAGTACCTCAGGGTACCTCTTTAAGTTTCAAGGAGCACCAATCTCTTGGAGCTCAAAGAAACAAAGTGTTGTTGCTCTGTCCTCGTGTGAGGCAGAATATATTGCTGGATGTGCAGCTGCTACCCAAGCAGCATGGTTAGATTCACTAATTTCTGAGTTGCAGGTCGCTCTAAGTCAGCCTCCTATATTAAGGATAGACAATAAATCTGCACTAAGTCTAGCAAAGAATCCAAGCTCACATGGAAGGACAAAGCACATTCAAGCAAAGTTTCACTACATACGGGAGCAAGTTACAAATGGCAAGCTAAGAGTGGAATATTGTTCTACAAAAGAACAATTAGCTGATTTGTTCACTAAGGCTCTCAAAGGAGAAGCCTTTGTGAAACTAAGAAGAGAAATAGGCTTGGTTTCCTTCTAAACTAGTAGGCAATTACTAAAAGTTATTGCTTGGGGGCTTGTCTCAAGCTGATTTTTACTCTAAGACTAGTACTGTGGGTCCATCACGAGGTTCTAAGTCCTATTTCTCTAGCTTAGTAGTTTTTAGGTCAAGTTTTCTGCTTGTAATTCTTAGCCTAAGATTTTACTTTGTATCCTGCATGATAGGGTTTTTACATAAAGGGGGGATATTGGGGTTAATAATATAAAAACCCTAGTATCAAGTTTCTGACCGTTGGAACCTAAGCTAATAAACACATGCTTTAAAAATAAAAAAGTTTGTTAGCATAGGGTACATCAAAATGGTTAGTTAGTTGGAAGTTGTTAGTCTCTAACTAACTCTCCAACTAACTTGTGCCTAGCTATGTATATAAATGTAAATATGTCATACAAGTTGTACATACATCCTAACAATCAATAAAGATTTTAGTTTTTACAGTTTAAACTACCTTTCCTATTGATTCTACTAATTCAAGTATTCTAAACTCTCTGAACTGAAAATCTCCATCTTCATCCTTGTGTCTTCAAGGTTGTGAATTGCAAACTAGGGTTTGTACCTTGCAACAAGAGAAGAAAGAAAGGATTAGTCTAATTATGTGACTGAATTAGAGAGTGAAGACAGGAAATGAAGGAACAGTGATTTAGAAGGGGTGTTACCTGAGACAGTGATCTTGAAGTGTTCTAAGGTGAGAACTTGGCAAGATTGGTGTGTGGTGTTGCTTGAGAATGTGCAAACACAGGAAACAGAAAGTTAGTGTTTGCAATCCATTCAAGAAAGCAAACAAGGACAGAAATAAGGTTAAAGGAAGTGACTACCTTGATCTTAGGTTCTGTGTGAGATTTCAAGGGTGAAATCACTCGTGGTGTTCAGTGGTTGATCATCAAATTGTGTATGCAGAAAGAAAAACATCGGATTAGGGTTTGTTCAGTTAATAGAAAAATAAATACACAGAGGGTGTGAATTTATACCTTTCTTAAGTACTGAAAACTTTGATTAGTGTTCTTCACCTGCAAAATCGAAAGAAACAAGTTAGGGTTTTCAGAAATTAGGGTTTCTGAAAATTAGGGTTTCTAAGATTAGGGTTTCAAATCAATCTTGAGAAGGTGAGATTACCTCAATCTTGATGTACTGAAGATTGCAGTGAAAAACCGATGAAGAGTTACAACCCTGCATCGAGAAACCGAAAAGGTTAGGGTTTGAGACTGAAGCTTCAGGTTGAGCGATTTTGAGACAAAACCAGAGGGGTTTTGTTAAAATCAACAGCAACATTCATCATCAGCCATTCCCAAGCAAGATTCAAGCTTCAATCATGAAAGGTGAGAGCTCAAATCAGTGCTAGGGTTTTGAGAGAGAAGAGAGAGGAAGAAGACGAAGAGAGAGACCAGAGAATCAAGAAAGACAAACCGGAGTTCTTGCATTTCTGAAGGTAGAGTGAGAAAGTCACCATATATACTCCGGGTCATCAGGATCCGTGAAGTATCCAGCCTATCCGGGTTCGGGTTCCGCACGTACCCGGTTTCATTTATTTGTTTGGCAAGGTGTGTTGTGTATTGGACTGGGTTTAGGCAAGCTGGGCTTGACTAAACACACCTCCGAGTTGCTAAGTACACCTACAAGGTAAACAAACATTAGCATTTTCGAAAAAATCCATTAATTATTTCCATAACAAGATGCATACTTCATGCTTTCAAAACCACACATTTATTTATATTATTCAAAGAACAAATCAAGGAAAGTGAAATCTTCTAGTCCTAGAGAAAAGAAGCCAAGCGCACCATTGTTGAACACCCAAGTTTGACCAAACTAGGTGCACCTAGACCCACAGGGTTAATCATAGGGTTATCAATTCAACCATGTGTATTTGGGCACACAAAGTGTCAAAATGTATGAAAATGTTATTTTGTGAAACCTTGGAACTATTGGCAAATAGAACATTTTCTTTATAGGTATAATTTTATGAATACACTTTCTTGCTTTACTTAATATGATACCTCAAGCTTCCACAAAATTTGCATTCAAGTAGCGAACTATTGTTTTTACCAAATTTATTGTCAGAAACCAACATGTGTCCATACATGAAACAATTAATCAATCTTCTTAGATTCCAATCCCAACATCGGCACTAACATCTTAGCCCCATAATAACTTTTGGCAAATTATCTTTCATCGTGTCGCTTCCAACATCAACTCGGTCACATAATCTAAACCCAACTTAGGAATATTACTCATGAAATTGAGAGCTAAAAGCTTCACACACATAGATAATTATGACTATGTCGAGCCTTCAAAAAATATTTTGTTTGACTCTCTTTACAAATTATAAAATCTCTGTGCTTCTTCATTCGAAAGTTCATCATGATTGTCATACTGAGGCTCATCAAATGACACATTCAACTCGAGAGCATCACGAATCATGATTTCCAACGACTTAAATTCTTCATTAGATGGAACACCAATACCAAAGCTGCTTAAAGGCCCTACGTTAATTAACTTTGGATGTTGTTGCCCACAGTCAACCCAAATCAAATTATAAGGCTTAAACTCGTCATGATAGAAATGATACCTTATTCCATCTTCGATCCTAATAAGTACACCGTCACAAATAATGAATAGACATCTAATCTTCCCTACATATTTAGTCAATTTATGTCGGTTTTCTACCATAATAAATTCTTCAACCCCAACTACAAAAGATTGTTTAATCAAACCCACTCTTTCTGGATATAACCTACCGTACACCCAACCACGATTCAAGTGATTCGGTTCATCTACACGCATTTAAACAAGCGCGTTATATTCCCATAAAATTTCGGTAACCTATCAAGTTAGTGGTACCGATACGATCTCAATGAAGATGAGAAAGAATAAAATTAGAGAACTAGAGGTAGAGCTGGCAAAACAGGCTACCTAGCCCGCATCGAGCTGGCCCGCAACGGACCCGGGGTTTTAAGGTGCGAGCTAAAAAGCCCGAATTGAAATTTGATCTCACCTTTACGCCCAAGCCCGACCCTCGCGCGGGTTGCGGGCTTGTATCGCATTATGCGCGAATTTATAGCGAATAATCTTTGTCATGTAATGGTAAAAACTAAGAAAGAAAATTGATCGTACCTTGACCAATGAAGTGTTGATGTCGTTATTCATTGTGTTGGCCGGTCATTTGAAGGATTGAATGGACCGGTCTTGGCTGCACGCTGGTGGTACCCGCAATGACACTCGACGCTCAAGTCAAAGGTGTTGCTGGCGGTATCACGAGGTAAAGATCACGCACGACATCGTGGATGGATGTGGTATTTATACCACCGGGGGCGACCGCCGTTGCGAGAAACCCGACCGGTCGCGAGACTTCTTGCGCATCAAGCCACGGGCTTTGGTCATTTACTGGGTTGGGCCGCCGCCCATTCCTAATCGCACCTCCCGGTATTTCCGATTCACCCCGCATCGCTTGCCCCCAAGCCTAGGTCGCTTGAAGGCGGGCTGAGGCTTAAATCGTTGCCACCGGTGATCATGCCATTTTGAAGAAATTTCAACTTGTGGTAGGACGGTCACGGCCGCCTGCTCCTGATGGGACAGTCGCCGCCGGTGAACATTGGGATGGTCGCTGCCGTCCGCTGTCGGCCGTACTGACACGACGGTTGGATTACTATCATTTATGACGTGACGCTTGGTGATCTCGAGGCCATTCAATGGCTGATTTAATGCGAAGGAGAAACGCTGCGCGTTTCGCCTCCCGGTCCTTCTGACGCTTTGGGGCTATGCTATAAATATGCCCCCGAGAAATCATTTCTCACATTACTCTGAAGCGCTCTCCCACCGACCGATCTGTCTGTAACTGACTTCCCTTCAAAGCAATTTCTTCTGTCCGAGTGACTTAGCTTCCTCGGTCGATTCCCAGCATTCTTCCAGGTATGAGTCAATCTTTCTCAACTTTAGCTTCTTTGGTTTTCTATTGTAGATTCGCGCCTTGTGGTGGGGTGCGTCAGGTCCGGGGACGACCAGGTCGCCCCCTCTACATGAGTATGTGTCTCGGCCGACCTGACGCGTATTTCTCTTTCACAGGTGCTTTTATATGCCGCGGTTGAAACAAACTGTACGCCTTCCCGAGGGGCCATCGCAGTCCTTGGCTCAAAACATGACGCGGCCGACCCGAGTCGTCACGAGCGAGGAAAATTCTAAGTCGTCATCGAGCGACTCGAGTTCCAGTTCTCCAAACAAGGGGTCGGTCAGCTTAGGCAGCTCCGACTCTAGCTCTGCCAATTCTAAGACCAAATCGGGGTCTCCTCCACCACCACCACCTTCACCGGCCTGCAACGCAGGAGAAGATGAGGAAGTAGACATCGAAGGTGGAGTGCAGGATGTTAACCAGACCGTTGAAGAAGAAGTATCGACCCATGCTGAGGCAGGCCGAGTTGAAATTGCGGTCGAAGAGGTTGTCGACCGTCCTGTCGAAAGCACTTCCAACCGGGAGGTGAGCGCTGATGGAGAGCCGGTCGAAGGAGAAGATGACGTTTTGTCAGATGTAGCTCGAGATCGGGCAGACATGTCCTGGGTATCCGAAATCCTTCGATCCAATAGGAGCGTGATCACGGTCGGCCACTGGGCGCTGCCAAAATTACAATGTCACTTCAGAAACTTACCGGGCTGGAGAGTGAGAGGAATAAAAGAAGGCGAAGACATAGCGACTGATAACTCTATTTTATATAGAGTATTTCATATGTTTAAACTTAGTATTTGCTCTCTTTCAAGTAATAATAAAGAGTTTATATAGTATTTAGTGTGATATATGATATCTTGAGTGATTTGAATGGATATAGTTAGTTATAGGCCATTTTGGATATATTGTGGTATGTTTGATGTTTTTGTTCGATGCAGGTCTCACGTCGCTCGCATCAATGCTGCACCGATCCTCGTGATCAATTCAGTCTGCGCTACTTGGTGAATAAGCAGCCTGTTTCATATGCATCCACATGCAATGTGATGACCTCCTGCCTGCTTCCCTGATGCCATCCAAACTTGTATAGTAGGCGCCTACCATTCACACATAGCTATAGGCTTAGCTTTGAAGAGTCATCAACATAGGGACACTTGTTCTAACACCATGGAATCACCCTATATGATTAAGTCAAAGATTGCAACATGGATAAACCTCTGGAAAGCAACTACAGCTATGATCCACTCAAGATGACTTCAACATGAAGAAAGGAAGCACCTCACTTGAAGGCTATAAAAGGACCTCACATCTTCATTTGGAAATATATCACAATCCATAAGTTAGATCAAAATTTCAATATACATAGTTAGTTTTTATATTTTTAGAGGAAGAGGAAGGAATTCATAATTCCTCCTTTACTCATTTTCATAGTGTTTGTATAGTGCTAAGGAGTAATGCTAATGCATTGCTAGAAGACTTCATACAAAGGTTTTCAACATTTGTAACTCTACTCTTGTTGTTTCTCTTTTATGATTTCTATATATATAAACATGGTCTATTCAGTTTATATATATCTTGCAATGTCTCTTGTTAGCTAAACCTTTCTTAGTTGGAATGTTCTAATCATTTAATGAGCTTTTAAGTAAGTATGTTGCATGTATGTATGTTTGTACTTTAGTTCTTGCTTGATAATCTTTTCAAAACTTATTTTGAACTTGATCACTTAGAATAAGTAGATTTGTAAATGACCAGACATGGCTTACAATTAAGAACTCAAGAACTAATATGGGTGAGTGTTTTACATAAAGAAAACTTTGTGAAAACCATGCTAAGTCCTAGACATAGGATAGTATAGTCCATAGGATAATTGTGGGTACTTAAAATACAAGAGTGAATTCACTTAAGCAAAGTGATACTTGTTAGGAGGCAAGATTGGCACTAACACCCCTTTCTTTCTTGCATAGAACAAGGATCATAAGAGCTTTGTAATGAAACTCAAGAAAGTGACCGAAAGGCACATAGCTAATGCAACAACATTCAGTGCAGCTGCATCACATACTGCATCATACACTTTTAAGTAAATTACTTGATGAAGACATTCCAACTAGCTTTTCTCTTTTACACTATCAACATTCTTTCTTTGTTTTCTAACTTAGTTGTGATCATCAACCAAAATCCAAAATTATTTTATTACTTTGTGACTTTACACTATATTACTTTATATCATTTAAAAGTGAGTTTTTCAATCTCTGTGGGTTCGATCTTTTTACTACTTGTTTTTGGACAGTGTATACTTGCACTCAAGTGTATGTGGCATTTCCACACACTAAGTTTTTGGCGCCGTTCTGTTAGGGATTGAAGTAAATTCTTTTAAAATTTCGATATTGAGTAATTTAGTGTTGTATATAAATTCTGGTTTTAGAGTTTCACAACAACAAAGACATGGTACTTAGTATATGTACAGAACTGCAAATGTAGAACTCCAGAATATAGTTTAGATTTAGAAATAGAAAGAAAATTCGGGAGATTCCTAAGACTCGAAAGCAGAATCAACAAGCTTGCAACATGTCATTCGGTGAAGAACAAAGCTCAAGGCCACACTCGGTGAGGAGGCCCCGGATCACAAAGATGCTCATGAAGAAGAAGTTCATAGAGAAAATCTCATCCACATGGATCACATAGGTATGATTAATGATAGAGATAGACCTATGAGGATTATGCTCGATTTGATCATCAAAACATGCAAACTAGTATAAATAGACCTCATATTGATGCCATTCATTTTGAATTTAAACCTATGATGTTTCAAATGCTTCAAACTATTGGTCAATTTGGAGGATCTCCTCATGAAGATCCTCATTTGCATTTAAGGCAATTTCTAGAAGTATGTAGTAATTTTATTTTACCTGGTGTTAGTGAAAATGCATTTAGATTAAGGTTATTTCCATATTCTTTGAAAGATAGAGCCAAGGCTTGGCTAAATTCTTTAGAGCCTAACTCTATTCATTCATGGAATGAAATGGCTGAAAAATTTTTAGGAAAATATTTCCCACCTATCAAAAATGCCAAAGTTAAGAAATGATATTACATCTTTTAGACAAAAAGAGTTTGAGTCTTTATTTGAAGCATGGGAAAGATGGAAGGAACTTTTAAGAAAATGTCCTCATCATGGTTTACCTGTTATTATTCAAATGGAAACATTTTATAATGGTTTAGAACCTCAAACCAGAATAATGCTTGATGCATCATCTGGTGGAGTGTTATTAAATCTGTCATACAATGAAGCATGTGAATTAATTGATAGAATAGCGACTAATAGCTCTAGTTGGCCTCATTGAGAGGGTAAGTGCCCAAAAGAAACCATCGTGGGTACATGAAATTAATGATATATCTCGCTCTATCCGCTCAAGTAGCCACTCTAGCTAATTTGATGAAAAACTTCATACGGTAATGCTATCAAGATCTAATGCGTTTGCATCACCGTAAAGCATCATTGCAAAGATAGAACAAGTACCTCCAGTGCACACCTAGTGTGTGTGTTGTGGAGGAGGTCACTTGTATGAGGAGTGTTCTAGCAACCCTATCTCTGTAAATTATGTAGGTTATAATAGGAATAACAACCCTTATTCCAACACTTATAATCCCGGTTGGAAAGATCACCCAAATTTTAGATGGAGCAACAAAAAGGCACTGCACCTAGAACCGCTCCAACTACACCAACCAACCCACCAGATTCCCACTCAAAATAACCAAAGAAACTCTCAACCTACCACCGATAATTCTCTAGAAACCATGCTTAAAGCATTTAGGTGAATCTAGAAGCGCTAGACAAACCCAAGATGCTTCCATTAAGAACTTAGAGAATCAAGTTGGTCAATTAGCCATGACTCTGTATCAAAGGCCACAAGGTGCCTTACCTTCAAATCTGAAGCTACTCCTTCCCAAACCAAAGGAAAAAGAGTAGGTTAAGGCTATTTCATTGAGAAGTGGTAAGGATTTGGTAGAGTTAAAGCGAGAAGGAAAGTGTACAAAAGGGAGAAAAAGCCAAAAATCAAAAGAAACCAATGCGAGAAGCATCTAGTGCTCTGCATCACAAGAAGTTCAAAGTCCACTACCTAAGTTAGTACTGAATACCCTCCTCCTCCTTACCCTCAAAGACTGAAAAAAGCACATGAGGAGAAGCGGTTTGGTAAATTCCTAGAGGTACTAAAACGATTTACACATCAATGTTCCCTTAGTAGAAGCCCTCCAACAAATGCCAAATTATGCAAAATTTATGAAGGATGTGCTTACTAAGAGAAGAATATTAGGTGAGTTTGAAAGCAGATTGCCATGACAGAAGATTGTAGTTTGCTCATGCAAAATAAGATCCCTAGGAAATTGAAGGATCCGGTAGTTTTACAATTCCATTTTCTATAGGAAAATCCTATCTTGTAAAGCTTTATGTGATTTAGGTGCAGGCATCAACTTGATGCCTAAATCTATTTTTGACCCGATTAGAAATAGGAAATGCAAAACCAACCATTGTGACACTTCAATTAGCGAGATAGATCAATAGCCTATCCTGAAGGTATCATAGAAGACATCTTAGTTAAGGTAGACAAATTTGTATTCCTGTAGATTTTGTTATCCTTGACTTTGATGCAGATAAGGAAGTGCCTATTATCCTAGGTAGACCATTTCTAGCATTTGGTAAAACCATAATTGATGTGCGTAAAGGTGAACTCACTATGAGAGTGAATGATCAAGAGATCAAATTCAATGTAATGAATGCTATGAAGTATCTGCGCAGAGGAAAGGAAGAGTGTTCATCCTTATTCTCTCTAGATCAATTGGTAGAAAAACAATTTTACAAGCGGTATGATCATTTTAGCCAATGCGGATGCATTAGATGCAAATTTGCATTGCTAGATGATGAAATACTAGAAAAGGAAAATCGCGCAATAGAAAACTCTTGTAAGGAAGTATGGGCTAGGACTTATGAACCACTCAACCTTGAGGATCCAATTCTCAAGAAGAACTTACCTCAATAGAACAACCTCCTAAGTTAGAATTGAAGATATTGCTGAACACCTTAAGTATGCATTCTTAGGAACAAATGAGACTTTACACATTATCATTGCTTACGATTTAACATCAAAACAGAGAGTGATCTCATTAGTACTCTCAAGAAGCATACCAAAGCTATAGGTTGGCAAATGGCGGATATCAAAGGAATTAGTCCTTCTATATGCATGCATAGAGTCATTTTGGAAGAAAATTCCAAAAACAAACATAGAAAGTCAAAGAAGACTAAATCCTATTATGAAAAGAGGTTGTGAAAAAGGAAATCATTAAGTGGCTAGATCTTTGGAATCATATACCCCATATCGCAGACGATTGCTTGGGTAAGTCTGTCCAATGTGTACCAAAGAAAGGGGGTGTGACATGTAATAGCCAATGAAAAAATGAGTTGATACCAACTAGAATCATCACAGGTGGAGAATCATGTATCGATTCTGAGAAAAACTCAACAAAGCTACCAAAAAGGATCACTTTCCTTTACCATTCATAGACCAAATGTTAGATAGATTAGCGAGGAAAGAATTCTATTGTTTCCTAGATGGCTATTCAGGCTATAATCAAATAGCCATTGAGCCTAAGGATCAACACAAAACCACCTTTACATGCCCTTATGGAACCTTTGCTTTTAGAAGGATGCCATTTGGCTTATGTAATGCACTGCTACATTCCAAAGATGCATGATGTCTATTTTCTCAGATTTCATTGAGCAATCAATGGAAGTATTCATGGATGATTTCTCTATCTTTGGAGAAACATTTCAAGTTTGCTTAACAAATTTGGAACAAATTCTCAAGAGATGTGAGGAAACAAATTTAGTCTTAAAGCGGGAAAAGTGCCATTTCATGGTACAAGAAGGCATAGTGCTAGGACATAGAATTTCAAAGAAAGGTCTAGAGGTAGACAAAGCTAAAGTTGATGTCATTGAGAATCTACCACCACCAAATACGATTAAAGGTATCGGGAGCTTCTTAGGCCATCTTTGGTTTTTATAGAAGGTTTATCAAAGATTTTTCAAAAATCTCAAAACCATTATGTATGCTTCGCAACATGATGTAGAATTCAACTTTGATGAATCTTGTATAGAAGCTTTTGACAAGCTTAGAAAGGCATTGGTGACGGCACCAATTATAGTAACTCAGTTGGAGCAGGCCATTTGAATTAATGTGTGATGCTAGTGACTTTGCGGTAGGAGCGATCCTAGGGCAAAGGTATGATAAAGTCTTTCATTCCATATATTATGCTAGCAAGACATTAATTGAAGCTCAAGTGAACTACACAGTTACAGAAAAAGAATTATTAGCTGTGGTCTTTACATTTGAAAAATTTAGATCATACTTAGTTGGCACTAAAATTATTCTCTATACTGATCACTCTGCCATTAAGTATCTAATTTCAAAGAAAGATGCAAAGCCAAGGGTCGATAAGGTGGATTTTACTCCTACAAGAATTTGATCTTGAAATTAGAGACAAGAAAGGAGTAGAAAATCAAGTAGCAGACCATTTATCAAGGATTGAAGGAGAATCACTTGATACACAAAGAGAAGAAATCAAGGAAAGCTTTCCAGATGAGAAACTATTGGCAATCACGGTCAATGCAAAACATGAAAGCGCATTTGCTATAAGCAATGCGGGAGCATCAAATGCATCTCGCACCATGGTTTCTTCGACATTGTAAATTTCCTTGCAAGCAAAGTGGTACCGATGAGTATGACATATCAACAAAGGAGAAAATTCTTCCACATGGTTAAACAATACTATTGGGATGATCCATTCCTTTACAAGATGTGCCCCGATCAATTAATGAGGAAATGCATACGAAGAGGAGCAACAAGCAATGCTTACGCATTGCCATTACGCACCTTATGGAGGACACTTTGGAAGCACTAGAACAAATGACTAAGGTATTCTGATCTGGTTATTTTTGGCCTACTTTATTTAAAGATTCTTATTTTATGGTCAAATCATTGTGATAAATGTCAAAGAGCGAGGAATATTTCGATAAGCATGAAATGCCTAGAACAAATATTTTAGAAATTGAATTATTTGATGTTTGGGGCATGGATTTCATGGGACCTTTTCCACCCTCTTTTGGCAATTTATATATCTTAGTAGTTGTTGATTATGTGTCCAAATGGGTAGAGGCAGTAGCATTACCTAATAATGATGCTAAATCAGTGAGTAAGTTTCTGCAAAGAAATATATTCACTAGAGTTGGAACTCCTAGAGCTATCATTAATGATGAAGGTTCACACTTTTGCAATAAGATCATAGAAAACCTTCTAGCTAAATATGGAGTTAAGCATAAGATAGCTACAGCATACCATCCTCAAACTAGTGGACAAGCAGAATTATCCAATAGGGAAATTAAGAGAATGCTAGAAAAAATGGTAAGTCCAAATAGAAAAGATTGGTCTTTACATTTGGATGATGCTTTATGGGCATATAGAACAGCATTCAAAACACCCTTAGGAATGTCCCCTTACAAATTAGTCTATGGAAAAGCATGCCATTTACTTGTAGAATTGGAAAACAAATCTTATTGGGCTATCAGGAAGCTCAATTTCAATTTGAACAAGGCGGGTAAAAGAGAATGATAGAGCTTGATGAGTTAGAAGAAATTAGGCAAACCTCTTATGAGAATCTTTGAAATCTACAAAGCTAAGACTAAGAAATGGCATGACAAGAAAATTCACTGTAAGAGAATTGAAAGAAGGAGGACTAGTTACGCTATACAACTCTAGGTTGAAGCTATTTCTGGAAAACTAAGGTCAAGGTGGTCGGGACCATTTAAGTTGATAAAGGTTTATCCACATGGAGCGATGAGACCTATTTGATAAAACCTCAAACATCTGTCTTCAAGGTGAATGGTCGAGAGAGTTAAAATGTACTATGGTGAACATGTGGTGAGAGACAAAATCACCACCCATTTGAAAAATCTCTAAGTGAAAAGAGGTAGTCAGGCTGACAAGACTCTTAAAACAAGCGCTTAATGGGAGGCAACCCATTGTTTTTAATTATTTTTGTGCAATTTTATGTTTTTAGTTGTTTTGCAGAAATGCAGGAAACTAATGCAGTTGCATCAAATGCACCTGCATTGAGGAAAAACGTGCCCTGCATCAGAAATTTATAAACTTGAAGAAATTTGGTTAAGTGTGAATCATAAGGCTTCAGGAAGGTTAAAGGAAGGTTAAGCAAGATTAATGACACATTGGTAGCCAAAGCAAGACACTTGGCAAGATGCATGCGTAGCACGCAATGCTAACGGCTACCTAATAAATCCACTAACTTCCTCTTCACGAAACATAAAGCCTTCATTATTCTGAATTACCCCTTCATTCGCAAACTCTCACAAATTCTCTCATCTGAAACACAAACCACCCTTCCCATTCTCAATCCAATTTTTTCTCAATCACACAAGCAATCAAAACCTAAAAATTCATAGCAATCACAATGGTGAAGAAACAATCAAAGACAGAAAACATCGAGCAAGCGAGCGCGAACTCTTGAGAAAGAGAAGAAAGCCATGCATGCGGGATCATCATCATCAAGAAAAGGCAAAGCCAAGGAATCATCAATCGAGGCCCGATGACAATGTTCATCCGTGGAACATGCATCTATTGCCGAGAGAGGTATGATTTGAAGAAGGCTAGCCCATCATTCATGTCAACGATGGCCAATCTCCATTGGGACCACTTCGTGCTACCAAGAGGAGGCTACATTGAAGACATAGTGAGAGAGTTCTATCTTTGGAATCACACCACAAGAAGGAGCGAGAACATTCCTACACTTCCATGGTGAGAGGTAAAATTGTGCACTTTCATGCCAAGAAATTAAATGAACATTATATCTTTGAAATATAATGGGAATGATTTTGAGAATAGAGTGGCAAATGCCTTTAAGAAAGAAATGGAAGAAATAAGGAATAGGATTGCTATACCAGGGGCTGTTTGGGAGAAATTCACACCTAATGAGATTAAGCTTAGAAGCAATTATTTGATAAATGCATTAGGTAATTGGCATTTGTTCATAGCTAATTCAGTGCGCTTACATCACACACATATGCTATGACCAAAGAGAGATTGATCTTGTTAGATACAATTCTCTCTGAAGGACATGTAGACATAGGTAGATTGATTGCTAGGGAAATTCTTGCATGTTCAAATAAGTCAAAGGGATTTCTGTTTTTCCCTTGTCTTATTACTGAATTATGCATGAAAGAAGGAGTCCCTATAGCTGCTAATGAACAAAGGAAATTTCCCCCTTGTAATTTAAGTGCTGAAGTGAAAGAGAAGTTAAGAAATGTAAGAGGCCCTGCACCTGCAATGCAAGAGCATTACATGCAGGAGCAGAGGGCTGTATGGAAATTTCAGAATGATCAACATGGTAGCTTCAATTGGTTTTGACAAGATCTTTGATCTTGTGGGCCAAGTGAATGCCCCTGAATTTCCTACTTGGGTATTGAGAAGTGAAGGAGAAGAAGAAGAGGAGAAGGAGACTGAAGAAGGAGAAAAAGGTAAGGAGAAGGTAGAGGAACCTAGCACTAAGAAGAAAGTGACTAGGAAACAATACAAAGTGCAGAAGAAGGTTGTGGTAGAACCTGTTGTGGAGGAATTGTATGATTCTGAATCTGAAGCTGAGGATGAGGAATTAAAAGAAATGGATAAGGAGTTAGAAGAAGAAGAGGAGGAAGAAAGTGATGAGGAAATTGATGAAGAAGAAGAGGAACAAGCTAGAGGTGTGATCCTAGAGGAAATTGCTAGGCAGAAATATGCCAAACCCTCAGCATCAACCCAACAACCAGAAACCCCTATCACTTCACCAGTTACCAAAACACCCATCATCTCACCAAACCAAGAATCCTCCTCCATTCCAAAATCACCATAACCCTCCCTCAATGATCCACCAGTCCTATCACAATCACCACCACAAACAACCCCTCCACCACCCTCTCCAAGAAAAGAAACACAAGAAACAACTCACACAGAAGAACCAATCTCAGAACAAACCCCTGTTATGCCAACAGACCAAGCAGTACCTTCTAACCCAAGCAACATTATTTCAAATGTTGTTTCTGCTCTTGAGAAAGAGATTTTGCAGGAAAGAGAAGAAGAAGAACTCGACAAAGGAGATAAAATTGAAGAATCATACGCAAAGGAGACGATAACTCAAAGCTGTTGAGATGCGAGTGATGCTCTGCATCATCACTGCACGCATCACAACGAGCAACAACAAGTGTGCATGATGAAGCAACAATTAAAATGGTTACGGAAGAAATGGCTAAGCAGAAGAGGGATGCTCGCACAACACTCGAAGTTCTTCAAGCAACTGCGGGAAGCGAGGCAAAATTAACACCAAAGAGGAAGAAATCTGATGCAGTCAAGACTGATGCACCTGCATCAATTCCAGAAGAAATTCCTGCAATTACACCAGAAGTAGGAGGTGCATCTGCACCTACAGAAGCAACACCAAGCAAGCCCAAGGAGAAGAAGCAGAAGGTGAAACACACTCCTCCAAGCAGACATAGCACCAGAATCAGGAGTGGAGCAAAGAAATGAGTATCACTTTACAAGTTTTCACATAAACTGCTATATGCTTGTTTTGTTTCTTTTTGACTATTTCCCTGGTTGTACTAATCCCTCTCCCCTATTTTGTACAAATGATTTGTCTTTTCTGAACAAATTTGCAGTGAGGACACTGCAACCCCTTAAGTTTGGGGGGGGATTTGCATGTTATGTTTAATTATGTTTGTTTCTATCTAATATGTTGTGTGTTTTAATTAATATGTTTTAGATAGTAAATATATATGTTTTAAATAGTTTTTAGTTTGTTTAAATATTAGATGTACTTAACAAAGTAGTATCTAAATATTTTAGTAGAAAAGATCAGTTTTTCAAAAATATGGTGAAAGCCCTATGGATGGAATTTTAAATAATGAAAAAGAGAAAAAGAAGCCTTATTTCTCGGAAAAACCAAAATTATTTTTACTTCAACACTTCAAAGCGAGTTTGTGAAAAGAACCTTGCTATTTAAAGATCAATCGATGCAAGGGGAATTTTTAGTAAGCTTAGGTCAAAACAAAGCTTTATTAAAAGAAAGAAGAGCTTAAAGAATTAAGTTTGGGGGTGTTTTATGAAAACAAAGGCTGAATTTCAAAAGTATAAGAGTAAACAATGTAGAAAAAGAATACAAAGCAAATTGGACAAGCCATATCTCGAATCTTTTGAAACTATACTGTGCCTAAGTACATGAATGCATCACGGAGGTCAAAGACACTGTGCCATGCGAGAATAAATGTATACGGAGGATAGTTCAATAAAAGCTGAACTGTGCCAAAGTGCAAAGAAAAAATATATGGATCTCGGAGGTCAAAGACTGTGCCAAAGTGCATTTGCATCCGGAGGTCGGTGAGGAAGGTAATATGAGCTAGAAAAGAAAAGCATTATCGGTGCTGTTTGCATCAATGTAAAGCTGCCTTGAAGAAAAAGCAAAATCTTGAGAAAAATCAATGCACAAAAACACTTCAAAGAAGTATTGCATTTGCACAAAAAGATCCACACAAAAAATAGAAAAATGCATTGGCTCAAAAGCTTTGAAAGATTCAATCAAGCCCTTTGATTTTAAAAACTCCCAACACTTGAGAAAATTTTGTGAGTCTAAACTCTCTTTTGAAAAATATTTTGGTGTGACCAAAGATGAACCAATCCTTTCAAAGGCTAGGAGGAAATTTTTCACTTAGTCTTGGAACCAATCTCAACTCAGTAGGTTCACACACACAAAAGAGTTTGAATAGCTTTGGTAGTTTTGAAGAAATAAAGGCAAAAGAAAGATTGTTAAGAAATGAAGTTCATAGGGAACTCCTCATGAAAATCCAAAAATCAAGCTGATCTATCTTCTAGAATTTTTAGTTTTTATAGTTTGTCTTTGTCATTACTTGATGACAAGCAATGGTTTAAGTTTGGGGTGTGATAACTCTATTTTATATAGAGTATTTCATATGTTTAAACTTAGTATTTGCTCTCTTTCAAGTAATAATAAAGAGTTTATATAGTATTTAGTGTGATATATGATATCTTGAGTGATTTGAATGGATATAGTTAGTTATAGGCCATTTTGGATATATTGTGGTATGTTTGATGTTTTTGTTCGTGCCGTCTCAATCTCTGTCCTGCATCAATGCTCCTGCACGGATCTGCATCAATTCTGCGCTACTTGGTGAATAAGCAGCCTGTTTCATATGCATCCACATGCAATGTGATGACTCTCTGCTGCTTCCACGATGCCATCCAAACTTGTATAGTAGGCGCCTACCATTCACACATAGCTATAGGCTTAGCTTTGAAGAGTCATCAACATAGGGACACTTGTTCTAACACCATGGAACCACCCTATATGATTAAGTCAAAGATTGCAACATGGATAAACCTCTGGAAAGCAACTACAGCTATGATCCACTCAAGATGACTTCAACATGAAGAAAGGAAGCACCTCACTTGAAGGCTATAAAAGGACCTCACATCTTCATTTGGAAATATATCACAATCCATAAGTTAGATCAAAATTTCAATATACATAGTTAGTTTTATATTTTTAGAGGAAGAGGAAGGAATTCATAATTCCTCCTTTACTCATTTTCATAGTGTTTGTATAGTGCTAAGGAGTAATGCTAGTGCATTGCTAGAAGACTTCATACAAAGGTTTTCAACATTTGTAACTCTACTCTTGTTGTTTCTCTTTTATGATTTCTATATATATAAACATGGTCTATTCAGTTTATATATATCTTGCAATGTCTCTTGTTAGCTAAACCTTTCTTAGTTGGAATGTTCTAATCATTTAATGAGCTTTTAAGTAAGTATGTTGCATGTATGTATGTTTGTACTTTAGTTCTTGCTTGATAATCTTTTCAAAACTTATTTTGAACTTGATCACTTAGAATAAGTAGATTTGTAAATGACCAGACATGGCTTACAATTAAGAACTCAAGAACTAATATGGGTGAGTGTTTTACATAAAGAAAACTTTGTGAAAACCATGCTAAGTCCTAGACATAGGATAGTATAGTCCATAGGATAATTGTGGGTACTTAAAATACAAGAGTGAATTCACTTAAGCAAAGTGATACTTGTTAGGAGGCAAGATTGGCACTAACACCCCTTTCTTTCTTGCATAGAACAAGGATCATAAGAGTGGTAATGAAACTCGAAGAAAGTGACCGAAAGGCACATAGCTAATGCAATGACATTCAAAGGCAATGCATGCATCACATACTGCATCATACACTTTTAAGTAAATTACTTGATGAAGACATTCCAACTAGCTTTTCTCTTTTACACTATCAACATTCTTTCTTTGTTTTCTAACTTAGTTGTGATCATCAACCAAAATCCAAAATTATTTTATTACTTTGTGATTTTACACTATATTACTTTATATCATTTAAAAGTGAGTTTTTCAATCTCTGTGGGTTCGATCTTTTTACTACTTGTTTTTGGACAGTGTATACTTGCACTCAAGTGTATGTGGCATTTCCACACACCAGCGACCTACTCAGACAACCTCAAGTTTACGATGCATTGGATCGTGTTTGAGAAAATGGGGATCGTCCCTCCCTTTACCGAGTTTCAGCATGATGTCTGGCGCTACATTGGGGTTGCCCCATCACAGCTGCACCCAAATGCGTGGGCATTCCTGAAGACTTTCGAGTATCTTTGGGCCGCTTAATAGGCCGGTGTCGATCCAACTGTTCTTTACAATCTTCGAGCTGAGTTGGTTCAGGGAGAAAACCAACAAAGAGAAGAGGGAGCACGTGTCCTTTAAAACTCAGAAGACCCAACACAGATATTTCAAGGCGTTTTCACAGTCGTTGGGAGGAACGTGGAAGAGTCACTAATTCTCGATCGTTCCTACTAAGGAGGCTGGCAAAGCGATCGCTGAGACGTTGCCTGATGGATCGCTCGGTGATCGCTGAGTACTTTTGCCTTTCTGGTGACTATATCTACACCACCAAGGATTTGAGTGCAGTCGACTTGGAGTCTCTGCAAATTATTAAAACCTTATCAAGCCTCATGACCCCTGATCCCAAAGGCGACATACCTTGGTCGTTCACGCTTTTGGTCGGCCGTGCCATTGAGGCTACACTTGGTTCGATTTTTCCCTTGTCTTTTCATTTCTATTATTGACTGTTTCGTTTAACGTTTGAATCGTTCTATTTTGAAGGAAAGATGTAAGGAACAGCTTGGGCTTCTTTGGAAAAGATGGCTTTGAAATCTTCATCAAAACCTTCGTCCTCAAAACCGGTCAAGCAGGTGGTCGACCTGGATGGCTCTTCTAAAACACTACAAACCCCTCGTAGCCAAGGCAAAAGTAGTGTTCGCAAGGGTCTCTCCTCAAGATCAGGACGGTCGGAGCCCCAAACGCAGCAGAGCAAACCCGCTCGTGCTGATTCACGAGACTCCTGACGATGAGATTCCCGTGGTTCAGATCGATAGCTTGGGAGAGACCGAATTCGAGCGGTTCAAGCGGGAGCCCATGGTGATCTGTGCTTACTTGTGCATGGCGGTTGGTAAGGCCATGCAGCAGCTGACGGATGATGGGGAGAGAAAAGCTGCAGGTATTTTAACTTTCTAGCCCGCCTTCCATTTAACTTAATATCGATCGATTGAATGATCTTATCATTTTTGTTGCAGAGGCCCGAGCTGAAAGGGACCAGGCCCTCGCCAGTCTGGAGGTCGTGAGGAAAAAACTTGAGAAGGCCACGGCCTCGAAAGAAACGCGCCGCCTTGGAAGCCAAAGATCGGCCGACGAGGGCCGGGCTAAGGTGGTGAAAGCGGAACAAAGAGTTAGTTGCTTTCGGTGAAAGAGCTCAAAGGGGAAGTGGGCGGCTGAAGAGGACAATCTTTGAAATGGAAGACCAAGTCCAAGTGGTGGCCGGCCTTGCAAAGGATGCAGCGGTCGAACAATTCCAGAACGCCATCGACCAGGTGCGCTTGTTGAATGCCGATCTAACCCTCAATGTTGATAACCGGGTGTTGAGGCCCGAGCATTGTGTTGAAGGCATCGAGATTGTCTTGTGAGCAGCCCGATGAAGCGGGGAAGGTTATTAGGCAATGCTCGATGCGTGTTTGGCGTTCTTGATCCTGCAGCCTTCGTTCTGAAGCCCGCCTGCGAGCGGTGTATCTTTTGTAAACTATTTGACCAGCCTTCGGGCATAACAATATTTTTGGCTTGCCTTCGAGCAGTTGGGTGCTCGGTTTTATCCGAGCGTCCTCGTTTGTAATGCACAATTTCTGCTTTAATTCGTATGCCTTCATCTTTGTTTTGATTGCGACAACCGTTTCTAGTTTCGGCCGTTCCGTTTTTCGGGCCAATACTTGGCGTTTCTTGCAGATCGTTCGTCGGCCTACATCGTTTTGGGGTCATCATACTCTTTGTGCCATGCGATGTAACTCTTTGTAGGTCGCTCGGCGGCCCACATTTGGTGGTGGATTATTACTTAACCGTTGGGCCACCTCGGTGGCGCTCGATTGGGTCAACGCGGTGACACTCGTTTTATTCCGGGACATTACTTGTTCCTTAGGCCATTCGATGGCCCGCGATGGTGCCAACTCGGTGGCACTCGGTCGGCTCGGTAACCTTCGTTCGTTAGTGGGACATTGCTTGTCCCCAGGCCATTCGATGGCGCGATTGTGCCAACTTCGGTGGCACTCGATGTAGGTCGCTCGGCGGCCTACATTCGTTTGTGGGACGTTGCTTGTCCCTTAGGCCATTCGATGGCCCGTGGTCGTGCCAACTTGGTGGCACTTGATGTAGGTCAACGCGGTGACCTCACGGTCGCTCTTCTGCCACGGGCATGACGAGCGACCGGACATACATTTGCATGAAACAGTAAAGTATATATGATTTTTAAAGGTCAGGCCTCAGTTAAAAACCCAGTGGGAAAAAGAGCGTCTGCCCATCTTTCATTGATAGATTGTTGATTACACTTAGACATAATATAAATCATCATCACCTTCCTCAGGGTCGCTGTCGGGGTCGTACCGGGCATCCAGATCGGCAAGATTAACTTGTTGCGCTTCCCCGAGATTTTGAGGAGCACAGATATCTTGATGCAAGTAGTGGCTCCTTTTGGCCGCCTCCATGTCGGCCATCAGAGTCACCACTTGGTCGTCCTTCCCATAGAACTTCATCTTCAAATGGATAGTAGAGGCAACAACCTCTAGCTTCCCAAGATTCGGACGACCAATGATGCAATGATAACATGACTTGATTGGGAGAACCAAGAACGTCGTCCTGACCGTCCTGTACGAGGTACTTCCATTCGTGTCATCTCCAAAGGTTACCAAAAGATCGAACGTTCCCAAGGGATAGGTAGTCGCCCCATTGAACCCCGTCAAAGGGGTTGGGTCGGCTTGAGGAACGATCTCACTGCGATCCACGTTTAACTTGTCAACAAGTTCTTCAAACATGATATCAGTCGAGCTACCTTGGTCGACCAATATTCTTCTGACTTCCGTGTTCCTCATGACTGCGGAGATTACCAAAGGATCATAGCTGTTAACTCTCCCATCCAACAGATCTTCATCACCAAAAGAAATGGGCGGCCTATTCGAGGCCGGCCGAGGGGCTGAGTTGTTCCAACCATAAGGATATCGTTCCACTTCTTCTTGGTGGCCTTGTTGGATTCTCTTCGGTCTAGAGGATTTCCACCATGGATCACCATGGCGACATTACGGCCTCTAGCCTGCCGTGTATCTCGATCGTCCTCAGATACATCTTTCTCCTGGGGTTGGGTCGTTGCAGTGACGATAGCCCTTCCCCTATTCTGAGCCGGTCCTCCGGCCTTTTCTTGAGGTCGCTCGTTCTCTTCAGCCCTTACATACTCGGTCAACTTACCCTTCTGGATAAGATCTTCAATATCATCCTTCAGGCCATGCAATCGTTGGTGTCATGTCCCTTACTCTTGTGATATCGGCAGTATTTCTTGGTGAACCGTCCCCCCTTTTTGAGCACAAGGGGGTCAGGACGTTTTACACCCACAAACTCATTATTCTGGCATTCCATATAAATTTGAGCGATCGGTGTGTTCAGACGAGTATGTTGCTCGTATTTTTTTGTTTGATAGTCTGGCTTACTATCTTGCCCCCTGGCCGGCCTATTCTGATCTTCTTTAGGGCGCGCGCGGGCGCCCCTTCTTGCGGCCAGGGCTTCCTCATATGCCATATGATCGTTGGCTCTTTTTAGGAACATGTTGAGGTCCTGATAGCGGTTGAGGGTGAATTCCTCTACAAACCTGTGGTCCGGTCTGATACCTCGTTTAAGGTATTTCAACTTGTCTTTGTCTGTTAGGTCTCGAATTGTCTCGGCCTCAGCGTTGAACCGTTCGATATACTGCCTTAAAGTCTCGTTATCTCCTTGAACAACTGTGTCCAAGTGTTCCTCGTCACAGTGGTATTGGTAGCGATTGGCGTGTAGTTGGCGAAGAATACTCTTATCAAGCCTTCCCAAGAGGAGATGGTGCTGGGTCGTAACGACTCCCACCATTCTAATGCCCGGCCGTCCAACGACTGAGGGAACAACCGGCATTTCATGGTCGACCCCAACTCCCTATAGCTGCAGTAGTTGTTGAAGTATCTGATATGCTTGTCAGGATCCCCGCGGCCATCAAATAACCCAGTTGGGCGGTTTCCTCAAGTCTCTTGGAATACTGATGGCGCTCGATCTCCTCGTGAAGGTTCCGTGGCCGTTCGGGATATCACTCGGGCCAAACGGTTGCATGGTGAGGTATGCCTCATTATTCGGCGTCCTGTAGAATCCACCACCGACCGGATGGCCGTGGTATAATGGGACTTGAGGTGGCGCCTATACAGGTGCCGAGAGACATCTCTAATCTCCCATCTTAATAATCATCAAATTCGAGCATACGAGTCCCGAGTCGGCTTCTCGATCTTTGGTGCCGGACGACTCGCAAAGAAGAGCGGTCAGGCCGGCGATAGTGGAGTCTTGACCATAATCGTATGAAGGGAGCGATTAATGCGCTCGGGGCGACACATGCGCCTGTTTCTTCGTGCAGGGGATCGGCGAGCTAGAATACTTCCACGACGTGGGACGTTTCTTCTGGGAGGCGTCCTATGTCTTCGGGAAGGACCACCTCGAGCAGAAGGCTCTCCGTTGGTCGCTCGCTGGCGGACCGGTAGCGACCCTCTCTCGAGACGTGAGATCTCTTCTTCATGATCAGCGATGAGCAGATTCTTAGTCTGAAGCAGTTGTAGAACTGCCTGTGTAACATGCTCTGGTAAGGGCTCAACGATTCCGGCCTCTACGAGTTCGGCCGGTATTTGCCGAGCGGGTTGCTGTATCTGTTCCAGAACTGGTCCTCGGCCGCCCTGCACTGATGGCTCTTGGCGAGGATTTCCTTGTGTTTCATGCTCGGTGATTGCTCGCCCTCTCCGAGTGCATTGCTAAATTGCTTTATTCTTTTGCCGGAGGGTTCGATCTAGATGAGGCCCGTGTATGGGGTGCTCTTTCGCGTGGAGCCATAGTTGAAGTAGGATAGCGCTCGGGCCTCCCACTGTGGTCGCCAATTGATCGTACCTTAACCAATGAAGTGTTGATGTCGTTCGTTGTGTTGGCCGGTTGCTGAAGGATTGAACAGACCGGTCTTGGCTGCACGTGGGTGGTACCTGCAATGACACTCCGACGCTCAAGTCAGAGGTGTTGCTCGGGCAGGGTATCACGAGGTAAAGATCACGTACCTGCTACTGTGGATGGAGGTGGTATTTATACCACTGGGGCGACCTGACGGTTCTGCGTGAAACCCGACGGCCAGCGAGAATTGCGCGCAAGCCACGGGCTTGGGCGTTCGCTATTTGGTTGGGGGCTGGCCCATCTCTACTTGCACCTTCGCTATTCTTTGATTCACCACAGAGCAGAAAACTCAAAACACATTTTAGCATTTTTCAACATTCTGCCAACACCTTCTAACACATTCAACTAAGAGCTTTCAAATAATAACTACCACTTTACAACCACAGAAAAAGATACCAAAAATTGAGGGAGAATGAACAAAAAAATCCAGCATCTTTGACTTTCTATCTTGTACTTATGCACTCAAAGTGGTATATCAGTAGCAACAAAACTTGGATAATTATTCATAAGGTACAAACTTTTACAATTGGAATAAGTCACGTCTTTTAAAATACCTTGATAGGCGGAGTAAGTGTATTCTTCATTAGCTTGAGATGAAACCCAAAGCATTAAATTACCAATGATCATGATTTTCTCTTTCTTTGGCAGCTGAGACGTGTGCAGTGCACTACTGCACTTGTTTTTTTTTTTTTTCAGATTGGGTTTGGGTCTTTAAATTTGAGTTACTAAGTTTGGACCTTGGGCAACAATGCACCGTATTTCTATTTAGTGCATGGGCATGCGGGCGACCCGCGGCCCCGCTGGGCTAGCTAGCTAGCCCGACACAGGCCCAGGCTTTAAAGGGTCGGGCTAAAAAGTCCGGATGCAAAAATGGATTCAATTCCTTCGACCCAAGCCCTACGTTTTTATCGTGCGATCGGTCAGCTCGGACGGCCCAACCCATTTGATAGCTCTAACTAGAGGATTGACTTGAAACCGAAATGAAGAGAGTGAGAGAGGGGAGATAGCGACAACAAGCGTCGGGTATAGCGGCGTTGGTGACAGAGGCACCACGGTGCTTGTGAGGTCTCTGGCAGTGGTGGAAAGGAATTTCGCAGCGAACGAAGAGGAGAAAGAAAGAAGAAGAGGAAATGGGGATCTATTTCATTTTTTTTGGGTTTTAATGAAAGAGTCCGTCGGTAATAAAGAAAGTCACTTTATCAACAACAAATTTACCCGTCAGTACCTTCAACGTTTAGAAAAAATAAATACCGACGGCCATATCTGTCGCAAATCCCCTTAGAGTTTATTTCAAATTGCCTCTCTTATTTTAAGTTTCTCACGATTATTTCTGAAAATTGGTTTTAAATGTCCAATTTATTACACCAGTGGCAACTATATACAATAATTAGTGTTAAATATAAAAAAAAAAATCTCGAAACTAACTAGTGCAACTTTATTGTCCTAGAAGATTAGCTCACATAGTTGAGTGAAAGAGACATCATTGGTTGAAATGTAAACTACAAGGTTCGAACATGTTCCCCCTCTCCTCTAACAACTAACAACTAATACACTAATTACTAATCACTTTGCATATAAAAAAAAGACCAGTGCAACTTTACTTGACACCATGACATATGTTAGAAAAGTATTGGAAGAAATCCAGAACCATGTCTAAAGAAAATATCTCTTCATTATCTCCATAATAGGATACATACTTCATGCTTTTCAGGACCACACATTTATTGATATTATTCAAAAACTACGACAAAAGAACAAATCAAGAAAGGCAAATTTTCTACTCCTGGAGAAAAGAAGCCAAGCGCTTGATAAACCTTTTAGTACTCTCAGACTCTGGTTTGAACAAATGATAATCATGATTCTCATCTTTCTCTTCAAAGAATTCAAGTTTTCCTTGCCACCCACTTTTCTCCACAGCTTCACAATACCAAACTCCTCTATCCCTAAGATTATCCTCCCCAGCAACACACACAAGCATTCTTGAACACCCAAGTTTGTCCAATCTAGGTGCACCTGGGCCCAAAGGGTTAATCATAGGGTTATCAATTCCACCATGTGCATTTGGGTACACAAAGTGCCAAAATGTATGAAAAATGTTATTTTCTGGCTCTATAATTGGTTCAGAACCAATTGGGTAGGAGCTTTGAAAGTAAGGGTGAATTAAAATAGCACCTAATATTTTAACAACGCCCGACTTCAGAGTTGGTTCCAAGGCGTATGGAAATGTTATGAGCAATATTAGCACCAGCACTATCACCACCAATGAAAACTCTATGAAAATCACCATGGTTAATTAACCATGGTTCAGTGTTGTTAGGGTTTTCAGTAGCATGAGAAGATACCCATTTAAGAGCTTCCCAACAATCATTATAACATGTAGGGAGAAGGTATTCTGGAGCAAGCCTATACTCCACAGAAACGACAAGAACATTTGCTTGTGGGACAAAGGTTTTGAAATGTTCATGGAATATTTTAGAGAAAGCTGATTCAATAATAAAACCACCACCATGAAAGTATATCAAGATTGGAATTTTCTCAGCTTGATTTGTGATTTTTGGAAGGTAAAGGCGAGCTGAAATTGTGGGGTTAATAACTATGTCTTTGGATGAGAGTCTGTTTACGGGTCGTTTAGAGTTGGTGGTACAAATGGGCTTTGTAATGGTCTTTCCATGGTACCGTCACTAAAACATCGGATATATGTTCCCATGTCAGTGGCTATTTCTTTTGTGATGGTTTTTGCCGTCGGTGTTGTGGAAGCCATTTCAATTTTGGATACAATTACAAAGAGTGTTTAAGATTGGAATTGGTGTAATGTTAATTGGTGAAGAATTGATAACAGTATGTGGTTTTATAATGACAATGCGAAGAGATAAAGACATCCAATTTAATGCAATTGATATGGTTGGAAAATTAGGCTTTTGTTATAAATGGCATATTTAATTGTAATTTTTTTTGTGGGGTTTGTGAAACCATCTCGCTCAGTCTTCTTTCATTTCCAACTCAAATTCATTTGTTAGTATAA
This sequence comes from Oxytropis ochrocephala, assembly GCA_020916435.1. Classification (NCBI taxonomy): domain Eukaryota; kingdom Viridiplantae; phylum Streptophyta; class Magnoliopsida; order Fabales; family Fabaceae; genus Oxytropis; species Oxytropis ochrocephala. The sequence goes on from CM037089.1 coordinate 99,409,926, forward strand.
AAAAGGCTAAATACCACTTTTGGTCCTTTATCTTTGCTCTAAGTTTCACTTTGGTCCTTTATCTTTTTTTTGGTTCGTTTTGATCCTTTATCTTTGCTCTAAGTTTCACTTTGGTCTTCTTCAACAAAAAAAAAAGAACACTATGAATGTGCTCAAGAACATCAATAACACTTTGATTTCTTGTTTCTTGAATAACTCATAGAATACGCGACCAAAATGAAACAATAAATGAAAGATAAATGACCAAAATGAAACAAAATAAAGATAAAGGACCAAACTGACACAAACATGAAAGATAAAGGACCAAAACGGAAAAAAAAAGATAAAGGACCAAAGTGAAACTTAGAGCAAAGATAAAGGACCAACAGTGGTATTTAGCCTATAAAAAATAAATTGGTACTCCAATATAAGCAAAAATTGGTCAACAGAAATTGATGTATTTAGTTCAAAATTTAGTTCAACGATTAAATTTGGAAAAATACAAACAAAAAATATGGTAAACTCTACCTCACCGCACTTTACAGAAAGATGGGAAATAGCCGGTACAATTCTCATCACAATTAAGAACAATTGAGATCTTTAACATGTTTCACAATGTTCTTTGTCTTGTTGTCTTTCCGGGTCGATCCGAGACTACAGTTGGTACTTGGTAGTGCTGCTAAGCGGGGTAGGATTTTCATGTATTTTGAACGAGAGAGGGGGGGGTACCTGTAAATGTTGAGATAAAATCCTTTTTTATATATGGTTTTAATGATAACAAACCTTATGAACTAAAGCTCAAGTATTCTGAATGGTGTTCTACTAATAGGTATTCTTGAGTTTGTTGAAAAGAACAGGTTTCCTATAAGTGGACATGCTAGAAGAAAATTAGATCAATCCAATGCATGTCATTATCAACAACTGAAGAATCAAAGTAGAACCAACAAATAATTTGTTGAGAGAATAGATATCCTACAAATGGACATACTAGAAGCAAAATTAGATCAATCCAATGCATGTCTTTCTCAACAAATTGAAGAATCAAAGTAGCACCAACAAATAACAAGAATAGTAATGCAAGCCTCATGAAGACATAATATCTTTACTATTAAATTACAAAGGTGTTGGACAAGGATATTCACAAATAGAAAAGAGAAGACATTAGGCAATCAAGAGAAAGTTCAAATCATCTAAGTGAATTCCTATCAAGAGGAGTCCTAAGAACCTAATGACCAGATTGATCAAAGCAGTCTACAAATCTTTGCATAGAAGATTCTCATAATCATTAATTGGGTTATATTCTACCAATGATACAATTACAAAGAGTGTTTGAGATTGGAATTGGTGTAATGTTGGTGATGAATTGATGACAGTATGTGGTGTGTATAATGACAATGCGAAGAGATAAAGACGTCCAAGTTGGTGATGGTGTTAATTAATGCAATCGATATGGTGGGAAAATAATTAGGCTTTTGTTATAAATGGCATATTTAATTGTACTTTTTTTTTGTGGGGTTTGTGAAACCATCTAGATCTTCTTTTATTTCCAAGTCAAATTAATTTGTTAGTATATATACTCCCTTCCTCTCTCCTTATTATAAAAAATAAATTGGTATATTTTTTTGTCTTAATTATAAATAAAAAAACATTTTTCAAAGAACATTAATTACTAAAATTTATTTTGCATCCCTATTTAATGTGATATAGGTTTACTGAGAAAGTCATATAGTGGGTATAAAATTTTAATACTAGAGATATCTTTGGTATATTTTTTTTCCTAATTATAAAAAAAGAAAGATACATTTTTCAAAGCACATTAATTACTAAAATTTCTTTTTCATCCCTATTTAATGTGATATATAGCTTTACCAGAAATTCATATAGTGGGTATAAAATTTTAATACTAGAGATATCTTTGGTATATTTTTTTTCCTAATTATAAAAAAAAATATACATTTTTCAAAGCACATTAATTATTAAAATTTCTTTTGCATCCCTATTTAATGTGATATATAGGTTTACCAGAAAGCCATATAGTGGGTATAAAATTTTAATACTAGAGATATCTTTGGAATAAGACTTGAATTGCATCACATTTACCAAGAGCACTTGAATGTGATGGTAGGGGTCTCTTCCATCCGGTTTAACTAAGGTCATGCGCTCGAATACAGCCTTGGGAATGCAGCAATGTTAAATCTCTTGAGAGTAGTTTTGTTGCCCATTGTGATCCTACCCGCCGAGAGATTAGTCTCGTGATTGCGCTCGAGAGGCTACCCGATTTACACAAAAAATTGCCTCACATTTTAATAACCTCATTGGTCTTTGTGATTTTTCTAAATCTTCTTATAATAGGGACCGGAGGTCGATATAATCACCAACATGATGTGATACAAGTAGTATATACTAGGTCCTTTAACCATTTGGTCTTGAGTTCGATTCTCATTTGTTTGGAATGGTCAAGCTGCTTAAACGAATCTCTTAACTCGCATACTTTTTTCTTTTTGATAAACTTAACCCAAACTTAATTACCTATTTGGGGAGAAAAAAGGATTTATGATATGGAAACAACAATTTAATGTAAATAATTTAATATATTGAAAGATATATTTTTTTTATTGAAATGCATTGAAAGATTGTTACTTAATTTTGTTTTGATAGAGATTCTCTATATTTCTTAAAGAAAATTTAAAAGAAATGGATAATCCATTACTACCCTTATGAGAGTAAAATTTTCATACATTCTTTAAATGAGTGACATATATTTGGTATTTATGTGCATTAATAAACACAAACCTTTACCAAAATATTATCCAATTATTTTAAGAAATCAAGGTAATCTACCCTTTTTTTATTAAACACTATCTAAAAAAATATAGAATGTATTAAATATTTTTTTCCAAATTCATTAATAGATTTAATAGACCATTTGTTTTATTAACAATGGTATTAAATGTTAATTTTATTTTCATAGTTAAAAAAGTATTTAAAAAGTAGTAGATACTTGGGTCCTTTAACCCTTTGGTCTTGGGTTCGATTCTCATTTGTTTGGAGAGGTGGACTGGTTAAGTGAATCTCTTAACTCACAAACTTTTTTCTTTTTGACAAACTTAACTCAAACTTAATTACCTATTTGGGACAAAAAAAGGATTTATGATATGGAAACAACAATTTAATGTAAATAATTTAATATATTGAAAGATATTTTTTTTATTGAAATGAAATGCATTGAAAATTGTTACTTTTGTTTTGATAGAGATCCTCTATATTTCTTAAAAATATTAAAAGAAACGGATAATCCATAACTACACTTATGAGTGTAAAAATTCATACGTTCTTTAAATGAATGACATATATTTGGTATTTATGTGCATTAATAAACACAAACCTTTACCAAAATATTATCCAATTATTTTAAGAAATCAAGGTAATCTCTACCCATTTTTTACTAAACACTATCTAAAAAATATAAATGTATTTAATTTGTTTTCCAAATGCATTAATATATTTAATAGACCATTTGTTTTACTAACAATGGTATTAAATGCTTTATTTTCATAGTTTAAAAAAGTTTTTTTAAGGAAAACAAAAAGTAGTAAACCAAGGTATCCTCCACCACTACAAGAAAAGCTTGTTTTAGCCACGGCAATTGCCATGAGCTTATTAGTCGATAATTTGCCCAGTTTGCGACGGAATGAGTAAAATATAGAGGCGCGAAATTTCCCGCTGGTGTTTGCCACGGACAAGTGAAAGGACAAACATTTACCAAGGAGATGCCGTGGCAAATCCGTGGCAATCCATTGATCAAAATAAAAAGAGCCCGATCCCTAAAATTAAGAATGTTTCACTCACTTCTCACAAACACTCACTTCTCTCTTCTCCCTCACACACCGTACCCTAAAAATAAGAATGTTGCACTCTCTTCTCCCTCAACCTCCGTCCACCTTCTTCCACCCTCCTCTGCCCTTCTCCACCCTCCATCTTGCTCTCGTTCACCTCCATCTCGCTTTCGCATCATCAATCGCTCCATCTTGCTCTCGTTCACCTCCATCTCGCTTTCGCATCATCAATCGCTCCATCTTGCTCTCGTTCACCTCCATCTCACTTTCGCATCATCAATCGCTCCGCTTCGTCACTTGTTACGCCATGAGATCTGACATTCTCACCGTCACTCCGCTTTCCTTCATTACTCTTGCCTATTTTGGAGGTACAGCTTCTTCAGCAGATTCTCATGAGAATCTCGATTGTCTATTGTCTATCTCGTGAGAATCTCGATTGTCTCTGGCTTCTTCTTCAGCAGGTACTTGTAAAGTGATCACCTCTCTCTTCTCCCCTCTCTGGCTTGCAGCAAAGTTTTTGTTAGGTGTGAACCCTAATCTGCCGTGAACATCGCATAGTGTGAATCTCAATTTATCCATGTTGATTTTAGTTTTTGAATAATTTCCCCCTTTCTTGATTTTGATTGATTTAGGTTTAGTTTAATGGTGGTTTTCAGATTAGATGGGGGCGATTAGCGAGATGGTGGGTGAAGAGGAAAAGCAATTGTTGCCATGGATTGAGAAGGGGAAGGAAGGCTACAAATAGAGGTTGTTTTTCAATTCTTTTAATTTCTCTTCCTTTGATTCATGTTGATTGGTTGATTTTAGTATGAGCGAAAGTTTTGTTTCAAAAGTATGAAGAATAATACATCAATTTCAAACCAAAGCAAAATCAATAAAGGGTGTTTTCATTCATATTTCAATTATCTTATTATGTTTTTGTTGCTATGATACCCTCTCTTTTTATGTTATTTGGTTGCTTGACAGTTGAGAGTGACACTACTGGCTCTTTGTCTCATCTCTTACACTTGATTTCTATATGTTTTTATGGTCATATGCTCATGATAAAAACAAGAGCTTTATTTCTCGTTTGTTCTTCTCGAGCACAAACTCTCTTACGGATCTGAGAGGAGGCAACTACATTATATATACGGGCTGTAGCGTGCTATATGGTACCTTGAGACTTGAACATGAAGGTTCTGTTTTGGCCTATGGTTTTATGAAATCAATGTTCTTCTACCATAAGTTAGTAATATCATGCATGCACGATGGTAAGACCTATTGTTTATGGAGATTTAAATCTTATTTGATAACTATTGTTGCTAGGTGCGGAAAGAAGATCGATATTAGTATTTGATTTAGTTGCTTTAACTTAGTGATAAAATTTAGAGTCATGCTTGGATGCGATGGTAAGTGGGTTCCATATTTTAAACTAGAAGAATTTATCATGTCATGTCTTGTTTCAATTTGTTGTGCAAATAACATATCAACTAGCTTTCAATGCTTACCAAGTTCTATAACGGCTACACGAATATATAGATCGAGTCCTGCTAATGAGAGTTGTTGAATGTCAATTAGACTTCCACTCCAAGACATACAACCAATGTCTGCATCATATGAATATGCAACACAAGAGCAAGTCTTAGTCCAATTTTGTCAATTTTGCAAAGGTGCCCTCTTAACACACCCATTAGTCCAATTCTGTCTATTCCATTCCTCTTTTGAGCTTCTTTTCTTTTGCAATCGATCCACAGTAACATGAATCCTAGTCTAGCTTATATGCCCATAAATCTAGGAATTGGGTTTCGTAAAAGTTCCTGTTTTTTGTTTGTTGGAGTGATTTACTTGTGAACGGGTGTTTAAATTTGATATCTTTGTTTGTATAATCTCAGATCTGTTTACAAAATTTGGCTAATAAACATATCGATATCAATGAACGAATTTGTTTAGGTTTGCATCAATTTTTGAAAGCAAGGGATCTACAACTAGGATGATTGGTAATAAGAGAAAGGGATTCATTTTTATTTAGATGCAAAAATCGGATGATTAGTGTAATTGGATGCTTTGAAAATCACTTTTTAACAATCTCGAGTGAATTGTGAAGTAAATACCCTATATATCCGTGTTGGTTCCCTATCTTTGAAGATCACATTATATCCGAATTGGGTGGTTTTTACATGTGTTTAATTTTGCGATTATCAAATGCCATAATAATACTTGAGAAAAGTTTTGATCATGGAATCTTAATCTTTTGTGTGTGTGAAATTCAACAAGTTGTCTTTGCACTTGCATTTGTTTTGATTTTTATCCATTTTGCCAATTTTAGAGGTGTGTGCAAGGTATTTGTGATTAACACGAGTGCTCTTCTTGCCATATTGTTATCATTGTAGGGCTTGTGTCCTTCAATAAAGAACATTCTTCTTTTAGACTCAAGCGCGTGGCGATCAAGTATTACTCGGATATTGGCAACAAACAATTCAAAGTTAGCTTTTGAGAAGTTTGTGTTCGATGAAGGCTCATTAAGTCAAATGCAGACGAAGGTAAGCAAAGCATAATCGAGAAACACTCGTCATAATATGAAGTCGCTTAATTTTATTTTAGGTGCTCTTTGCTCGTGCTTAGTGGTGGTGTGGTGGCTGTATCAATCTAATATGATTCTTGATGTAGCATATGTAACTTTGTTTATAGCTTATTCTATTATGCATTTTGATCGTTAAAAACCCTGTTATGCCGGCATTCAGGCTAAGAAGTCTATTTACTTTCATTTCTGAGCTAATTTTTAATCTCATCTGACAAAATGTCATAGTGTTGCCTTGAAGAGATTACGGGACTTTTTTATATCATGGATGAAAGTTGATCTTGTTTGTGCGTCTATCTCAGTCACATTCACATCAGTTAGTGTCTTGCGTCAATATGCAAAAGGTTAACTGATAAACAACGTTGAAAAGTTAATTAGCCAGTCACCAGTAATGGTAGCAGTATCTGTTGTAGTGTTGTACTGATATCCATTGTTTTATTGCAGAAATACTTTTGTGAGAGCACTCATTGTTACCATGTTTCTTTTGAAATTAATATATTGTTTACAAATTATCTGCAGCTGAGATAACACTACTTGAGAACAATATCATTACTTACAAATTTGTGCAAGACTTGCATTTCTTTGTCACTGCTGGTGATGATGAAAAGAGCTCATTTTGGCATCAGTTCTTCAAGGTTTCTATGATGCAGTCACCCTTCTATTGGTATTTATAGCTGTAATTTGCAATCTTGATTTAAAATCAGATGGATCTTTAGTTCTTTACCCATATTGGTGTACCTTTTACAGGAACAATGTTGACAAAAGTGAGGCACTTGAAAACCTGGATCTCATTCTTTTATGTCTTGACGAGATTGTCGATGGAGGGTGTGTATATATTTATTAGCCACTAATTGTCTTTACTATTTACCATTGCTGAAAGTATTATAGCCGCAAGGCAGTAAATGAATTCACAATCTTTTTTCGGTAAATGCTATGATCTGAGTATCCCTGATGGGATAGGCTAAGTCAAGGTAATTGGTGAAGGGATAGGATACGATGGCATGTAAAAGAGAAAGTCAGAAGCTGATATAGGCTTAGGTGAAGTGTTGTGCGCAGGGTGAAGTCTTTAACCTTTTTTTTTTTAGATAGGCAAGTCTTTAACCTTAATTTTCCTTTTGTATATATAAACCAAGTTATTCAATAAAAGTTACAAAACTAGTAATGACTTATGCATGCAAATCTGCATTAGCATTCTAATCCAAATGTACTAGACGAATGTTGATAGCTTGGTGATGTTTAGATTGCTTTATATTTATACTGAATGGCATTATGTATTTAATTTTAATTAACAGCTCTGGTTTGGTTGAAGGATGATACTTGAAACAAATGGACCTCTTATTGCTGAAAAAGTGACCTCCCATAGCATGGATGCTGATGCTCTCTTACTTGAAGATTTAAATTATTATTTTTAATTTTTTTTATTTTTGCGACGGATTTGCCACGGATTTGCGATGAAATTTGCGACGATTTTGCCACGGATATTTGCGACGGATTAGCGACGGATTTGCGACGGAAACATTTGCCACGGAAAATCCGTGGCAAATGATTTGCGACGAGCGTTTTTGCCACCAATTTTTGTCCGTGGCAAATCCGTAGCAAATGTTGTTTTGCCACGGAAATTTGTACATTTGCGACGGAAATGTCCGTGGCAAATCAGCGATTTTCTTGTAGTGCACAGGCGACTGTGGAGAATAATTCTTCGAGGTATCGGAGATCCATTTAAGGGGTTAACCTCTCCCAACAAATGTTTTTCCATACGCACTGGCCAGGGATTGAACCGGGATCAACTGGTGAAGAAACCCAAGTAAGATTTTGATAAAAAATATATTTAACAAATTAAATTTTAAATATTAAAACTATTGAATGCTTGCATTTATAGCATATCGAAATCATTCAATAGATTATTACAATAATTACATTTTTTTTCAAATACAATAATTACATATTAATTGATATAGTGTCTTGAAGTACATATTGATAAGTACTTAACATAAATCGTATAAATCTCAAATTTCTCATTCAATAATTTCACGACAACAATGTGTGTTGCTATCATCCGTGTGAATGCGTGGGTATATGCGTTTGTGAGTTTTCGGATGGTGCTTTCCACCTTGTTTGATGACCCAACAAAATTGGTGTTATACCAACTAACGGTATACCCACGCATTCACACGGGTCGTGTTGAATTGGTTGCTATGTATATTTTTAAACTGTTCTTATGTGTAAGTTAATTAGAAGTGTTAGAAGGTGTAAAGTGTTAGTTCAAGAAAATAAAGTAAAATATTTGATTAAAAAGTTAAAGTCCTTGAAATATCATAAACTGTGATTTCGAAGAGAAAAGAAGAAAGCAGTTATATAGAAGGAAATTAAAAAGACAATTTAATAGTACATATGTGCTAACCCCACGAATCAATATGTCATTTTTTAATTTGGTAATTAATAAAAATAAATGGGTAGATAGGGTAGCTGGGCTCAGGGGTTTTTGGGACCGTCTTATCTTGGAATATGTGACCAACCCATGAGTTACTCCCTAACACAATGTTGAGTTGAACGCCTCTTTCTCTAATTCTAAAATTGAAGTTGTTTTCAATTGTGTTACGGGGAATATGAGTCTGGGGCCTAATGGTTTAAATTTCTTCTTTGTCAAAGCCTACTAGAATTTGTTAAAAGGGGAAGTTGGGACCTTCTTTCGTGAATTCCACGTCAATGCTAGATTTCCAAAGGGTGTTAGCTCCTACTTCCTCACTTTGGTCCCGAAGGTAGATTTCCCATTGTCCCACAATTTTATTGATGCGATGCTTGTACAAGCTTATTGCCAAGGTCTTTCCTGATCGGCTGGCAAATATCATTGAATGTCTAGTGACAAAGAACCCCAGAAACTTTAATCTGAGGGAGGCACCTGGTTGATGAGGTTGTGGTGGTGATTGAGGTGCTTGAGTATTAAAAAAAAGTTGGGAGGGAATGTTTGATCTTCAAAGTAGACTTTTAGAAAGCTTGTGATTCAGTGGACAGGGATTCTTGGACTATATGTTAGTAAGGTTGGTTTTTGCCTAAAGTGGAGAGACCGGATCTGTGCTTGTGTCCATATAGAGAGCCTCTCAGTATTAGTCAACCTCTCTCCAACTAAGAAGATTAATATATCTTTGGGGTATGAAGTAAGGGTACCCTATCGACCCATTCCTTTTCCTTTAGGTGTCTGCGGGCCTCATGAGACTTTTACTGTCAGCAATCGAGAGGAATAGTTTTACATGCTTAGGGTTCGGTACACCTTGGGTGGAGATATCTCATCTACAATATGTCAATGATACCCTCTTGATTGGAGAGACTTTAGTTGAAAATTCGTGGGCATTGAAGTCAGTGTTGAGTTGTTTCAAATTGGTCTCTAGCCTTAGAATAAACTTTTAGAAGAGTTGTCTTATGGGAGTAAATGATCTGACCCCCTTCTTAGTGATGGAAACCAGTTTTCTTCATTGCAGAATTGGTGCCTTGCCTTTTATGTATCTCGGCTTAATAATGGGTGCTAGTTTCAGGCGTTTATCCACCTGACAGCCTATGATTGATATTTTGAGGCATAAGCTGAAATGGTGGGGGAATAACTATGTCAGTTTTGGGGTACAGAATGTTCTAATGAATGCAGTCTTAAATAATATTCCCATCATCTACATGTAAATTTTGAAGATGCCACTCAAAGTACGGAAGGTGGTACATTATTTTTAAATAATATTCCCATCATCTATGGAGGTCAATTGTAGCGAAACTGCAGTTGTTTCTGTCATGTGAGTTTTCTAATGGTTGTGGTACAGTATTTTAAAGTTGATGTGGTGGTTGTACTTCCGAGCGATCTCCCTACCCTGTTCTCTGTCTTTTACTTGGGGGTTAGCCTAAGCAAAGGTTGAAGGGGCCTTATGATGATTTGGCATGTTCTCTAGGAAACTTGGGAAAGTTGAAATAGGGTTGTTTCCTCAAATAAGAACTTTGGCATCGCATTGACCTTTTTTTGGGTTACAACTTATTCACGGAATTGATCTGGCTAAGACTAAATCAAAGTATTGTCTTTTCTATCAATGGCGTGTGGACCCATTGGAATGCATTTCCAGGGTATAAGAGTATTTCTGTGTGCCTGTTATATTGTATAAGGTGCGGTTTTGGTGCTTTTAGCCCTCTTTGAGTGACAAAAGTTACTCTGTATCCAGGTGTGATAGGCCGCAAGTTCACGGTTCTATCGTGTAATAAAAATATCGATCCCACAGAGACTTTGTGATTTTCAACTTCAGTTTCGGTTGTGATCAGCAAAACCAAAATGATTTAACAATAATTGATTGTTTGATTTACAATTTATGAATAAAAGCATTTTAGGATTGTGGTTTCATCACAATGATAGAATGAACTCCCAATCCCTCATTCATTCCCTATTTTATATAAAATTGTATTACTAAGGATGAGACATTCAATGGTAACTCAAGTTTCCTTTCGGAATACAAGAGTGTGTTTTGAACCAATAATCAAAACCTATTCTCATGGTTGATTATTGCCAAGACCCCTTAAGTACAAGTCTCTTTTATCCCAAGGGTCCCACAACTATTCTCATGTCTTGTTTCCCTTGTTTAATCTCTTAGTTCTAATATCAAAACTTCTCCTTTTGGTACTTCATTTGATATTTGGAATAGAACTTTAAAAGCAATGGGATTAAATTAGAATATAATTTTAACAAAATAGAGTTTAGACTTGAGATTGTTTATGGGCTTATCATTGGATTAGTCCCACAATCTCAAGACTAAAAGAAGTCTACTCACTCATGATCATAGCAGACAAAAACTTAGAAAAAGAAGACATGAACTATAGATAACGAGAATGATAAAGAAAGCGATTAATAACGGAATGTATATGACGGAAATATAAATTGCTTGAATGTAAATGACAAGAAATAAAGTGTAGAAAATAAGAGCAGATATGTAAAGTGCAAGAAGAATAAAAGTGCAGAAAAATAAAGAACAATAATGTCAATTGGAGAATGTGAATTGTATAAAGCTTAGGTGTAAACTTTGAGTAGTATTACAATAGCCTAAGGTCAGTCTAATCACTCAGAAATTCGTGCTTTATATAGGCAAAGAGAAGAGACAAATCACTTAAGACAATTTACAAGCCATTAAATAACAAATTGTAACATCTTTGGAATCTGATGCTTAAGCACGGGTCGTGCCAAATCCAGCACGGGTCGTGCCACTATTGGGTTGCCTTTTGGTATTTTGCGCATTGGAAGAAAAAGTTCAGCACGGGTTGTGCCTCTATCAGGTAGCAATTGCTTTGCTTGACTTTTCTTGTATTTTCCAGCTCTTTGATTCTCTTTTTGACTTGGAACTTTATCTTTGTTCTTTTTAAGCTCAAATCCTTCATTTTCCTCAAAGCTAGACTTGAAATTAAAACAAACACTAGGTAGTAAAATAGCTCAAGAATAGAACTAAATTGCTACACTAACTACATGAAAATGAACACTAAAAAGACACTAAATTTTAGACTTATCAAACTCCCCCATGCTTGAGTCTTTGCTTTTCCTCAAGCAAGAACAATCAAAACCAGCAGCACAAATTAATAAAAGCATTGAAAAAGAGTTCAACAACAAAGATAGTCAAATGAGGGACCAAAAACATAAACATATGACAATATCACAAGTAAGGTGTCAGCTGGTTTCCCAATTAGAGGCTCATTACCTGAAAAGTAAAACTCTGTGAACATGGGCACTCGCTCACAATCTCTCTGAGTGTTTTAGGGACTTGGGAAATATTGCGCTCAAGTTTCAACAAATGCTCATTGCCATAGCTAGGTTTGTAAGTTGACCAAATCTCTACTAAAAAGTTCACAAGCACGCAAAAGATGGGGTTTCATTTGATTGTACTTGAGGCCTTGGGGTATTAGTGTTAGGTATGGAATAAGAAAGAAGAGAAAAAAACAAAGGGCTAAAAATACAACCAATAAAAACTACCTTTGAACTTGCTTCCACTTCCATTCTTCTTTATTAATTTCTTTCATTTGAGCCCACTCTTTTTTTGATTGATTTGTCTTTTTGAAATTTGAGTGGGACGCTTTTCTTTTGATTTCCCTTGATTTTTCCCCTTTCCTCTCTTTTGCTTTCTTTTTTTATTTTTCATTTCTTTTTCACTTTTTTTTTATTCTTTGGATGAAAAGGGTAGTACAATCAGCTTATGTCCATGAGATAGATGATATGAAATGTAGGACAAAACCACAATTTCAATAGTTGCTCTAATCCGATTCCAAGGTTACCAAAAACAAAAATTCATGTCCTGGGTGCCAAAGGAATAAAAATATAGGCTCAAAGGGCAACTAGTGGGAAATATTTATCAAACAAGTAACTCGAGGCCCAAAAAAAATCCTAAATCCCCACATTTTTTTGCATGTGTAAATCATTTTCACTTCAAAATGGTCAACAAACAAATTCTAGAATGATGCAATTTGAGAAACAATGCACTTAGCAAAGAAAAGGGGTACAAATATATAATTTCAGTAATATTCCCTTGAGAAGTCTCTAGATCTCACAATTTAAGAAGCTGGTTCACACAGAGTACAAATCAGGCATAGATGCTAATTTTCAGCTTCCAATCATAACAACCGCACAATCAATATTAAGCACAAGTCTATCATACAAAACAGTTTTATGGTCCCCAAATGACTAAACTATATTTGTTTATTTTTTCTTTTTTTTTTTTCAATGCAATTATTAATAGGTGCTGCAAAATCTTACATTCAATTTACAAGAAAACAATGACTCAAAACATGGGAGAATTATCTAGACTTGACACAACTATAAACAACAGAATTAACAGAAAAAATTAAAAGGAAACAAGGTAAATACCCCCATGCTTGGACTAAAATTGTCCTCAATGATTTGCAATAATAATAACATGAAAGGGTAAAGAAAGCTCACACTGACTAGCATTTGCATCTTTCTTTTTTATTCCAGCAAAACAAAACAAAAGTAAACCTGTGGGTTGCCTCCCACGCAACGCTCTTTTAACGTCACTAGCTTGACACTGAATTTTTCACTATTTCAACCTGGATCTTCTTTCGCAAGAGGTGCTGATGTTTCTGCTACCAAGACTGTAATGCCCAAGTTTTCAATGGGAAGGTTTTCACCCAACATTTTGTCACAAGCTTGGGTTTTTCCAGCTACATTTTTATTCTTGCTTTCAATGAAACCTGCTTTCAGCCCTTCTTTTGAAAATGACTCTAAGATGCATTTTTCCACACAATGGTATATTACATCAACCTCATGAACGAGAATCCTCAAGAAAGGACTTTTTATAAGGTTAGAAAAATCAAACTCAATTTTCTCCTTACCCACATTAAGAGCAAGTTTACCATGTTTAACATCAATGATAGCCTCAGCTGTAGCAAGGAAAGGCCTCCCTAGGAGAATTGGAACTTGGGAGTCCTCTTCCATTTCCATCACAACAAAATCAGTGGGTATAAACAATTGTCCTACCTTGATAGGAACATCCTCTAAAATTCCAGTAGGGTATTTGATGGAGCAGTCGACTAATTGCAAGGACATCTTTGTGGGTTTTAGTTCAACTATGCCTAGTCTTTTATAAATTGATAAGGGCACTAGACTCACACTAGCTCCTAGATCACACATGGCTCTTTCAGTGATCTCATTCCCAATCACACATGGAATGGAAAAACTTCCAGGATCTTTGAGCGTAGGAGGCAATTTGTTTTGGACGATTGCACTACATTCTTCCATTAATGCTATTGTCTCATTGTCATCTATTTTTCTTTTCTTGGACAAAATCTCTTTCAAAATTTAGTATAAGATGGAATTTGAGACAAAGCTTCAGTTAAAGCAATGTTTATGTAGATATTTTTCAAAAGATCCACAAACTTTTTAAATTGCCCCTCAACTTTGGATTTGGCTAATCTTTTGGGAAAGGGTATGGGTGGTTTGTATGGTGGTGGAGAGACATATGAATTTTCATTCTCTTTCTCTTCTTCTACCCCCTCACTTTCTTTTTCACTCACATTGTTTTATTTGTCTTCACTATCCTTGGGTTCCTCTAGTTGTTTCCCACTCCTTAATGTAACAAAATTTATTTGTGCTTTGGGATTTGGTTCAGGCTGTCCAGGAAATACACCAAAGGATTTAGAGGATGAAGCAACTTGTTGAGCCACTTGAGTGATTTAAGTTTCAAGCATTTTGTTGTGAGTGGCTATGGAATCAACCTTTGATGTTAACTTGATAAGAGTGTCATTCAAAAAAGAAGTTTGATTTTTGAACTCTTCATTTTGCTTTGATTTGAGTTAACACAAAGTTTTCCAACAAATTTTCCAAATTGGATTTTTGAGGGGTGAAAACCTTTTGATTTTGAGAATTTTGAAAACCAGGGGGTGTTCTAGCTGCTGGTTGAAATGGAGAATTAGATGGAGGATTTTAATAGGAAAAATTTGGACGATTCCTCCATCCAGGGTTATAGGTATTAGAAAAAGGATCCCCTTTTAGAGCAATGTTAAAATAATTTGGTTGTTCTAAGCAAGCAAACCATTAACAGATGCTCCTAGTTGACATTCAAGACACCGGTGTGACCAACAACACCACATATTTCACAGGGTGGAGTAGGAGAAGAAGGTGAGACAGCACTAACATTTAGTTTTTCAAATTTTTGGAAAACTGCGTCTACCTTAGAAGTAAGATGGTCTTTGCAGAAATTTCATACTTACCTGGCTCCTTTTTAGATTGAGATGGAGAAGTTATGGCATGCTCATTTTTCCATTGATAATGGTTTTGAGCCATATCCTCAATGAGAGCATAACCTTCTGTTATGTTCTTATTCATTAAAGTTCCACCCGCAGCAGCATCTACACTCATCTTTGTGGCATAAACCAGTCCATTGTAGAATGTATGGACAATTAGATAGCCTTAGCATTTCTTTGAAACGCTCCCAAGCATCATAAAGAGATTCCCCAACATTTTGAGTGAATCGTGTAATTTGATTCCTCAATTGAGCAATTTTACTCGGGGGAAAAATCTAGCAAGGAATGTTTGCCTCAGTTGGTCCCATGTAGTAAAGGACTCATTTGGTAATGAATGAAACCATGCTCTATCTCTATCCCTTAGTTAAAAAGGGAAAAGCTTTAGTCTTATGGCTTCATGGGTTACTCCATTTAGTTTCAGAGTACCACAATATTCAAGAAAAATAGAAAGATGAAGAATTGGGTCATTTGAAGGAGAGCCAGAAAATTGGTTCTGCTGGACCATAGAAAGGAGAGATGGCTTCAGTTCAAAATTATTTTCATCAACATTGGGATGCACAATAACAGAATGAGGCTCCACCATTTTCGTAATCAACCATCGCTTGATTATTACGTAATTCTCTTCTTTTTCTATCTAAGAATCTTTCAATCTCAGAATTTGGTTCAACAATTGCACCAAGACTTCGGAATCTTGGCATTCAAAGAAAAAGATAATAAAAATTGACAGAAAAATAAAAGGTTTTAGTCTAACCGATACCGAAAAGTCAATTACTATCACAAAGTCCCCGGCAACGGCGACAAAAACTTGATAGGCTGCAAGTGCACAGTTCTATCGTGTAATAAAAATATCGATCCCACGGAGACTTTGTGATTACCAACTTCAGTTTCGGTTGTGATCAGCTAAAACAAAATGATTTAACAATAGTTGATTGTTTGATTTAAAATTTATGAATAAAAGCATCTTAGGATTTTCATCACAATGATAGAATGAACTTAAAATCCCTCATCCTTTCCCTATTTTATATAAAATTGTATTTCTAAGGGCGAGACATTCAATGGTAACTCAAATTTCCTTTCGGAATACAAGAGTGTGTTTTGAACCAATAATCAAAACCTACTCTCATGATTGATTATTGCCAAGACCCATTAAGTAATAGCCTCTTTTATCCCAAGGGTCCCAAAACTATTCTCAAGTTTTGTTTCCCTTGTTTAATCCCATAGTTTAATATCAAAACTTCTCCTTTCGGTACTTCATTAGATATTTGGAATAGAACTTTAAAAGCAATGGGATTAAATTAGAATATAATTTTAACAAAATAGAGTTTAGACTTGGGATTGATTATGGGTCTATCATTGGATTAGTCCCACAATCCCAAGGCTAAAAGGAGTCTACTAACTCATGATCATAGTAGACAAAAACTTAGAAGAAGAAGAAGAAGAAGAAGACATGAATTATAAATAACGAGAATCATAAAGAAAGCGATAAATAACAGAATGTAAATGACGGAAATATATATTGCTTGAATGTAAATGACTTGCAATGTAAATGACTTATAATGTAAATGACAAGAAATAAAGTGTAGAAAATAAGAGCAGAAATGTAAAGTTCAAGAAGAATAAAAGTGTAGAAAAATAAAGAACAAGAATGTAAATTGGAGAATGTGAATTGTATAAAGCTTAGGTGTAAACTTTGAGTAGAATTGCAATAGCCTAAGATCAGTCTAAGCACTCCAAAATTCGTGCTCTATATAGGTAAAGAGAAGAGACAAATCACTTAAGACAATTTACAAGCCATGAAAGAGCAAATTGTAACATCTTTGGAATCTGATTCTTCAGCACGGATCATGCCAAATCCAGCACGAGTCGTGCCACTATCTGGTTGCCTTTTGTTATTTTGCGCATTTGAAGAAAAAGTTCAGCACAGGTCGTGCCAAATCTGGAACGGGTCGTGCGACTATCAGGTGTAATACCCCAATTTTGTCCGTCTTCTTTTTGTCCCTTGTTTTATTCAACTTGTTTTTCGAGATCACGCAATTACAAGTAGTTAGAATAGTGTCCTTTTTTAATTTAAGCCAATTTCAATTATCCGTTCAATTAAACCGAAATACCGTTACTTAAGCTAGGCATGCGCGTGAATGATCGATCTTTTCGCGCATTCTTCAGTTTAACCTCGATATTTGGGCCTAGTCGAACCTAAGTGGGCTTATTTAAGTCGTTTTTCTCACTATTGGGCTTATCATTTTGATTTGGGCCTGCAAACGTGCTTCCGATTCGTTTTTTAGTATTTTTCGCTTAATGGGCCTATTTTAGGCTTTATTCTAAGCGCTTTTGGTCAATTGGGCCCAATTTCTCTTTTGTATTTGGCCCAACCTTTTTTTAATTTTTTTTTCTTAATTTGTTTGCTTAATTTATTTGAGTAAAATGTAGTCCAAAAATGTCAAAAAAGTTAAATTTTGTTATAAAATTAACCAAAACAAGAATAAGATAGTACCACTATAATAGACTATAGATGAATAACAACTAAACAAAGAGAAGAAGAGAATGGGAGAATAAGAGAGATTTTTCATTCTACCCTTGAAGGTAACTTTTACAATGCTACATGAGTCCTATTTATAGGACATAAGATATGTAAGTTACAAGCATATGGATGGTCTACCATTATGTGTCATAAGCATCTTATAGAATATGAAAGGACTAAGGGAGATGAGGAGAAGGACATCCACAAATATTCATAATACTCCCCCTTGGATGTCCATTGAAGATATGCCTCATTAAAACCTTACTAAGAAAAAACCCAGTGGGAAAAAATCTTAGTGAAGGAAAAGAGTACAATATCCTTTATGTGGAACCGCCTCATTAAAAATCTTTCAGGAAAACCCAATGGGACAAAACCGTGGAAAAGGAAAAAAAAAAAGAGTCTGATTTTCTCCCCTGTTTGAAGCATCAATTAAGAATATTGATACCAATATTTTTCCCCGACACATTTGAACCAATATACACTCGTGTGATATATATATATCATCCTTTTAGTTGAGCTTTATCTTCAATGCCCCTTCCTTGAATTGCTGATGTTTGAGTCTGATATGAAGAACCAATAACCATAGATTGCTTGTAGATTATAATGATGTTTCAATGTCACCATATGTTGAAAATAGTAGGTTTGGAATTTGACTTGATGCAGGTCAAAACAAATACCTTGTATCTGCATGATTAGTTTTATGAGCAGATATGCATAAAATAATTGCTTCATTTGTCTCATGAAAATATAAAAACAAATATATTACACTCTGTTCTAGTACATTTTGATTGTTGATAAATTCTATCTCACTAAGTATAAAATAATACTATTACATCAATTCATATGACATTTAGTGACGTCATGCGCGCACTAATTTAAAGTCTTGAGACTGTAATATTTGCTATCTTCTTGACACACACATCATGTACTCAATAGATATAATTTATCATCATTCACTTAGCTAATCGATCGATCTGCGCAGTCGAGAAAAAACTTTGTTTCCCAAAAATATTTATTTTAAGATATTTCTCTATATCTTTTATCCTTCTAGGATTTTCTAGGTGGAGATCTATTTAAGGTTCAAACTCCAAATTCATCAAATATAATTTGAAGTCATTTTCTAGAATTCTTTCTTTGAGCAAGCTATAGTTTTGAAATCTCTTCAAGAGTTCCAATGATAGTAAATTCATTTCTAGATCTTTCCATAAAACTAAATGGACAAATCATGTATTCATATAATTATTACTATCAAATGAGCCATACAAATAAGTTGTAACACATCCATCATATGTAAATTGAGTCATTCATGTGCTAATAGACTAAGTATTAAATATTACTTACATTCACTACAGGTGAATTTTTCTTCAAAATCAATGTTAGGTTTGTGCGAGTACTCTTGAACAACAAGCCTAACTAGCTTTACATCTTCAGGTGTACAGACTACAAGTTGAAAAACTTTTTGCTTTGCAAAGCGAGCTTAGTGCACTTCAATTGATCTTTTCTATTTTGGCCAATCATTGTTTTGTCTAAATTCTTGTTAGACATTAGTTCATGATCCTCTTCATCACTTATAACATTTAGTGCTATATTATACATATCAAAATTGTCAACGTTGACTTTGTTTCGGTTCCTTCATATTTCATTGTTGACATAATTTATTGAGATCTCATTTCCAAAAATTTCAGGTACCTGACCAGTTCTTCTGGAACTTGAAAATTAATTATGTCAAATTACTCGTTTTGAGTTTTCATATCCTCTTTTGGGTCATCTTGCTTTTAAGCTTATTTTATTGTGAGAAGATTTTTATTCTTTGGAACCGACCAATCCACATGCTTCATGCATGGTTGAGTCATTTGCAATGTTTGAGTGTCCAACGAGGACATCAATTTATATTTGAGTATTGCAGCTGGTGAATAATTTGCTAAATTTTGCAAATGAATTATTCTTTGAACTTCTGGTTCACATTGGTTTCTAGGAGGATCAAGATGAATAATTTATTTCACATAATACTCATTTCCAACTGCTTATCTCTCCCCCTAATGTTGGGAAAACTAATTCACCAAAATGATAATACTGAGCTATAAATACATCTCCGATTATTGGCTCAACATATTTTATCATGGATGGAGATTCATATACTCATGTATTCCAACATTCTTTAAGGATCCATCTTATTACGTTGTGATGGATTGACTATAGCATGCACAACACATCAACAATATCTCAGATGGAAAACATTAGGTCATTGGCCAAAAATCAATTGTAAAGGGGAGAAATTACATATGATAACATGTTGGCTTGATGCGTATCAATGTCCCTGTCTACAAGATTTCATGTTCCCAAGTAGAAATTTGGAAGTTCGATTTCATAGGTATTAGTCATATAATTAACTTTAGGTGTCTAATGAATGGTTCTTCAAGACCATTATATGAGTGAACATATGCTTTGTGATGTTCAATATAAACTCTAATAGTCATAAAATACTTATCAGATGCTTTCAAGATAATTCACATAATGAGCTCTTACTCGAATTAGTTGAGCAAAGATTCTCACAAACTTCTGGTTGTGAGTTGATGACAATTATATTTATGTAGCCATTTAGTTGATGCATCAATTAAAATAATAAAATATCTAAATGGCTCATCTGATTGGTGTATCTGCAGACAAACATCACCTTAAGCACATTGTAGAAATGTGGGAGATTTATTCCCTCAAATTCTCTACTTCCTTTGGGAACTGGTAATACAAAAAAGTTAATAGATTGAACAATCTACAGGCTCTTCAATACAAGTTCTCAAAAGAAAATTCTTAACTATTTTTTGCATCATAAAGACCCGGGATGGCCCAACCGGTCTTGCCAACGACAAACAATCCATAAACTTCCGGTTTAAGTTAAGTCTCATGATATACAGACATTGGAGATTTCTCTCGATAGGATATATCCACTTAGATGAATATCCTTGAGACTCAATTAGTTTCTATGATATTTAAGAGAATATAATACAATATTAATGTGTAAAAACCTTGTTCTTCAAGCTAGGTAACAATACAATTAGTTCTTCTAGAGCCTTCACTTACATTTGCAAACTTTTGATTGCAAGTATATAATAGGAACTTACGCCACCTTATGACTTCATGTCATAACTAGATAGTGCATGTAGTTTAGACTATTAAACTTCGGGTTTAAAACAACATTTTCTTTTCTTTTATAAGTGCATAGCAAACATTTAGTTTGTTGTAGCATAATTTTAATGTCTCTCACACATATTTAATATGAGAATGAAAAAAAATTGTATTAAACTTTGATCACTTAAGTAGCAAAAATAAAACTTCTAAGCGATGTATATAATGTAGTGACTATTTATAAATATAAAATTGGCGGTACACATATTTTCTTTTACATGTTTATATGGAATTCCAAGTTTGAGAAAGAAAATAAGTTACATTTTTCAATAATCCCAAAATACTGAAATCATTATTAGGAATAACAAATGTCATTACCACAAATAACACTTATATATATATGAAAAGAAAACAACACATTTGTTAGAAAAAAATTGAAGAAATATTTGTCTGCAGATACACCAATATTTTGTTCAATCAAATTATGTCTTAAACTTTCAAAATATTCTTGAAAGTATTTTCTCAATTTTGCTACTTCAAAAGTATAATTGTGAGAACGTAGAAATAAATTACTTGTTTTTCTCAATTTTCTTTTTTCACAGAATACTAGATCAAGTAATCTTACAAATTTTAATCACGCTCTAATGGTGGTTCTTCAGGAACTTGACCATAAATCTAACATATTTTGGTGGTCAAAAATATTCGAAGAAATCTTTTATAAAGGATGATGGTAACATTTATTTTACCAAAGATCATAATCACAACTTTTGTTGTAACCCAAACTTTTAATTTAATTAATTCTCTTCTAGGAATGAAGTTCAATCAATTGAGTGGTTTGTGATTATTCTTTCAATCACAATATCATATAATCTTTATTCAAAAAATATTATTGAAAATATTTTCTCATTTATGCCACTCAGTAGCATATTCAATTATAATCACTAATATTTCTTTGATTCAATTATACTAAGATCAAATTGATCTTTTAGATTTTAATCATGGCCTAAAAGTTTGGTTCTTCAAGAACTCTATCATTAACAATGACCAAGGAAAATCTTATTTCATTTGTTCTCCAGAACTAATTTTCAAATCTAAGCGATGACAAAAATATATTATGCTTTGAGCAATCTCTCATGGATGCTTGAACATATTTTTTCCGATTCTTCAAGAACTATATCACAAAATTTCACACTTTGGGAAATCCTATAGTATGTTTCAATATTCAGATTATTTGTGCAATCCTTACAGGTTGTTTGAATGATGATTCTTCCGAATTCATCAAGAATAGACAAACATGATAATTGTCTTTATGCAATCCAATAGAGATGCTTGAATGTTGAACTCTTCGGGAATTCATCATGAATAGGCAAACATGATAATTGTCTTTATGCAATCCAACGGGGATGCTTGAATGTTGAATTCTTTGAAAATTCATCAAGAATAGAAAACATGATAATTGTGGTAGCTAAATAAAATTCTCCATAAGTTTCTATACTAGAAATATAAGATTAACATGATAAAATAAAAGCTATGAGGAAGAACATCATAACATGAAACTAAGTTAGATTAAAGGAAAAAAGTAGAAGAAAACATATCTTAGCAAATTAGCCTCCAAGTTGATTAAGCCATCGTTTTGGTAGAGCTTCGTGCTGATAACGTGTTATAAAATTAACCAAAACAAGAATAAGATAGTACCACTATAATAGACTATAGATAAATAACAACTAAACAAAGAGAAGAAGAGAATGGGAGAATAAGAGAGATTTTTCATTCTACCCTTGAAGGTAACTTTTACAATGCTACATGAGTCCTATTTATAGGACATAAGATATGTAAGTTACAAGCATATGGATGGTCTACCATTATGTGTCATAAGCATCTTATAGAATATGAAAGGACTAAGGGAGATGAGGAGAAGGACATCCACAAATATTCATAATAAATTTATTTTTATTACAATTTAGGAGTGTCCAATATGTCCAAAAATACAAAAAATAATAATACTAAAAATACAAAAAATAAAATAAAATCCGAAAATACAAAAAAAATACAGCAAAACACAGCAACAAATTAGGGTTCCTAATTTGCTCTCCTAATTTCAGCTGGAGTACGCTACAGGCTGGATCCAGATCTGAAAAATAGGTCAAAGGTAATTAATGTCTTAACCTAATTTTCCACTATAAATAAATAGTCAGACACAGTCAAAAGACACGATGATACACACAAAAAATACTGCGAAAATCACAAGTAAGAAAAAAGGATTAGAGTTTTGCATTGAACCCTAATCCACTAAATGATTCTGAAATTTCGAATTGAAAAAGTAGCAGCGATGTGATTCAAAAAAGCAACAACGATGCATGATCTGAGCAGCAGTAGCGACTAAAGTCACAATCACAAGCATATTAGGAGACATATATGACGCTGGAGTAAAGGTTGGTTTATCCATATTATTAAATCTAGACATATAGAACTAGTGTGCATGAAATCTGTTCTGGTATTTGTATTTGTTGTTAAATTAGAAGATTTTAGGCTCGTATGTGTGTATAATACAATCCAATATGTTCTACTTGTTTAAAATTAGAAATCAAGCTTGTTAAAAACCATCATTTGCTGTCTATATTCTGTTTGTAGTAGTCCAAATCAGAACTGTATATAAAACAACTCAGACAACACCATAAACATGAGAATCACAGTATTATATCCCAATCAAAATCATAAAAATAGCAAATCAAACCAAAGAATGAGAAGGAGGCAAATGAGGTAGAAGAGAAATCAGACCAGAGAAAGCTTAAAAATCAATCAGAATAAAAAACGAAGTAAAAAGCAACTTGCTGGTTCGCTCACCGGAGCTCCGGACACCTTCTCCGACGAGCATTCCGGCGAGCCTTCCAAAACAAACTCCCAATCACCACGAAACCGAAGCCAAACACGCCCAACACCGTGACCACCTTCAAAACCGAACCAAAACTAGGCAAAATCACTGCAAAACCACCCAAAAACGCTAGATCGGAAACTGGTTCTTTTAATGACAGAGAAACCGAAGAAGGGAGTGTGAAAACAAAAAAAAAACGAACCTGGAGTCATTTGAGGGGCCGCCGGAAAAGGCGTTCACCGGCGCCGCCGTGTCCCTTTCTTCTCCATCTTCAAATGGGAAGGGGTGAAATGATTTTTAGGGTTTTCAATTTTAGGGTTTCCCCTTATATAGTGTCTCCCCATTTTAGGTTTTTTTTATGTATTTTAATTTATTTTATTATCTAATTACTAAACAAACCTCACCAATCTACGCGTGCACCTCCCCTCACTTAAGCCCAGTTTCGCATACTGGGCCCTCCTATGCGAACTGGGCTTGCTTTTTACACCTCCTATTCAGTTACACAACCCCCGTAACTAATAACACCCCCATTTTGCAATTTTCACTTTTTTCTCGTTTTTTTAATTCTTTTTCAACTTAAATGATTTCTCATTAAATCAAACTTTGTTTGTGGTCTTGCGAAACATTTGCTTGCATGATTATTAACAATGAGGAGCTAGTGGTGATCACTTAGAGCCTTTGCTCAATTGATCATCATGAATGCCTAATTTTTCTAAAGACTTTCAATAAATCAAACTTTGTTAGTGGTCTTGCGAAGCCTTTGCTTGCATGATTACTAACAATGAGGAACTAGTGGTGATCACTTGGAGCCTTTGCTCAATTGATCATCATGAATGCCTTTTTCTAAAGACTTTCAATAAATCAAACTTTGTTAGTGGTCTTGCGAAGCCTTTGCTGGCATGATTATTAACAATGAGGAACTAGTGGTGATCACTTAGAGCCGTCGCTCAATTGATCATCATGAATGCCTAATTTTTCTAAAGGCTTTCAATAAATCAAAAAACTTTGTTAGCGGTCCTGCGAAGCCTTTGCTTGCATGATTATTAACAATGGAGTGCTAATGGTGGTCACTTGGAGCCTTCGCTCAATTGATCATCATGAAAGCTCAGTTTTCACAATTAAACAAGATAAAAAATAAAACCTTCCCAGAACTACGTAGCTTTGAATTCTCCATCGCACCGGGAGATACGTAGGAGCGGATCCCTCCGTCAAGCACAGCAAACCAAAAACATTTTTCCTTTCAAAAACCAAACACTTTTTCCAAGATAAAACATTATCAAAACCAAAAACTAAGAACTATGTAGCTTTGAATTCTCCACCGCATCGGGAGATACGTAGGAGCGAGCGGCTAACTCTCGTCAAGCGCCAAAAATAAAAAATTTCATTAAGTCCTTTCAATCAAGAAGCAAATTTAAGTATTTTCCAAATCAACACTTAAAACCACACGTTTAATTAAAGGTTCCCTTTCGGTAGAAAGGAGGTGTGGGGTGCTAATACCTTCCCCATGCCTAACCAACCCCCGAACCCAAATCTTCCGGTTTTCCAAAAGGCCATCTGTTCCAAAAAGGTTTTTCTTCAATATTTCCTTATAAAAAATATTGGTGGCAACTTCATTATTTTAAAAGGTTGTAAACGAAGAAAAACCCGTCAGGGACTTTTTCGGGTGCAATAGCTGGCGACTCCACTGGGGACTTTTCCTTTTTAGTGGGTCAAGCCTAATTAATTAAATGTGTGGTTTGTGTTATTGATTTGATTTGGATACCTTGTTTGCTTCTATCCATTTCGGTTTCCTTTTCTTTCTTATAATGTCGTATGCATGTGCATTTGTTTTCTTTTCTTCCATGTTCGTTTTTCCTTCCTCCTCCTTGCTTATGTGCCCTCATGCATATTCCCCAATTCTATCATGTTCCCTCTTATTGGCTCCCTTTCTTGAGGTAAGCAATGCACTTGGTTGTTGTTGAAACCCTAGGCTGGCTTATTTGGTATTAAACCTAGGGTAGACAACATGTTATTGT
The DNA here is from genome assembly GCA_020916435.1 of Oxytropis ochrocephala. Taxonomy (NCBI): domain Eukaryota; kingdom Viridiplantae; phylum Streptophyta; class Magnoliopsida; order Fabales; family Fabaceae; genus Oxytropis; species Oxytropis ochrocephala. The sequence continues at coordinate 99,435,589 of CM037089.1, forward strand.
TTGCTTTTGTCCTGACATTGCTCGGGTTTTCATTTGCGGTGGGGAAGGGTATTTATTTCTAGGTGTCGTGCCCTCAACACACACTTCACACCCTATACTTATGAGCATTGAGTGGGGCCTAAAACCCAAGGTCTGAACAAAAACCTAGAGGAGTGGGAACGATTAGTGACTGCCATTCGTGAGACCTTTGTGCTGTATGGCTCTCATGAAAGTTCCGCCCAAGAGTGCGCTTTGTCATGATGCCTCACACTCGGTAGCTTTGTACGATTGTGGGTGTCATCATGAGAGAGACTTTAGGTTCTAATCACCGCCACATCAGAATGGAAACCAAGAGCTAAAGTCTCTCTCATGATGACACCCACAATCGTAAAAAGCTACCGAGTGTGAGGCATCATGACAAAGCGCACTCTTGGAAAATATTGAAGAAAAACCTTTTTGGAAGGCGGATGGCCTTTTGGAAAACTGGAAGATTTGGGTTCGGGGGTCGGTTAGGCATGGGGAAGGTATTAGCACCCCACACCTCCTTTCTACCGAATGGGAACCTTTAATTAAACGTGTGGTTTTAAGTGTTGATTTGGAAAATACTTAAATTTGCTTATTGATTGAAAGGACTTAATGAAAATTTTTATTTTTGGCGCTTGACGAGAGTTAGCCGCTCGCTCCTACGTATCTCCCGATGCGGTGGAGAATTCAAAGCTACGTAGTTCTTAGTTTTTGGTTTTGATAATGTTTTATCTTGGAAAAAGTGTTTGGTTTTTGAAAGGAAAAATATTTTTGGTTTGCTGTGCTTGACGGAGGGGATCCGCTCCTACGTATCTCCCGGTGCGATGGAGAATTCAAAGCTACGTAGTTCTGGGAATGTTTTTAGTTTTTATCTTGTTTAATTGTGAAAACTGAGCTTTCATGATGATCAATTGAGCGAAGGCTCCAAGTGACCACCATTAGCACTCCATTGTTAATAATCATGCAAGCAAAGGCTTCGCAGGACCGCTAACAAAGTTTTTTGATTTATTGAAAGCCTTTAGAAAAATTAGGCATTCATGATGATCAATTGCGCAAAGGCTCCAAGTGATCACCACTAGCTCCTCATTGTTAATAATCATGCAAGCAAAGGCTTCGCAAGACCACAAACAAAGTTTGATTTAATGAGAAATCATTTGAGTTGAAAAAGAATTAAAAAAACGAGAAAAAAGTGAAAATTGCAAAATGGGGGTGTTATTAGTTACGGGGGTTGTGTAACTGAATAGGAGGTGTAAAAAGCAAGCCCAGTTCGCATAGGAGGGCCCAGTATGCGAAACTGGGCTTAAGTGAGGGGAGGTGCACGCGTAGATTGGTGAGGTTTGTTTAGTAATCAGATATTAAAATAAATTAAAATACATAAAAAAACCTAAAATGGGGAGACACTATATAAGGGGAAACCCTAAAATTGAAAACCCTAAAAATCATTTCACCCCTTCCCATTTGTGTGGCTGCGCCGCAGCCAATAGAGAGGGAGAGCTTCAAGGCGAAAATCTCGCCTGGTTTCTAGAGAGTGAGAGAAAATCGGTCTTGAGGTGAGAGAGAGAGATGGAGCGCGAAGAGTGAGAGAGCAAACGCAGCAAAGAGAAGAAGAGCTTGAAGATGGAGAAAAAAGGGACACGGCGGCGCCGGTGAACGCCTTTTCCGGTTGTCCCTCAAATGACTCCAGGTTCGTTTTTTTTGTTTTCACACTCCCTTCTTCGGTTTTTCTGTCATTAAAAGAACCAGTTTCCGATCTAGCCTTTTTGGGTGGTTTTGCAGTGATTTTGGCTGGTTTTGGTTCGGTTTTGAAGGTGGTCACGGTGTTGGGCGTGTTTGGCTTCAGTTTCGTGGTGGCTGGGAGTTTGTTTTGGAATGCTCGCCGGAAAGCTCGCCGGAGAAGGTGACCGGAGCTTCGGTGAGCGAACCAGCAAGTTGTTTTTTACTTCGTTTTTTATTCTGATTGATTTTTAAGCTTTCTCTGGTCTGATTTCTCTTCTACCTCATTTGCCTCCTTCTCATTCTTTGGTTTGATTTGCTATTTTTATGATTTTGATTGGGATATAATACTGTGATTCTCATGTTTATGGTGTTGTTTGAGTTGTTTTATATACAGTTCTGATTTGGACTACTACAAACAGAATATAGACAGCAAATGATGGTTTTTAACAAGCTTGATTTCTAATTTTAAACAAGTAGAACATTTTGGATTGTATTATACACACATACGAGCCTAAAATCTCCTAATTTAACAACAAATACAAATACCAGAACAGATTTCATGCACACTAGTTCTATATGTCTAGATTTAATAATATGGATAAACCAACCTTTACTCCAGCGTCAGATATGTCTCCTAATATGCTTGTGATTGTGACTTTAGCATTGCTCTTTGTGCTCAGATTGTCCATCGTTGTTGCTTCTTTTGAATCAAGCATACTGCTACTTTTTCAATTGTAATTTGAAATCAGTATTTTGTGGATTAGGGTTCAATGCGAAACTCTAATCCTTTTTTTTTACTTGTGATTTTCGCAGTATTTTTTGTGTGTATCATCGTGTCTTTTGACTGTGTCTGACTGTTTATTTATAGTGGAAAATTAGGTTAAGACATTAATTACCTTTGACCTATTTTTCAAATCTGGATCCGAGCCCGAAGCGACTCCAATGCCTTAGGAGAAGCGATTGGGAACCCTAATTTCTTTGTTGTGTTTTCTTTGTATTTTTTGTATTTTTGGATTCTACTTTTTTTTGTATTTTTAGTATTATTAATTTTTGTATTTTTGGACATATTGGACTCTTGGACACTCCTAAATTGTAATAAAAATAAATTTAACTTTTTTGACATTTTTGGACTACATTTTACTCAAATAAATTAAGCAAACAAATTAAGAAAAAAAATTAAAAAAAGGTTGGGCCAAATACAAAAGAGAAATTGGGCCCAATTGACCAAAAGCACTTAGAATAAAGCCTAAATAGAAGAAATAGGCCCATTAAGCGAAAAATACTAAAACGAATCGGAAGCACGTTTGCAGGCCCAAATCAAAATGATAAGCCCAATAGTGAGAAAAACGACTTAAATAAGCCCACTTAGGTTCGACTATGCCCAAATATCGAGATTAAACTGAACAATGCACGAAAAGATCGATCATTCACGCGCATGCCTAGCTTAAGTAACGGTATTTCGGTTTGATTGAACGAATAATTGAAATTAGCTTAAATTAAAAAAGGACACTATTCTAACTACTTGTAATTGTGTGATCTCGAAAAACAAGTGACAAAAAGAAGACGGACAAAATTGGGGTATTACATTAGGTAGTAACTGCTTTGCTTCACTTTTCTTGTATTTTTCAGCTCTTTGTTTCTCTTTTTGACTTGGAACTTTATCTTTGTTCTTTTTAAGCTCAAATCTCCTTCATTTTCCTCAAAGCTAGACCTGAAAGTAAAACAAACACTAGATAGTAAAATAGCTCAAGAATAGAACTAAATTGCTACACTAAATTTTGGACTTATCAAAGTGCATGTGTATTATATATACCACTTTTTTGGCTGTTAAAAAAAATAGCGAAAAAGAATATAATTTTAACCAGGGTTAAAAGTATTTTTGGTCCCTTTAAAATTTGAAAATTTTGTTTTGGGTAAACCATTTTAACTAGGGGTAACCCTTTTAAATATTATCCTAGAAAGTTTAATGAAACAATAATAAATAATTAATATGAGCAAAGAAAAGATACTTTGATATAGTTTTGCGGTTAAGATGGTTTTTCCAAAGAGTTTTCAGATAAAGGTAGGTTAGAAAATTGAATTGTTCAATTTTTTTTAAAATAAAAAAAGTTTGGATTGGTTGGGATTCATGGGCTCACTAGGGTTAGGGCAGGGCCTCAAGGCATTTTAAGTGCTTACAAAGGTACTTACAGATAGGGGTGGGAATAGGCTGGGCCGACTTAGGCTTTACATGGCCTCGGCCCGACCTGCGTTGAAAATGTTGGGCTGAGCGACCTAGGCTTATGATAAGGCGACTTTTGAGGTCCGGCCGACCTTTTGGAAAGCTTAACTAGGGCCGCAAGCCTGTTTAAAAATCTATTTCAGCAACAAAAAAAAATTACGAATGTCTACAACCTTTGAGTAGTGTAGACATTGTAAATAGATGAACAAACTATTCAATCAATGAGATTAAGATCTATTTCAAGATCTAACAAAATCTTTTAGGGTATGTTTGGGAGGGAGTTTTGGGAGGAATAGAGGGGAGACGTATTTTTCAGTTCTAATTTGAGGAAGCTATAAAATATCTTTAAACATAAGTATATTGCTATTAAAAATATTATATTGTCATCTATCATGTTTTTCTTTTATTTTTTTAAATCTCAAATATACATTAAAATATAGACTAATCTTTGTCTAGCCTTCTCCTCCCTTCCCCAGCCAAAACCCTCTCCCAAACATAACGTTAGAGAATTATCTTTATAGGACATTTTATTTAAATTTTTTCTTTAGTAATACCTTTAAATATGTTAAAAATTGATTTTGAAAAAACATAAATTAATATGTTTATAATTTAACACAAAGTCAAAAATTTAATATAATAATAGTAGTAATAAAAAATATTGTTAATATTTATTTAAATAGAATGATCTCTCTCTCTCTCTCTCTATATATATATATATATATATATATATATATATATATATATATATATATATATATATATATATATATATATATATTGAGGTGGATGTAAAGTTGTATCTTGTGGTTTCTGAAGGATGAGAACTTTGAGATTTTTTCCAGTCCCTTACTCCTCTGTTGTTCAGTACCATGAACAGTTTTTCAAATCAAAGAAGGTATAACTGGAGTTGTCGAGTCTAGTCCCCAGTTTTTACATGCAACAAATATCTATAATTAGGACACTTACGGATCACCATGTTGAATGAAGAAAATAACACCAGATTTGAATATTCAAATTGTGGAACCAAGCAAGACCCTTTTAAAAAAACCAAAGGTAATATATAATATATAGATGAGCACAAGGGATACTCAACCCATATAGAATTGAGAAAAGTCAGACGACAAAAAAGGAAAAGCACCAAAAACTAAAGGCTATACCTCCTAGGAATACAGTCAATAGGATCAACATACCTATCTAAAAAAAGGATAATTGGTTGAGTGAAAGGGACATCGTTGGTGGAAAAATGTTGGCGTACGGGGTTCGAACCCCGCTCCCCCCTCCCCTTTAACAACTAACACACTAATTACTAACCACTTTGTCAATCTAAAAAAAAGGATCAACATACCAGTCGTAAAATAACCAGTAGAAGGAATTACCCCGATTTTGGAACCACTACCAAAAAAGGGATAGTGTTCTGTCAATACATCTCCCAAAATTAGGAAAATCCCGAAAAAAATATATTTGTTTCTCAGGTTCCAAATAACTCAGAGAACAGAATGATAGATGAACATCAAGCCATGCTTGCAAGCAAAGCAAGACTTATATAGATCATTGTTGATGCAATCGGGGGGGGGGGGGGTTCGAACTCAAACCAAATTGTCAACTATTCAAAATAAACTCAACGATTAAATTTGGAAAAATATGGTAAACTCTAGACAGAAAGATGGGAAATAGCCGGTACAATTCTCATCACAATAAAGAACAATTGAGATCTTTAACATGTTTCACAATGTTCTGTGTCTTGTTGTCTTTCCGGGTCGATCCGAGACTACAGTTGGTACTGCTGCTAACAGTTGGTACTGCTGCTAAGCATGTAGGATTTTCATGTATTTTGAACGAGAGGGGAGGTACAAGTAAAGACACGCTGACGATCAAGTCAGTAGAGAATCATGGAATATGCAGGCTAAAGGAATGGGTACCTTGTTTGGCTATCTGAGCCTCTAATTATAGAGATCCTTACTAGCTCTGAGCCGTAGGATCGTTTGGGTGAATCTGAGTCCTCGAGGCTTAATGGATCAGGCCTTGGATGTGGATCCAAGAGATTGGGCTGGCCTAGGTCTTATTAGGCGCATGAACCTCGTGGCCATGTATGAAATGATAGGTCATGGAAATAGGTCCTAGTTATTGGGCTGACTCGGGTCCAATTCATTTAGTGGGCCTTGTGTCCCGATCCGAACAATTGCCCCCAATGGGGTTATTCCAAACGATAGCCTTTTCTTGAGATCATTGCTTGGATCATCCTAGTCGGTCGGCTTGTTGTCGCTTCCGTTGGACATTCAAAGTCACTTGCCAAGTCGTCCTCGCTGACCAGCTCATTGTCGTTACTTATGGACATTCCAAGTCCTTATCGGCTGGCACATTGCCGATATATTGGACATTCCAAGTCTCTTGTCAGGTCGTCCTCGGCTGCTGGCTCGTTGCCTTTGCCGTTAGAAATTACAAGTAGCTTAGGACTCGTCCCTACTACCACGGGTGCTTAGTAATTTTCTCGTAGTACATCGCCTCTTTACCTCGTAGTATTATTTCGATTAAGAATGTTGATTTCTCGTGAATTTTTGCCTAATATAAATATGGGTGACACAAGCATGATCACTGCCTACCAAGGAAGACAGGCTAGGAAGAGAGGGTGTGACCTTTCACAAGTTGTCTATGACGTAATCATCCCTTGAAGTTGTATCTTACTTTGATCGTGATTTTGTTGTTTGCTTGAACGTACTTCTCCTAGCAAGGTACCGTTCAATTTCTCTTTATTTCTTAAATATTCTTACAACTCGTGTTGTTTTGTTTTCTTAATTTTGAGCGGACACCTAAAGGCGAGTTTATGGAAATTTTTGGAAGGCTCTTTCCCTGTGTATCCTTGACAAGCTTGTGCCTTGTTCTTTAAGCTTTGACTTGGTAGCTTCAGGGATGGGGGGCTTGTCCATATTCTCATAGGGAGGGAGAGATCCCATCTCAAAACTAGGAGGGAGGGCGAGATCTTGGCCCGAATAGCAAGTGATTTATTCTTTGAATAGTACTTGTTCGACTACATGCGACGACTGCCCAGTCCGGCTGGCGAGACCAAGCAGACGACTAGGATTGATAGTCCCTGGCGTCAGCCAATTTTTTCTCGAATTCAGGCTAGTCTTCCATTAAGCAAAGAGACAAAGAAGGAACATGATTGTCTCTGCGTGGAGAATGTTGCTCTTTAGAAAGACCTTGCACAGGCTGCAACTAGCTATCACTACTCAAAAAGCTGCAGAGATAGAGGTTCTTGATGTTGAGAAGAAGATTGAAGATCTCGAACGCACCAATTCCTCTTTTCACAAAGACCTCGAGGTAGTGAAGAAGGATAGTGGCGATGCGAAGTTTCAAATGACTAAAGTAAGACAAGCGATGCACTTTCCAAATATGCCTTTCGTAACTTCTGGACCAGCGTTTTCTTTGTATCCGAAATGGATTTGGATCCTTAGATTTTTCGGATCGAGCACAAGGTTCAAGGTGGGAGGATCACCAAGTCTCATGCCATCAAGAATGACTTTGATGTCGTTGCGCCTTCATCACCTTGATCGACCACTCGCTTTGAATTTCTTTAGTTATGTAATTTCTTTATAATTTTGTTGACTGTAATGACCTCGGTTGGTCTTTATAATTTCTTTGAATCAGAACTGACCTCGGTTGGTCTATGTTTATGTACTTTGAGAGCTCAGCCTCTTCTATGGTGTGTGTTGCTTGAGTACTCGTTTAATCGAATTGTTGTTACCATTTGAATTATTGACAAAGTTTTCTCATTTGGTTCTTATTTACCACACACAAATTTGTATCACATCGGAACGAGGCATCTTACCATCCGGGGAAGAGATTGGGCAAGACATCCACCCATAATGTGAGAGAGGGTGAGATCCCCTCAAAAAACAAGAGGGAAGGCGAGATCTAGCACTTCCAGGTGGGAGAGGGCGAGACCCCCTCCATAAATGAGAGGGAGGGCGATATCCCCTCCATAACTGGGCATCGAAGAATCGAACGCCTTCTTCTCAGATTTCAAACACATGGTCGCACGCCTTAATTGGATAACCACAACCAATGTTATGGATCGTAGACTAGGCGAGGGCGAGATCTAGAACCTCAAAGTGAGAAAGGGCGAGATCGCCTCCATTTTTGAGAGGTAGGGCAAGAACTACATCTTCCAGGTGGGAGAGGGAGAGATCCCCTCCAATTCTGTGAGGGATGGCGAGCCAAAGGACTTGTTCTCTGGTTTATAGGTAGTGCAAATGATCGTAGCGTCGATCTCATGCCGCCCCTTTTTACCATTAAGCTTTAAGTAGGCCAGTCAGTCCCGTGCACTTGAATCGGGGTCAGAATTTTTAATCTGCACATAACGATGAAGGTTTGCAAGACAAATAAAGTTGTGAGAGCTATCTCATTCTGTTGCATGCCTTGGGCATCTATTCACTCGGCTGCCTTCTGACCCTTGGGCATCCAAGCCAATGAGGTCGAGGCACTCAATAGGTTGGACTTGACTCTCCCTCGGTCTAGCTCATTACCCCTCAGGCTTACCCTTTCCTCGGGCATTCTTCACTGTAGCTTTTCCCCGAGGGGCTCTCCTAAGTTTGATTCATTGGTACTCTTCCTCGTGACTTTGTCTGGTGGTCCACCTCGGTACGCTAGTTTTCCCCTTTTCCTCTTGCTTGGCCCTCAGACCACAATTTAGTTATTTTTAGGTGTTAACAATTTCCCCCTTTTTGTACCGTTGTATAGCCGAGAGGACATGACTGATGGGTCAAAAACCCTTTGACCTGCCTTGATGCGACAGTTGGAAGAGACGTAATTGTTGCATCGTGACACTTGGCGCTTTGCGCATCCCAAAACGACTGTGCGACGGTTCCCAAGGGTTGCTTCAGTGGTTCCCTTCATAGCTATAAATAGCCTTCATCATTGCGTATGCATAGTTTATTTTCTTGAAACCGTTCTTGCTCTTTTCTTCCCTTGCACGAAACCAACCGTCTCGACTTCTCCTCTGTCACCATGTCTTCCCATTTTGATTCTCAAAGCAAAGACCATAGTTATGGAGGTGACGACAGTCCAGCCAGTTCTTCCTCTTCACAACAGGCCACATCGACCCCTCACCCTCTAGTCTCCTCCGACGATGTGCTCATCGCCGTTGAGGGTGGCGTTACCATCAAGCTTGTCGTCAACGAAGTTCGTGACGGCTTCAATGCTTTCTCGAAGGTGTTCAAGGCCTTTTCTTACTCGGGCCTGCCTATCACCCAAGATTGGTTCAGGGTGACCACTCAAGTCACGAAGACTAGGGGCTGGGCGAAGCCTACTAAGGAGTATTGCGCCTGGTTTGCCCGTGTTGATTCCGTCAAGAAGAACTTCTGGAGGGAATGGGGCATCCGAGATATGATTGCCTTGGCTACAACATCCATTCCCCATAACTTTGACCTTCTGTTACCCCTCTTGGGATTTTGTTCCACCAATCTTAATGTCTTTGTCTTCCTTCGGGAATCATGACCCCCATTGTCCTCGATGTGGCTGCTATCACCGGCATGCCTGCCTCCGGAGGCTTCGTTCACCCGTGCAGTCATTTATGAAGGGAATCTCACCCACGAGGTGTGCGATCTCACCCTCCCTCTTAATCGTGAGAGAGATCTTGCCCTCCCTCCGGTTGGAAAGAAAGATCTCGCCCTCCTTGTGAATATGGGGGATATCTCGCCCTCTTCTATGTTGTGATGAGCATCTTACCTCATTTCGGCATAACACAACTTCACGTGTGGTAATCAACAAAAACTAACGTGAAAACATTGTTAAGAATTCAAATTGCACTCACAGTTTTGATAAACGAGGATACTAGAATGGCAGCCACCATAGACGAGGACAGGCTCCCAAAGTACGTAAACATAGACCAATTGAGGTCATTACAAATTCAAACAAAAGTGCAAAGACAATGCGTAACAAAATAAATTCAAGAGACAAGGGGGGCGGTCAAGGTGATAAAGGATCAACAACATCGAAGTCGGTCTTGTTGACATGAAACATGATGACCCTCCCACCTTGAACCTTCTGGTCGACCCGAAAGATATGAGGATCTAAATCCACCTCCGGGTACAAGCAAAGCACCTGCTCCAAGCAATTCCGAAAGGCATCTTTGAAATGTCCATCGCCTTGCGCACCACTTCGATGAATCGGCGGCATCCCATAATCTCGCTCCTGCTCCACGACCTTGAGGTCTTTCTGAAAAGAAGAGCTGGCGCCTTCGAGATTTTCAATCTTCTTATCAGCATTCTAAGCCCTCCATCTCTGTGGCTTTCCAAGCAACGATAGATTCACCACACTTCTTCTAGAGACGCTCAAGGTCTTTCTGAAGAGCAAGATTCTCTGCGCGGAGGCAATCCTATTCCTCCTCTGTCTATATAAAAAGCAAGTCATCAGGATGTAATTCGAATTCTCCCCCTAAATAAAAAGTGTCAAATCGAAGAGGAATACCCTTAAGGGTTCCCTTACAGCACGATTGATCCTAGGAGTAGGCACCCGACTTGTGCGAAGTAACTCCACGAGCGGGATACCAGTACCTCCATCTAAGATAAGTAAGTCCTCAAACGATGTAGGCACGACTATCTTATCTGCACGAGCATAAACAGTGACCAGAATCTTCAACTGACAACGCCATGCTAGGCATCTCCGACATTTTCGACACAGATGCCAACCACTCAAGATGCCTTTTTGTCTTTTTTCTCAATGGAAGACCATCACGAAGTCGAGGAAAGTTTGGCCCAAGCCAGGGACCATCGGCAGATCTAACTTGTAGGTCAAGGGACATGTAATCAGAATAGTGTTATTCAAAGAAGAAGTCACTTGCTGCTCGCAAAGATCTCGCCCTCCCTCCACATTTTTGGAGGGTATCTCGCTCTCAAGTTAAGAATATGGACAAGCCCCTTTTTCCTGAAGTTACCAAGTAAATCTTAAACAACGAGGCACGAGCCTACAGGCACGAGTTTGTCCAAGATACATAAGGCACGAGCCTATCGAAATTTCCATCGACTCGCCCAAGGTGTCCTACCAAAATTAAGAAAGAGGAAACAACACGAGTTGTAAGCACATTTGAGAGATAAAAAGAAATTGACCAGTACCTTGCTAGGTGAAGCATGTTCAAAGATACAACAAAATCACGATCAAAGTAAGACACAAATTCGGCGCGATGATGACGTCAGGTTACACCCTCTCCTTTTGGCCTATCTTCCTTTGTAGGCAAGGATCATATTTGTGCCGCAAATTGAAAATATAGAGCTCATATTAATATGAGGCGAAAATTCATAAGGAATCCTTCGTATTTGAAACAATACCACGAGGTAAAGAAACAATATACTACGAGAATATTATTAAGCACCCCTAGGGGAAGGGGCGAGACCTAAGCTACTTGGAATGTACAACGGCAACGACACGACTGGCCAGCGAGGAAGACTTGGCAAGTGGCTTGTATTGTCCAACGGCAATGGTACGAGCCGATCGCCGAGACGACTGTAAATAAGCGGGAGAAATGTCCAACGGCACGAGCCGGCTGGCAAGGATAACCTGGCAAATAGCAACCTTGAACTATTTACATGTCAAAGCCCATCAATAAAGTCTCCATATGTTATTTTTTGAACCCCTAAATTTTCCCAATATACCCCTTTTTTACTTTCGTTTAGAAAACACCCCAATGCAAAAGTTAACTTCCGGGCTTTTGTGATTTCAACTTATTTTAAATAGAAAACCTTCACATACACAGCTCGAATTTAGGTTGAGTGCAATCAATAAAATATTTTTGGCTAAATTATAGTTTCGATCATCATAATTTTAGAAACTCAGACATAGAGCTCATTAATGTATGTGACATATGATATAGGCAGTACAAGTGTCTACCATGTGAATTAATGAGACACATCACCGTGTCACATTATTTATTTAATTAATAAAATACTTAAAATAAAAATAAATTAAAAAATATTAAACAAACGAAACTAAAACCTAGAAATATAGTCTCTTTTTTTCTTCGTCAGAGAGCACCCACTGTTGTTCTCCCACTTCATAACTATATTTTCTTTCCAAGTTTCTAAAAGCTTCAAAAACACTCATCAACGGTGACTATAATTTCATGGATTAAATTAGTGATTTACTCCATTTATTTTAACAAAGTTATTAAAGCTTCTACAATCTGTTAGCTACTTTGGCATCTAAACCTATATAGTCTGGCCAAATTTTCAAAAGATATTGAAAGGCACCACTACTAAAAAGTTTCATCCAAGAGGGGTCTCAAAACCAAGCCCTTAGTTCCACTACATCATGATTACCTATGACGCACCGACACAAATTTAGCCACCAGACACGACATGTAGACACAGATAATAATTTAGAAAATAAAAATAATTGAAGCGTTGGTGTTGATGTCAGTGTCCAACACACAACACGTCTACGACCTGAAATGTTAGTTTTACTGAGCTGATTATAAGTGCACTATGATGAAAGCTTCTAAGATACAGACTAAAAAAGGTAAAATGAATATTGCTTTGAAGAAAATTACTTTACAAAGACTTTCACAAAGTTCGATTTAGTATCAAATGAGATTATGTACAAGGTACAATCTTCAGAAACTATATCTATGTCCTTTAAATTTACAAGCATTATTATTGACAGCTAATTACAATTACCTAACAGAAGAAATGAACCTTTTAATCAAAGGGCACTCCACCACAACTTCTTCCATTAAATTTCTCCATGAAAAAAGTCTCAACTTAATGATTAGCAGTTGAAGTCGAAGAACGAAACGGCCACAGAAACGATAGCGGATTTCTCCTTCCATGACCATTATCATTATGACCACTTCTATTAACATTCCATCCTCCCCAATTTCGACTACCACGCCCTCGAGGTGGCAGCTCAACACGACAAACCGGACACGAATTATGCAGAACTAACCAAGGAACAATGCAATCCGAGTGGTATATATGGTTACATGGCATCTCCCTAACCTTAGATCCTAGTTCAAATCTTTCGATACAAACCGGACAATGTGAATCAGAGTTTAGATGTGCCTGTCGAATCTTAATCGTACGCATCGCTTCAATTGAAGATCGCGAAGCAGGCCGTGGACCAAGCCGATCATTAATATTAAGTTGTTCCATAAGTTCATCAAGTTCATTATCCATTAAGTTGCCACCGAAATTAACGCGCCTAGGACTAGGACCACTTCTTGAACTAGCATTAGACATGGAGAATCCAGACGGTGAGGCTTGAAGTAAGAATACATCAAAGTTTGGATTTGTTCTCATGTAACTATCAACAGCATCTCTAAATCCAATTCTTGGCACAGAACCTCTTTGACTTACAACAGCATGTATAGCATCGAAAATATCAGGCACGACCTGAAACTCTTCGAGCTGCGATGAAGAGCCGTGTTGTTGGGATGCAACTCCTCGAATCGCGTTAAGTTGCTGCACGAATCCACCGTCACAGTAAGGGCAAAGGAGATCCCTTCCTGTAAGCAAGATTGGTTGCCTGCATGTGTGACACCAGTATGTTGCTCTACTTGACATCATTCCTCCTTCACTAGAAATTTTAACTAAGAAAATTCACCAAAGTTTAGTTTCTTTCTGCATCAAATTTAGAAATTTTGGTGAAGTCTTTATGCAGCACACTAGATGCTCAATATTGAGGGTTTAAAACAAATTCATGTACATAAATTGAAATGAAATCAGTTTTTCCCCTAAAGGAAAAAATAATCAATTATAAAAACTAAATTAAGAAGGAAAAATGTTCATACGAGAAACAGAGAAACAGAGAAACAGAGAGGTTTAGAAATAGGAGTTATTATCATAAATCACTACCTCTCAAGGTCAACAACATAGAGAGAAAATAAACAACAAAATCCAAAATGAAAATTCAAGTTATATTGACATCAAAGCAAATAACTTTCAAAGAAATAGGAGTTATTACCATACTAAGTTCATACCTACATAGATTTCACTGAATAGATAGATGTCAAAGTAGCAGCAACTACACAATAAGAAAGAAAAATATAAGGAAAGAGAGAGGAAAGTACTCTGTCTGAAAATTAAGAGCTTGGTAGCGTGAGATTCTGAACTTGCTGGAGAGAGAAAATAAGGATAATGCCTAGTGATTTTCACCTATTCAGATGTTTGACTATTTTATGTGTTTAATAATGTAAAATACTAGATTATGGATGGTCAACGATGAAGTGACTTTTCGGAAACTTCTGATTGCTGTAGTAATAATATACGTTAAGAGTCCCACATCGGACGATAAGGTTTGAAAATAGTTTATAAGTGGGTGGCACTTCTCACTTTACAAGTCAGTTTTGTGAGGTTGAATTAGGCCTAAACCACATTATAAGAATATACAATATAAAAAATATTGAGAATTCAGAATTCAATTATATCTATTTTTGTAGTTATCTATTGATATGTAATACTCCGATAGCCGATGAGCGTTGTTAGGTATGATACTCAAAATCAAATCACTCAATTTTTTTTATATCTAAGAATTTTAAAGTAAATTTAAATAGGAAAAAACTTAAATGTGATTGGTATTAATTCGTGGATTTGTTGTTGATATTATTAATTATCTTTTAGTTATTTTTTTATAAATTTATCCACTTGTCATTGTACGACGGAAAAACAGCAGCACCAACCCTATGGAACCACGCTTAAGTTTTGTCTATTTAAATATTGTACTAATTTTGTCTATAGGATATCTTACCCAACAAAATTCAATGAGTGTCATAAATATTCTCTCTTTTAATTAATTTTAAAATACTTAAATATAAAAAATGACATATCATTGAATGATCGGATGTTGGACAACAAAACTCAATAGGTATCACCGTATAAGAGTGTTCACTATATTATTATAATATAATATATTGTTATAAAAAGAGAACCTTTTAATTATGCATGCTTTTGTTGTTTATGGGCAAACTTGTCATAATTGCGGAGAAAAGTGATTTAATTAACTTTTAAAATTTACAGCATAGTCCTTATTAATTAGGGCATTATTCTGTTGGAGAAACTATCATCACATTTGAGTCAAGTGGAGGTGAAGAAAGAAGCATGTGTGTGACCCTACTTCCTTTATGAGATTAGTAACGGATTGAATATCTTGTTCCTGCATTTGAATTTAGTGACTTTAAGATGTCATAATTTTGGGAAGGGGTGACAAAAAAAATCTAATTATCCATCATATCTATATCTATCTATATCTACATCTATATTCTATATACAATTATGAAAATCCTCTCAATAATAGAGCCTACGTGTAAATCTAGAAAAATGACATGTAAGCATCCAAGTGTTATGTCATTCTCCTAATGCTTTGTTAACACCCTGCAATTAAAACAAAACAGATTAAATTTTTTGTATTGATTCAGATATCAACGTGGGAACATACAAGTTAATGCTATAAATATGTTGATTTTAATTTGTAACTGTCCAATGTTACAAAAATGTAAATGTTATTTTGCTGTCAACTATACTATCAGCAAGGATTTTTTTTTCGCACCCCCCTCCTTCTCTCCTACACCCCCATAACCCCATTAAACCCAAAAATACCCCTGTTTTTTTAATAAAAAAAAAACATTAAAAATTTCGGAATTACCTCTAAAAAAGGTAAATCCGGTTCAAAATAGGGGGTATTTCGGATTTAGCTGTGCAATCGAACCGTCTATTTTTCATTGTTTGATGGAGATCCAGTCGAACTGGTTCGTTTAGCTGTGCGCCGAACAATCCATTTTTGACAGTCACATGCTTTTCACGTGAGGGTATGCTTTGGAATTAAACCAAACTTGGGGGTGTCTGATGAGTAGCTGAGGGTCGAAGAAACATGAGCCATTTTTTTTGACCAAAGACATTGTAACACCATCATTATCATTTGTTTTTTTTTTTGGTATTCTCTGCATTTTTTTTTGTATTTTTTAACATATATTAATAAAAATAATTAAGACCCATGGAGCGCCATATGGGTATGTCTAGTAAAAGCTAAAACACAATATGCCATGTCATTTTTTGTACTGATCAAAAATACAATTTTGTACTGACCTAAGAGATTCATTACACCAAGAAAAGTACATTCATAGAATCGTTGTGCCGTCAATTTAGGCTTTATTCGCTAAATTATGGCAATCTTAGTAGTTTCATTCCACAACCAATAAGTGCTTTGTTTCCATCACCATATGTCTAGGACAACTTCGAAAGAAACATTGTAGTTTTCTTGTATAATTACCAAGCTTTTGTAACATTAACACTAAAAGACCACAACTATTTTTTTTAATAGGAAATTTACTTAGGATACCCGATATGGTCAAGAAATGTTATCACATACATCAAACTTTGCTGATATTGTCTTTTACATCTCTCCCTTATAACTAGAGACTCATCATGCTTTGATATTCTAGACTTAATTTATGTTCTTAATGAAATTATTTTGTTCAAGATAATTTTCCATTGGCAATATTAATCTAAGCCATATAAGTGTCATGGCCATTGATCCAAAGCGTGTGGTGGTGATACATGATGCATCTAAAGAGCTAAATTTAAAAGTATTTTATTGGATTATGAATGGCTTGCCAGTTAGGGCAGAAGATATGGTCACCCTAGTTGCAATCCTGCATGATTTTTACACTCCTAGTAAGTAATCTTCCATGAATTGGAAGTTTCTAAAATATTCTTGTCTTCTTGCTACATATCAAATTTTCTTTTTAAAAAAAATGGAATATAAAGCTACATTGTAAAAATTTTGGTTGATTGTGTTTTAGTTTTTTAATTTTTAAAATTTGTTATATAAAATAGTTTTAAAATTTTGGTTTTTCAAAACAAGTATTATGTGTTTTGATTTTTTAGTTTTAAGAAAAAAAAGAGATCGTTTTATAAAACAATTTTACCAAACTAGTAATGTTAAGAATATAAAATCAGTTATAGTTTGTTTCGTGGTTATAAGTTTATTAGTTTTGTAATTAGCATATGAGTGCTATGTAAATACAAGGTTGTTGTATCAGATTGTTACTATCTCTTTCAATATTTTTTTGTTGAGGTGACTTTTTTTAAAAAAAAAAAATTAAAACCGCCAAACAACAAATTCAAACCTACGTACAACACAGATCTTTCAATATGATTCCATTTGAGTTTTACTCTCAACGAAACTTTCAAGTTTATTTCTTCAATGAGATGAATCTTCATCTCTCTTTGACCCTGTGATTTCCAACAAGTTATCCGACCAAAATTTTCAGTTTTTAACTTAAAAAAACATTGTCAAAAGAAACTTAAAAAAATAGGTTTTAAGAATATTGAAACCCTTTTGGGCAATATATTTATTTTCCTAATCAAATCTTTATGTACTTTTCCACCAAATTCCTTTATAGTTTGTTAGGTTTGTATTTAGCATGTGAGTGCTATAATAATACAAGTTGAATCAGATTGTTACTATCCTCCATTTCTAGATTTGTGCGTGTCATCCTTACATAAAGACCATGTTAATCTCCTCTGTATGATTCCAATTTTATCGGATGTCCCCTAAGGGACAATCAGATTAATTGTTGCTATCTTTTTCAATAGGATTCCATTTGTGTTTTACTCTCAAACAAGCTCCCAAGCTTATTTCTCCCGTGAGATGACTCTTCATCTCTTTCATCCTATGATTTCTAACATGTAAACCAACCAAAATTTTCAGTTTTTAAGAATATTGAAACCCTTCTGGGCAATATATTTATTTATTTTACTAATCAAACATTTTCTTTGTTTACACTTCCACGAATTCCTTTATAGTGGGGTACAAAAGCACTGTGAACAACAATGCAATGGTTGGAGTAAACCAACGGATCATTGAGGAACAACTTGCAAGGAAGAAGGAAGAGTATCTAAACTATGAGGGACTTGCAAAGATTGCTAAACTATATGAATCTAATGAGGTAATATTAATACAAATGAATAAATGTTTAATTTTTTATGGTTTTCTTTTTTAACTTCACCTGGTTATATAGATCACATTCACAAGGAAGCATCAAGCATCTTGCTGGAAATTGCTATGCATTTGACTAACCAGGAAGTATATTAAATGACACTTAATATCACAGGGATTCAAACTCGGCTTCGTAAGCTAGTGTTGCTTGTTCCTTACCGTTGTACCAAGAGCAATTTCATGCCAATAGCTAAAAAATTGGCATTGGGCTGAGGCCCTGTGCAGTAGCACTGGCCAAACAGGCCCAAATGTAGTGCAGCAGTCAAAGAATTTTGCTCACATAATACCTACTATATATTACAAATATTACAAGAGATTGTGTAATGAAAGGGATTTCTATGTCATTTTCCCCACAATTTGTCACTTTATGTTTAGCGCTACTATCATTTGTCACTTTATGTTTGGTAACAAGAGTAATAACTAAAAACACTCAGTCCAGGTACTCTAAATCATACTTTAAATTATATAAAGTTCTGCGAAAAACTAGAATTACATTGCATACCCTTACCTAAGTAAAAGAGGCAATTTATACCTTTAACCATAGAACATAATAGACAACTCTTTTGAATGTTTCATTAATGTTATGTAAACTCTTGAGTTTGACAACCTTGATATAAAGTGTTCTGTTTTTTATTACATTAGTATGTTTCTTTGCTTTGTTTCATTCTCAAAAAGAGATGATCATCAACAAAAGATATTGTCATCCTGTGATGTCACAACATACATGTTTTGTTGTTTTATGAAATGGTGCATAATATTTTCAGGTTGCATTTTAGATACAGTTGTTTACAGGATCTTCACCAAAAAATGTTGCTTTAAAAGGAGCCACAGACCTAAAGGTGATACAAACCAAAAATTGTAACAACAATAATAACATAACAGAATTATGGAGAAGGAAATTTGAGAGGGAATTTGCGAATTAATATAGATAATTAGAGTAGAGATTACAACCCAAAGGGTTCTCAGAAGTAACTACTTCTGGCCATAAACTTCCAATAACCATCAAACATAACATCCTGAAAGACAAACAACCTATTTATAATCAAATCCACACCAAACCAAATAACTAACAATTCAAATTCAAACTAACACACCAATAACTACCAATAACTACTTCCTAAACATTATATTATTATTTTTTCTTATTTCTCCTTTCATAAATCCCCTAAAAGACGGATTTACCCTTCTAGCACTTAATAAGAGTAGATGCTCTATCAAAAGGCAACTTGGGTAATACTTGCAAGGTTAGGAAAAATCAACTGATAATCTAAATTAGAACATAAATTAATATGTTATTAAAGTGTGGAAATGTAATCAAACACCTTTGTCGTACAAAATCTCTAATGAAGACCTCACATTGATAAAAGAATGTACCTGACTCACAGGCAAATGAAGAAAGATGAGGAGTTTTTCCTCCAGAAG
Organism: Oxytropis ochrocephala; assembly: GCA_020916435.1. Taxonomy (NCBI): domain Eukaryota; kingdom Viridiplantae; phylum Streptophyta; class Magnoliopsida; order Fabales; family Fabaceae; genus Oxytropis; species Oxytropis ochrocephala. The sequence goes on from CM037089.1 coordinate 99,454,934, forward strand.
CTTTCTTGTGGTATATCTAGAGTAAAGCGCAAAAATTGTATAGTACGCCTAAGAGGACCTCTAGATCTCGCCGTTGAAATTCCATGCAACATCCATGATTCCTATGATGAAAGTTTACCAGAAAGTCCATGTGAAGATGTTTTCAGCATTGACATTGTTTCCAAGAGTGAGTCCTCCAAAACTTCAAAATTTCAGCTCATTCATTCATCAAAACAACTTTGGTTATATTTGCAACTTATAATATGGAATTGCAAAAGGAATTCACTTATGAAGAGCTTGAAGCAGCTACAGATGGATTTTCATTGAAGAACTGTCTCTCTGAAAGTGGATATCCATTCTCCACTTTTAGAGGCCAGTTGGATGGAGATCAAAAAATAGCAGTTAAGCAGCATGAAATAAAAAGCATTCAAGTGATGGAAAAAATGAAGTTAGAAGTCCAAACAATCCTCACAGCTAGACATAAGAATGTGGTTATGTTATTGGGTTCAACAACAAAAGATCATTCCATGTTGATTGTTTATGAACATGCATGCAATGGTTCACTTGACAAGTATCTATCAAGTAAGACATAATTCAGTGGTAGATTCAAATTTTGAAATTTGCAACTATAGTATCCAATGACCCGTTTACTTTGTTTTAAAATTTTCATTTTCTGTTTTCAATAATATACACATATTAGTATACAATTTTTTTTTTGTAAACCGGGTATTCTCTGCGCGCAACTGCAGAGACTAACCCTCGAGCCAGGTAGGACCACAATTGGCGACAAAGCTCTCCCTCAAGAGTTTTAACGCTGCTGCATTCCCAAGAACGTTTTCACCATTTCCAAATATGTTATTGCTTTCTGTACCACTAATCTCCACTCGTATACAATTTCGCTGACTATGTATGTACTAATATGTGTACATATTGAAACTAGAAAATGAAAATTTGAAAATAAGTAAACAGGCCCGACACTTGCGGAATTTATTACTGAAGGCACTTGTTGCATTATGCAGGGGAAAGATGCAGACCATTGAGCTGGAGTGAAAGGCTAAGAGTGGCAATAGGTCTCTCCAGAGGTCTAAAGTATCTACATGACAATAACATTATTCATGGAAATATTAAGCCAAGTAATATTCTTCTAACACATGACTTCAAACCAATGGTACATACTTGAACTTTAACAGCTTGTTGCTTATCTATTTTTTCTCTAATGTGTCTAATTTTCATTATGATAAATACTCTTTTTAGCTTGGAGATTTTGACCTTGGGAAAAAACTTGAACTGAAGAAGTCCTTCAATAATAAAGACATAGGGAATTCTGAATACATAGCACCAGAGTATCAGGAGAAATATATAAAGAGAACTCCAAAAGTAACTACTTTTTTGGTGTCTCACTTTCATAAATCCAATTTTATCCTTGCCAATACAAACACACCCACGTACACAATTACTCACTTGCCCATCTTCTTTTAATTTTTTTTGTATTGTTTTCTTTGGAACAACAACTCCATGGCGGTTAACCTTAAATCACGAACGGCAAAAGTAAACCACTCACATATACAACTTGAAATTTTCGGGAAAACTGCAAAACAAAAAATATCAAACAAAGCAAGAGAGCGATTTCTCTCAAAAAAAAAAAAAAAGGAGAAACAGAGGTTGCAAACCATCTCTTTCAATTTAGACTTATAACGGTATCGAAAATATATAGAATTGATGTTTTTTCTTTTGCTTTTCTTCATCCGAAAAGTGTTAAAGATTGAGTAATGTATGGAAGGGGAGGGGAATTGTTGAAAGGTAAACTTGATTTGGCCCATTGGACTAATCAAGTGTTAGGCCCATTTGGCTTTAGGGTTATAGTCTAAAGAATATTCTAGAAAATAGTAGAAAAGATTAGAAGTTGAATATGTAATATTAAATAAGTAGTTGAGAGAAGTGTGTAGAACTCTCTCACTTTCTTAGAGTGCTTGTAATATTCTCAGATGTATGTAGAAAGTCACCCACTGAAGTGTGTAGAAACTTCTCAGAGTTATGTAGAACTCTCCCATGGAGCCTATAAATAGGGAGAGCCTCTCATTTGTAAACCAAGCAAAGAAAAGCAAAGCAAAACATTACTTGAGAAGTTGTAAAGAGCAAAGCATTCTCTCACTTTAGAAATCATAGTCTCCTCTTCCCTTCCTACCAAAAGCTTCCTACAAACCATTCTCCTTTCCAACAAAGTGGTATCAGAGCTTAGGTTCTGATAAGAAATTCTTTCATAATCATGGCGAGCAATGGAGTGTCATCCTTCCAAGTTCCGCTTCTAAAAGGGAGCAACTATGATAGTTGGTGCATCAAAATGAAGGCTCTTCTTGGAGCCCATGATGTTTGAGAGATTGTTGAAAAAGGCTATAAGGAATCACAAAATGAGGATTCCTTAACTCAAGCACAAAGAGATATTTTGAAGGATTCAAGAAAGAGAGACAAGAAGGCTCTCTTCCTCATCTATCAAGCATTGGATGAAGATGAGTTTGAGAAAATCTCAAATGCGACATCCGCTAAGGAGGCATGGGAGAAACTTCAAACCTCTTGCAAAGGAGCGGCACAAAGTAAAGAAGGTATGTCTCCAAACACTAAGAGGTGAGTTCGAATCCTTGCATATGAAAGAGTCGAGTCTATTTTCAATATTTTTCAAGAGTTATCGCTGTTTCAAATCAATTAAAAGAAATGGTGAGAAGTTAGAAGATGTAAGAATTATGGAGAAAATACTACGTTCTTTGGATACCAAATTCGAGCATATTGTTGTGACGATCGAGGAAACCAAAGACTTGGAGACCATGACGATCGAACAACTCCAAGGATCATTGCAAGCTTATGAGGAGAAGCACAAGAAAAAGAAGGAGATCACCGAGCAACTCTTCAAGATGCAACTAAAGGAGAAAGAAGGAAGTCATGGAAATGAGAGAGGCCTACAAGATCGAGGTCGAGGCAGAGGGCGAGGTTTTGGCCGAGGACAGTTCGGACGCCATACAAATGGACGAGGTGCAAATTTCACCAACAACAATTTCAAGAAGGGAGAAAGCTCAACCAGAGGGCGTGGACGAGGATCTCCAAACACAAGGTTTGATAAATCTCAAACTCAATGCTATAATTGTCAAAAGTTTGGCCATTACGCTCGTAATGTAGATTTTCAAATAATAGAGTAGAAGAGGAGACAAACTATGTGGAGGAGAAGAACCAGACAGTTGAAACCGCGGCTTCTAGCACGCAAAAGCAATGAAGGAAGCCAAGAGAACATGTGGTACCTTGACACCTGCAAGCAACCATATGTGCGGAAAAAGAAGCATGTTCGTGGACCTTGATGAATCGGTGAAGTTGGCAATGTCTCATTTGGTGATGATTCTAGAGTTTTGGTGAAAGGCAAAGGTAAGATCTTAATCCGCCTAAAGGATGGAAGACATGATTTTATTTCAAATGTCTACTACGCCCCAAGCATGAAAAATAATATTTTGAGTTTGGGACAACTCTTAGAAAAGGGCTATGATATTCACTTGAAAGACTCTCGGTCTTTCAATAAGAGATCGAGAAACAATCTCATCACCAAGGTACCAATGTCAAGAAATAGGATGTTCTTATTGAATATCCAAAATGATGCAAGCGCGAGGTGTCTCAAAGCTTGCTATAATGATGAAGCATGGCTTTGGCATCTTCGATTTGGGCACTTAAATTTTGGAGGCTTAAGTTTGATGTCGAAAACAAATATGGTGAGAGGGTTGCCGTCATCAACAAACCCGATCAACTCGTGAAGGATGTTTACTTGAAAGCGCTTTAGGACGAGTTTTCCAAAGGAGTCAAACTCAAGAGCCAAAAAGCCGCCGAGCTCATACATGCGGATGTTTGTGGACCAATCAAGCCAAGCTCACTCGGTAAAAATAACTACTTCCTCCTATTTATTGATGATTTTTCAAGAAAGACATGGGTATATTTCTTGAAGCGAGAAGTCGAAGTCTTTAACGTTTTCAAGAAGTTCAAAGTGCAGTGGAGAAAGAAAGTGGTCGAGTGATTAAGGCTATGAGAACCGATCGAGGTGGAGAGTTCACTTCTAAAGAGTTCCAAGAGTTTTGTGAGGAGAATGGAATTAGACGCCCCTTGACGGCCCAAGATCCCCTCGGCAGCAGAATGGCGTTGTAAAGAAAGGAAGAATAGAACAATCCTCGACATGGCTCGAAGCATGCTTAAAAGCAAGAAACTGCCAAAAGAATTTTGGGCGGAAGCTGTGGCATGTGCAGTCTATCTATCAAATCGATCTCCAACAAGAAGTGTGTGGGGAAAGACACCACAAGAAGCATGGAGTGGAAGAAAGCCAGGTATCTCACACTTGAGAGTCTTCGGAAGCGTAGCCCACGTCCATATACCAGATAAGAGAAGAGCAAAACTCGACGATAAGAGTGAGAGATTCATCTTTGTCGGTTATGATCCAAACTCAAAAGGTTACAAACTGTACAACCCGAACAACAACAAGACTGTGGTCAGTCGAGATGTAGTCTTCGATGAAGAAGGACAATGGGACTTTGGACCTCGTGAAAAGGAGTACAGTTTCTTTCCTCGGTTTGAAGAAGAAGAGGCAACTAGAGAAGATCAACAAGGGCCCACATCACCAACATCAGAAGACACAGAGAGTGAAAGGAAAGTGACACGTACATGAAGTCTCCAAGATGTGTATGATAACACAGAAGCATTTACACCGCGAAGGCTTGAAGATCTCTATGAAGAAGTTGAGGCAGCAAATAACCTCACATTGTTCTGCCTCTTTGCAGACTGTGAGCCTATGAACTTTGAAGAAGCTGCGCAAGATAAGAGATGGAGAGATGCAATGGATGAAGAAATTAAAGCCATCGAGAAGAACAACACTGGGAACTTGTGTCTCTTCCAAAAGGGCATAAGGCTATTGGTGTCAAGTGGGTGTACAAGGCAAAGAAGAATGTCAATGGAGAAATTGAAAGATACAAGGCAAGACTAGTTGCAAAAGGCTATAGTCAAAAGGTGGTGTAACATCCTGCATCGCCTGAATCGCCGATCGCCCCTACGAATAACCAACACGAGTCTTTTCAAAGATGCTTTGTCCTCACTTGCATGCTTTCCAGGAAAAACTTCAGAAGGTCACCCATCCCACTACTACTCCAAGCCAAACACGCTTAACTATGGAGTTCTTATGGGATGGGCTCCCAAAAGAAGATGCATCTTGTTGGTATAGGTAGTCCAAATCAATTCTTTTTAAGCCTTCCTTCAACTCAGCGGTCCCCCATACCGCATGACCTCGGGATCCTCTCATTCCGGTGCGTATTCGGTTCATTCACGCGCCTTCGCTTTGAAGTCGCCAGAGCCGCTCTTTGTCATGCCACCTTTTTGGGCACCGACGATCACTCCCGCCTCCTCGGCCCCGGATGTCACATGCCCACTGGGCCTTCCGCTTGGTTCGCCCCGAACCACACCGTCTTGGGAGAGGTCTCGCCGCTCGATACCATTTGTAACATCCTGCATCGCTTCAGAATCTGCGATCGCCCCACGAACCAACACGAGTCTTTTCAAAGATGCTTTGTCCTCACTTGCATGCTTTCCCGAAAAACTTCAGAAGGTCACCCATCCCACTACTACTCCAAGCCAAGCACGCTTAACTATGGAGTTCTTATGGGATGGGCTCCCGAAAAAGAAGATGCATCTTGTTGGTATAGGTAGTCCAAATCAATTCTTTTAAGCCTTCCTTCAATCTGCATGCAGCCCCATACCGCGCAAACCTCGGGATCCTCTCATTCCGGTGCGTATTCGGTTCATTCACGCGCCTTCGCTTGAAGTCGCCAGAGCCGCTCTTTGTCATGCCACCTTTTTGGGCACCGACGATCACTCCCGCCTCCTCACCCGGATGTCACACGGTGGGATTGATTATGATGAGTGTTTGCTCGATCGCTCGCTTGGAGACCATAAGACTAATAATCTCTAGTGACCCAAAACAAGTGGAAAATTCACCGGATGGACGTGAAGTCTGCATTTCTAAATGGAGTCCTAGAAGAAGAAGTCTACATCGAACAACCTTTGGGCTACAAGGTGAAAGGACATGAAGACAAAGTTCTCATGCTAAAGAAAGCACTCTATGGATTAAAGCAAGCACCAAGAGCATGGTATAGTCGAATTGATAACTATTTCAAGGAAAACAACTTCAACAAAGTGCCCACACGAGCATGCCCTATATGTCAAGGTCAAAAATGGAGATGTCTTAATCGTTTGCATATATGTGGATGACTTGGTCTTCACAGAAGCAATCCAAGCATGTTCAAGAGTTCAAGAAGGCAATGATAAGAGAGTTCGAGATGATCGATATTGGATTAATGTCATACTATCTTGGCATTGAGGTAAAGCAAAAGGAGATGGAATATTCATTTCACAACAAAGATATGCGAAGGAGATCTTTGAAAAAGTTCAAGATGGATAGTTGCAAGCCAATAAGCACTCCAAAGAGAGTGTAAAATGAAACTATCCAAGTAACGATGAAGCAACAAAGGTGAATGCTACAAATTTCAAGAGTATGGTGGGAGTTTGCGGTATCGACATGCACAAGACCCGACATTCTATATGCTACATGGACTCATTAGTCGATACATGGAAAATCCGACCACAACTCATCTCAAGGTCGCAAAAAGAATATTTCGCTATATCAAAGGAACAATCAACTTCGCTTATGGTTTTCATCGATAATAACTACAAGCTCATTGGTTATAGTGAGTGATGTGATTGGGGTGGAGATGGAGATGATCGAAAGAGCACCAAGTGGTTTTGTGTTTTTCATGGAAACACGGCTTTCACTTGGATGTCAAAGAAACAAACTAATAGTCACACTTTCAACTTGTGAAGTTTGAATATGTTGCGGCCACATCATGTGTTTGCCATGCACCGCTCGAGAAATCGATTAAAGGAATTGGGGATGTCGCAAGAGGAGCCGACCAAGATCTTTGTGGATAATAAGTCACTATAGCTCTAGCAAAGAATCCGGTCTTCCATGATCGGAGCAAGCATATTGATACCCGCTACCACTATATAAGGGAGTGCATAGCAAGAAAGGATGTACAAGTCGAATATGTGAAGTCGCAAGACCAAGTAGCTGACATTTTCACTAAGCCCTCAAGCATGAAGACTTCGTCGGGTTGAGAACTCTACTTGGAATGACAAATCAAGTTTAAGAGGGGTGTTGAAAGGTAAACTTGATTTGGCCCATTGGACTAATCAAGTGTTAGGCCCATTTGGCTTTAGGGTTATAGTCTAAAGAATATTCTAGAAAATAGTAGAAAAGATTAGAAGTTGAATATGTAATATTAAATAAGTAGTTGAGAGAAGTGTGTAGAACTCTCTCACTTTCTTAGAGTGCCTAGAATATTCTCTAGATGTATGTAGAAAGTCACCCACTTGAAGTGTGTAGAAACTTCTCTAGAGTTATGTAGAACTCTCCCATGGAGCCTATAAATAGGGGAGAGCCTCTCATTTGTAAACCAAGCAAAGAAAAGCAAAGCAAAACATTACTTGAGAAGTTGTAAAGAGCAAAGCATTCTCTCACTTTAGAAATCATAGTCTCCTCTTCCCTTCCTACCAAAAGCTTCCTACAAACCATTCTCCTTTCCAACAGGAATAACATGTGAGAAACGATTGAAGTCTGAAGATATCATAAGATAGGCAAGATATAGATGTCTTATCTTATTAATTCATATGCAGAAAATCCTATCAACTAGAATGCTTGAAGCAGAGGTACACTGACGAAACCCTTTAGGTTTTTTTCATTTTTTTTTTCGAGAAAATAAACATCTGTTGTCAAATTTAGTTTACAAGAACACTTATTTGGGTGGTTTAGTTGACAAAAGGAGATTACAAAGAAGGACGAGTCATGCATGAAGAATGGTCAGCTTTTAGATCTTATTTTCTTCCATAATACTTATCTTTTGTCTGATGATTATGTATGCTATTGTGTGTATCTAATTATTGTGCTGTTATTGTGTAATTAATTCTTTACTAAACATATGTTTGGGAGGGGGGTTTTAGTAGGGAAATGGAGGGGAGGACTTGGAAAATATTAGTGTATATATATATATATATATATAGGAAACGTATATTATGAGAGGACTTTTATAATGAGAGGGTGAGAGGAATCAACCATGACCATAGATCAAATCATTAGCGGTATATATATTTATGTTCGCAGCATGCTTCATTTCATAGTGAGGTCACGTATTTATAAGTGTTGTTGGAGAGTGACACTCAGATTCGCAAGGTGCATAGAAACACATGTGAAGAGATGAAGTGTGATGTTGACCTTTCGACCTTGCCGAGCAGAGCTTGGTCGTTGGATGAGGAGGGTTTGCACAGCGGTTTGCAGCGAGGTTCTTATTGGACATTTGGAGCGAAGCCCATTTGGACTGAGCTAACCCAGTACGAAATACAAAAAACCACGACTAATTAAAGAATCTACTGTAGCGCAATCTCAAAAGCGGAAGACGGGCACTGGAGTGCCCGTCTTCCGCTAGTCAAGAGAAAGGGAAACTATCAACTAAAAAAGATGTTTACTCGTTTGGTGTGGTTATTTTAGAGTTAATCACAGGAAGAAAGGCTACTGATAAAATATCAGGAGAGAAAAGACTTGTTGGATGGGTAAGTAAGATACATGTGACATATGCCTGTTTGGATAAACAACTTAATTCAGTGCATATGGCACAAGCACTTATTGTATAAGAGCTTATGCATAAGCTGTTTTTACAATACAGGATTAAAAGTAATATATGTATAAGCTGTTTTCATAAGCTATTTCTGATGAGCTTATGAAAATTAGCTGAAAACAGCTTATGAACATGTCATAAGTTGTTTTCATAAGTTCTCCCAAACAGTCTCATAAGTTCTTATGTCAGTAGATAAGTTCAAATAAGCCGTTCCAAACGGGATATCCCTTTGTGTTTTCGTTTTTCATACATTGATTATCAGAATGTTTTATTTATTATATTGTGATCAATGGATATATATTATTCACTTTGTTGCTAATGAGAGTATCAGACAAATTGATATTATTTCCTTTTTTTTAAAACTTTAAGGCCAAACCACTTCTAGGAGGAAAGAAGTACTCAGAGTTGGTGGATCCAGTAATCAGCAACTCATATGAAGAAGCGAAACTTCGTTGGCTGGTACAAGTAACAGCACAATGTCTCAAAAAGAAGCCTAAGGAACGACTATCTATGAACATGGTAAGCCCCAATAGTTATAATATGACTTTTAGAAAGTTCAAACTACAAAAAGTAGAGAACATGTTAACCAATTCAGTATAGTATATTGTAACACACTCAACAATTAACAGGAACGTATAAACACATAAATGAGGAATCCACTAATTCATTCAAGTAATAGTGGAATCAAATTCTCAAATGTCATTACAATAGTATAATAGTGTGAGGTATAGTGGGAAATTGGCCAAGAACATTCCCAAGTAGAAAAGAAGAGAAGACAATTAGAGAGAGGGAGAGAAGAAGACTTGATTCATTTCATTCCATGCCTCTTTTGATTTAACTTTCTTTCATATATACCCAATACTCTTCTTTGTTGTGGGCCTTGGGTGATTTACTCTTCTTTGGGCTTGTCTAGATAATAGGTTCATTACAATACCTTTCCTTTAAAATCAACCTTGTCCTCAAGGTTGGAAGAATTGCTCCTTACATAAATTTCCTGGATCCCACTTTGCTTGAATGGTGACCACCTTGTTGTAATGATTAATACTTGAAGAACGTAAGGACCTTTTGGTGTGGAAAAAATAGCGGATGCTGCCGGATCCAGTTCATGGAATGCATTCCTTTTGTTGTCATCTGCAAGTATTCGCATGAAGCATACCATCTATGTTGTGTTGCCATTTGAAAGAGCCCTTGCATAGTAATAAGAATCTCTTGATAACCAAATTCAGCACCAACTAACTTGAGCATCGCATGTAGTGCCTCAATTCCAAACACTACAAACTGGATAACATGTTCATCAACATGATTTTTAGGCATCGAACGCATAACTTCGCTTTTATGAGTTAAGCTCCCACCACCGACAAGTGTCACTAATTTGCTTGTACATTGATCACGTTCTTGCAACAAATCAACAGACTTAAATAGAAGTGCATCAATAGTATCAAACACAGAGAGAAGTCTTAGGACACAATATTTAGCTACGGACATTTTCTCATTATCCCACAATGGCATTCTAATACCCATAGCATAATCAAGAGCACAAAGAAGACTACACTTAAATTTTCCAAAGACTTTCATTGAATTTTCAAACATTGATATAACACTAGTCAAGGTCCTGTTGGTTGGGTGTAAGGAGATTGTTGGTTTAAGCATGGTGGCAAGAACTTTAATGAGAACTTTGTGTTTTCTGTTTTGAGTATAACAAGTTGTCCAAGCATCATATGAGAGGAATATGTTCTCATGCATATTCTCAAAGAGATCATTGACAGAGGCAACATCATTGGGCTCATAGTACCCTATATGCATTCTTATCAAACCAATTGCATGATACAATTTCAAGTTGCCAAAGACACTATTTCCAACTGCAATTTTAAAATCACCTGAGGCCTGGGACTTGCCCAACATGTAGAAGTTCATTCCTATTTGAAGCTTACCATATTTGGAGTCATTATTCTGAATTGCTACTTGCTGCAAATCTATCATTCTAGAGAACACACCAGCACGATCAAGGGAATATACATCTGGATCCCATTGAGTAAATTGTGAGGACTCTTGGGTATGCAAAAATGTAGCGTGCTTCTGAACATATATACCACCTAATATTAATGGATGGTATAATCCATACCAAGAGTTTCCAACTTCAAGAGAACTCCTATGCATTTTGGAATGCCAAGGGAACCTTTCAAATTCAGCTTGCTGAACATGATTCAAGAATTGCACCAATATTCTAGTAGTCATCATTTGTTGCTCAAGCCAAATTAAAGTGCAACCACTCTGGATTGAGCTTAGCGCGAATAATGATTCCAAAGTGCAACAATATCCACCCAATAAAACTAATCTATGTACTGAGAAGCCAAATTCAAATTATGGAAGTATAGGGAGGATGCTAAAGCAATTAAACTGACAAAAGCTTGGTTGTGGCCACCCAAATGCACATAAGCTTCAATGATTTTGGCATGTAATCTTATCAAATAAGCATTATAGGAGAGCAAATCTTTCTCATCCAACTGGGTGATTAGATCAGGTAATGAAGCACTCAACAATTCCACTCCCCACATTCTTGAAGCACGAGTTCTTTTGCAAACCTCAGCAACATTGACAACAAGATGTTGTAAATAAAGAACACTATAAGGCTGTAAGAATTGACAATAATACATTCCATATTTGTATGGCAGTAGATCCGTCCTCAAATGCTCATGAAATGCAATATTAGAGCAGTTTCTAATATTCAAAGGAAATGATCCTGTAGTGTGATAATGAGACAATGAAAGAACACCCCGGGAATAAATCAAACCATAGTTTTCAAGAATTTTCCCAAGAAAAGCATTAGAGTCGAAGCCTGTCACACTGCTAAACCCTTCAGTCCCTTCCCCATATAACTTGTGCTGCGGCAGAACAATAACCAAACTAGAAAGAATGTTGGCAGAGAAGCCCTTCTCACCCAGATTGAGAATTATTATGACTGGGCTCTCATATGGGCCATCATTTTTCATTGTTACTGCAACCTCTTGACAAATGCTTGGGATGATAAAATCAACACTATTAATGGCAATTACGGCAGCAAATTGAGTCATGCAACTGTTAGTCTTCAACGAAGGATATAGAAGTTTGAAAATGCATTGTATTCTAGCAAATAACATCAGTGTGTGGTCATTACATGTGTTGGCATGTGGAAAATCAAGTAAGAGTTCCAAGGGGCTGTGGCCACAAAACGCATACACGACCAATAATTATGGCGACGGAGAAATTGAACACCATTATCAGGAGATGATGAGCCAATTAGACAAACAATTGATGAATTAAATAGCTCACGAACAAGTTCCACAAAAAGAAGCGAAACTATGTCGCTCTCTGCTTCATGATTGGCGTCTGGCGGTTTCGGTGGCGGCAACTGTGTTGTGACATTTTGTCGAACACAAGACCAGCGTGATTGCGTCTCACATACCAGAGACAACATCTGCTGTTTCGGAAGGGAAATAAGCACATCACCATTTATTGATTCAGAGCTTTCTTCGATTGGCTCCATGTGCGGAAGAATTTCGCGTAAACCAGGAAACACAACATTTGTTGATTCGAAGCATCGATCTAAATCATCGCCCGATTCTCAAGTATCAACATCCAGGGACTCCGATGCATCAATTTCTTCTTGCAATAGCTCTAGAATTCTTGCACATGACTGCTTTATCTCTTGTGCAGATTTTTCTATACATTTGGTCAATCTCTCTATATGAATCAGCCATGGAAGACTTCCATTCAGACAGAAGCTGTCGTGTCGTCTCTAAATTGAATTTCGCAACACCACATAGAGAGCTCAACGATGTTAGCTCTGCCATGGTGATAATGAAAGCACCAATGTAACACACTCAACAATTAACAGGAACGTATAAACACATAAATGAGGAATTCACTAATTCATTCAAGTAATAGTGGAATCAAATTCTCAAATGTCATTACAATAGTATAATAGTGTGAGGTATAGTGGGAAATTGGCCAAGAACATTCCCAAGTAGAAAAGAAGAGAAGACAATTAGAGAGAGGGAGAGAAGAAGACTTGACTCATTTCATTCCATGCCTCTTTTGATTTAACTTTCTTTCATATATACCCAATACTCTTCTTTGTTGTGGGCCTTGGGCTGATTTACTCTTCTTTGGGCTTGTCTAGATAATAGGTTCATTACATATAGGCTATTGCTTTTCCCACACCCCCTTCTACTCTTTCACACCCCTTAACAAATTTTATTCCAAAAATAACCTCGCGTGAAACGCTGAGTTCACGTGTTTAAAGACGGTTCGAACGACCTTGTTCGAACACGTTCGAATGACCTCGTTCGAACAGGTGAAATTACGCACAAGAGGGTGTGAAGTCAATATTTAACACACTCGAACGATGTCATTCGAACGGGTTCGAACAAGGTCATGCGAACAGGTTCGCATGACCTCACTCGAACAGGTGAAAAACTCCCAAAGAGAGTGTGAAGTCAAGATTTAACACACACGAACGATGTCATTCGAACCTGTTCGAAGACCCGTGTTCGAACAAGTGAAATTTCGCGAAAAAAAAGTGGTTTTGACTGGTCTTTTGGTCTTTTCACACCCTTATGGGGTGTGTTTTGAGTAGGAGGGGGTGTGGGAAAAGCAAATGCCTTACATATATAGCATAAGCACTTATCATATTAGTGCTTATGTATAAGCTATTTTTATAACAAAAGATAAATTGAAGTTCAATTATTTCCATATAATCAAGAAACTGTGTTCATAAGCTATCCTTGAGTGCTTATGAAAATAAGATGAAAACAGATTATGAGAATGTCATAAGTTGTTTTCATAAACTCTCCCAAAGAGTCTCACAAGTGCTTATGTTAGGTAGATAAACCTGAATAAGTCGATCCAAACCGGCCCTCTAGCCCTCCTATATCCCTCCTCTATCCCAAGTGCTCTACACCTTCAAAGTATTGAAACTAAAAAAAGTTGGATGATGAATTCACAAGAGCAAAAAAGGCGATACCTTGGCATGGATAAATGTAGAGATAAAGAAATCCTTGAGAACCAAGATTGTATCGTGGAGAAAATTTTATTAATTTATTGAGGAGAAAAAACTAATAGAGTTTTGAGAAGTTACTCTGATTTCGATTCATTCGCAACAAAGTGAAAATTTATCATACACTCAACATTATATCATTGACATCACAAGCATACATTTTGGAAATTTCAGGTTGTTTCTGCATTACAAGGCATAGAAGAACATGAACAATGCCACATTACAGAAGACTAGACTTCAACTACATCATATTCTAGAACTGTGCCTGACATGAATAGTTTGCAAGCTGAGGCTCTCTCTATGTTACAAGGCAAAGCAGATAGTAAACAGTGTTCCATAGAAGAACTTTTCACACCATTTGTATCATATTCAGGATTTGTTCCAAGAGAAACTGATCACGCGACTCAGAAAGAGGAACAGATAGGCCAGAAAACTCTGATACACTGAACCAGATTGAAGATCAGATAGTAGTTGCTCAGCTGAGTGACTCTGAAGAATATCTGAAGAGTGCCCTTAATGAGAATGGCATCTCAGCAAAGGAAATCAGTGTTGACCACATGATTTCTCAGACCACGGTTGACCAGCTGAGTCAGGATCAAGAAGAGGAGAGGAACTCAGTTCAAATGAAGAGAGGATTAAGACCAACACCTATTAGTGGAATGATAGTTAAAACACAATTGCAAAGTAGCTTCAATAAGAATTTACTAGATGAACATCAAGATGAAATCATTTTGAAGTATTCAAAATCATCTGCATGTTCTATTTGTAAAAGTAAACGCCCGAAAATTGCAAGGATGAAAGACTTTACTTATGATGAAATCAAAGAAGCTACTGAAGGATTTTCATTAGAGAACTCTCTATCTGAAACTGAAGAGGGACCTACTTTCAAAGGCATGCTAGAGAGTGAAGTGAAAATAGTTGTTAAGAAATATCAAATTACTAGGTCTCAAGAAGAGAAGATATTCAAGTCAGAAGTTCAGTTGCTTACCAATGTTAAACATAAAAATGTGGTCATGTTATTGGGTTTATGTACATATAAAAGCCAATTGATGATTGTTTATGAACAAGTATGCAATGGCTCTCTTGAATATTACCTATCAAGTAAGGACTAATATATGGCCTCTCACTTCTTATATATAAATCAAGTATAACCACTTTATGCATGGTATGGAACTTCCATGATTTTGCTGAGAAATAACTTCAAAACTGTTGAGATATGTTGTAAATAGTAGATTTATTTATATATGTATTGAGCCCATTTACCAGGCCCGTTAGGTTTACATATAGAGTAGCCTATTTAAACTCATTAGTGCTTGTACTCAAGACACAATATACAATCAATAAAACGGAACTACAATTTGCTCTCAGAGTCGTGAGCGTAGGCAAAGATTGGCCGAACTGCGTGAACAATATCGTGTCTCTTTTTCGATGCTTAGTCTCTATTCTAATCACTTTAACATGGTATCTAGAGCCTACGAACAGTAGGTCAAACAAAGTCCTCAAAAACCCTAGCCCGTCCTTTATCGGTCCAAAAAAAAAACCTACATGTCTTGTCTAAAGTCGAGTTAGACGACCCTAGGAGCTTTGAAAACCACACCATCGGGAGCACCACCCCAAGATCGGCCTACCACCTGAGCGCGCGCCTCCAAAGCTCTCGTCGCGCACGTATCACGCGCTGCGTTTGATCCAAGCCACCGACCGCGCCGTGGCGTGAGGTCCACGCGCCACCCTTCCAACCTCCGTTTCACGCGCGCGCGCGGTACCATTCTCGCTTCTAATTCGAGATCTTCCTATTCTCGATGGTTTTTGGTCGGTGGGTCCGGACGTTTGTGTGTTTTTCGCTATTTTACATTTTCGTGAATAGTGTTAGCCCTTTTTGCACTTTGTTTCATGCGGTTTTGGCATGCGTGAGCGGTGGACTCACGTTTTCAGTGTTATTGGTGTTTCTTGGCCTGTCATTCTATTTTTTTAAAATTTATTATTGTTCTTGGTTATCTAATCATCATCATCAAAAATGAGTTCGTCAAAGGACAAGTCTGGATCCTCGGGTAAGAATCTTGTGTCTTATGTTTTCTCCGGTAATCCCTCTATAACAACAGAGAAACTCAATGGTGATAATTATTTGAATTGGGTAAACTTCGTTAAAATGTGGTTTTTGGGACAAAAGCTTTCAGATCACCTTACTAAGAATTCTTCAGACATTGAAAAAGATCTGCGTGAAGATTGGGAACAAGCAGACTGTCAATTAGTCTCTCTTTTGTGGCAAACTATTGAACCCTCTTTGTTGGTCCACTATCGCTCATACACACTTGTTATGATATTTGGCAGAAAGCTAAGAATGTGTATTCTAATGATATTCAGCGTCTTTATGGTGTTATTCACGGTTTAGCCACCCTTCAAATGATCAAGACAACATCATGACATATGCAAACAAAGCTCAGTCAGCTGTAAACGAGTTCAAGCTCCTTGTATCCGACAACGACTCAAAGAAAATGCTTGAGAAACTGGACAATGTTTGCATGATCTATGTCCTTCATGGCCTTCATCAAAAATATGAGTCAGTCCGGAGCAACATTCTTTCTCGCATCGGATATTCCTCCACAGAGGATCTTATCGCACGCCTTCTACGTCTTCCTAGTCTAGAAGGATCTGGAGGCAATGTCTCCCAAACAGGCATAGAATCCTCGGCTCTTGTTTCTAATTTTGCAGGTCGTGGGGGACGTGGTCGTGGTCGTGGGGGTGGTCAAGGAGGTCGTGTTGGAGGACGTCCTCATTGCACTTATTGTAAGAGACTTGGTCATCATCAAGACAAGTGTTATTCCCCTTCATGGCTTTCCAGAGAAACCGATAAATGTGACTCGAGTTAATGATTCAGAAGCAGAAATACTAAACAAAACGCTCTTTACGATGAGGAATATAAGGCATTCTTGCAAAGTATAAGACTTCCTGTGCTTCATCATCGGCAACAATTGCTCATTCTGGTAATTCTACAGTCTGTTTCTCTCAATCATCACCTGTTGACTCTTGGATTATGGACACTGGAGCTTCCGATTGCGTGGCTGGTAATCCATCTCTTTTATCCAAAATATCCCAACCTAACACCCCACATTATATTACTGTTGCTGACGGATCAAAAGTTAAAGCTAGTGGCATTGGTGAAGCCACTCCTCTTCCATCCTTACCTCTTGACAATGTTCTTCTTGTACCCAATTGCCCATTTAATTTAATTTCTGTTAGTCGTTTGACTCGACGTCTCAAATGTTCTGTAACTTTTGATGATGATTATTTTGTTATACAGGACCGGAGTACGAAGCGGACGATTGGTACAGGATATGAGTCACATGGACTTTACTACCTCCAGCCCATCCAGCCTTCATCTACACTTGCTTCCACTTCTACTACAGAGTCTCCAAGTCTTCTTCATCGTCGGTTAGGTCATCCAAGTCTCAAGAAGTTCAAAGTTATGGTTCCTCATTTGTCTCACCTGCAGTCATTAGATTGTGAGTCTTGTCAGCTTGGGAAACATGTTCGTTCTTCATTCCCTAGCAGTACTCAGTCACAAGCTCGTTCTCCTTTTGATGTTGTTCACTCAGATGTATGGGGACCAAGTCGAGTCACTTCAATTGTAGGACATAGATATTTTGTCACTTTTATTGATGAGTTTTCTAGATGTACGTGGATCTACCTTCTTAAGG
This sequence comes from Oxytropis ochrocephala, assembly GCA_020916435.1. Lineage (NCBI taxonomy): Eukaryota > Viridiplantae > Streptophyta > Magnoliopsida > Fabales > Fabaceae > Oxytropis > Oxytropis ochrocephala. The sequence goes on from CM037089.1 coordinate 99,472,378, forward strand.
ATAGATCTGAACTTCTTGGTGTTTTTCAAAATTTCTTCAAGGAAATCAAAAATCAATTTGGTTGTTCTATTCGTACTTTACGCAGTGATAATGCAAAAGAGTATTTTTCTGCATCATTTAATTCTTTTTTGGTTGAAAATGGTGTCATACATCAATCATCTTGTCCCCATACCCCACAACAAAATGGGATCGCTGAACGTAAGAACCGTCATATAATTGAAACAGCACGAACGTTGCTTATTCATGCTAATGTTCCTTTGAAGTTTTGGGGGGATCGTCGCCCTCACCGCCGCACTGATTAATAGAATGCCATCCTCTCTGCTATCGCAGTAGGGTTCCTCATTCCATATTGTTCCCCGATGAACCCTTGTTCCGTATCCCTCCTCGAGTCTTTGGATCAACTTGTTTTATTCATGATCTTACTCCGGGACTTGATAAGTTGTCTGCTCGTGCAGTTAAGTGTGTCTTTCTTGGATATTCAAGAGTTCAAAAAGGGTATCGATGCTACTGTCCCTCCACACATCGCTTCTACATGTCTGCTGATGTCACCTTCTTTGAAGATGCAACATTCTTTGCATCTCCCATTGAGTCTGAGTCTGTCTCTCAAGTTTTACCTATTCCTGACCTTGTCCCGGTAGTTCCATACGCACCCATCATTGATCGATAGATCACCCTTCTCCTACGAACTTCCTCGCCCTCCTAGTCCTCCTCCCCTTGCAAACTTATCGCCGTCGTGCTGCGTCTCCCTCCCGTTGACCCACCTCCCTGCAGGAAGATCCTAATGACTCATCTCCCGCCTGGGTTTCTCTCTACTACTCGGATCCGCTCACCGATTCAGATGACTCTCCTGTTGCCCTGCGTAAAGGTACACGTTCCACCCGTAACCCTCATCCTATTTATAATTTCCTTAGTTATCACCGCTTATCACCTTCACATTATACATTTGTGTCTGCTATTTCTTCCATCACCATTCCTAAGTCCACTGAGGAAGCGCTTTCTCATTCAAAGTTGGCGACAAAGCTATGATTGATGAGATGTCAGCCTTAGAATCTAACCAAACATGGACTCTTGTGCCACCTCCTCCTGGTAAATCTATTGTTGGGTGTCGTTGGGTATACACAGTCAAAGTTGGTCCTGACGGAGGTATAGATCGTCTGAAAGCTCGCCTTGTGGCTAAGGGCTATACTCAGGTTTTTGGTCTTGATTACAGCGATACTTTCTCACTAGTGGCTAAAATGGCTTCTGTTCATCTTTTCCTTTCTATGGCTGCCATGCGACATTGGCCATTGTATCAACTTGACATCAAGAATGCTTTTCTCCACGGAGATCTAGAAGAAGAAGTTTATCTAGAGCAACCACCTGGTTTCATTGCTCAGGGGGAGTGTCGTGGGTATGTCCATGTCGACTTCACAAAGCCTTGTATGGTCTTAAGCAATCCCCTCGAGCATGGTTTGGGAGATTCAAAGCAGTGTTGTTCAAGACTATGGCATGATTCGGAGCAGTTCGATCACCTCGGTTTTTATAAGTTCTCCTCTCACAAATGTATTTATCTGGTTGTCTATGTTGATGATATTGTCATTACAGGTGATGATCATGATGGGATTGCAGGACTTAAACAACATCTAGTCCATCCCTTTCAAGTCAAAGATCTTGGTAAGTTACGATACTTTCTTGGCATTGAGGTAGCTCATTCTAAGGCAGGGATTGCTATTTCTCAGAGAAAGTATGCTTTGGATATCTTAGAAGAAACCGGCATGTTAGATTGCAAGCCAATTGACTCTCCTATGGATCCTAATGTCAAGATCCTACCGGATCAGGGGGAGTCCTTTTCAGATCCAGGAAGGTATAGGAGGCTAGTTGGGAAGTTGAATTACTTGACCATGACGAGGCCAGATATTTCATACGCTGTTAGTGTGGTGAGTCAATTCCTAAATTCCCCTTGTGACAGTCATTGGGATGCCGTGGTTAGAATCTTGAGGTACATCAAAGGAGCTCCTGGAAAAGGTCTTGTTTACACGGATAGAGGTGATTCAAATGTTGTTGCTTACACAGATGTTGATTCAATTTGGTTGTCCCTTTGATAGAAGATCCACATCTGGGTATTGTGTTCTTATTGGTGGAAATCTAATTTCATGGAAAAGTAAAAAGCAAAATGTTGTTGCGAGATCCAGCGCTGAGGCTGAATATCGAGCTATGGCACTTACTACTCAAGAGCTCACATGGCTGAAACATCTTCTTCAAGAGTTGCGCTTTTGTAAAATAGGCACTATGAGTCTCATTTGTGATAATCAAGCAGCCCTGCATATTGCGTCCAATCCAGTCTTTCATGAGCGAACCAAACACATTGAAATTGATTGTCATTTTGTTCGTGAGAAGATTGTGTCCGGTGATATTGCTACTTCATTTGTTGGTTCTAATGATCAATTGGCAGACATCTTCACAAAAGATCTTCGAGGACCAAGGATAACTTACATATGTGACAAGCTGGATGCCTACAATCTATATGCTCCAGCTTGAGGGGGAGTGTTGAGATATGTTGTAAATAGTAGATTTATTTATATATGTATTGAGCCCATTTACCAGGCCCGTTAGGTTTACATATAGAGTAGCCTATTTAAACTCATTAGTGCTTGTACTCAAGACACAATATACAATCAATAAAACGGAACTACTGTTTGCTCAGAGTCGCAGACGTAGGCAAAGATTGGCCGAACTGCGTGAACAATATCGTGTCTCTTTTTCGATGCTTAGTCTCTATTCTAATCACTTTAACAAAAACATTCTGCAGGGGGGAATTTCCAGACATTGACTTGGAGGGAAAGGATGAAAGTAGCAGCAGGTACTGCCAGAGGTTTGAAGTTCCTTCATGGGAATAACATAATTCATGGAAGTATAAAACCAAGCAACATTCTTCTAACACATGACTTTGAACCACTGGTACTTACTTGAACCTTGATGGATTTGATGCATTTTTCTGGCTCAATGTTTCAGTACATTACAATTATCTTATCTTCAAAAAGTAATTTCTTTTTTTATTTGAATATATGCTTAGATTGGAGATTTTGGCTTCAAAAAAGTGAAACCTGAACCAAAGAAATCCTGCAAAGATAAAAGTGCTAGGGATTCTGGATATACAGCACCTGAGTATCTGGAGAGTGGAAAACTATCAACTAAGACAGATGCTTACTCGTTTGGAGTTGTTCTTTGGGAGCTGATCACTAGCCGAAGGGCCACAGACAAACTACCGGGAGGTAAGAGCCTTGTTGGATGGGTAAGATAAGAAACACATGTTAATAATTTTATATATTAATACCTAATTGTTATTTAGGAAAAAGCTTATGTGCAACATAACTAATATTTGGTTTTTTTAGGCAAGGCCCCTACTGAGAGGAAAGAAGTATCCACTGTTAGTGGATCCAAAAATCAGTAACACATATGAAGAGGAACAACTTGTATGGTTGGTCCAAGTAACAGAACAATGTGTCAGAAAGTATGTCAAGGAAAGATTTACAATGAATATGGTAAATCTAAATGATGTTTAGTATGGAAATCAAAAATTACATGAAATCAAAAGAATAAAGCATGCCAGTTCTGTAGAATAAAATCATACATGTCACTGATTTGCATATATTAAAGCTTAAAATTGAAACAAAATCTTCAAAATATGGTAGTCCTAAGAGTTAAAACCAATATAACATTATGGAATAGTATTTAACTTTTATTGAAGGTGATTAATGAACTTACTGCAAAAGCCTTATACACTTCACAAGGTAATTAAAGATAGTAAAAAAATAGTGTTACCTGTCTCAATGGATCACAAGAACACATGTAAAGTTTTTGAATACACACTGTCAACAGCATATCATTTAAAACTTACTTATGATGACTATGGCTCTTTCAGGCTGTATCTGCATTACAAGGCATAGCAGAGTCAGATGACTGTTGTGTTATTGAAGATTCTTCTTCAGAAATGTCATATTTACCAAATGATGAGTCAGCAATGCCCATGACTAGTTCACAAGGTAATTTAGGAAAACTACACCAAGAGGGTTAAGAAAGATCTAGAAAAAAAAAGCTTCATGACAAAGATAGATCAGAAATCCTTAAAGTGTACACAACTTATGTTGGACCTTAAAATGTTCTCATTTAATTTGGAGGAATATCCGATAATTAACACTTTTAGTACAAACATTTTATTTTATGAATATTCTATGTATAATACAGCTAGTTAGTCAATTGAGTCACATGTGAGGATCAAACATTTTAGAGGACAAAAAAGAGCTTAGAGTAGCAAATTCCCATAGAATAACAATGTAACAGTCAGGTAGAAACATATTCACTACAATTTCTGTTATTTTTGTTTCTTTAAGTTTTGTTTTTCCTGAAGAAGGTAATAGAGAATTAACAATAACCGAATGATAGGTCAAATGATGGCTGATCCGGTGAGACGGGAACAAGAATGGATTGACAGAAACACATACAATGTAGAAAGAAGCTTTACAACAGAAATTGAAACTAATGACATATGTGATGATAAAGATGATCAGCTGAAAAGGGATGCAGAAGAGATTAAGGAAAAACAGTATAATAAAGAAAGCTTTGCTGAGGGTTTATTGAATGAGAATCAAGGAAAAACCATATTGGAGAATTCAATGTCTTCTATATGCTCAGTATGCAAAAGTAAACGCCCAAATAATGAGTGGCCATGGAAATTTACTTATGAAGAACTTCAAGCTGCTACAGAAGGATTTTCAGTTAAGTATTCTCTATCTGAAGGTGAATATGGACCTGTCTTTAGAGGTCAGCTGGATAATAAGCTGAAAATAGCTATTAAGCAACATGAAGTAAAATGTCTGAAGGAAGAGAAGGTGTTTATGTCACAAGTCCAGTTGCTCAGAAATGCTAGACAAGAAAACATGATCATAGTGTTGGGTTCATGTATCCAAGAAAATCAACTGCTAATTGTATATGAGTATGCATGCAACGGTTCGCTAGAGCGGTACTTATCAAGTAAGAATAGTTCTGTGAATATTGAACTTAGAAAGAACTTGCTATTATAAGTACTAGCGGAAAACGGGCGCTCCGCTTTTGATATTCTGCTACAGTAGATCCCTTAAGTAGTCAAAGTTTATTGTGTTCTGGACTGAGTTAACTCAGTCCAAATGGCTTCCCTCTAAAGGCCCAAGAAGAACCTCGCTGCAAACCGTTATGCACACACCCTCTTGCTCCAACAACACCCAAGCTCGGCTCGGCTAAGTCGAAAGGTCAATATAACACCTCAATAAGTATTCTTAGTTTATTGTATTCTGGACTGGGTTAGCTCAATCCAAATGAGCTTTGCTCAAAATGTCCACTAACTTCACTGTAAACTGCTATGCAGTGTTACATAAATATCTGAAAAGTGAATCCATCGTTGGATATGTAGCAAGGAGAAGTTTGCCGCCCATTGTGGTCCTACTTGACTTGAGGGATTAGTCACTGTAGTTGCACGCATAGGATACCTCGATTGATACAAAAAAAAGTGTCATATATTAACTGTGTGCTTAATGGGAGAAATGACATAAATAACTGTTAACACACATTCTATAAATTTGTAATAGTCGAAAAATCAAATAAACCATATGCATGTGTAAGTTACATTTTGCTAAAACATGACAAAAAAAAAAGGAAACTCAAGCTTTAAAATTATGAGCAAGAATTGATTTCTGAACAATAAACGCCTTCATTTAGACATTGGCTTTCTGGATGTTGCTTGTACTTCTCCAATGATAAATGCATGTCCGGATGGATCCCAATTGCTATATGTTTGTACATATGCACTCTCAAAAAATAGAAAAAGTAAATAAAAGCACATGACACAACTAACATAGACCATCGAACCGAGGAAAAAAATTAATTGCAGCTACTCAAAGGGTGACAGGAAAAAAAGAGAGGAAAAGAAAAAGAATTGTTGATAATTGATAAATTCATCATATTTGGGCATTGAGAGATTACCCAGTATATTGTATAAACCCAGAGGAAGTGATCCAAGATGCTTCCATATGGGCAATTGTCCTACTCTTCAAGCATGTACAAATGAATTGAAGGAGAAATTCTGAGAGAGAGAATGACACCAATTAGAGAGGGCATGAAAAGCATCCCAGAAAATTTGCATACATTCCCTTCAATGTGAATCGATTTAAAACGAAGAAGAAAACAACAAAGTTGTAATATGCATAGAGAAATCCCACAATTGAAGTTAGATAAAAATACTTAAAAAGGTTACTATAGTGTGTGTCTCTACCACCGAATGGAATGCTGGTCCATGTGAAGAAAACTAAATGATGACAAACAAATATGAAAAATAGTAAGAAAAAAAGGAAGATATAACATAACACACATACTTAATTAGTGACCAACCAACGATGACCAATTTTTGTTGTTGTACAAAAAGAAAAAAACAAATGATGAGAAAACCTTTGGGCCGGGTTGCCACATTTCCACTTCCTGGTAGATGAGAATGAATCGAACACTAAGAACCCAAGGAAAAATTAATGCCAACGACACGCGAACTCTTCATACAAAGTTGCATTTTTGTCCATTTGTCTGTGCATATCTGAAGGAACCAACCGTATGTATGCCTCCGACATTTGACAAACCATTTAAACAAATGAATGGAAATGAGGCAGATAGGAATTCAAGCTTAACCTTCTCATGGGCAGACCCACTTACTTCGTTTCCTCCATGTAAAATGGCAGTTTCATATGGATGTAGTTACTTCAACTGTGTGTGTATTGTTAGGTATTAGTGGGCAGTTTTTTTTAGAGTAACCGAAGGCATAGGATAAGTATGTAACTTTGCATGAGTTTTTAAGGGTAAAATAGTCATGGAAAATAGGACACCAAAAAACAGTTTTTTTATGGAGTTTGTTTTTAAGGTTTCTCATTCATTTCCATCAATAATCCATATTCTATTATCCTGCAATATGATAGGTACCCAGCCATTTAATAGTGAAAACAGAAGCGAATGAATGTAATAGTGGATGAATTTACTGTGTAATCAGTGACATTACAATAGTATAACCGAAAATAGAAAAGGAAAGTGCAGTGACACAGAGAAAGTGCCCTGTACTCCCACCCAAACCAGTCCTAGCCCAATTCCAGCCTGCCTAACACTGACCTCATACCTTCCTTTTATTTCAGCTAGCATCACACAAACGTGAGCTGAGCACTACTAACAGAAAACTCTCTCTCCTGCCAACTCAGCAGAGTTGGTTACATAAAATTCCCACCACTCAACATAAATTCCCCAAGATTAGTCATGCCCAGGTACTCATCAACACTCCCCCCTTCAAAATTCACCTTGTCCTCAAGGTGAAGATATCGAGATAATAGCAGACTTAACGGTCTTCCTCCCGAATTCCACAGCTGAAAATATAGAAACCAAGTTATGTAGAAAACATAATAATTCCCACCAGGATCCCATGGCTTGAACCATGAGAGCCAAGCTATGGATAAAACTGAGCATCCTCCTAGCTTCAGTGTTCTGCTTCCATTACCCTTCTTTGCCACAAAACAGAGTATAGTTGTACCCTTAATACCAATAGTCAATACCAAATGAAACCCCTTAAATTTCAAAACCATTGCACTCCTACCAGGGTCCCATATCTTGGAGGAGGATGATTGAGTTATACATGAAACATAAAAAATTCCTCTTGAATCGTATGCTCTGTTTTGGGTGTTATTTCCGATCCAAAAACAAAGTATTGTTGCAGCTGAAAAGTGTCCCTCCCTTACACTTAAAACTGAGGTATCATACTTCCATCTTGAATGGTTGCACTTCCTTGGGTGAGAAATGAAATTGGAGAAAAAACGAATGTCAAGTCCTGTTGAAGCAACCTCCTCAACACTAGAAGTGGCCCATAAGGATAGAGTCATGCATGAGGATAGAGTCATGATTGTGCCAGCTGCTGATGCTGGCCTAGCAGTAGCATACTCTCTTTGAATTTGTGTGGTTGTGGTTGGGGTGCCACATCTTTTATCTAATAAATCATTTTCTATCACAAGAATGGCTACCATTACTTGCTGGTGTTGATGTGTTTGATTCCCATGGTCTTCCATTGCCCATATGGCACTCTCTTGTATGCTCACATTTTGCTTAAGGCCACTTGGATACCACCCATCTCTTTTAAAGCCACCTGGATCCCACTCATGGACAAATGGTGGCTCTACCATAATTGGGATATTAGTTAATTGCATGAATTCACTGCCACAGTTCCTAGCAAACCCCACTAGCAACTTGATTAGTTTGTCAACTCCCTTGAATAATGGTTGAAAGCCATTGCGATAAATCCTAGTAACCCCCACTTCGTTTACTTCACCCCTGCCAAGCAACTTAGTGATCCAGTATTCTAGACTTTTGAGGAAAGGACCCATTTTATTCTTCACTTCTCTCCCTTCTTGAAACATCATTCCCTCATTAAGAAGCTGAGCAAAATGAATAACAGTGGTGCGACAGTAATTTGAGTAAACATAACTGTTGTTGAGTTTTGCTTCTCCAATATTACTAAAATAGGTTTTAATAAAATGGGCAATGAAATATTTTTCGACTAGATCACTAACACCAACCATTTCTTTGCCTATTTCTTTTTCTTCTTCTAACACCCCTCTATTATTAGCAAATATGGGAGGTGTAATAATAAAATTGTAGGCCTGGCCCATAGGATTGAAATTGAGGTCCACTTTCTTTTGGGACAAACCAAACCCAATCAATTTCTTATCCTTTCCAGCTATTACTATTGACACCCCCCTCTTTATAACAAATGGGTCAGATTTACTTACCTGTAATTGGGCCTGGCCCTTTGACATAGATGAAAGATCCATTCCACCTCCTCCTGACCATTCTGCTTTAGTTTCTCGTTGTGAAATAAGACCTGACCCTTTAGCATTTTCTCTTACATCATATTGGGCTGGTTTAAAAAAATAAATGTGGGCCTGACCCAATGGCTTAAGCCTCAGCTCCAAACCCGATTCCTTGGAACTCCATTCAGCCGCAACATTCTTCCCATCTCTTTCCTTGTACCACGCATCCCTGTAGCGTGTCATAGGCGAGTGAGAGAATCGCAAACCCAAACCACGAACATGCTGCACCACCAACTCGCGAGCACATTGCAACTCCGCCATGGCCACTTGCTCGTCCGGCGGCGGGTCACCGTCACTAACGTCACAACGTCCTTCCCTTTCCCCATCATCCCTGTCATGTACCTCAACTACCGGAGAACTCATCATCTTCATTGAATCGTGAGAACGACACATCTCTGTCATGATTGCATCATAGTCCAGCGTTGTCGCCGTCGCCGGCGATTCTTCCGGCACCGATTCTTCATCACCACTGTCCCATTTTGGCTCAGCGTCACCTGCGATTCCACCCTTTTCCTTCTCTGATTCACCAGTTTCTGATGTCTCTGTTTCTGGTTCTGTCTCAGTTTCGCTTTCTTCTTCTGGTTTTCTAGATAACATAGATAACATACGCCATTTGTGATCTAAATAGATCTCGTGAAGCTTCTGTGCAACTTCACCTCTTTTTACTTTCTTTCTGCACGGAGCATGGTCACGCCGTGATCGACGTCCCTCTCTTTTCGCTCTTTCTCCTTTCGCCCTTCGTTCCCAGAGGTTACTGACTTCACGCAGACTCTCCTTCCATTCTGGTACACTGTTAAACACTTCATCTTCCAGAAACTCCATGGCAGCGTCTCTCATCTTCTCTTGAGCACTCAGGATCGAGTGCTCTGATACCATTGATAGGTACCCAGCCATTTAATAGTGAAAACAGAAGCGAATGAATGTAATGGTGGATGAATTTACTGTGTAATCAGTGACATTACAATAGTATAACCGAAAATAGAAAAGGAAAGTGCAGTGACACAGAGAAAGTGCCCTGTACTCCCACCCAAACCAGTCCTAGCCCAATTCCAGCCTGCCTAACACTGACCTCATACCTTCCTTTTATTTCAGCTAGCATCACACAAATGTGAGTTGAGCACTACTAACAGAAAACTCTCTCTCCTGCCAACTCAGCAGAGTTGGTTACATAAAATTCCCACCACTCGACATAAATTCCCCTTTTTACCCTTTCTAAATAAACTCTTTCAAACCTATTTGGTTGCCCAAGATTAGTCATGCCCAGGTACTCATCAACAATATAAAGAAGTAACCAAGTATCTATTTAGAGAAAGCATTTTTTAACTAAATAACAACATACATTTTTCTTCTTCTTCTCTGCCATAAAACCAACAACTGGCAAGTTAAATTTTAAATTATACCCACAAACTTCTATAGCTATTTTAACCAAAAAGCCTGCAAAGCAAAAGAACCGTACCTCACATTGATTAATATAAGTGGAAAGACATTGTCAATGTATAAACTTAATTCTAAAAAATGCATACCTAAGAGTGAAAACCCAAACAAAAATGATAGAGTCAACAATATACACTGCTTGTTTGTTTTGTTCCTCCCTAACTCTCCACCTTTTGCATCTCCAATTAAAGGACCCTCCTCCTCTTTCAACAGTTATTGTAGGAGATGAAACCTGCAACAATAAGAAAAATAGAGTTGAAAAATGAAAGGAAGTGAAAGTATTTTAAAGCAGGCCAAGTAAGTTGAGATGGAAGAATGAGTCTGCATAACCTTTGACTCAGGTCGCTTAACAATAGTGGCAAATATCTTGACAGAAGAAAAAAACAATAAGAGATTCATAAGTATATATATATATATATAGAACCAATAGAACCACCCCATTCCCGTATTACTATGTGTAGAGAGTGAAGAGACCGAGACTAACCAATACTATATTACCATGTTGCAATTAGTTGTGTTTGTTGATGTGTTCTTCCTTCTAATTCTCAATCCCTTTCTCTCATCCTTGTGGCAGAGGGAGAGCAGAACGTTGACAATCTTTGTCTTAACTTTTGCGGTTTTCCTTCTTGTCCGTAACACACATTGCCGGTTATTTTTAGTGTAACTGCAATGCAGTTATTTGTCTGGATGGCGGCGTAAGCAGAAAAGACTACAAAAAATTGTATCCTAAGATGAGTGTAGGGGCAAGTAAGTAATTGTATAGTGGGAGTGTTTGTATTTGTAAGGGCACCATTGGAATATTGAAAATAGGACACCAAAAGAGCAGTTTTTTTTGGAGTTCTCTTTATATATTGTTATAGATTATAGACTAGAAAAAGCTGATTTAGTGACCAAAATTTGTGACGGAAAAATTGAAATCCTTTTCTAATTCTGGCGTCACAAAATTTAGTAAGGGAATTAGAGATGGATTTCACATTTTTCGTCGCTGATTTTCCTTTTCTAATTTTAATTTTTTTAGTAGATATCAGTTAAGGAATGCAAGTTAATACCAAAGAAAATGTATGGATAATGCAGGGGAAAGTGGTAGATCATTGACATGGAGAGAAAGGGTGAATATAGCAATAGGTGTATCCAGAGGTCTAAAGTATCTACACGAGAATAACATAATACATGGAAGAATAAAACCAAGTAACATTCTTCTAAATCATGACCATAAACCATTGGTACTTCTTAAAACCTTGAGCTAAGTTTCAATATGAATAGGCTGTTTTTTCACCTTAGCAACTAACTACTTGTTGAATACAATGCATATTTTTAGCTCGGAGATTTCGAGTTACGAAAAGAAAGACTTGAATTGAAGAATAGCAGAAAGGATAAAAGTCTGCGAAATTGCGGATATATTGCACCAGAGTGTCATGAGACTGGAAAACTATCAACAATTGGAGATGTGTACTCTTTTGGTGTGGTTCTTTTAGAATTGATCACTGGCCATATGATTTCAGATAAAATACCTGGACAGAAATGTCTTGTTGAATGGCTAAGAATTTTATGATTTTATTTGTCTATGCTACAATCTACTGCAGTTAACTAATAGTATATGAAAGCATCCAATTTGTTTCACTTTTGTTTAAAAAAATGTCTAACCATAATCAAGACAAATTTGGTGTTACTCTATTCTTACTGTCCTTAGTTTGCCATCTATCTCGAAATAATGTATCAGTTTAATTAGTATACATTGCCAATGTAAAGATATTTTACACTATCAAACAATCACAAATTGACGTGTCATAAAAATATTTGATTTTTATCCAAATCCCTATACAACGTAGTTTTTGATTGGTTGATAGTGTAAAAAAATTTTACACTGACAATATACACCAATTAAACTCATAGTACTCTTGAGAATCTTATACATTTTGATAGTACATTTTTAGGGCTTAGGCTCCTCAGTTGTACATTTTTAGGCTTCAAGTACTTCTATAAATTCAATTGAAACCTCAACTGCTGAAGATAGTTCATTGTGATTTTGGACAAAATTGTTCAGGCAAGGCCACTTCTAGGAGGAAGGAAGTACCTACAGTTGGTGGATCCAAAAATCAGCAGCTCCTATGATGAACAATAACAGAAAAGTGTCTCAGAAAGAGTCCCAAGGAAAGGGTCACAATGAATATGGTAAGATAAGTAATAGTCCATTATAAGAGACAATGCAGTTTTTGGTAAACTGAATAACTGATGTATCTGGTCTATCGCATAGACAAGATACATCAATTATTCAATGTACCAAAAACTACATTGTCATTTATAAAGTGAACTTGGGGCAGTAGTAAATTTTTAATGAAACATCATTTGACTGATATTATGAGCTATGTACATTACAGGTTGTCTCTGCAATGCCATGTGTAGTTGATAGCAATGGAATTTATTATGAAATTGATGACTCTTCATCGGAAAAATCCGATGAAACATGCTGTGTTTCAGATGTCACAAACTCAAAAGTTGAAGAGGAATTACTACAGTTGAAGATTTAGGCACAGAGATTGATGAAGAAAGAGAGAATAACATAACATGTAGTAGAAGCAACAACAGTGAAAGAAAAATTGGTGAACAGAAGAGTGAAAATTGTAAGGAAACACAAGAAAGAACTAGTACCATGGTATACCAAGATGTTGAAAGTTGTGAATCTTATGGTGGAGCTAGAGAGTTTTTTCTTGAAGGAGCTCAAGAATTTATAGCATGCCAAGATTTTTTCAGCTTTTGTAATTCAATTTGAGTATTTTTACATTTGTTTCCACAATCCATGAAAAAGTAAATGATTCATTTAATTAAAGACATACAAAATGAGCCATCAAAGACAATACATCCTGTTGAGTCTCCATGTCACCAATGCCATGTCATTCCCGCCAAAAACGCCAGCCACTCACTAGCTACCATGTGTGCCACATAAGCTCCATGTTGGATTTGGCTTCTTTCCCATGTGATATCCTGCCACTCCCATGTGAAGATGTCAGGTGAAAAGACAGGTACATAGAGAAAAAAAGAAAACCATTTTCCTTTCTTTCTTCCTCTCACGCTATCTCTCTCTCCGTTCACTCTGCACTCTCATCTCCCCCTCTCTCGCTATCTCTCTTCTCTCTCGCCATCTCTCTCTCCGTTCTCTCTGCACTCTCATCTCCCTTCTCTTCATTTCCTTTCTTGCTTCCTCTCTCGCCATCTCTCTTCCTTCTCTCTCAACCCACACCATCAACTGATCTTCTCCATTCTCTCGCCTACCAATTCCAAACATGTCCGATCTCACCGCTGATCTCCCCGCCGCCGCCGCCGGTAATTTTGATCGGAATCTCTAATTCACGTCTTTAAGATTCTTGATTCTGTACACCACACTCTTATCTATCTCATCACTTCAAACTATCACCATCTTCTCTATCTTCTTCTTGATTTTCTTTCAACCCTCTCTGTGTCTCTAACCTAGCTCTGCTAGGGTTTGTGAATTCACTATGATTTCACAATGATTGAAGCTGGAAAACGCTTCAATCTTGCTGCTGTGATGCTTAGCATTGGTAAGAACTCAAAACCCCTTAGTTTTGCTTCTGAAAATGTCGATTTCCAAAAACCCTCATTCTTCAGTTGTGTACGTGTAGGGATTTTGGTTGCTGGGTTTCGGATTGGAGGCTCACACGAAGGTAATGAACACTTGCACTGCTCTTATTTCCTTCGTTTGGGTATTTAAACCGAACCCTAACCTTGAACTTGGTTTTTTTTTTCTGTGTATGTGATTCAATGAACCAAGGAGACTGGAGCAAAGCAACAGGGAACTCTTTAAGGTAATAATCACTTCTCTTTGTGATTCGGTTTTTGATTTTTCACCTTAATAAAAAACCCTAAGTATTGTTTTATTGATTGCATGAACTGGTACCGTGTTTTTGGTGAACACTCGAAGCTACAACGCTCGTGGGTCTTCTTCACAAGACCACAAAGGTAAAAAAATCCTTCTCACTTCACTGTTTTTTTCTTCTTTATTGTTTCAGTCACAGAAAAACATGAAAAAAAGGTTGTATTTTTGTGTTTGGTGCGTTAATTGGCTCTCAAAATATGTTGAACTCATTTTGTCATGATTTTATTTTCTGCATAATTTCTGATTTTGCAGTTTTGGATAAGAACTTTATGTTAAATTTTGCTTTGAATTTTTTATATAAATTTATAAACTTGATTATAAAGGTTTGCAAGATTTGATGATGAATTGATTCTCACACATTAATGGGGCCTGGACCGTACTAGGCAATGGTATCGCTGTTGTAAATTTCCTTTTTCTTTGGTTTGGCAGGTTTCAAGCATGTGAAGAGTGCGTGAAATTAGAAGAAGCTACACAATTGATTCAAAGAATGCCAATGGAACCCTATACAGGGATAGAATTCTTAGGATTAGTATAACAAGCTCTTTGAATTATGGTTAGTTTGGCCATTACCAGAATCTACATTAGAATGGTTTAGTTTTCTTTATAAATCCTTCGTCACATTGCATATTCTTTTGCTATGATTCAAACAGGTGAGCAACAATTGACACTTGACTAATGTGAGCCTGTGTTGAGAAGTGTGTCAATTGTCAATATATCATGGTATGTGAAGTTTCTTCCATGCTTCCCTGACTGTTGTTCGGATCAACCGTGGGGATCGTCTTTTTACTTTATGATATGTTTTTCATGCTTTCTTGGATTGTTGCACAGAGGATTTATACTCAATTGGATGCAGCCTAACACATATGAAATGGTGGCAATATGGAGTGGTGATGATAGATTTACTGTGGAGTAATTGTTTAGTTAGGTTTTAAGAGAGTAATGTTTAATAGATTTTAATTTTAATTTTAATATTGTATGTATAGGTATAAGGAAAAAAGATGGGATCTAAATCAACTCTAATTGGATCTGGTGGTATGCCATATTCTCATTCAGCTACGGTCACTGTTGTTGCCATAGTTGTTGCCATAGCTGTTGATTTCAATGAAGGCTTTGGAGGAACACTTTTCGCTATTGCATTGGTTATATCTCTGATGCTAAAAGTGTTGATACACAACAAAAGGAATTGGAAGGTAAATATCTTGTGTCTTCTTGAAAGGTAAATATGGTATGTCTATTCTATTGTTTGTAACACACCCAAAGTCAAGATGACTCCAGTTAATTTGGCAGGGCAGTTTGGTGATACCACATATACCAAAGTGTTTGTTGGAGGTTTAGCGTGGGAGACTCAGAAAGAAACCATGAAGAAATACTTTGAGCAATTTGGTGAGATCTTGGAAGCTGTTGTCATCACTGATAAAGCCACTGGAAGATCCAAAGGCTATGGATTTGTATGTTCATTCTTTCTCTTTCTTTTTCTCTTTATATACATCATCATGTCATGCTATATCACATGTTCAATATGTTAGATCTTAAGTCTAAATGAAGTAACAAGGTTAATTTCTTTCAAATTTAGCTTCTTTAATTTGTTTGTATTATTGTGGTGAGAGTGAATTAATTATATTCATGGTTAATTTGTTTCCATATTTTAGGTTACTTTTCGTGAACCAGAAGCAGCTATGAGAGCTTGTGTGGATGCTGCTCCTGTAATTGATGGTAGGAGAGCTAACTGCAATCTTGCTTCTTTGGGTGTTCAGAGATCTAAGCCTTCAACACCAAAACATGGTTTGTTCATTTTTTTTCATAATATAATTATAATTAAAACTCATCTTATCTAAGTTTTTTATCTGAATTATTACTATGGTTTTGATTGATTTGATGTATAAGATCCAAGTAATGTATGTAAAGTATAGTCACACATAAAATCTTTTCATTTTAGTCTGTCACTGTTTCAAAAGATGCTCTCTCACATTTTTCAACTCATTCTCATCCATCATTCTTCACGTACAAGCTCAATGTTAATGGATATTCTCCTATAGCTAGCACTCATAATATATATAAGATATATGTGTATATTGATCACCATCAATATATTCTTTGGTAAGAATGGAAGGCATATATTTAATACTACTACAGCTAAATGGCAGCTAAGCTTGAATATTCTTCCAGAGTGTAAAGTTATATATTCTTATGTTTTATCCAATTTGTGAGATGAGTTTAAATACAAATTATTAATGAAATGAAACAAGTGTCCCTAAGAAGCATTCATCCAAAGTAGCTACTACTATACTCCAATGCATTTTATTTTTGTTACTGACTTCTGTATCCTACTATATGTTCTTATAGTTCTATAGGAGTACTTGAATTCAAACACCAATTCATTAAAACACAATGTTTTGTATGTATATATTTTGAATATATATTTATTTGGTTTGCATGAAAAATAAATAAAGGGAACGCTAATGATGTCATTCCCCAAATATACATTAAATCACTGTGTCGCTATGGTATACTGCAGTTAAATTTAAATCAACTGTTTGTTTCTCTGCCATTGTGCTTGCAATAAAAATCTGGAGGCATATTTTCTTTTCTTTCACACTTTACTAAGTTTGCTAATTTTTCAAGGCTTTAGAGAGTTTTCGTATAAATGAATGTAAGCAATCTCAAAATAGTTATATTATATAGTTTTTTTCTCTTAAATTGTTTTGCTGCTGTAGGCTGGCCATCAAGGCATAGTCATGCGGCTCCTAATGTTGCCAACCAAGTTTGAGTATGTTTTTATTTAACTTCATCTGAATTCATTCGGAGGAAGTTATTATGATGTGTTGTCTAACTCGGTCACTATATTATCTCACAATTATTGCTAACAATCACATGCAGACATCTTTGTTGAAAGAATAAAAGTAGATGGGGTACATGTCATCTTTTAAGGATCTCATACTGAATAAGAATAACCTCAGTGGTGAAATTCCAATTTAGTTGTTCAATTGCGATAATCTTGGTGATATCATTGATAAGCAATGAACTCGGTGGTGAAATACCAAGTGAGGTTGGCCTATTGACAAGGCTTGCGATTCTGCGACTTGGAAACAACAAATTTGACAGTCGAGATCTGGAGAGCTAACAAATTTGCGATTTGGTGTGGTGTGACTTGAACAACAACAAGCTCACGGTGACGTCCCTCCTAGACTTGGCAGGAGTTAGGAGCAACATCATTGTTTGGTTTCCCATTAGGAAACACCGGTGTTTGTAAGAAATATTGAAGACTCATGTAAAGGTGTTGGAGGGTGCGTAGATTTTTGCATGACATTATACATCTTAAATTGGTGCCATCTGACTTCCATATTTTTCTATAAAAGACACGGATGTAAAGTGAGTTGGTTACCATTAAAATATTGGAAATAGTTCTTCCTTTCATATGGTTAGTAGTCATGGCTCTCTTTGTCGTCTAAGACTCAAACGTGGGATGTTTGGTAGAACAAATGTGCTGCTATAGCTTTGTTTTGAATCTAGGATACTTAGTAGATATTTATAACTCATTGTTTGATATCTCTTTTTCTTTTATATGATCGTCTATAACTCATAACTTGTGTGATTGATTAGTAGGAAAACCCCCAAGATCATGAGCCCCACTCAAATCATTTCTCGAATCATTTGTCTCATCTCCTGCATCCTTTGCCATCATTTTCTTGATGTGGGAATTTGATGAGTGGAATCCCCATTAGTTTTGCACAAGATCATAGGGTATGTAGATGATATATCGTTGTCTAATTGCCCAATACATATATTTTATGTGACTATTATTTTATGACTTGAGTTGTCATGCTTGCAATTTTTTTAGCATGGATTCCTTTCTGATATGCTCTTGATGAGTTAATTGTTGTTATTAATATATATATATATATATATATATATATATATATATATATATATATATATATATATATATATATATATATATATATATATATATATATTGACCTTTTCTTCTTTACACTACACTCCAATTTGCAGGACACTTGGCTAGGTTACATTCTATTTGTGTATAGTTACTGTCAAAGACGTTGAAATAAAATTTATTATATTAACTTAAAACTCCATCATTGAGTTTGAATTATTATTTTTTGTATTATATTTTTTGGGGGTTTACTCAGCCATTAGGTCTTTTTGTTTTTCTTATAAGTACAAGTGTGGATAGGTAAGTGTCGAGAGGTATTTACAAATGTAACTTAGACTATCTATTTTGTCTTTGCACTCCTATGGACAATTTGTATTTCTTTTAAGTGTTATCTATGATCTTTATCTATTCGCTTTGCATTCCTATTCTCTGTAATTGTTCATTATTCTATCAACTCCAATGCCTTTGTTAAAATTTATTTTAGTTTTATAATATTGTTATTTAATTTATAGTTATAATTTAATTCTTTCTCATGAACCGATTCGACCTCATTTACAATAGAATTCCCAACATTTTCTTTTAACTTTGTATAAGTGTCTTTATTTTCTTGGATCATGTCAAAAATAAATAGATTTAGTAAATTATCTCTAATTAATTTCACCTTCTCACAATATTATCGAGTTAATTTAATGTATTTATATTCACCGATACTAATCTTTACTTCTATAACTAACTTTTGAATATTACTATCACTTTTTGTGATGACTTAAGACTTCTTGTGTTTACTTTTTGGGATATATAACTTTATTTGATGACTATTATCACGCTATTACTTTTGCTTATGACTATTGTGTTCAAATTAAGCTTTTTGTTAGATCTAAATTTATACCGTTGGTGTACACAAAACAAATTTTAAACAGGTTTCCTTTTACGCTTTACAATTTACTTTTAAATGTATCGCCTTTATGTCCATCTCCTGACCGCATCTTCCATAACGATTGAAGTGTGTGCCCCGTCCATCGGACGGGTCACCGCACTAGTGTATGTAAAATTAAAATGCTAATTGTATTTGATGATGTTTGCCTAACAAAATTTCACATATGTACGTTCAGTATCTTAATCTATTGATAATGTATAATTGGGATTCGATGATTAAAACTAGTAATAACAATAATAATCAAATTATGGAACAATAAGATTAAGAACTGAACATCAATTTCAACGAGAAAAGCATTTCAGGCAGGCAAACGAAGGAGCCAGATGGTGTTACCTTGAAGGCTACACATAATCGCTGATTGAATTGAGAATGGCTTTTGAAGTGTTGTCTCTCAAGTCTCAATCATCAGAACACATGTAGATTGATGAGAAATGCTACCATCACTCACTCAATCACTCTCTTTTAAACACTCTCCTTAAAAAATGGGCAGTTTTAATTAGCACAAATAGTGACAATCTAATAGTGAACCAATTCAATAGCAGCAATATACAGGAAAAATAAATGGATCTTTGCAATTGGTATTTCACTAATTGATGAAAAGGAAATACACTGAATTCGTCAGAGTTTTTCTTCCTTCTCGATCCTCAACTTTCTTCAAAATTCTCTCATAACAACCCTTTGCTTCTTCTCTGATCAAGGGAGGACACATGAGGTCTCATATCACAAACTTAACAGCTCAAAAATTTCAACTAAGAAGCTTTCTTCAGCTAGTTTTCCATCCTTCAGAAAATTTAGTACAAAACTTTGCAGGACACCAGCTTCGAATCTGACAAAAAAAAAAGGTGGAGCTTCACTACCACCACCACCCATCGTCGTCGTCATATAAGAACGGAAGATGGAGCTTCACCGCCACCACCACTCATCGTCGTTGCTGCCGGTATAAGAAAGGAAGATGGATCTCAGCCACCACTATCGTCACTGCCGCCATAAGAAAAGAAAATGGAGCTTAGCCACCACTACCACACATCTCCGTCGTTTCAGCCATAAGAAAGGAAGCTTGATTGAGCTTAGGTGAGTGCGCAAGGAAAGAGGGGGAACTGAAACGTTGATAATAAAAAAAAATTAAAAAGTGTTTTATGAGTGACTTGAATAACCGGTTACAAGTAAAGTCACTTAAAAACGGGTGACGTGGCAATAAAAAGGAAAGTGTTTAAAAGAGAGTGATAGAGTGAGTGATGATAGCATTTCTCGTAGATTGATTAATCGGGAAAGTGGTGATTATTGGGAATTCAAGAGGAATAGAAAGAAGGAAGCTAGGTTGACAACCCGTTTCCCCTACCCGTTTACAAAATTACCCCCTTGACTCATATATTTTCCCTCCTATGATGCTATTTGGTACGATGATAATAAAGTTACGAAAGGTACGATGCTACTTGGATGGACTTGTGTATGCAATCCACCACCACAACAACATCAGTCTGTACCACCATGTTGGAGAGACCAATGGTTTGTTTGGTATATGAAAGAAAAATAGAGGTAAAGAAAGAGAAAAGAAAGGAAGGAAAATAAGTAGAAAATAAGATGATTATTGAGTGGTTTGGTTTGAGAGAAAATGAAAGGAAAAGGTGAGAGGAAATAAAGAGTATATTTATAAAAAGACATAAATACCCTTTAGTATAAATGAGATATGATAAAAAAAATAAAAATAGTAAAAAATAGAAAATAAAGATATTATTAAAATTCAAGATAAATTAAAAATATTTGTTTAAAATGAAAAATAAACTAATTTTTTATAAGTTCAAAACATTTATTTTATATTTTAAATTTATTTTTAATGAATAAAAGAAATAGGGTCATTATAGTATATTTAGTCTAAAAATAGAGCATGTGTCAATTTTCTCTCCAATTTGAGGAGAAAAGTTTTCAGAGTGGTACCCACACTTTTTTCTCCTTTCCCTCACTAATCTTTCCATACCAAACTGTGGAAAAGTTCTTGAATTTTGTGTTTTCTTACCTTTCCTTTCTTTTCCCTCCCTTTTCATGTCTACCAAACATACTGCAAGTTCCATTGTTCTTTCCAAAAATCCACCATCTTCCCTTCCCCATTTTCAGCTTGACCGAAAATGAGAACCAATGAGGTGTTGCAGAATTTTCTCCATCAATCTCATTAATATACCAACCGGACCATATAATTTATCCAACAACGTTTTCCATTCACTCTCCTTCTCGGTTAACAACCTCCACTTCCACTTTCCGAGCAACAATAGATTGAATAACTCCATGTTCTTAATTCCCAATCCACCATATTCCTTTGGAGTACATATTTTGGACCAGCCTATCCACGCCATTTTCCTTTCTCTACTTGTTCCACCCCACAAAAAATTCCGTTGAATTTGAATCAACTCCTTTAGAACCTTCTTTGGAACTTTGAAAAATGAGAAGAAATACAAAGGTAAACTTGCAAGCACCGAATTTGTAAGTGTAATTCTTCCACCCATCGACAATTGCCTACTTCTCCAAGAAGATAACCTATCTCGTAGCTTTTTGATCACCGGTCTCCATGTGGCACTCATCCTTGGATTTGAACCAATAGGTATCCCAAGGAAATTAAATAGAATGTCCCCTTTTTTACAATAAAGGAACCGCGTAGCTCTATCCACCTCCTCCTCAACCACATTCACTCCCACTAGGCAACTCTTATTAAAGTTCACTTTTAGCCCCGATACCATCTCAAAAATTCTAAGCACCGCCTTTACACTCCAAAGATTTCCTCTTGTACCTTTGCACATTAATAAGGTATTATCCGCATATTGTAAAATAGGATACTCAACTACCGGATTCACCACCTCCAAGAAACCTTTCTCCACACAAGCTCCAACCAGCCCCGAAAGCCCTTCGGATGCAATTAAAACTAAAAAAGGGGCGAGTGGATCCCCTTGCCTAAGACCCTTCTCCATAGGGAATTCCACCGTCGGGCTTCCATTGACCAACACCGAAACCGAACCATTGCACACACATGCCCTCATCCAACTTCTCCATTTATCATTAAATCCCAATCTTACCATCATGTACTCTAAGTAACTCCAACTCACCGAATCGTAAGCCTTCTCAAAGTCTACTTTAAACAAGTACATCGACCATCTCTTCTTTATCACGTTAATCACTTCGTTCACCACCAACACCCCATCAAGGATTTGTCTACCTTTGAGAAACGCGAATTGACCTTTGGATATAACTTTGTCTAGTACCTCTTTGAGCCTAGCTGCCAATACCTTGGCAATTATTTTGTATATGCAACCAATGAGGGAGATTGGCCTAAAATCATTACATGCTTGCATTTAATTTGCATGGTATGTTATATTGTTTTTTTTAGGCAAGTGGGGGGTTCCTTTTTTCTTTATAATTATAAATATAGAAGAGGAATTTGGAATGGAGCATAGTGAAGAGTGACAGTTTGGCAGGAACAAATGCAAGCTACTTTGATACTCCTACCTACTATACTACTTTACTACTGCAACAATCTCTTTGGACTCATATATAAGCAACAAACTACTTTTTTGATTCATTGAAAAAATGATGTATCTAGACTATATGTCGTCCAGATACATCACTTTTTCAATGAATCTAAAAAGTCATTTGTTGCTTATATATGAGTCCGGAGGGAGCACCTACTACTATACTACTTTGATAGCAACAAACGCAAGATACTATACTTTGACAGATTGGTCATACACTTTATCAGCAACTGTCCCTATTTCCTCACTCCTCTCATTTCCTGTCAGCGGTGCAAATAATTATCAACAGTGAAATTAAATGCAAATTGTTCTCCTACAGTGCAAATAATTATCAACAGAATCATCTACCTCATTGACAGTGAGGTTCGGCCGGCCGTGCTCCGAACCTAATAAAAAACAGTTTTAAGGAGGTTGTCTTTGAAAATAACACACTCGGTGCAGTGAAATCTGAACCGGTTCGGCCAAGCGTGCGCCGAACCGTACTTATGTTTAAAAAAAATAAAAATCACAGGTTTCATTAAGGGCGTCTAGGTCTTTTCACCCCATAAAGGGGGTTCTAGTGAGTAGCTAGGGGGTTGTACGAAGTATGGGCCTTTTTGATGGCCTGTAGTTTGGCCTGTTTATCTAAATAGGTTTATAAAAAATCTTAACCTTATCTATTTAGAAAAAAGTCTGGAAAAGCCTGGACCTGATATAGGCTGGGCAGTAGGCCCTTGTAGGCCGACCTGACCTATTTCCACCACTAGTACAAAATCTGCTTTAAGAAGCACTATTAGGAGTCGGTTGTTTAAGGAACCGATTCCAAATGCATACACGGTGGCAATTTTGCAATTAAACGGAAGTTTTAGAGATTTTTGACACATATGGAATCGGTTATTTAAGGAACCGATTCATAATGTATCTGGAGATATGTTGCACCCGAAAAATCCGGTTTGGGTTTCTCAATGTACAACGTGGAAAAATTTTGAAGTCGCCACCAATATTTTAATTTTAAGACCAAAACATTAAAAAAATGTCTTTTGAACAAGACGGATGGTCTTTCGAAAACTAGAGATATGGGTTCGGGGGTCGATTACGTGCGGGGAAGGTGTTAGCACCCCACGCGTCCTCTCTACTGAGAGGGAACCTTTAATTAAGTGTGTGGTTTTAACGTTTGATTTGAAAAATACCTGGATTTGCCTATTTATTTCTTATTTGAAGGCAAATGGGAAAATTTAATGAAGATTTAATTTTTTGCGCTTGACGAGAGTTGGCCTCTCGCTCCTACGTATCTCTGGGTGCGATGGAGAATTCAAAGCTACGTAGTTCTTGTTCTTTATATTTTTTTGAAAGTGTGCTTGACGGGACATGAACCCGGTCCTACGTATCCCCACTGTGATGAGGAATCAAAGCTACGTAGTTCTCGTGGTCCTGAAAAAGGTTTTTGTTTTTTAATCTTTTTAGAATTTTTCGAAAAGGGGTTGAGCGTTCGCGATGACCAAACAACAGCGGTTTAGAGTGGCCACGCTACTAACTCTTTTTGAAAATGGGATCGTCACCAACAATCAAACGGCAACGGCGCGAGTGACTATTGATGACAACCGGTTTTTACTTTAAGCACCGAAAAGGTTTTCGCAATTGAAGGGGAACGTTTGTGCAGACCAAACAACAACGGTTTAGAGTGGCCACACTACTAGCTCCCACGGGAATTAAATTATCACTCACAATCAAACGGCAACGCGCAAGTGATCATCATCGGTGACAATTAGTTTTGATTTTGATGTTTGAAAATATTTTTTTTTTTTGAAAAAGTGTTTTCGTTGGTTTGAATTGGCGAACGTCGTGATAAAAGGAATGCACAATTGGGATGGAGCGTTCGCGATGACCAAACAACAACGGTTTAGAGTGGTCATACTACTAACTCTTTTGAAAATGAAATTATCATTAACAACCAAACGGCAACGGCGCGAGTGATCGTTAATGATAATCGGTTTTGCTTTTGATTCGAGTATTCGCGACGACCAAACAACAACGGTTTAGAGTGGTCGCGCTACTAACTCATTCGAAAAACCAAAGTCGTTACTAACGATATGACCATTAGCAAGAAATTATTTTTGTGGAGAGTTTGGTTGTTCGAAAAGGAATTGTTTGAAGGAGGAGATTAGTAGAAATGGGGTGTTATTTAGCTGCTGGGTGTTATATTAATAAACAGAGGTGTAGTTAGTTGCAGGAGGTCGTGTTATTAAACAAGGGGTGCGAATAAACAAGCCCAGCATTTGTTTTGGGGCCCAGTCTGCTAGAATGGGCTTGCAATGGGGGTGTGTGCGAATCAAAATATGGGTGTATATAGTAATCTGAGATAAAACGAATTTAATGAAAAAAAAACAACAAAAACAAAATATTAAAATGAAAGGCAGGATATATAACACGTTCTAATTAAGGGAAACCTAGATCCCCCTTTTCCCTTCATCTTCCAGCCGATCCATCTTCAACAAAGAGAGAGAGAGAGAGAGAGAGAGAAGGAGGTACCGCGAGAGAGAGAAGAAGAACGGAACGGAGAGAAACGCGACGGCGGTGGTGCGGTGGTGGCAGTGACGCGAGACGACGGCGAAGGGGTGAGATGGTGGTGGTTTGCGACGGCGTGCGACGGAGAGAGAGAGAGAGAGAGGCGGTGGTTTGCGACGGCGTGCGACGGAGAGAGAGAGAGAGAGGCGGTGGTTTTTGGTTCTGTGGGTAGTGGTTCTGTGAGTGTTAGGTTCTGTGAGGGTCTGATGGTGATGTGGTGGTTTGGCTCACGGTGGTGGCGGCGTAGGCACGGCGGAGACAACCGTACAGTAAGTTTCTATTTTTTTCACTTCTTCTCCTTTTCTTTGCTCTGTGTGTGGTGTTCTCTGTGTGTTCCTCCTCCCTTTCAGTTATCTCTGAAGCTTGATTTTCGTTTTCTTCCTTCTTGGTTCAGTGGTTCAGTGTCTGTGTTTAAGGTTTTCTGTTGTTGCCGTAACTGTGTTTGTGTTGTGTATGTGCATCTTTGTGTTCTGGTTGCTGTGTTGGTATTTCTCAGTTTGTGTTTTTGTGTTTTGTTTTTGGTTCTCTCACGTATCTCTCCCCCTTTCATCTGTGTTGAAAGCTTAATTTATAGAGGGATTTCCTTTGAATGTTGTTGTGTGCTGTCTATTTTGATTCAGCTTCTCTGTTATGCATTTTTTAAGGTGTTTCACGTTTTATGCTTAAAGTTTGCTTGTGGTTGTGTTTTTCTATCCCAAACCTCTGTTACATACACTAATTTAGCCTATGTTTTGCTTGACTCTTGATGCGAGGCATTAGCATTGCAAATGACTAGTTCTTTGATGGGTTATTTGCGAGAGGCTTGTTGGTCAAGAGCCACAAATGGTAAAAAAAATCTGAGCAAGTTTAGGAGTACACTGTTTCAAGCTCTATATGAAAGGGAAGGCTTCACGTGAGGCAGTGAAGGATAAAGCAATCTGCCTAAAATTTTTAATTTTGTTGTAAAGCTTTAGTTTTGGATTTTGTGTTTATTTCTTTGTGTAATTAAATTCTAATCTTATATTGAACTTCAATGGATATTAATACTAATACCCAATTATTTCTAGACTGAGTTTTTCTTGCAATTAAATAAAAAAGAGTAAGTTCTACTAATAACAACATAAACGACACGAAATTATTAACGACCATAAAACAATATATTCTTGATCGCTAACAACCTACACGACGCAAGATTGCTAACGACTACGAAACCTTTTAAATTCGACTCTCGTATGACAAACGATATACTTTCGAAAATAGAGAAATATCGATTAGAATCAAACGTTCACAACCATACATTTTTATTTGATTTTCAAATTGGGCGGACAAAATTGGGGTATTACAGCTGCCCCTCTTTATTTCACATTTTGCCAAGAAATATGAATTGGTCTTTCCATATTTGCTGGTAAAATGGAAATAAAGATATAGAAATAATACTAATTTTGTCCGCTTCAGAAAATTTTGAATTCTCTTTTTGTTATTTTCCTTTTGAGAAAGGGGGTTAACGCTCGTCGCATTAACGGGAAAGCAGTAAATTGGGAAAGACGGTAAATTGGAAAAAAGCGGTAAATTGGGAATTCGGAGGTCGCCTAAAAACCTTCTAACGGACTCTTGTCGAGTCCGAGCTTTGGGGGTGGCCTTTTCGAGCGGCCGATCAATATCAGGTCCGAATCGATTTGATCAAAGGATTTACGCTATGCCTTAGGCTGACACAACTAATCCGAAGGACTTAACGAAGTCTGATGGATCCATCGCGTGCTCGTACACGATGTTGTGATCTGTGGAAGGAGTTCACTAACTCTGGGTGGATGGAGTTCACTAACTCTGGGTTGATGGAGTTCACTAACTCTGGGTTGATGGAGTTCACTAACTCTGGGCTGATGGAGTTTACTAACTCGGTGCTGATGGAGTTTACTAACTCGGTGCTGATGCACTTGAGTATTTGGATGTACATGAATGCAATGATTGATTTTGGTGAGATGCTTTTTCTGTTTTGTCTATATCTGATGAATGCAAGGCATGAGTTTCTTTTTCTGTTTTTTTTTTGAATGGACGTCAGCCTTCGGCCAACAAAAGCAGAAAATAAGCTTAGTGTCGACCACTCGATAAGCTAATAAAGCGATAAATGAATTGTCAACCCTCGAGAAGCCAACACAACAGAAAATAGATTGGTGCCAACCTCGGGCAAACAAAAAGTGGGAAATAAAGCGAGAAAGAAAGCGATAAAGAAAGTTAAAAAAAGAAGGTACCGCCCGCGAGAAGCCGATCATCGAGGTCGCTTAAAGCCTTTTAACGAATCACGAACGATCCGAGTTTGCACTTGGGCATGGTGGTCTTCAAGCGGCACCGGGGACAATATCAAGTCTAGATCTCGATACTTCCTTAGATGCGCCATGTCTTAGGCCAACACGGCTATCCTTTTCGATTTGGACCCAATGGGGTCGAAGGACTTACCCGCAATTTCGAATACGAGGTGAAGTCTCGCTTTTGAAGGGGACGCTTGGGTCTGAAGGGGATTCACGAATCCTCGTTGATTGGTTGATTGAAATAGCCAATCTTTCTTTGCATTGGATTGAAGTACCGCATACGTCGGTTGATGCAAGGAATGATGCATGGAATATGGGTGCATGCTAAGCAAGGGCATGTTATGCAAGTGCGTGCAATGCTACGACGGTGTAATGATGAATGTGATGGAACACTCCACGAAGCTTTTCTTTTCGTAGTGCTTTTTTTTCTTGATCACCTTCTTTTCTCGATCGTTTGTTTTTCTTTGCTTGTTTTATTTTGTTTTTTATGAATTGCGAATATGTGAATGTAGTGCTTTGATGTTTGATGCAGAGATTGATACTTGTAATGCAAGTGTGCGATGCAATGACAATGATTCATGTTTTGATGAATGGAATGCTCTTGTTTTATTTTCTGCTCATTTCATTTTTTTCTTTTCATGAAATGTGGGTATGCGAATGCAATGTTTCGATGAGTGGCATGAAGAAATGAACGATGATGGAATGACGAATGACATGGGAAGTCTTTGTGTTGCCTTACATGTAATGCTTTGATGCAAGGATTTTGGTTCTTTCCCTTTTATGAAATGCAAACACTAATATGATGCAAATGCAATGACATGGGATGACGTGTTTGCTTTTTCTTTCTTTATGATGCAATGCTTTGATGCTTGATGGCATGAGATGGAAGATTTTTGCTTTTATCCGTTGCTTCCTTTTTTGTTGCCTTTCATGAAATGATGATGTCGGCACGATGCAAATGGGACACTATGATAAACAAAATGGAACGCCTAAATGCATGAGGCGAAAAATAAGATATGAATGATTGGGGTACTTAAGCATTTTTGTGATGATGAGATGCAAGACTTTGAATGCAAGGTGAGATGATTATTGACCATTCTATTGAAAAAATTGAATTTGATTCAAACTCCGGTGTTCTCAAGGTTTTTATTTACAAACAAGCTCACTTGTTTTCTCTTCCTTCCAATGACGACTGAACCTTAGATATCGCATGACTAACTTGTGTTTCTCTCTTTGAAGCATTGTCTAGTAAGCATGCATAGGAGTGCAAATGTGAATGAATGAGTCACTAGCTTGGCATTGGTTTAGGGCATGGACATTTATGGCAAGTGAAGGAATGATGCAGGACATGGTTATTGCAGAAGCTCATGAGGATCAAGTGATACAATATTGCCCCAATTCAGGTCTTTGATGAGTGAATAGCTTGCCCCGCCTCTAGTGGTGACCACAACTAGGGGTGTAGAAGGTGATGAATTGGGAACACTTGGCTCTTGGGATGAAAGGTGGAGTGAAAGGGGTTTTGTCTCAACCCACGAGTTTGGTGTTGCCACTAGTCATGACGAGACAAAGTTGCCCCAATTAGAACGACTAGGCCTTGTTTAGGATAGTGAGTTGAGAGATTGCCCGGTGAGGTTTTATGGGAACGAATGAGGTGAAGGAATGGGAATTCACTTGCCCCACTTTGGAATGACATTTCAAAGCGGTTTCTTTGAGTGAGGTTGTGAAAGGTGACAAAGTTATGGTGACGGTTATGAACAGATGGTGGTATGTGAATGGGATAGACGATGAACAGATCTCCCCATGGTTGAGTGGAGTGAGAGGTGAAGGAAATGCCCCCTAGTACACACTTTTGGTTCTCTTTAAGAACAACTCAAATGCAATGAAAGTTTTGACTTTTTGGTATGAGGAGAGGCTCCACTTGGTGACCACTAAACCTTGTTTTAATGCAACATGAGTGCATCTTGGAGTGCAAGTCCTTCTTTGATTGTTTGTTTGTTTGTTTGTTTGTTTTTTTTTGAGCAGCTTTCTTTTTTCTGCTTGTTTGTTTTTTCTTTTTGAGCAAACACGTCGTAAATGGATAAACTTATTTGTCCTAAGATTAAAACTTGAGAAAACGAAAGCAATCAGTCATTGATCGGAATGGACTTCTTAGGGTTGTGATGTGGAGAAGGGGATGATTGAGCTTAATGAAGTGTTTGGGGTTGGTGGGGAGAATGGGTCTTGTTTGGTTTTGGCCGATGGTCAATGGTTTATGGTTATTAGGTTTGGTGAGGTGCTTGGGGATTTATTAGGACAAGTTTGTGTTTCATGGTAGAATGGCTGAGGGTTTATGGAGGGTAAGATGTTGAGGCCAAAGAAAATGTTTGCGGTCTTTATGAAAGGAGAGGTGATTATACACAACAAAGTGTTGGAAAGTTTATGGAGACAAGGATCTCTGGTGTTTCATGGTGAGATATATCAGCTCAAAATTTGTACTTCTTTTGTTTCTCTTTTTTCTTGGTCTTTTTTTTTTTTTTTTTTGAGATTTTCATTTTTTGAATATTTTTTTTTGACTGTGTTATTTTCCTTTTGACCTCTTTCTTTTCTTTAGACCTGGGTGAGCTGATAAAGATGATATACCATTTTCGATGTAGAATTGATCCTTGTCTAGAGTGGTGGAGATATCTTGGGACTTTCTTGACTTAAGGTGGGTAGGAGGGGGATTTTTTCCTTCTCTTTGGGATTTTCTTGGCTTAAGGTGCGCAGGAAAGGGAATTTTTGGATTTTGGATTTTCTTGAGGTTGTGGGGAGATGGCCAAACTTCATTTCAAATTCCGATTGCTTATTTTTCGTACAACCCGACAACAATTTATCTATCTACATGCGTTTGCTCTTTTCCTTGCATTTTCTTTTATGCCCTAATTTTTGCTGGACCGCTCTTCATGAGTTTTCAATCCACCAGGCGCTCCTTTTTGCCTAGGCTGCCCTCTGCGGGTTTTCAACCTAGCGAGCTTGTTCTTCTCATTTATCTCTTCTTTTTTCTTTATTTTTTTTTTGGAAAGACTTGCACTAAAGGAATATAATGTCGATAAAGAAAGTTAGTGATCACAGAATTGCCCCAGCATGGCGGACTTAGAGTGTTAGTGAGAATGAACCAAAAAGTCAAGTATATGTATCGATGGGAGAAAAATATGCGCTTTAGGGGTGGACGGGGCGGGATTAGACTTGGATGGGGAATGATGATAAATGAAGGGAATTGACTGACTCAAACAAGAGAAACTACACGTGGCATGCATACTTGCTAGAAGAACGCTTCACAGAGAGTTAACCATGATATAAAAACTTTTAATAAAGCTGTTTGAGTCTTTTATCATGGAATGGATGAGATGCAATGCTTTTTTGAAGGAAATACAGATGAGTTATTGATGTGAAAAACTGAGGGCCTCGGAACACCTTGAGTTTGCAAATGAGCGAGGATAAACTTTTTCAAAAAGGATTATTGTTTTGCAAGAACGTCTCGTTTCTCATCACAACTTTTATTTTATGCAATGAATGAATGAACAAATTATGATATGCAAGTATGATGCAAATGCGTGAAGAATGACCACCCGACAAGTGTGGCTTATTCTATATAATTTTGTTGTTTTTAATGCAAGACAAAATATGGAATGTCAATGCGAATGATGCAAGAATGATGCCCCCTTTTTTTCAAAATGAATTTTTTGATTTTTAGTTTTTAGAGGCGAGACAAGATACGAAATGCCAATGCCCCTTTTTTGAATGATGAGAGATGCAAGAATGTTGATATGAGGCAAGCGATTGTCGTTACTCTCGAGAGTAACTCGCATGAAACATTGAGTGGATCTCGACTCAATACTTCACACAATATCTTCAAACGTTTGGACAATTAGTTGACTCAATTTAATTTCCTACTTGAAAATAAAACACGTGTGGTGGGTCAAAGTGTGTCGACATCGTGAGTAACATCTCAAATTTGTAGTCGACAAACAAATTTGAGATATTACCCTTCATCGTTCAAAAGTACACTTCTACCCATTAAGCCATCACATGAGGAAATTTTTCTTTGTCTTGAAAGGATGCATGCAGGAGAAATGATGTATTCGAACAAAGTGATGAGGTTAATGAAATGATGCATGAGTGCCACATTGACGCGATGTCGCATTATTTGATGATGATTTTTGTACATGCCCGGATGAATGTGATGCTTATGCAATGCGGATGATAATTGCTTCTTGTTTTATTTTGTTTTTATGCAATGAAATGAAATGCATGATACTCACAATTACTTTCCTAATGCATGAGAGATATTGAATGGAGATGCATGTGAAATGAGGCGTTAATGTTTATTTTTGATTTGCGATACGAGAAAAGTATTAATGCGATGATGTGATATGAATGGACGACGGAATGAGTGGGTGAATGAATAAACGAATGTGCATTTTGGATGAGGATGCCAGAAGCGCATCACTTGATGATTTTTCATGATTATGAGCGAATGAAATACCATAGGGATGATAACTATTTTTCAAAAATTTGTTTTATGTAATGTATGATGCCATGATGCAAAGTGCGGATGATGATGTTTCATGCATATGCCGATTAGGGCAACATCTCTATTGGGCGTTAATTCAAGTTGTTTTTTCTTTTTCTTTTTTGGAAAATGCGGGCCGTACGTGGCTTCATATGGACCTAGTGAGAGAAAGGCTACAACAGCAACTCTTTTTTTTTTTTTTTAAAAATAAATAAAAAATAAAGTGGTTCATATGTCACTTCGTACGGACCGGCAAAAGAAAGGCTACAACGGCAACTCTTTCTCTATTTTCTCTTTTTTTTTTTTTTTTTTTTTTTTGAAAAATCTCCTTTTCTCTTTTTTTGAAGGCATGCCTAGATTACAATGCAACACACAATTTGGTATGCCCCTTGTGTCCTACGAAGGCGGGGACCTAAGTTCTAGGACATCTCAAATGTTCCTCCCATGTGGGTTCTAGTCACTTCCTCACTGAGTTACAGAGCTAATTCTCTCCCACAATAGCACCCACAACGATGGGCGCCACGGTGTGAGGCATCATGAAAGAGCATACTCTGTTTGAAACTTTCGTGAGAGTCGAAGGACAACGGTCCAATTGCGATCCACTACTCATTTCCACTCTCCTAAGTTTTGTCGGACCTTGGGTTTTAGGCCCTCTCAAAGCACGATAAGCATAAGGTGTGTGCGTGTGTGTAGCGAGGACATATCGCCTAAAACTACCCACATATACCCCCACTGCGAAGGAAAACCTGAGCAGTCAGGACAATAGCAAGTAATAACATGTCGTCTACTCTAGGGTTCAATATCAAATAAGCTAGCCTAGGGTTTCAACAACAATCAAGTGCATTGCTTACCTCAAGAAGGGAGCCAAGAAGAAGGGATCATGATAGAATTGGGGAGAAATGCATGAGCTTACCTTGAAGAAAGGGAGCAAAGAAGAAGGGAACATGATCGGGATTGGGAAATGCATGAGGGAACTAAGCATTTAAGCAAAGAAGTAACTATCTATTACTTTAAACAAGCAAAACGTGAAGAAGCATGCACATGAATGCAACATGCTTATGAAACAGAAGAAGAATGGAGGCAAAGCAAGATATTCAAATCAATCACACAAACCACACACTTAATTAATTAGGCTTGACCCACTTTTGAAGAAAATGTTTTTTTAGTCCCCAGTGAAGTCGCCAGCTGTTGCACCCGAAAAATCCGGTTTGGGTTTCTCAATGTACAACGTGGAAAAATTTTGAAGCCGCCACCAATATTTTAATTTTAAGACCAAAACATTAAAAAAATGTCTTTTGAACAAGGCGGATGGTCTTTCGAAAACTAGAGATATGGGTTCGGGGGTCGATTACGTGCGGGGAAGGTGTTAGCACCCCACGCGTCCTCTCTACTGAGAGGGAACCTTTAATTAAGTGTGTGGTTTTAACGTTTGATTTGAAAAATACCTGGATTTGCCTATTTATTTCTTATTTGAAGGCAAATGGGAAAATTTAATGAAGATTTAATTTTTGCAAGCAGCGAGAGTTGGCCTCTCGCTCCTACGTATCTCGGGTGCGATGGAGAATTCAAAGCTACGTAGTTCTTGTTCTTTATATTTTTTTGAAAGTGTGCTTGACGGGACATGAACCCGGGCCCTACGTATCCCCACCGTGATGAGGAATCAAAGCTACGTAGTTCTCGTGGTCTGAAAAAGGTTTTTGTTTTTAATCTTTTTAGAATTTTTCGAAAAGGGTTGAGCGTTCGCGATGACCAAACAACACGGGTTTAGAGTGGCCACGCTACTAACTCTTTTGAAAATGGGATCGTCACCAACAATCAAAGCAAGCGGCGGCGCGAGTGACTATTGATGACAACCGGTTTTACTTTAAGCACCGAAAAGGTTTTCGCAATTGAAGGGGAACGTTTGTGCGGACCAAACAACAAGCGGTTTAGAGTGGCCACACTACTAGCTCCCACGGGAATTAAATTATCACTCACAATCAAACGGCAAGAGCGGCGCGAGTGGTGATCATCGGTGACAATTAGTTTTGATTTTGATGTTTGAAAATATTTGTTTTTTTTTGAAAAAGTGTTTTCGTTGGTTTGAATTGGCGAGAACGCCGTGATAAAAGGAATGCACAATTGGGATGGAGGGCGTTCGCGATGACCAAACAACAACGGTTTAGAGTGGTCATACTACTAACTCTTTTGAAAATGAAATTATCATTAACAACCAAGCGCAAGCGGCGCGAGTGATCGTTAATGATAATCGGTTTTGCTTTTGATTCGAGTATTCGCGACGACCAAACAACAACGGTTTAGAGTGGTCGCGCGCTACTAACTCATTCGAAAAACCAAAGTCGTTACTAACGATATGACCATTAGCAAGAAATTATTTTTGTGGAGAGTTTGGTTGTTCGAAAAGGAATTGTTTGAAGGAGGAGATTAGTAGAAATGGGGTGTTATTTAGTCACTGGGTGTTATATTAATAAACAGAGGTGTAGTTAGTTGCGAGGAGGTCGTGTTATTAAACAAGGGTGCGAATAAACAAGCCCAAACATTTGTTTTGGGGCCCATGCGCTAGAATGGGCTTGCAATGGGGTGTGTGCGAATCAAAATATGGGTGTATATAGTAACTGAGATAAAAGCGAATTTAATGAAAAAAAAACAACAAAAACAAAATATTAAAATGAAAGCGAGGATATATAACACGTTCTAATTAAGGGAAACCTAGATCCCCCTTTTCCCTTCATCTTCCAGCCGATCCATCTTCAACAAAGAGAGAGAGAGAGAGAGAGAGAGAGAGAGAAGGAGGTACCGCGAGAGAGAGAAGAAGAACGGAACGGAGAGAAACGCGACGGCGGTGGTGCGGTGGTGGCAGTGACGCGAGACGACGGCGAAGGGGTGAGATGGTGGTGGTTTTGCGGCGGCGTGCGCGCGGAGAGAGAGAGAGAGAGAGAGGCGGTGGTTTGCGACGGCGTGCGACGGAGAGAGAGAGAGAGGCGGTGGTTTTTGGTTCTGTGGGTAGTGGTTCTGTGAGTGTTAGGTTCTGTGAGGGTCTGATGGTGATGTGGTGGTTTGGCTCACGGTGGTGGCGGCGTAGGCACGGCGGAGACAACCGTACAGTAAGTTTCTATTTTTTTCACTTCTTCTCCTTTTCTTTGCTCTCGTGTGTGGTGTTCTCTGTGTGTTCCTCCTCCCTTCGATTATCTCACGAAGCTTGATTTTCGTTTTCTTCCTTCTTGGTTCGGTGGTTCGATTATCCGTGTTTAAGGTTTTTCGTTGTTGCCGTGAATCGTGTTTGTGTTGTGTATGTGCATCTTTGTGTTCAGTTCTTTGTGTTGGTATTTCTCAGTTTGTGTTTTTGTGTTTTGTTTTTTGGTTCTCTGCGTATCTCTCCCCCCCTTTCATCTGTGTTGAAAGCTTAATTTATAGAGGGATTTCCTTTGAATGTTGTTGTGTGCTGTCTATTTTGATTCAGCTTCTCTGTTATGCATTTTTTAAGGTGTTTCACGTTTTATGCTTAAAGTTTGCTTGTGGTTGTGTTTTTCTATCCCAAACCTCTGTTACATACACTAATTTAGCCTATGTTTTGCTTGACTCTTGATGCGAGGCATTGCATTAGTCGTTGCACTAGTTCTTTGATGGGTTATTGCAGAGGCTTGTTGGTCAAGAGCCACAAATGGTAAAAAAAATCTGAGCAAGTTTAGGAGTACACTGTTTCAAGCTCTATATGAAAGGGAAGGCTTCACGTGAGGCAGTGAAGGATAAAGCAATCTGCCTAAAATTTTTAATTTTGTTGTAAAGCTTTAGTTTTGGATTTTGTGTTTATTTCTTTGTGTAATTAAATTCTAATCTTATATTGAACTTCAATGGATATTAATACTAATACCCAATTATTTCTAGACCTGAGTTTTTCTTGCAATTAAATAAAAAAGAGTAAGTTCTACTAATAACAACATAAACGACACGAAATTATTAACGACCATAAAACAATATATTCTTGATCGCTAACAACCTACACGACGCAAGATTGCTAACGACTACGAAACCTTTTAAATTCGACTCTCGTATGACAAACGATATACTTTCGAAAATAGAGAAATATCGATTAGAATCAAACGTTCACAACCATACATTTTTA
The DNA here is from genome assembly GCA_020916435.1 of Oxytropis ochrocephala. Taxonomy (NCBI): domain Eukaryota; kingdom Viridiplantae; phylum Streptophyta; class Magnoliopsida; order Fabales; family Fabaceae; genus Oxytropis; species Oxytropis ochrocephala. The sequence continues at coordinate 99,508,434 of CM037089.1, forward strand.
TTTGATTTTCAAATTGGGCGGACAAAATTGGGGTATTACAAGATAGACCTTTGGAATCGGTCTTTTATACATAACCGATTCGTAAAGTTATTTTATCAAAAAAAAGGCTAAAAGTTTCACGCGGGCTTTCTCGCGCTCACACTCTCCCTTTCTCACTTTCACGCGGCCTTCATCTCGCTCAATCTCACTTTCACGACTCTCCCTTTCTCACACTCACGCGGCATCGTTGGCGAAGCAAACGTCTCTCTCTTCTCTCTCACGATCGAAACCCTAAACCTGCAGCAAACTCTCTCTTCTCTCTCACGATCGAAACTCTATCTCACGATCGAAACCCAGCGACCCAAACCAGTAAACAAACCAGCAGCTTCGTTCATCACTCTCCACCTCCCTCACTGAGAAACCCAAACGATCGACCCTGAAACCCAGAAACCCAAACGATCGACCCAAAAACCCAAACGACCCAGAAACCAACAACCCAGAAACCAAATGACCCAGAAACCAACATTAAACCAGCAAGCTTCATTCAGATTCTGTAAGTGTGATTTCTCCCAAAACCAACAACGAACCAGCAAGCTTCATTCACTGTGACTCTTCCCGCGTGCGTGGTTGTGGGTTGTTGGTTTCGGTCGTTGATTTCGCCCACTGTGTTGTTGATTTCGCCCAAAACCAACTACTGTAAGTGTGATTTTGTGTTATTTACCTTTCATTTTGTCTCGATTACATTTTAAGTATTTTACTCGATTTTGTTTTAAGTGTTTTTTCATGAATTTTTAGGTTTTTTTCATTCAAATTATGTATGTAACTGTTTTATCTTCAAGTGATGTCAATCATCAGACTATTTAAGAAGATTAGCTACTGAGAATACATGATTAGGTTAGCTCTGGGATTGATATTTTGGCATGATTTGCTAAGTTTTGTCTCTCACATTTGGTTTCACAAGTTCTTTTGTTTATGTTGCAGTAAAAGAGAAAAAATATTGTTTATGGAAAGGTGGTCAGTTTGTTAAGATGATGTAGTAAAAGGTTTCACAAGTTCTTTTGGCATGAATAGGTTATGTTGCAGAAAAAGGTTTCACAAGATATTTCATTGGTTTTTTGGATACCTTCCTTTGGTTTCATACTGACCAATCTAATATTTATTTGACAGGAAATAGAACCAAGTATTTCATTTGCAGCAATAGGGCTAATGGAAATGTTCAACATTGGAGGAGCTGTTGAGCACGTTGAAATTCATAGAGCTTTTGAGAACAAATCAGAACTATATGATGGCAAGGTGGTATCACAATTGACCACTTCTCTTAGTCCTAATAGAACAACAACAACAACCATTGCTTTGAGAGTCAGAGGATGTGGCTTATTGAGCAGAATATGACCTTTCTATGTTTTATTGTGCAGAATGGCTACGAAGTATCATTGCAGATTATGGAGTGCCTTTCATGGTTGATGTGTGGACAGTTTCATCACTCATAGTAACAAGTAAAGTGCCTTCTGGAGTTGCTAGAAGGCTCATTGTACCTCTCGCTTGGGAATCTACATCTTTACATCATTGGACAGTAATCAATGTACTTCATCTTGCATACAGTTACATTCACTAATTTACACGATTGCTTTGATACTTTTGGAAATTGCGACATAACTTCTACTTCGAGGATATGGGAAGGTTTCTCCAACTCATATTTTTCTTTGCTTTCATTCCCGCCTTGATGATTGCGAGGCTTTACTTTTGACCATAGTGTTGCTTCCCAATTGGCACAACAAAAGGTATCTTTGTGGATATTTTGTGATGAAATATATGCTCACGATTGTGAATGCCGATTATCACAGAGATAATTTGGGAGGAGGTACATTTTCTTATTTTAAATTTATGTTGGTGTTGCAACATGGTATTGGCTGGTGTATGTGTCTTTTGGTTCTCATTGTCTTTGAGTTTTTGTATGGACATTTGTAGGTATTTGATAACACAAAAGCATACACTCATGAGGAAATTTTAGAGGGCAAGCGTTGGGCGGAATTCTATATGAAGATTCGTCCGGTGGGAAGTCATTGATTGACTAACAAGTTTGATAGAAGTATTTTGTTATGATTTGAAAGAAACATGCACCTACTTTTAAGTATGAATTGGTGGAATTTTGTATAACTTTGAAGTTTATGAGTTGGTGTAATTTTGTATACTTCAAGTTTATGAATTTCAAGTTTATGAATTGGTGTTTGTGGTTATAGTACTTTTAAGTTTAACGGAAGTTTATGAATTATTATGAGTTATATGTAAATTGGTCAATTGCTGAAATTATATTGGTGAATAGGTGGAAAAAAATTACAAAAAAAAAAAAAAAGGAGGAAGTTGCAAAAAGAGAAAAAAAAACAATAGGAATCGGTTATCTTTATATAACCGATTCATAAAGTAATCTTTGACCAAGCGCCTTATCAAAGTCAATATGAATCGGTTCTTACAGAACCGATTCATAATAACTCATTATGAATCGGTTATATAACCGATTCAAAAACGCCCCTACTTTAGGAATCGCTGCTGCTTGAATCGGCAAATAACCGATTCCAAATGTGCCAAACAACCGATTCAAAATGCCTTTTTTGCACTAGTGCACCCCTATGGAGAGGGGTGGGAAAAAACCCTTAATTGCCCTGTATTCTCATCTCATGAGATTTTGTTATTATTTATTATTAGGCTTAATTAAGTTTTAGTCCCCCTACTTTTACCAACTTACGATTTTGATTTAACAAGAATTTTTTTCACGAATTTAGTCTCCCTGTTTTCACTAACTCACAATTTTAGTCCTCAATAATTTTTCTCACGAATTTAGCCCCCCTATTTTCACCAAGTCACGATTTTAGTCCTCTAAAAATTATTTTCAGAAATTTAGTCCCCCTACTTATCCTACGTGGCTGACAAGCTTGCTTGCCTTGTTAGAATTTAAACATAAAAATTGTTATTATAATTACAAAAATTATTTTTTATTATTATATTTAATGAATAAAAATTTCATCATCTTTCTTCATTTCATACTTCTTTTCCCTTCGCGAACCCAAACCCAACAAACCCAGCATCGTTCCTTCAATAGCAAACCCAATTATTATATTTAATAAATAAAAATTCCTTGAAGGAACGATGTTGGGTTTGGGTTCACGAAGGGAAATGAAGTATATCGAATGAAGAAGAAGATGAAATTTTTATTTATTAAATATAATAATTAAAACAATTTTATAATAAAAACAATTTTTATGTTTAAATTCCAACAAGGCAAACCAGCGTGTTAGCCACGTAGGATAAGTGATTGACAACTCAGCGCCAATTTTGACCAAATTAGAGGGGGACTTCGATTTTACAAATTGGAAAAATAGTGAGACTAAACTCGTGAAAATAGTTCTTGGGGGACTAAAATTGTGAAAATATAGATCAACAAACCCTAAAACAAACAATAATTTAAAAACACAGCGTCTAAAATGAGGAAAGTAGAACCCCCTCAATAGAAAAAGAGGAAGGGTTAGAACCAAAGAGACCACAAATATATTTTTGCACAACAATTCGAGAAAGACATTTCTCACAAACCAACAAAGAGAGGAAGAGAAAATAGAAAAAGTGAAAAACAACATCTGTTTGTACCTTTCTTCTTCTTCCTCCAGAGCAGCAAAAATAGTGAGAGTGACAGGGAGAGAGATGGCGATGACGAGGGAGATGGAGACGGCGGCAGAGAGGAGAGAGCGAGGGAGGGCGACGGTGAGTTTGTGGAGAGAGCGAGCTTTGGCAGAGATAGCCAGGGGAAGAGCGATTGAACCGCTTAGGGTTTTATTTTCAGTGTTGGAGTTTATTCCTGTTTTGAGCGTAGATAGCTAGGGAAAATATTTTTTTGTTTTTAATAAAATGCTGGGAAGTGATTTTAATTGTGAGAAAAAAGGGGGTAGTTTTTCGTTTTGGGAGGGAATTAATAATTAGTTAAATAAAATAGAAACTAAAAAATTGGTCACTATTAGTGACCGAAATATCGGTCTCTAGATTTAGCGACTGAAAAATCGGTCGCTAAACAGAATCTGTCACTAAATCGGTCGCTACAAATCATGTACATTTTTCATCTCAAAAATGGTCTCTAAATCGGTCTCTATAGTGACCAAAGGAAATCGGTCTCTAATTCGGTCACTATTTTCCGTTTTTCTAGTAGTGGGTGAAAATAGAAGGATTAAAATCGCGAAAAAAATTCCTGTGGAACTAAAATTGTGAGTTGGTGAAAATAGGAGAACCAAATTCGTTAAAAAAATTATTAGGGACTAAAATCAAGAGTTGGTTAAAATAGGGGGACCAAAACTTTAATTAAGCCTTATTATTATGATTTCTCATTTTGAATGGATATTTTTTACTACTCATTTTAGATTTATATGTTATGATCCTTCATATGTACGCTTTTTGTATGTATTGTGTTTGTATTTGTATTTATACACATTTGGGTTGAATTTGGATGATCAACATGTGTATATATGGTAGTGGAGGAAATAGTATTACAAGGAATGAAGAAACAACAACTACAAAAGCGTAAAAAGAGGACCTGGAGTGGCTGAACCTGAGAAGATCTTGAGAAAACAAGAGACTATTGATATAACAACAACAACAAATCTTGGAACCCTTCCACAAAAATCATCATCATCATGTTTTATCAACCATTATAATCCTTCAGCATCTTTGAAATCTCATTATCATCAAACTTCTATGCCTTCTTAACATGGTGCTGCATCAAGCAATTTTCCATCTCATCATGCCCCTCCATTAGTCCCTAGATTTCATCACTTAGTTAGGGAGAAGTACTGGTAGTGGATCAGGTGTGTTTGCTCAACAACATGAACTATTTCCATGAATCTCACTTTATGTAAATCCAAATCTAACATTAATGAAGTTATAAGGGATGGATCATAGAAGCCAATCTAAATCTGGCAATCAAAAGAGAAACAATCAGTAGCATCCACCTCCACCACCACTACCACCCTTGGTGAGGTTTTTAGTAATTTTTTATATTCTATTCTAAGTCTATGTTTTGAGTGTGTTTATTTTGTGATTAGGAAAAGATTGCATAGTTGGCAGCACAGGTCCTTATGTCTTGGCGGGAGGTTATTTCTGCTCAACTCAATGCTGAGTAGTATTACTATTTTCTACCTTGCTTTTATGAAGCTACCAATTAGGGTTTGGAAGGAGGTTGTTTCAATATAGAGGGACTTCTTGTGGAGGGTACTTTGGGTGCAAAGAAAATATCTTGGGTAAATTGGTCTGATATCTGTAAGCCTAAAAGTGGTGGTGGACTTGGAGTGAGGGATTGATAAACTCTAATTTAGTGCATTTTTAGAGTTACTTTTGAGTCATTTTTAGAGCAATAATTACCAATTATAAATATCATTGACTTGATTTATTCTTTATTTTGCAGAAAGAAAGAAAATATAAAAAAGAATGGAAAGTCTATTACTAAAGCTACATTGAAGATAAAATTATATATATATATATATATATATATATATATATATATATATATATATATATATATATATATATATATATATATATATATATATATATATTTGGCTGGAAAAGAATTAAGAAAAGGACATGGCCTGATGGAAAAGAATTGTAGGTGGGACTAATATGAATTGGTTGCAACCCTAATAGTCATCACCTATGATATAAATAGTGCCACACCACTTTGAATTGGGGTAGCGCAGCATTATTATAGAATAGAAGTAGCCACACACAGACGCAGACGGAAGGGAGGAAAATGAATTTGGTGCAGATTCTTGTGACTTTGAGAGAGAGCTTTGGAGCAGAAAAATGAGATTGAAGACAAAGATTAAGATTTTCTCTATTTCCGTGTTAATTCTTATCTTTGTAATTTCATGAACCCATTTCTATTTTATTGTTCTTAATTACTATGGATACCTAAATCCTCCTCTAGGGTCTTAGGTGAATCTTGCTTGCTTAGAGATCTTTTCATGTTCTAATTTCTGGTTTGAATTCCTATTTTTATTTTAATTAATATTGTCTTATTGTTTTTATCACATGATTAGGATTAGCTACCCTTTGCATGTTCATAGTCAATTAGTTGATCAGCGACCGTACTGCAATTAGTTGGTGGATCTATAGAATAATTGGGGCTATAATTAGGGCATGACCAAACCATAATTTAGTCTTCCAATCATTCAACCTTTTTGCTCTTTATGCTTTTCCTGAATTTAAATTCTTGCATGACAAAACGAGGGTTAATTTAGGAAAAAGAATATTAATCGCGAATGACCAAACGGATTAATAGGTTTAGTAAAGGGATTGGTAATTAAGTAAAATAAGGGAATTCAGGTAGGATTAGACATGGGAATCGAAACTTGCAAGTGAAACCGTGACCCTAGGGCTCTCACCATTTATTAAACCTTGATTTTAATTCTTGTTATTTATACTTTTTAATTTGTTATTACAACCATCAGATATTTGTTCGTCTAAACAATAGTAAATCTTAAGTAGTTTGGTACTTGCTAATTAATCCTGTGGACACGATAATCTTTTATACTACTTACTGCGAAAAGAGTACACTTGCTCTAAGTGTGTCTTTGACGCAACAGGGATCTTAGGGTTGTCAATGTTAGCCTTTTAGGAAAATGGCGATGGAGGCTTCTCACGTGTGGTAACACCTTTGGAAGCAAGCCATACACTACAACAGAAAATGCTATAGGTAGCGCTTTTTTTGGCCCTTTGGTAGCGCTCATGAGCGCTCTAAATCAGGCGCTCTGTTGCCAAACACCTAAAAAGTAGCGCTCCAAAAGCGCTACCAACGCTTTTTAGACTAAACGCTCCTTATTTTGAGATGCGCTTAGACCAAAGGGAGCGCCTGTTATACAAAGCGCTCATTATTCCTACACTCAAGAGTAGCACTTCTGGGCACAAGCGCTCCTTATCCCGATATGCGCTAGTACCATTGGTAGCGCCTTTTAAACGAAGCGCTACCTATGCCTATTTTTTTTTATTTTTTTTTCTGTTTTTCAGCTATTTATGTTTTTCTCTCTTTTCTAAAACTAATTTTAATTTCCTACCTAATATATCAAATAATTCAATTTTCAGTAGATATAGTCCAAACAATAAATTTATTAGTACTAAAAGTATTCCAATAAATACAATGCAAACAAGCTACATGTAATCAAACTAAAACCTTGCCCAGCCCATTACATAAAAAGAAAACAACATTAAATTTACCAAAAAGTATGCAACAAAATCTAATGAAATAAAGAGTCACAAGTTTGCAATATTTCCTCCACAATCTGCTCTTGATCTGCACTCACTAAGCTTTTATCCTGTGTCAACTCTTTTATAAATTTATCTTCATCTTTAAGTTCACACTAGGCAAGTATCAAGATCCCCAAACCAGAATCAGATATTCATTAATGTGATGCTTAGTCTGTTCTTCAAACTCCCTTCCGTTGAAGCAGGAAAACAAACCTGTTAGCGCCTTTGCTAAGTAGGAGTAGTCTACCCTCATCTCTCACAATTACAGACATCTGCTTTCTAGATCAATAAGCAACATGAAGAAGATTGCAATCAAATCCAACTACTATACATAGGGCTAGGTTTTCCTTTTGCGTTTTATTTTTCCCAAGCATGAAAAACTACAAACTATAAAGAAAATTGTACAAACAGGTTTCACCAAAAAAAAAATGCATTGCACAAACAGGATCAAGGAAAATAGAAGAAAACACAAGAAAATGCCATGGTATTTTCTTGTGTGGAATTAATTTGTTTCAAAAGTCCAAAACTAACGTTAACTTACATCTCCTATCAATTAATTCCACACAAGAAAATGCCATGGTATTGAATAGTGAAAGCAAGACTACAGAGTGACAATTTTCTAGTTTAATTTTCTTTACCTTTGTTCTCTTGGCTTTCATGCTCTTTTAACTAAACACAGTCAGCTCCAATAAGTCCACTAACTCTCTGCTAGTTTAATTCAAAATATTCCAGCTATCTAAATAGTCTTATTATTTTACCTGCAATTGCAACATACAAGCATAACATTCCATCAACATTTTGTACATGAAAGACTAATTCCAACAGTTTAATGCGATTTTTGCACAAGAATATGAATTAAAGAGAAAAGAGAAACACGTAGTTGTTGGCTGCTGCCAAACCAGAAGTTCCATCAGCAGCTAGGAAAGCTCAACAACACTCAAACTTTCTTGGCCAGACTTTTAATTTGTTTGACAACCATGTGATACAATATCTCTGCTAAACTCTGTTGAAGCAACAAGACTCTCAAAGCTGACAACAAATTGGGAAAATAAGTATATGAAAACATAGTTGTGAAATCAAGTAAATGCATAAGCTATGAGACAAAAGCTTCTTGTTGTCTCTCAGCGTTAAAAGTTGAGAGATTCTTCAGACTACTAGGTTGCTCCAAAGATGGATTTTCCTGATAACAATTACAAGGTTACTTTGATCAATCTCAACAGCATTTACAACCTGCGACCAATAATTTAATGAAGATGTCAAGTGAATAAAGTAAATGTTAAGGTCCACCACAATTCTTGGCCACTCTAGTACTATTGAATCCTTCTTAGCTGGGGAACATGTATATCTCTTGAAAAGGTTAGGGTTTATTCGCATCAAAGTGCAGAAGTGAAAGGCTAGGGGTGCATTGATGAAGAAGGCTTCAGCTTCCAATATTTTATCCCCATCATATGAAAGCTAACAAGAATAGTGATCTCGGTTTTGACTGAAAACTTCTTGGACTATCTTCTTCGATCCAAATATAGAAACAACAACCGATAGAAGTTTCACAGAATCTGGTGAATCCTGATATTTTAAAATAGGGTGAGTATGGAGAAAACGTAGTAGAAAACATTTCTTTCTTAAAGTAATGATTGAAATATCTAATTTAACAATACCATAAGCCTGTGCAACTCTAATTCCCTATCTTTAACAGGCTAAGTCAACTACCAAGCGTTTTCCCACTTCATATGCATGACTAAAATATGAGTATACAAGATTGTTATTATGTGAGCTATTAACTACTGGAGCTACATCAAACAGATAGGTAACTATCAAAATTTTCATGGTCCAACCAAATAATTAAAGCATATAAATAAATCAAAAACAATAAGCCCCCAAGTGAAAAAAAAGAGTTTGTAGAAATATTAACTTACAGAAGATTTGATGATCAAAAAAGACTTTGCCAACATCGGTCCAACAATATAAACCAAGGGCCAAGTTGCACCTTTCATCAGTGCATGTTGCTCCAGCAATGCCATGAACAAAATGATACGTTCAACAATCTCCGCATTATCTGCTTCCTGAATAGGTGTCTGTCATCCTTATTAATAGTACAACATGTATTCATACAATCAACAACCCATTTAGAACATAACTAAGAGAGTTCATGAATTTTGAAATATCATATATCATCAGCTATGTAGGTAAGGGTGAGGCTAGTGGGGATTCGATGATTCAGTGGGATCCCACACACAAGCAATAGTTAAAAACACCAAGTGATGAATAGAAGCAAATTGTTACTGCTCCAATAGTTTCTTCCATATCCATGGTTGCAGCTCTATCAAACAACTTCATTTCATCTTAGTGTGTTTCCCTTATTTGTGAATGGGATCCCTCTCAATCATAGGATCCCCATGTGGCTTTTAACGATAAAGATGTGTGTCTCACATGGAACATAGTACATTGCAAGAAACATAATCCCAGGGGGTAAAATATTAATGAAACATCATATATTTAGAGTACCCGCATACAACGGTGTCTCCGCATCAGTTATCAACTTCTCAAACATTTTAGGACAATCATTAAAATCGTCTCCTAAACAAACAAACAAAATTTCCTCTTTTAAAAGTTTTTCAATTTCCCTCCCTATTTTCCCAAGCTCTATATCCTATTGTGTTCCTATTCTTGATCATTTGGTCAAGCCAAATGAACCACATTCAAACACCAAGTAAGGACTATCATGCAGAGAAAGAGGCCATCACTTTTTAGAATGCCTTGATCAGCTTACAATTTAAAATACTATTGATTAAAAGATGTCTTACCTTGATAATTTCCACAAGCTGGTCTATTCTACTCTCACTAGGAAAGAATGGCTGTTAGGAAAAAAATTCATTATTAGTTTCGGCACATATTCAGGTGTAAGAATCAGACAAATTTAAAGAAGCTAGGTACCTGGTCAAGCAATAATTCACCAACTACACAACCAGCCGATCAAATGTCAATGGTTGTGGGGTGCTTAGTAGCACCAAATATAAGCTTGGGAGCTCTATAGTACCTAAAACAGATGTACGACATCCTAATCAGTTAGTCTATTTCAGTCACAAAAAACAGATCCACACACAACCACACCAACTCACTAGTATTAGTCAAAATTGAAAACAAGGGTGTTGTAGCAGCAACAATAAAAGAAGTAATAAATCCAATGTAAAACAGGGGTGTTTTGGAGCTATCAATCAAGTCTTCATCAATGTTTACTAGTTTGCACATATATTTTATAACAGTTGGTATATTTATATTAGCATCATAGTATTATCAATCTGAAGAAACATGACCCTTAGGAACTATACATACACTATTTCTTGGGTTCTCAAGCAACACAAGCTTTTTGCATCCTCAAAAGTATCAGAGTTCAAATATTTCTACACTAGAAAACAATGGGTTTCCGTATAGCAAGTATTATCAGAATTCAGAAGGCCTAGATTCTGAATTAGAATCCTAATCACAAAAAGTTGCAAACACAAGGTAAGGTAGTAGTGTGCAGGAATAACAAAAAAGCAGATTGAAGGTCATTTTTTTTTCAGAAACTTGGAATTCAATTCTCTACACCTTCTCCTTAGATTCTGAATTTGTAAATAAATAAATAAAAACCATGATGAGTGTCCTCTATATGCCTATCTTCTTAACAATCTTAGTAATCAAATATTAATGTTTGTATGGTTTCCTCTATACATCTATCTAATTCTTAGGGAAAAGTAAGAGCTAAATATTAGGCCTTTATTTAACACCGTAATGCATTTTTTCCCCATAAGCCAAGCTTCTAAAACAGAAATTACAAACTTGGGAAACCCTAAAACCTATAATCCCTAAAAACGAAACCAAACCTATTATGGGAAAGTAAAGAGGGCGATTAACTTACAGAAAAGAGGGAACGAGAAGAGAACAACAACAAATGAGAGAGAGCAGCAACAAATGAGAGAGAGCAACAGCAAATGAGATGAACGGCGTAGTGGTGAACGACAACGAGCGTACGAAATTTTGAAAGATATATAAAAATAAAAACAAAAGAAACAAATGCATAATCAGGCCGTAGCAACCAATCTAAACCTCTCCGTCACAAGCCCATTAACAAAATCTAATCACTATTCACTAAGCAAAGGATGACAGACAGAAGAATACGAACAGAATTAGGTATAACGTGAGACTAACCTTTTGAATCCAAGTCGAGCTTCAATCGTGAGAATACAACGCAGTTATTTGCTGAGAGACGATGGAAGCAGAGACGGTGGACTTTGAGACACGATGGAAGCAGAGTTGTGTTTTGGGTTTTTGGGGTTTTGGGGGGTTTTGAGACACGATGGAAGCAGAGGCGTGAGGGCGGAGATCGACCGTCGTGAGAGCGGAGATCGGCCGGCGTGAGAGCGGAGAACGACCGGCGTGAGGGCGTGGGGGAAAGGCGAAGGTGGAGCGAGGGTCTGAGCGAGGTGGGGTTCTGAGAGAGTAACGCGAAGGTGGAGAGAGGGTCTGGGCGTTTCTTTTTTAATTGGGTTCTGTGCGTTGCCTGCGAAGGTGAAAACCAAATTTTTTTAAGGAATAAGAAGCGTTTGTCCAATAAGCGCACCTTTTTGGTAGTTCCGTGTTAAGCCAAAGGGAGCGCTCGTCCCATAAGCGCACCATTTGGTTGTTCTGTGTTAAACAAAAGGGAGCGCTCGTCTCTTAAGCGTACCCTATAGTTATCCTGTGTTAAGGAAAAGGGAGCGCTCGTCCCATAAGCGCACCCTATGGTTATTCTGTGTTAAGCAAAGGGAGCGCTCGTCCCCAAAGAGCACCCTATGGTTGTTCCTGTTTCTAAATAAGGAGCGCTTTCAGCAAAAGCGCTACTAATTGGTGCGATCTTTTTTAACAAATCTGTTGTAGTGATAGTTTCAAAATATGGTCAGTCTATTGGGACGTTGACCTATTATCAGCTTTTGAGTGTTCCTCTTTCTGTCTCACTTCGGTGGAAAGATCTGTGTGGTATAGTTGGTTGGGGGTCTTAGGGTCGGGACTGGATCTCAGATAACTCTAGGATGAGAGTGGGGGATGGTAACTCTACTTTGGTTTGGCATGATATATGGGTGATGTTTCTCTTAGCTCTTGTGGTAGGTGGTCCAATGGGGTTTGGGTGTGTGTTATCCCATGGAGGCGAAAGTTGTTTGTGTGGGAGGAGGTTCTCTTGGGGGAACTACACCTGTCTCTAGCATCTATTTCTCTTTCAGCGGCGGTTGATTGTTGGACTTAGAGATCACATTATTCTGGTTTGTTCTGCGTGTCATCGGCTTATCATCTTCTCTCTCGGTGTTAGAGTTTAGAGAAGTTCATTGAATGATATTGACTCTTTTCATTAATCGAATAGTATATTACAGATAGACTTATATAGTACTACAAGTCTAGTTCTAGTGCAGTTATCAGTTACAATTAGTTATACTGATTAACTGCATAACTGATATTATAACAGAGTTGTAACTAACTATTAATCTAAGAATATTACACATGTGACTTCTAATACTTATTCTATCCTATATCCTCTAATATTCCCCCCACAAGCTCAGCAGTACTGAGTACTCTGAGCTTGTCTCTGAAGTGACAAAAGTTGAGTTTGCTCAAAGGCTTGGTTAAAGTGTCTGCAATCTGAGCTTGAGCAGGAATGTAGGTGACAATCAATGACTTGTTTAGAACCTTTTCTCGGACAAAGAAGATGTCCAATTCCATATGCTTGGTCTTGGAGTGTAAGACAGGGTTGTGAGTGAGAGCAACCGTGCTTTGGTTGTCACAATATATTACTGGTGCAGGTGTAGTGACCTTAGTGACTGAATCCAGATAACTTCAGTTGCTGCTAAGGCAAGGCTACGATATTCAGCTTTAGCAGTGGATTTGGCAATTAAGGTTTGCTTCTTTGACCACCATGTGATCAAGTTTGGACCAAGATAGATGCAGGCACCAGAGGTTGAACAACGGTCATCAACATCAGATGCCCAATCAGCATCACAGTAAGCATTTATAGCTAGAGGAGGATTTGGTAGTTGCGAGGATGCAATGTAAGTCCATAGTCAATTGTGCTCTTGAGATACCTAAGTATCCTTTTTATTGCAATCCAATGAGAGGTGAGAGGTTGAGACATAAACTGACAAACTTTATTGACCGAGTAACCAAGTTCAGGTCTTGTCACAGTGACATATTGCAGAGCACCAACAGTGCTTCTGTAAAGCAGTGGATCATCAAAATAGTCACTGCCCTTCCTAGAGAGCTTTAAACTAGCTGGGAGAGGAGTGGAAATTCCTTGCAACCATCCATACAGTCTTGTGTAGAATATCCCGAATGTATTTGGATTGAGAGAGGTGTAAAGAACCTATTTTAGTGAACTTGCATTCAATTCGTAGGAAGTAATCCGGTGTGCCTAAGCTGTTTGAGGAGAAAAATTTGAATTGAGTTTCTTGATGATGATATTTTATAGCGATAATAGATGACCCGTTGATGAGAATGTCATCTACATAGATGAGAACCATTAGTTGGCGACCACTTGTTGTTGTAGATGAGTAGAGAGGGTCACACTTGAATTGTTGAAAACCAAAGGAGCACAAAGTAGTTGTTAAGCTAGCATACCATGCACGTGGAGCCTGTTTTAAACCGTAGATTGCTTTCTTCAGGGACAGACTAAGGAGGAATCATCTTGGATGAAGCCCTGAGGTTGATGCATGTAAACATCCTCTTCCAAGTGTCCATGGAGAAAAGCATTGTTCACATCAAGTTGTCTAATGGCCCATTTGTGAGTAAGAGGCAATGTAAGAATGATACGTATGGTTACAGGCTTAACCACTGGAGAAAATGTGTCATTGTAGTCCTGACCTTGCTTTTGAAGGAATCCCTTGGCCACCAATCTAGCTTTGTATCTGTTAATTGACCCATCAGGATTCTGTTTTACCCGAAATATCCACTTACACCCAATTGCACGCTTGCCTGCTGATAAGGGGACTAAATCCCAAGTATGATTTGCCTGTAGAGCATCAAATTCACTTTGCATAGCAGTTTTCCAGTTAGGTGAAGTTAGGGCTTGTTGAACACTGTTGGGTTCAGTGGTGGTGAGGTTAATAGTTGGAAACAGAGGTGGTTTTAGGTGCCCTGTTTTGGATCTGGTTTGCATAGGATGAGTGTTTAGTGGTGGTGAGATTGAAGGTGATGGTGAGTTAGGATCAATGGTGCTAGAGGCATCTGAGGGAAGAGGTGTAGGAGGTGAGGTTGGCTCTATGTGAGAGGTGATGGGGGAGGGTTGTGTTGAGTGAGTGTGTGGTGTATTCTGAATGAACAGTGGTGATTCTTGTGGAGAGTTATACTGGTGTGATGAAGGTGGTGTTTGAGTAGCATAGGATAGTGAGGTAGATAGTTCTCTAGGTGTGGTGGAGGAGGTGCGGCTGCAGTGCGGCAAAGAGGAAAGTGTGTTACATGTTGTGTTGTAGCAGTATCCAGGTTGTTATTCATGACAGGATGTGCAGGGAAGCTTGTTGTATAATGTGCTTGAGGTGGTGGATAAGCGTTGGAGCCATATGATGCATCAAACCCGTAGTAACAGTAGGAGGCTTCGTGACCGTAACGTCGACAAACTTGACATTGAACACCTGAGCGGCCACCGCCACGTCCTCCTCGGCCACCACCACGTCCTCCGCGATTTCCTCTACCGCGATTGTTCGAATTTCCTCTTCCACCAAAATTTAGGGTTTGTGTGTTGTGAAAACTTCTCAAATTTGGAGTGCTGCTTGTGAAATTGGCTTGTGCGTTAGCACTGACCTGTAATTGTGATGCTTCTTGAGTACCTTTTGTTGTTGATTGAGTAAGATTCAGTGAAGACGCTTCTTCAAGGAATTTGGCCTTATCGAGTCTCTGTTTGTGAGCGAGCAGAAGCGATTTTATCTCCTCAAGATCAAACCAATCAATTTTGCTATTTATGAGCGTGATTAAAGATTCGAATTCACGTGGCAACCCTTCCAAGATTGCGTTCATTTGATCTTGAATGGTGACAGTTTCACCGATGGACAAGAGTGAGTCATCCACATGCTTTACTCTAGAAAGAAATTCTGATACTGTACCAGTTCCCTTTTTCATGGTGCGCATTTGTTGACGTAATTGTCGGGCTTGAGCCTTCGTCTTCGATTGAAAAGCCTGGTGTATGTTTTCCCAGAGTTGAAACGTGTGTTTGCATCCTATAACCGAGGGTAGAATCGAAGGAGAAAGGAGACTTGCAACCACGCGAGTAAGAGTTGATCTTGTAGTTCCCAATCGGTATATGCAGGGTTCTCTATATTTCTGATTCTGTCATCTTCACTCAAGAACTGAGGAGGTATGGTAGGTGCTACACAGAACCAATGAAGACGATGGGCGCGAAGAACCGGCTCGATCTGTTGCATCCATACCAAGTAGTTGTTTTCATTTAGCTTGGACCGATATCTTGTAATTGAATAGCGAGCGGTGGGTGCGAGTTATTGGATCGCACGACCACCGGTGGCGGTGGTGGAGTCGATAGTCTTGACGCCATCGGCGATGATAAAAGAAAGGAGAAAGAAGCGTAAAGAAAGCAGAGAAGGGGAAGGAACCACGCTTGTGGTTAGGAATTGGCTCTCGATACCATGTTAGAGTTTTAGAAGTTCATTGAATGATATTGACTCTTTTCATTAATCAAATAGTATATTACGATAGGCTTATATAGTAATGCGCAAGTCTAGTTCTAGTGCGATTATCGATTTACAATTAGTTATCTTGATTAAGCGCATAAGCGATATTATAACGAGTTGTAACTAACTATCAATCTAAGAATATTACACATGTGACTTACGATACTTATTTTATCCTTTATCCTCTAATACTCGATGCGTCTTCTCGTGTGTTGAGGCTCTCGATTAGGTGCTTGGGACCCTAAACATGGTTTGAAAGAGTTTTGCTCCTTCTAAGGTAAGCCTTTTCTTGGCAGCTCCTCGATAGAGTGCCTTCTTGGACTAACCTGTTTAGTAGAGGGTGATCTTGGATATATTGTCGCTACTGTCTGTATCTTGTGCGGAAATTTCCAAGAGTCATCTTTACATCTTTTTCGTAGATGCAGTTTTGCCTCGACGATGTGGTAAGCTATTGTCAGCTAGTTGGGTTTTGATTTTGTGATGCAGCAGGAGATTTCATCCTTGTTCACTCAGTTTGTTCATATTGGGGGTCCGACTAGATGCAGACATAGCTTGATGCTCATTTGGCATACGATTCTCTGGGTTATTTGGGATTTGAGGAACAACTGTATCTTCTCTGGAGCTGTTCCTGATTTTGGGAGGTCTTTTGATAAGATAGTTTCTCTTTCCTGGCGTTGGTTCTAGAATAGGGGAAACTCATCCTCTTGTTTATACTACGAGTTATTTGTTGATCTTATTGATTGTACATCTAAGAGGTAGTTTTGGACTGCTGTTGTTTTCCCGTTTTGTAGGTGCTGTTTTTTCCTCATATGTATATATGGGTTGAGTACCCCTTGTGCTCATCTATTAATATAATTATATCTATGTTTGCCTTTAAAAAATATGAATCTATACATGTAACATATAGATGCAGATGAATAATTTTCGTGGCACTAGTAGTCAGGTTTCTTCAGGATCATTGTCAAATGGACTGCACACTCATCAAGAGCCCCCTTCAAACCAAACTTCATTTTATCACTACACACCTAGGATGCCAGACAAACATACCGTAAATTTCTCTCTAAAAACTACTAACTAGTTCAATTACAAGGTCAGTCAAGTGAAATTTTTGAATTCTAACTGTTCTAGAATGCTGAGTCCTATTGACGAGGGTTTTAAATTGCGGTTGTGGCGACAAATGTTGTTGATTGGTTGCAGTTATAGAGGTTGATGTGATACTTATTGCGGCTGATGCAGTGTGAATTAATTTCAAATTTGCCTCCTTTTCTCTCCCTCAATTTTTTTTTATTTTTCACAGAGGGAGGCAGATGCGGCCTGTTGCGGGTCGTTGCGGAATGTGATGCGGTTACAACATCACATTGCAAACCGCATTTTAAAAATGTATAGGCCATTATGCATGAAACTAGGTTTGGCAAACAGGACATGAACACTTTGGGTGGTTGCTTGCCCTGCTTCAATTTTGATAGGGAAAATCAATTTTGATCGTAGATATGTGTTTTTTCCACTATTCAAAGTCTGCAATGGGATAGGGGTGATGTCTATAGATCCTCTAATTGTAATTGGGAAAATCCATTTTGACCGGGCAGCTATTAGTTTTCTAGACTATTCAAACTTGGGATGAGGACGATGATACGTGGAACTCAAATTTGAATCATTCTATAAATAAATATTGTTCATTAATTGTTAAAATGTCTTCTCAATAAAAAATTATTTTGATATTTATTATTTTATAATAATCATAAAAATATATATATATATATATATATATATATATATATATATATATATATATATATATATATTTTGAAAAACGATTGAAACAGAATGAATTATGACTTTTCATTCCATTTTTTTGATCAAAATGGCATTTCATTCCTTATTTACTCCTATTCAAAAAAAAATTCAGAATCTAACTTTTACTATTACTCTGTTTATTTTATCATTTTATAAAAAGTAATATTCATGAAGAATTAATTTTTAATTTTTTTATATGAAAATATTACAAAAAAAATTTGTAACTTATTTGAGTTATTAAAAAAAGAAGGAGACACGTGATTTATTTGGAACACATTTCTGAATTAAAAAAATAGCAGAAAAATAAAAGAGAAAGAGACGTGGGGAGCAAGAAAGAAACAAAAAGATAGATAAGGATGAGATGGACTTAGCTACAATAAATCTTGAAAAAATTACAGGAGCTCAGCTCATTAATCATTATGTAGAGATTTTTAAAAAATCTTGAAATATTTGCATAAACTATCTTTTCGGAGATTTTTCAACGACTTAACAGATATTTTCGGGAAAGTTCTAAGAGCTTCCAAGGTTGTTGACTTCGGTCAAGGTACCATTTGGTCGAGAGGACCATCAGTCAATTGAAGGACCACCAAAGGGTTAAGGGTGAATGATCATATTATAATCAGTTTTATTAGACTACATAAAAAGGGTAAAGTTATTGATATATACTAGTACTATAATTTTTACAATGTTTTAATTTTTAGGTAGGTCAACGAGAGGTTTGGAAAATGATCTTTAAAACAATGTTTCAAGTAACTGTATCGGGTCGTTCGGATAGCCGACTAGGAAAGCCTAAAGATTGATGAGAGCTCCTGCTAATCGAGCAGATGTACCTTAGGAGTGCAATGGACACCCGAGCAAGTGCGAGGGGGTACTAAAGGGACCATCCGCATCTTGTCTGCAAGCACCGCACAAATCACGCACAAACTAGGATGTGTCTGACTAGAAGACTAGCAAGAAGGTAGTGGCGGGCAACCATTGGCTCGTCATCGGAAATCGGCAATCACACTACCTCGATTCTGTGGCACCGACGATGCTCTTGTTGGAAATTCAAGTGTGAGTGGTTAGTCTCACGTCGGCTATGAATGAACTATATAAATGACATATAAGAGAGGAAACCCATATACCTGTCGCCTTAAATTCTTGTGTGATTTGGCAACGGTTCATGGTTTTTTCTCCGGTTTTGGAGTTTCGACGTTAAATTTTTGTGTTCCTATTATGCTTGTTTTACTTTCTCTATGTTGTTTTTCCCAACAGCTACATTGTGGTATGGAACACCGTAGGGTCCCTTAGCTTATACAAATAGTGTATGTTACTGTTGTATTAACGATCCTTTTTGTTCTCATAATTGGGAGAGGTCTCCCTTAGCAAGATTATCTCCTTAAAAGCAGCACCACTCGCATCTTCACAAGTGAGAGAGCTAAATTCTTCCACCCGAGTCTTGGTGAGAGCGCACAACATTCGAACGGACAACAAACAAGACATTGAAGAATTGGGCGAGATTGTTTGTTTTTGGATTTTTTATTGTAATAATTTTTTAAAAACAAAACAAAAACATTAATCCAAATATATTATATAAATTGAATTGCATTTAAATAATTAAAAGCCAAATTGATGACATTAAATCAAAAAGATTTAACACTGTCATTCCTAGAATATTCCATGATTAATACAATGATTTTCGATTCAAAGAAAAAGGCTTAGTATTTGGCATCATTTGCAATGTTAAGAGATGCCTCTTAACAATTTGGACGTGGCTCCAGCTGTTGCTTGAAAATGTTGAACTGAATCGGGTTCCTTCACTTCCAGCTGTTCCCTTCACGATCACATTGCAGTGTTGTTATGAGAATAATGATATATATTTTGCTGTATGGAACTTGAGATAAGTTGATTGCTTTCAGCAATTTTTATTAGTTAGTAGTTCTTTTGACTCCTTAATGAATGTTCCAGCTGATAATAACAATCTAAATGATACTTACTCCTTAAAAAAAAAAAAACAAGAACATGAAAAGACAGAATGAATAGAAACTGAAAAGAGAAATTTTTTATTATAAGGTTGAACAGCACAGTTCATTACAAAGAATTCACCTTGATGGAGCTAACAATATTGTTGCATGGTGAAAACATAAACTACTAGATTTAGTACCAGAAACCAGAGTGCATACATATATATTACAATGTTTTGCTAGACAATATATTCTTAGTCTTCCATAACATATGGCTCATTCAAATCAATCTCCAATCTTTTTTCTGACCCTGCAGATTTACTTGGTCCCCCTACCATGTCTTCACTCAATGATTTTTCATTCACCTCAGATTCATATAATAAACCTTTTCCTTTCATTAACACATGACTGTCACTTATAGTACCAACCACATCACTTTTGTTTCCCAACTTCAATGAACCACCGAAAACAAATTTGATCTTTTTAATAGCATGTTCTTTCCCAGATGATGATGATTCACCAACCTCCCTTTTCCTTTTCACACTTGATT
Source organism: Oxytropis ochrocephala (assembly GCA_020916435.1). NCBI lineage: Eukaryota > Viridiplantae > Streptophyta > Magnoliopsida > Fabales > Fabaceae > Oxytropis > Oxytropis ochrocephala. The sequence goes on from CM037089.1 coordinate 99,528,656, forward strand.
CAACAAAATTCTTTTCCTCAAACTTCTCAATAGGCCCAGAACATGATAAGTAGTTAGTATTATTTCTACTTAGGTGCAAAAGATTCATAGCTGCTTGATAACTTTCACTAACTTTTCTTCCTCTTTTATCCCTCTTTTTCCACATCGGCAAAGGTTTTGAATACCCTTTTGGGGAAAGATCAGAATCTGAATTCCCATTTGCTTCAGCAAAACCATCTTCTTGATCTTCAGAATTAGAACTTAGGGAATTGGAAAGAGAAGAATTCTTGTTGTTCTTATGAGAAAGACTAGTAGGAGGTGAAATACCCTTAAAAACCCTATCAGGATGAGATCTCATGTGTCCATATAATGCTTTATTTGTTGGAAAAATTTTCTTACAAACATAACAAGTATGATTATTTTTCTCATCATCACCATCATTGAAAAAAGATCTATATGTAACAGTACTAGTACCTTCTTTTGAGTTATTGGAGAATTTTTTCTTTGAAGCTTGAGAGTGTGATCTACTATGACCACACAATGCTTTTCCACTATTGAAACTCTTTCCACAAACATTGCATTTGTGTTTGTATGATCCTTCATTAGGAGATGATTCTTGAACAGAAACCCTAGAAGTATCAGCTTCAGTGGAAAACAAGGAAGAAAATCTTTTCAAGTTTTCTGCTTTTTCATAAAAATAGGGTTTCCAGTAATCATATGAAACCTTAGGTTTAAGATCTTTATTCATCTGAGAAGAAAGAAAACAAAGAAACAAATTAAGAAGAAAGAAAAAAAAACACCTTTGAAAACAATGAACGAGAAGGAAGAAAGAAATTAAGAAGAGAGAAAACAAGACAACCTAAATAACAATGAACGAGAAGGTAGAAAGAAAAAACATACCTGAAGATTCATGATTCATATGCAAGAAACCTCAAAACACAATAAAGAAACGCAAGAAATAAGTTGATCAGAAAGAGAGAGTGAGAGAGAGAGACTTGAAAGCTGTTAATGGATTGGAAGTGGTTAGAGTGATTTAAGGAAAGAGTATGAAGGAAACAAATAAATACTACTTGTTGGTGAAATTAAAGAAACAAACTAACTGAGTAAAATTACAACGGTCGAAAAAAATAGTGATACGAAGTCATGATATTTGTTTTAAATAATTATTTTATTTTTAACAAAGAAATGATGATATTTGTTTTTGGGTGTATGAGAATGAGGAGACAAAAGACTGAGATATAGGAAGAAAAAAAAATCCAGTCTGGAATGACATGTGTGCATTAATTCAGTGATAAGAAAGAAATCGGTAAGAGTTTTTTTTTACCGCTTATCTAAAAAAGAGTTTTATTATTATTATTATTATTATTATTATTATTATTTTTATTTTATTTTTTTTTTTTACAGAAATCGGATTGAGAGTGATATAATGATTTTTTATTTTCAAGTCTTTTTTTTATTTGACATTTTTTTAAAACACTTTTTTTACAGGCTTTCCGAAAAGGTGAGATAATTGTTTTTAGAGAACTAAGCAAATAACTATGTTTTTTTTTGGTAATACAAGAGGGGAAAAAAAGAAAAAATAAGAGAAAATAAACTAAATGCGAGGAACTAGCACTCGCGAAGCATCTGCGGCGAGAGCAATCACCAGATCTGGAGAAGGATGTCGAAACACTGTCAAATTTTTTTTTGATATGTAAGTCTCCAAGTTGTTGGCACCATGTTTGGCAAAGAAATCAGCTGCCATGTTTGTAATAGTGTAAAATTTTTATTTTGAGATTTAACTATTTTTTAAAAAGAATGTGAGAAAAAGTGTTTGGTATCAAAGCCATGCGTCTTGTGCATAAGAAGGGGTGCATACGGTTTAGTATTTTACAGAGAGTGAGTACACAAGGAAATCACGGAAATCACATAACCATATGGAAACACCAGAACTAGAAGATCAACCTATTACTGTCACCTATTCCCCGTCTCTTCCCAAATCTTGTAAACAGATTGATTCTCATAAAATAGAAAATCTTATTGAGTATTCATATGTTATAGATGACGCTCAAATTGATAAAGTCATACCTCCTCTTTTAAGTCCTTACAATATTTTCAAAAGACAAAGACCCATTACCCGATCTATCTATAGAACTAAATTTCTACAAATCGTGTCTACACATGAAAGAATATGTCTAGTCATCTCAACTTGATCCATGTAACCAACAAGCCAAGAACAATATGTAGATTTAGAGATTCTTCAAAATCTCATAAATCGCTGGAAATCAGAGGGATATACTGCTTTGTATTTTGGAGTTGTTAGGCTAATTCTCTCTCTTCATGGGAGAAGAAAAAATATATATGTCATCTTTTGTAAAATAGCTCTTACGGATTCCAACTATCTTCATTATGAAAATACTGTAATTGAGACTGTTCTAACGACACTCCATGTCGGAAGTGTTGTTCTCACCATTTTCCCAAATTATGATGTAAGTCTTAATGATAGTAATTTGTCTACAACACTGAAAGTCCAAGTTCAAATAACTGGATCTGATCAAGTCTTAGGCCTTATATATCTGCTACTCTTCATCATCAAATAATCTTTTGTCTTCAAAGTCACTCGACAGATTTTCCACTCTAAGGATGTTCTTATGATTTGTTGTTGGTTGTTACCAACAAAGAAGAAGATATATCTTTCATTTTCCAAATCCCAAGAAGAATCTCAAGAGAAGAATTAACTCAACTAACTCCCCCTAAATGGATAAAAAATTATAAGAAACTCCATCTTGACAGAAGACCAATAGAGTCACAAGAAGCTACTTTCAGAAGATCTATTGATAAATCAGTAAAAATAATATTCAAAAGGCCAAATGAAGGACCAAACTCGGCTCCTTCTTCTATTTTCCAAACCATGATGATACAACCAGTACTTGAAGAAGACTATAATATCCTATTTATAAAGGAGAGCCTATCTATATTGATAATGTCTATTTTATTCGGGACGTGAATCCAAATATGTGCGACCCAAAATGTCACTGTTGGATGCATGATGATGATGATGATGATATTGACAAAGAGATTATCCTCCTAAAAGGAAAAAGAAAGGGGCGTGTAGACCATATCCACAACCACACAGAGAAAATATGACACTAATAATGATCCCTGGATAGGAACTCATTATAAAAAGAAACCTCTTCCTATTCATAAAGAAGTCCTTAAAATCACCAGAAAGAAAAACTTTTACCACCTGAAAACCCTACTCTCGTTAGATGGTCTCCTTAGACCATTGTAAACCATTAAATTCTCCAAAAATTTACTGAACCAATCCCTTGCTTCCAATTCTCAGCCCAAACTTCAAACTATGACCAACATTTTTCTGCTTTAGAAAGAAAAGTAGACCCCACCACAAACAGATCATCTAAACCTTTCAGCCAGCCAAATGAAGTCTAGGCTGATTGAAAGCTTAAACCCTTATCTCAAGCAGAAGAAATTCCAAAAAGGTAGATATTGCAATAAAAATAGGCGAAACAGATGAGAACCTCAAAGTTTTGTCTCAAAAAATGTTAGAAGAAAGAAATTCAGACAATGATTTTGATCACAAAGAAAGAGAAATCAGAAAGCTACAATGACAAGTGAAAGGAGTTAATGCTTTCTTGAAACATTTTGAAGAAACAAAACCCAAACCAGTGGAAGATCCTTTCTTCATTCCTTCATCATTTCCTACTTATTTTTCTCAACCAGAAAGACCCTCACCTTTCTACCCTTCATATGCTTCATCACCACCAGATATGCTAATTAAATACATACCCTCAGCATATAGACCAAAATCTACCAGAACCAATACTTCAACCTCTAAATCAAAAGGAAAAACTACCCGATTAGTATCATCCTCTGACTCCCAAGATGTTCGTGAAACACCTCCTCCAAAATTTCAAAAAGAAGAAATTCCAGATAAATGTTTCCACGCATCACAGGAAATTATGATTCTTCTCAAGAAAATTACTTTCCAACAGAATCCTTGAAAGAAAGTGATGAAAGTTCCGCACATTCCTCTTCTTCTGATGGAGACAATTCTTCCCAAAACATATCCACTGAGAAGATTTCAGAATCTCATCCAACTTCTAAATCTTGTTTCATCAGTGTCAGGATATGAAAAGATCACATGAATATTTCTAAACTCTTTTATAAGATGAATATAAAAGAAGGTTTTTTTAGGAATCACTTGAAAATGAAGAAACTTTAGTCACTGAAAGGGCTAAAATAAATAGTACACCTTTAAATCCGTAGATTTCTCAGAGACCTTTTTTACGATTAAGCACTTCTCATGGAAGTGGAAATTGGCTAAGGCCAAGTTTGGACATAGTTTGTTCTATGAGTAATGTGTGGACCCTTTGAAATGTATCTCTAGGATTTAGGAGCAATTGGTCTATGATCTTTCTCATCTGCTCTAGGTGTTTTAGTTCCTACTCGGCACATAGTTTTTGGAATCCACTACAACAGATCTAGTAGATGGGCAGCGCTTTTTTTCATCCATGGGCAGCGCTTTTGAGCGCTGCTGAACGTGGCGCTGGTGATTCCACTCCAACAATGGCCAACACTCCCTAAAAGCGCCACCCATTTCCAAACACATCCTCCCAGATACGCAGCGCTTTTTAAAAAGCGCTGAATATTGCCCAAGCGTCCTACCAAATACGCAACTCTTGTTAAAAAGCGCTGAATATTTCCCAATTGCCTTTCCAGATACGCAGCGCTTGTTAAAAAGCGCTGAATATTGCCCCCAGATACGCAGCGCTTCATTAAAAGCGCTGAATATTGCCTATTTGCGTTACCAAATATGCAGCGCTTCATTAAAAGCGCTGAATATTGCCTAATTTTTTTTTTTAATTTTTTTCTGTTTTGTGTGTTTTCCTTTTTATATTTACAAGTTACTTGTCTGTACAGCCAATCCAATCCAATACATAATAGAAACAAATACATAAGAGGAACCAAAACAAAATTGCTAAGAGGAACCAAATTACATATAACAGAAACAAATTACATAAGAGGAACCAAAACAAAATAGCTAAGAAGTTACAATATTTTGAACCAAAAACTAGCTACCTAACTTATATGTATCCAAATCAAACTTTAAAAAAACGGGAGACATAACTTCACCAATCTCCCCTAAGCTCAGCAAGCTGCTCAACAGAGTATGTCTGGCACTGACAATTGCGAAAATACTGAAATTATATAAATAAATAAAATTAGAATTGAAATGGTTAAATATTGGAAAGAACCACTATTAAATCGAAATCATATAAAAATATATTATAAGTAGATACCTGACGGGGGATAGTCGTTTTCTTTTGGGTAATAATATCCTTCATATATTTCATGACGTAACACCCACAATCAATGTTATTGAATTGTCTAGGACACTACAAAACATAAGATTAGTTAATTGTTAAATTGAGTTGAATACAGTTTTTTGACAAAATAATATAATGTAAAAGTTACAAACTGAATAGAATGTCATATAACTATATTAATAAGAATACATACATATATAAGTAAAAGTAATAAATATGCAGAATGAACGAAATAAACACACCTGTTAAAAAGCTCCACAAACTCGATGTGGTTTTGGTAATGATTTTAAAGTGAGTCAAGGTAATACACGGTTTGTTTGCTAGGATTAATTGCAAACAAAACCCAATGTCTCCTACAAAATAAATTTACGAATAAGTAATTGACTACTATTTAAAAAACGCATGTTATATAAGAATGGGTAAAATTTCTCACCCTAAGTTAACCGGTGCTAGAAGTAAGGCATCATCGCTTCTATTTTGAGCTTCATAGAAGCGCTCGTGATATAAGTTTTAACAGCAACCCGGTTTTGTTCCACAAGTGATTTATAATTAGGCAGGTTGCGATTCACTTGATGAAAGGTTGTACTTTCCGGACACAAGAACAGAAATCTATGTGTCTGTTCGGAAGGGACCAAAATGTCCTCGTACAAGTACCTACAATTAGATATATAAATATATATATATATATATATATATATATATATATATATATATATATAAATTAAATTAACGATATAATAAAATAAATTCGACAATGTCAAATAATAAATTACATAGTACCTGACATATATATTCATAACAACACCGGTTGCCTCATCCGAATCACATACAGCACGGAAATCCTCACGTCCGACTATTACTGGACCGCTAAATCCAAAAATTTCTTCATCAAACATTATGATAAGGCCTGTCTCCTTCATCACGTATTTCTAAACGCGTGTCGGCCCCGACCAATATTCCTATAAGCTTCATTAATGGAAGAGGAAGAGAGGGTCGAGACACAATTGGAGAAGGGGAGGATGAGTCACTTGGCGAGAAGAGGAGGGTGATCGATCACCACTTTTGGAGGAGAGGCGGTGAGAAACTTACGGATAAGGGTGGGTGGGTGAGACACTTTTGTAGAAGGGGTGGATCGAGACACTTTCTTGCCAATAGATTTTTCCTTGCCAACACTTTTCAAAGGAGACATTTTCTTGCCAGTAGACACTTTCTTAGATTTTGCATTTTGGAGTATCTATGTATAAAAAAAACAAAAATAATTACTTAGTTAGCACAAAATATATGACAAAAACTATAATTAGTTAGTTACAAATATATTGTCACTTACAACGACAAGCTCTGATGGCCATGCCACAAAGGTACCAACTGCTTGTAACACCGTCAGTATATAAATATTGTCAATTGGAATAGGCAATGGTGCATCCTCCCTAATTGGTACCGCAACTCTGACTCTAACATGATTTGGAGGTAGGGGTAAATTGTGCATCAAGGGACCCAATTCGTTACATGTGAAGCCTATTGCAACCATTTCATATGGGTTTGAGATATACAATTCACACTCACACTCATTGTTGTCCTAAATCAATTATAAACCAAAAAATAATAAAGACATTATTTGATGTTATATATATATATATATACATACAATAAAGAGGGATTAATTCCTTATTTATTGTAATAAAAAACAATTAATACCTTAGTTGACGGCATGATGCAATATCTCTCGTAATGCTATGTGTAGCAGGGGATGGTACCGGTGGCATAACATGGCCATAATGCGATCGGATATCATTAAGTTGAGCTTGCAAACTTTCATACAATGCCATCATCTTTCTCAATTGTGGACAATCATGATTCTCATCATAGACTTTCTGTTTTGGTCCAAAGTACTCGGTTGGATTAATGCCAAATCAAGCACCACTTGTGCGACCCGAGTATTCTTCTCTACCAAAGGCATGTGTAAGGATTTCCTTTTCAGAGCAATCAGTGAGCTCTCCCGTGATTAATCGATCGTGATATGACTTCCTGATTCACAAAACAAAAGTATAATACATTATAAAAATCATAAAAGTTACAAAACAATATTTGAATTTAGGAAATACTTACAATTCTTTCAGACACCTCCTTAGTTTTAGGATCAACAATCTCCTTTTCTTTGTTTAGTCGATACTCTACCCACAAAACATGCCACTCAACACCTTCTTTAGTAGGATCTTTCCCACTCTCCACCAACTATATTTAAATTTACCAAATGTTAAGAAATTATTTATAAAAAGTTTCATGAAACTAAAAAAATCAAGCTTATTGTGCCTTACCGATCTCTCTTCAATATGTTGATATGGAGTAGCACCGCCTCTATAAGGATACTCACAGCCAGAAGCACACTTTCGATTCTGTTGACTTGCTTTCTATTTAGAGAGATAAGTATACATTAATGTATAATAGATAATTGTCAAATATATTTTATGTTATAACTTAATAGATATAGTAGCACTAACCAAGAAGTTTGGATCTTCGGTGCGTATCCTAACAAATGTGTGCCAATCCTCCTCTGAAATAAACCCACTATATATTGGTGGAGGATTCCAATTGATGTTTCCATTATCATCTTTCAGCCAAGTTTTTGTTAATGTCGTTTCAAATTTTTATGTAACTTTCGGCTTCCTTCATTATCCAGTCCTTTTTAGAATCATCCACATCAAAATATTTTCGCTTATGCACATTCAATGTAAATGATATAAATAAATTTTATATATATATATATATATATATATATATATATATATATATATATATATATATATATATATATATATATATATATATATATATATATATATATATATATGTGACTACAAAATTACTAAATAAGATAACCAAAAAGATCTAAAATTATATATTGTATTGTTAACCACAACTCATGTTTTTGTTTCTTCAAAATAGGATTTTTGTGTGAACCCAAGTAGTGATTGTTATTGGTATCATTTGTTTTACCTTACTACCAAGTAAAGTAATCAAATGAGTGTCGTTTTTTTCCAATTGGCGGACCCTTAACATTCCATTGGACCTGCATTATGTCATTAGTAAATTAGTTCACAAACAATTAAAACTTAGTATTGAATGAAGTTAATTAACAATTAATTAGTAACTTACATTTAATTTTCCTTTTCCTTTACTTATCCGGTTGATGATATCCTTTTTTACGGTCATTCCACGAGGAGCACGCTTCCTGATATAGTTTCCAACATCATGATCACTATCATGACCGCTGTCATGCCCACTATCATGATCACTATGATCTGTCATCTTACCTGCAATAAAACATAATCATTGTTTGTTATATTTATCCAATTAAAAAAAACATCCAACAAAAAAATAAATAATCAGTCAAAGAAGATGAAAATAACATCCATGTCTATAAAATAACATCTATGTCGGTTACCTTTTCCTTTTCTTCGATAATTTTTTTTTTGCAATTCGCTCCTTGGTACTTTGTTTTTGACGAATCGTAATTCCATCAGTATGATCCTTTCTAACATACACAACATCCTCTCTTTAAGTACTTTCCTCTACTAGTGATGTCCCCAAGAAAGGGTCGTCCTCGATACCATAATTCACTAATTTTTTTTTTGTCAGTAAAACAATAGACCAATTGATATCAATTGGATCAGTGACATAAAACACTTGTTGAGCTTGGGATTCCAAAATAAAAGGCTCATCTTTATATCCCAACTTGTTGAAATTCACCCGCATGAACCCCGACTCATCAATCTGTAAACCATTATTATTGTCAACCCACTTACATTGGAGCACAGACTCCTGAAACATGGTGTAATCCAACTCCCATATTTGTTCAATGACCCCGAAGTATGACATATTCGCGTATATGGGATTTCTGTCTTTGGCACTTGATGTATGCATAGCTTGAGCAACAAGAGTCACCCCACTATTTTGCATTTTACTCTAATCATCATGGGTTTTTGTATAGAACGTGTACCCGTTAATTAGATAGCTGGTGTAAGAGAAAACATGCATATTTGGACCTTTTGCTAACCATCTCAATCTTTTTGAAATCGAAGTAGGATTCATAGCAAACTCAAAATCAATGTGCTCTTTTAACCACACTATGAAACTCCGATTGTGTTCCTTTGTTAACCAAACTTCACTCTTATATGGGTAATCACTCTTAAGTATGTCCATGTGCTTGGCAACATATGAATCAACCTCACTATCATTGTGCAAAACATATAAGTGTGCTTGATCTAGTTCTTCCCTTGACACCATCACTATTTTATATCCTGACATCCCTTTACTAATGCTTCCTAAGTGACGAGACCTTGGAAGTCCCACAGAATATTCAAGACTAGATAGATAGCCGGTGCAGAACTCAACAGCTTCTTCAACTATGTAGCGCTCAACAATACAACCCTCGGGTCGTGATCGGTTTTTCACATATCCTTTTAATATCTTCATGTAACGCTCAAACGGATACATCCATCTTATGTAACATGGGCCACACAATTGTGTCTCTCTAATCAAATGAACTGTTAGATGAATCATTATGTCAAAATATGAAGGTGGGAAATACATCTCAAGCTCACACAAAGTGACAGTAATTTCTCTTTGCAATGATGGCAACTTTCTAGGGTCAATCACTCTACTACAAATCGCCTTAAAGAAGTAACAAAGTTTGGTTAGCGTCTGGCGCACTTTCTTAGGCAAAATGGATCGTATACCAATGGGGAGAAAATTCTCCATTAGAACATGACAATCATGGGACTTTAAAGACTTTAACTTGAGGTCTTTCATGGATACAAGGTTTGTAACATTTGAAGAATACCCTCTGGAACTTTTACTCCATGAAGAAACTTACAAAAAACACGGTCTTCTCCTTTTTAGATAGAGTATGAGTCACTTGGGAGGTAGATATGTACGTGTACCCTTCTTTATCGGACCCAATTCTGGTCTCAACCCCATAATAAGCAAGTCCAACCTCGAGTTGATGGTATCTTTAGTCTTTCTTGGCATATTGAGTAAGGTACCAATGACACTTTCAAAGACATTTTTTTCAACATGCATCACATCAATGAAGTGTCTTACATATAATGACTTCCAAAGATGGCAACTCAAAGAAAATCGACTTTTTCTTCCACCCCCGTTTGGCAACCTCTCCTGCAAAAGGCTTCCCAAATTTAATGTTCAAATCTTTCACCTTTTCAAACAGTTGTTCACCCGTCAAAGCCATGGGAGCTTTACGGGTTTCGATATTCCCATTGAATGCCTTTTTCAACAGTCGATACTGATGAGTAGATGGCAAAAATCTACGATGACCAGGGTAGATATTCTTCCTACCATGTTCCAACCACATCCAATCGGTGTTATCTTCACATATAGGGCATGCACACCGACCTTTTCGTCATTGTACCGGATAGATTGCCGTATCTTTGGAAAGTCATTAATTGTGCCAAAAATCATAGCCCTCAAGTTGAAATTTTCTTCTCTGAACCCATCATACACCTCTACTCCATTCTCCCACATTAGCTTCAAGTCTTCAATTAAAGGAGCCAAGTATACATCAATATCATTTCCTAGTTGCTTGGGCCCAGAAATTAACAAAGACAACATCATATATTTGTGTTTCATGCAAAGCCATGGAGGTAAGTTATAAATCGCCAATATCATGGGTCATGTACTGTGGGAGCTACTCTGAATACCGTGCGGGTTAAAACCATCGGCAGACAATGCAAGTCGTAGGTTTCTTGGATCCAACCCGAAATCAGGATAATCAATATCAAATTTTTTCCATTACGGAGAATCCGCCGGGTGTCGTAACATGCCATCTTTAATCCTTTCATCCTCATGCCAAGTCAAGTGTTTTGCATCTTCTGAACTACGGTACATACGCCTAAATCGAGGAATTATGGGAAAAATACCACAACACCTTTTCGGGAGCAGAATATTTCTTTTTATACCGCGATGCATTACATTTAGGACACGACTTTAAAAATGCATGTTCATTCCGAAATAGAGTGCAATCATTGGGACAAACGTGTATCTTCTCATAATTCAAGCCAATGGAACCTAACATTTGTTTTGCATCATACGTCCGAGAAGGGAGCACATTATCCTTCGGCAACATTTCTTTCAATAGTGTGAGTAATTAGTAATGCTCTTATCCGTCCATCCGTGGCAAGTTTTCAAGTTATACAACTTTATCACAGCCAATAATTTTGTGAATTCAGTACAACCCTCATACAACGGCGTCTCTGCATCCGTTATCAACTTCTCAAACATTTGAGGACGGTCATTAAGATCGTCTTCAAAGCCTTTGCCATCTCTTCAAATTCCTCCCCAACAAATGTAGGTATTTCGGTGTCAATCGGTGCACATCTCTCGAGATTATTACCCATATTCAAGATTCAACTCTTTCCTCACCATGCATTGTCCAACAAGTGTAAGTTTGATAAATTCCATTACCCTTTAAATGTCCTGTCAACACAAATCGCATTAATCGATTTTACATAGCAACAACGTAAGCGAGGACATATCATATTACTAGATCTCCTAAACGTTTAACAACACAAAGTTCACAAAATAATCCACTCCATCTCTATATTCCTTGGATGCAGATTTATGGCGGACATCCACTTTCTATCCATAATGTCCAAATATCTATAATAAATTCCGGATAAGAGAACTTAAACTTATTATATATATAGATGAAAAACAAAGAATTTACAATTTTATTGAAGCTAAGACATTCGATCAACTAGCTAGTAGTTTCAACTAAACAAATCAAAGACTTTGATGTCTTCTATATAGTCATTAATTCTTCATATAAAAAAAACAAAAGAACAAAAAAAGTACCTGAACAAGTGGAAGCAACACTGACAAAATCTCCAACCAGCTGTGAACTCGAACTAGAACGAACTCTCGAACCAAGACAAACTCGAACAACGATCGCGAAGCTCCGACAAAAAAAACTCCCAAAACCTAACAAACAATTCGCATAATATTTTTTTACACATTCAAGTAATTTTACACATATCAAACACATACAACTACATTCAACATATTCCTCTCCTATCAAATATTTTTTTTCACACATTCAACATATTCCTCTCCAATCAAACTACATTCATCTCCAACCTATCAAAAAACCTAAAAAACAAAAAACAAAATAGAGAACTAACCTTTGAGAAAAGATGAAGACAAGCAATGAGGACTATGAGTGTTGGATAGGATTCACGAGAGTGAGGGATTGAGAGGATTCACGAGACAAGCAATGTGGGTTTGGGGGTTATTGTGGGTTTGGGCGTTATTGTGGGTTTTGGGGGTTTGTGGGTTTGGGGGTTTGTGGGTTTGGGGGTTTTTTTGGTTGTGGGAGCTCGCTGAGAGTGAGGGAGAGCTCACGGGTTTGTGGGTTTGTGTGGGTTTGTGGGTTTTTGCTGAGAGAGAGAGAGGGAGTAGAACACAGAAACACGCAGAGAGCTGAGAGAGGAGAAGAAGCGCGAAGGGAAATGAGAGGTGAGAGAGAAACACGAACGGGCAAAAAAAAAATTAAAACAATACGCAGCGTTTCTAAAAAACACTGAATATGTGGTTTTTTGTTTTAAAATAAGCAGTGTTTCCTAAAAAATGCTGGTTATGTGGCTATCTCGTCCTCTCTATACGCAGCGTTTGCTGAAAAACGCTAGGTATGTGGCAATCTCGTCCTCTCTATACGCAGCGTTTGCTGAAAAACGCTGGGTATCTGGCTATCTCGGCCTCTCTATACGCAGCGTTTGCTAAAAAACGCTGGGTATGTGGCTATCTTGTCCTCTCTATACGCAGCGTTTGCTAAAAAACACTGGGTATGGGGTTAGCGTGTTTGGGTATAGGTGGCGTTTTAAGACAAAACGCGCTCATGGTGGCACTCTTTTTAGCCATTCAGGCGTAGTGATCTCTTGTTCCCCTTGTATTTGGATCCCCGAGACATCTTGTTTGCTATTATATAATGTTGGGGTTGCATGTATTGTGGGTGAAGTATCCCTTTACTCCTTGAGCTAACATTGTGTTGATGAAAAGAAATCTACAATTGAAAACATAAACTACTTTAGATGTATATAGTAGCAGAAAGCAGAATGCATATATATATATATATATATATATATATATATATATATATATATATATATATATATATATATATATATATTACTTGAATGTGAAAATTCATGATATATACTAGTAGATGTAGCAAAAAGCAAGAGTCCTATATATGACAGGTTACAATATTTTGCTAAATAAAATGCTTAATCTTCCATAACTCTTTGGTAAATCTCCCAGATTATCATGATTCACCAACCTCCTTGTATAAATTGGGTATCGTCTGCGCGCAACTATATAGATCCCTCGAGTTGGGTAGGACCATAATGAGCGGCAAAACTCTCTCTCAAGAGATTTAAAATTCTTTGCATGTCCGATCTTTGGATTCGAACTAAAGACCTTGGTTAAGTTGGAAGAGACCCTGCGCTTCTCATCCAAATGCTCTTGAGGTACACGAACCTCCCTTTTCTTCATACTTCATTCAACAAAACTCTTTGGCTCAAACTTCTCAATAGACACATAACATAAGTAATTGGTATTAGGTGCAAATGATTTATAGCAGCTAATTGATGAGTTTCACATATACTTTCATTTAATTTTTGTCTCCTCTTCCCCTTGGAAATTGTCAGGTTGATAGTTTTCTTTTATAAGTCAAATTTCATTGATTAGACACAAGGGGTACCTCAACCCATTTACAACATTCACATCATACAACTAACTCAAAGCAAGCCGTCGGATTTAGGCCTGTTCAAATGAACTATTGAATCGAATCGAATCACGATTCGATCCGAATCGAACTATTAAAAATCGAACTTTAAGTAACAATTCAAAATCGAATCGTCTTTAATAAAAGCTGTTCATGAATCGAACTATTAACGTCGATTCGATTCGAATCGTCCGAACTGTCCAAACTAATTTTTTTACTCTCACTCTCTCGGTTCACTCTCACTCTTCTCACTCTTCTCACTCTCTCATCTTCAACTTCACAAATTCTGCAAAGTTCACTCATCTTCAAATGCTGAATATTGGGGAGATCTCGGTTCACTCTCCCTCTCACTCTCTCAGTTCACTCTCACTCTCACTCTCTCATCTTCAACTTCACTCTCCCTCTCACTCTTTGGTTTAGTAGTTCAGCTTCACAGATTCATCTTCATTCTGGGTAAGCATTTTCTAGGTTATGGTTTTTTCTGGGTTGTTCTTGCAGAATGGGTTTTTTTTGGGTTGTTCTTCAAAATGGGTTTGGTTATTGTTTGTTAAGGTAGATGAACTATTTGATGAAATGCTTGGTGCGTGAGTGGAAGAAAAACTAACATGGTTTTATTTTAAAATCACTTGCTACATTGAATACTTGGAATCTAAAAAGGTTTATAACCTCATAAAATATTAAATTCATATAGTAAAGGTTTCTTTTTCAATTGATCACATCCAAGTCTTCACATAAAAAACTCAACTTTCTATTTGCACATAGTTGCTAAATCTGTAAACAAATCTTTTTAGTTTCCCCCTGAATATATTTATTTACTTTTCCCCTGTAGTGGTTCTCCCATAGTATGGATTTTCTTTTGGTTTTGTCATGTGATCAACCGCAGAAGAAGGAAATTGTTCTATGCTTAACAAGATTTATTGAAAAATGGGTTCAAATCTAGTATATGCTCTCAAGATCGTGGTGTTAATCTAGATGATCGAGGACTTTATTCTAGTTTTACGTAAATATCAGTGTCTGTTCTTCTTAAGCATGTTTGTATTCTCGCCTTAAATACCTAGTTGTGCAAGCCCTTTAAAATATTTATCAAATTTATCTTGTATTCATTGCATAGAATCTGTTACACTACGAAGTTTTTTGTTATTTGTTGTCTTTGCCATGTCATGAGTTGTAATAGTTCTAGACATATATTACTATGTTACAATGTTATGGAACTACATATTACAATGTTATGGAGCTTGGTTAATTTTTGTGAGTTGTAATAGTTCTAGACATATATTACTATGTTACAATGTTATGGAACTACATATTACAATGTTTTGGAGCTTGGTTAATTTTTGTGAGTTGAAATAGTTCGGTTCAGTTCGGGTACCATAAGCTCGGATAAAACTAGATATTAGTTTTCATTTGATCAACATTACAATGTTTGGTTAATATTAGTTTTTATTTGATTAATATCCGAACTGTCCAGAATATGAGGTTTTTCTCATATTACAATGTTTGGTTAATGTTAGTTTATATTTGATTTTTGAAAAGTGCAAAAAAAAACTATTATTTAAAAAAACGATTCGGGCGATTCGGATAATAGTTGGGCTTAACAGATTGGACGATTCGGGGCTTAAAATTGAAACGATTCGATTCAAACTGACCGCCGAATCGAACTATTAAGACGATTCGATTTGATTTGTTTGAACTACTAACACGATTGATTCAATTATTGAATGCTGTTTAAATGATTCGATTTGATTCGATGCGATTTTGTTTAAAAACTGAACTATGAACAGGCCTAGTCGGATTGATACACCATTGTTCATAGTCAACTTCTAAATTCCTACCCAATTTACAAGCAAACCAAGCTAACCTTTTAATTTGATCTAACATATGTGAGGTGTTTGGGATACCGCCCCGGAAGATAACCTTTTTTCGTTGTATCCAAATCACCCACACAGTTGCAATCCATATCAAGAACCGCACCCTCTTGTTCTTCTTTCCTCCAACGCTGACACCGTGTTCATTCAAGTGCTCCCAAGCATCTGAGCTATTGCTAGTTGTCACGCCCAACCACTAGTCTATGACAGACCACATACCATGTTAGGAATGTAAAACTGAACTTGTTTATTGAATGAGGGATAAATCCCTATATATACAACAATATACACAACTGAATCAGTTAAGGGAAGCTGAGTCAGTTACTAAGTCTAACAAACTAGCAACTGTACAAACTCATCTCCAGACTAACTATACCAAGTGAGCT
Organism: Oxytropis ochrocephala; assembly: GCA_020916435.1. Lineage (NCBI taxonomy): Eukaryota > Viridiplantae > Streptophyta > Magnoliopsida > Fabales > Fabaceae > Oxytropis > Oxytropis ochrocephala. Next base: position 99,545,007 of record CM037089.1, read on the forward strand.
ACCAGACTAAATAATACAAAGTAATAGAGAACACAAGTAACTATTCTAATTACAATAATAATCATGTACAAGCCTATTCTAACAAATTGAACCGAAGCGGTGCAATTAAAAAAGATGTGAGATGCATCTTCCACTTCCCTAAAATTGTTGTTTCGTGATTCAAACAGATTTTCGAAAATAACCGAAGAGATTACTGGGATGAGTCGCGGACTAGGTCGCTCTCTTTAAGACGTTTCGCGGCACTGCTCTAAGGTGCAAGCAAGGCTATCAACCACGACGCCCCCGAGGAAAAAGCGCCCAGTACGAAACTCATTTTGACTTTGTGAAGATTCGTTCGAGATAATACACCTCAAAATATGGTACGTAGACCACTCTATACGGTTCGTAAACCGCCTCTGATGGAGTAGAGAAGAAAAGAATATTTTAGAGAGAGAAGAGAGAAGAAACTTGGAATATCGTCAAGTTTGGTGTGTGAAATTGAAGTGAGGAGCAGCGACTATTTATAGGCGTAGGCGTGCTTGGAGCGAGCGCAAGCCAAGAGGCATTGCGATCCAATGACTATATTCTATCGGATTGAGGCGCAAGTCAGCCAGCCGGCCCAGCCAGCCGGCCCGCCGGCCGGCCGAGCCGCCGGCCGGGACGGACGGCGGCGGCGGCGCGCGCGCGTGTGTGGTGGTCAGTTAGTGTGCGTGCTTTCCCGTTTATAAAACTTGGTACCCCTTGGGGCCCAATCCCAAGGAGTGAGGTCCTCACTTATAAACACTCCAAGAGTGTCTACTTTTAGCAATGTGGGACTTGTTTTTCAATTCACACCAAAAGTCCCAACAATCCCCCACTTGAATTTAAAAAGAAGTTTCAGAAATAGCGTTTAACGCTTCTATAAGATTGTGCATAAGCAAAGGTGTCTACGACTTGAACCTTTACGTAGCGGTTAGGATTTCGATTCAACAAGAGTGACTCGTAGTCTTGAACTCTATCTCGAACATCAAAACCACACACAACCCTTTCAATAGGTGTATTCTCAAAAGCCCGTGCTTTTACTACCCGCACGTATATCCCGGTTTAGTGAACGCCCAGAATTTCGCGCCGAGATTCCATAGGAAGCGGCCCCCACTTCCACATTCACAAAGGTGAGTCTATCAAGAGTACTCCTGCAGCTAGGTACTCCACTCTACATAGAGTATAGATCTCATTAAGAGTTTCTATTATCTCAACCTTACATCGCTTCAGGAATCATGCTTCTTTACTTTCAATAGCATGTTCATCTCATGTCACTTCGCGACTTGTTATTACCCATTGAACCTAATTCTTGGGATCTCCAGTCTTTTAGGTCGGGTTACCATCGTGAGTGACTCATGGTTCTAAAGGCAGTAGTCCCATCCTTTTAGATGTATTTTGGACTTTCTCTCTGGCTAATCCTTTCGTCAAAGGATCGGCTAAGTTCTCATCAGTGCGTACATGATCCACTCTCACAGCTCCCTTTGAGAGATACTCTCTAATGGTGCTGTGTTTACGACGTATCTGTCGTTTCTTGCCGTTGTAATAACGGTTCTCTATTTTTGCAATAGCCGCGGTACTATCGCAGTGGATCAACACAGCTGGCATCGGTTTTTCCCATAAGGGAATCTCTGCTAGTAGGCATCTTAACCAACTAGCTTCTTCACTAGCAGTCGCTAGTGCTATCATTTCAGACTCCATAGTGGACTGAGCCAATATGGTCTGTTTCTTAGATTTCCAGGAGACAGCACCACCAGCTATACTAAATATATAGCCACTGGTTGCTTTGGAATCATCTGACAGTGTATTCCAATCAGCATCACTGTACCCTTCAAGTACAGCTGGAAATCTCTGATAGTGTAATCCGAGATTCATGGTCCTTTTAAGGTATCTCATGACTCTCTCAATAGCATGCCAATGCTCTATACTAGGTCGACTAGTAAACCTGCACAACAATCCCACGACATAGGCAATGTCGGGTCTAGTGCAATCAGTGGCATACCTTAAGCTGCCAATGATGCTCGCATATTCTGTTTGCCTAACACTATCACCTGTGTTCTTGAAAAGTTTGACACTAGGATCATATGGTGAGCAGGCGGGTTTACAGTCATAGTAATTATATTTCTTTAGGATCTTCTCAATGTAGTGAGACTGATCCAAAGAAATTCCTTTCTCAGACCTAGTAATCTTGATACCAAGGATTACATTTGCTTCTCCGAGGTCTTTCATATCAAAGTTGTTGCACAACATTGATTTCACTTCGTTTACGGCATGAATGTTTGATCCAAATATGAGTAAGTCGTCTTACGTATAGACATATGATAGTGCAAATGTCATTTTCAGTTTTGTAATAAATACATTTGTCACTCTCATTCACTTTGAACCCATTCGATATAATCAGATTATCAAACTTCTCATGCCTTCGCTTAGGAGCTTGTTTAAGACCATACAGAGACTTATCTAACTTGCGCAGACCTTGTTTTCTTGCCCATGAATTACTTAAACCTTCAGGTTGCTCCATATAGATTTCTTCTTCCGGTTCACCATTCAAAAAGCGGTTTTCACATCCATTTGGTGTACTATTAGATTATAAATGGCAGCCAACGATATTAGTACCCTTATGGATGTGATTCTAGTGACAGTGGCGTGTCGAAGAAATCTATATTTTCTCTTTGTCTAAAACCTTTGGCTACAAGGCGAGCCTTGTATTTATCAACAGTGCCATCAGGTTTTAGTTTCTTTTTCAAAATCCATTTGCAACCTATTGGTTTGCAACCAGGAGGCAAGTCCACTAAGTGCCATGTCTTGTTAGACTCTAGAGAATCCATCTCGTCATTTATGGCTTCTTGTTATAAGTCAAACATCCAATGAAGACAGGGCTTCTTGAATGCTAGTTGGATCCTCCTCTAATGTATAGACCGTGTAATCAGGTCCATAATCTTTAGCAACACGTGCTCGTTTACCTCTTCGAGGTTCTATTTCCCTTTCTACGTTGTTTTCAACGCTCCTAGGCACAGAGACTTGACTGGTTCCGGTGCCCCCACTATTTCTTGATTTAAAAGGGAATTTACTTTCATAGAAGTCAGCATCATTTGACTCAATGATCACTTTTGCATTCAGGTCATAAAACCTGTATGCTTTGCTATTTACTGCATACCCAATGAATACACATTCATAGGCTCTACTGGCGAGTTTAACTCTTTTTGGGTCTGGGATCCTGACGTAAGCCAGGCAGCCCCAAGTTCGAAAATAAGACACATTTGGTTGTCTTTTCTTTATAGTTTCATAAGGAGAAATCTTATTCCTAGACTTAGGAACTCTGTTTAGTACATAACATACGGTTAATAGAATTTCCCCCCACCAGTGATTTGCAGCGCCAGAACTTAGCATAGTAGCAACAATTAATTCGGTGAAAGTTCTATTTTTTCTTTCTGCTTTACCATTCATTTCAGGAGAATATGGTGCAGTTGTCTCATGTATGATTCCATTCAACTTATAAAAATCATTAAATAACTGGGAATCATACTCAGTTCCTCTATCACTACGAAAACGCTTTATCTTTTTCCCAAATTGATTTTCAATTTCATTTACAAAAACTTTGAACATATCAAGCGCTTCACTTTTATTTTTCATAAGATAAACAAAGGTGTAGTCGAGCAATCGTCAATAAAAGTGATAAAATAGCGTTTACCATTTTCGGTCAAAGTTAAAGTCAAGTTCGCAAATATCGAGTGTATTAAATCTAACGGCTCGATTCTCTAATGACTGATTTGTGTGGCGTTTTTGTAATTTTCGCTGACTACAAAATTCACATTTATGAAAATCATTTAACGATAGTTTGGGAATTAATTCTAAGTTGCTCATATTAGAAATAATGCGCTTGTTAACATGACAAAGACGAGAATGCCAAATATTAGAATCACACAACATATAAGCAGAAGGAGAAATTTTATTGATAGAAACATTCAATTTGAACATGCCAAAGATGGCGTACTTCTTTCCTACAAAAGTACCATTTTTGGTTAAGGTATACAAATCCCCCCCAATAGTCTGAGTGAACCCTGCCTTATTGAGAAGGAAACCAGAAACCAGATTCTTCCTTATCTCTGGAGTGTGCATCACATCCTTCAAGATCAATATCTTTCCAGAGGTGAACTTCAGCTCAACATCTCCAATACCAGCAACAATAGTGGTGTGAGCATCACCCAGCATCACTTTCTGATTTTCAGCAGGCGTGTATGTTTTAAACATATCACGATCATGGCACACATGGCGAGTGGACCCAGTATCCATCCACCAGTCTTCAGATGCTTCAATCATGTTGATCACTTCAGTTATCATAGCAATAAATTGCTCTTCAGTCAGGTTAGCCTGCGGAGCAGGATTTGGCCTGTTCCTACACCTTTCGTGCCATATGACCTGGTCTTCCACAGTTGAAACAATTGAAAGGAACAACAGCAGCATCATTCTTAGGTGGTGGTGGAGGCGGCAGCTGAGGTCTAGGATTTGGGGACCTTGGTGGGTTCCCATTCTTGTTGCGGCCTTTTTGGAGCTGAGGCTGACTACGGTTCTGATTCTTGAAAGGTTTGCCAGATGGCTTCAGAACCGCTCCTTTCTTCTTGTTGTTGGAAACAACCAAGACTTCATCTTTCAGATCCTGATTCCGAGACACCTCCTCAATTCGGAGTCGGGTTATCAGACTTTCATGAGAAAACTCTTTGGTTTTGTGCCTTAGAGTGTTTTTGAAGTCCTTCCAAGAAGGAGGAAGCTTATCAATGATAACTGCTACCTGAAATTGCTCATCTAGGGCCATGCCTTGAGAGATAATTTCATGAGCTATTTTCTCAATTTCATGAGATCGAGTCTCTCAGATTTATCATCTGTCATCTTATAGTTGAGGTAGCGGCTCACAAAGATACTTTTTGTACCGGCTTCCTCGGTGTCATATTTTCTTTTCGAGAGCGATCCGGACTTCTCTGGCGGACATACTGAGTCTTTGTAATAATCATAAAGATCATCACAGAGTCCATTAAGAATATAATTCTTACAGAGATAGTCATGCTCCTTCCATAGTAGTATCTCTTTAGCAGTTTTATCCTTTTTATCCTCATCATCGACCGTTCGAGACAGGAATCTCCTCGGTCGTAACATTGGCAACCCTTTTGACATGTAAGTAAAATTCCATCTTTTGTTGCCAACGTTTGAAGTGAGATCCTTCAAACCGGAAGGGTTTGTTGAAGTCGAAGCATTGGGACCGATAATTTCTTGGTAGTCATGGTTAATTTGAAAACGTCTTAAAATTGTTGTTTCGTGATTCAAGCAGATTTTTGAAAATAAGCGAAGAGATTATGGGATGAGTCGGACTAGGTCGCTCTCTTTAAGACGTTTTCGCAAGATCGCTCTAAGGTGCAAGCAGCTATCAACCACGACGCCCCCGAGGATAAAGCGGCCCAGTCTGTAAACTCATCGTGACCGTGAAGATTCGTTCGAGATAATACACCTCAAAATATGGTACGTAGACCACTCTATACGGTTAAAGAAACCGCTCTGATGGAGTAGAGAAGAAAAGAATATTTTAGAGAGAGAAGAGAGAAGAAACTTGGAATATCGTCAAGTTTCGGTGTGAAATTCTGAAGTGAGGAGCAGCCTATTTATAGGCGTAGCTGTGCTTGGAGCGCAAGCCAAGAGCTGTTGCGATCCAACAGCTATATTCTATCGGATTGGAGCGCAAGTCATGCTCCATCAGATAAGAATTCGCAACAGCTCTATCAGATAACAGCTAGTTCGCTGTATCTGGACGGTTCAACGTATCGGGACAGTTGATGCACAAAAAATAAAATAAAGTATTTATTTTCGCAAAAAATAATTACACCACACAGCCCAAGCCCAGGCCCGAATATATTCATGTATATTATTAAAATACATTTGAACGAATAATGATAAAAAGTATTAATTAATTATAACTTAAAAAATTCGACTACATATTTACTGGCATTTTATAGAATTAGTACACATATTATTATGTTAACTTTTTTTCAACGCATTATGTTAAGATTTATTAAAAAATATAATATACCATTCCCAAGCCTTAATGATGTTAGTTGATTATACTTGAATTAAAAAATTTAAAAGTACCTAATTATATTTAAATTATAATATTTATTAAATATAAAAATACTTATATCTGACTAAAATATATTATAATTTTTTTATGGAAATTCTAATAATTAGTAACAATTTTTAAATTCGTTGAAAACAATTAAATAACTATCTAGATTAGTATATATTGAAAGCTAAATATAATTTCTATATTTATTTGTTTGGAAAATTAATAATAATTGTTTTTATAATGTCCATATTTGATTGCTAAATATAGTTTAATAGTGTAAAAAAATATCACTTTATGTCAAATTTGTTTCCTAACAACGATATTTATTAATAATAATTTGAAAAAATCTTAAAAATAAAAGTCTTCAAATAATATTAATGATATTTACATTATTAAGGTCTTGTTTGGTAAGTCACATCCGTTAGCGAAAAACGAAATTAATTGACATGATTGACTATTAGACGAGAAATAGGCGTGTTTGGTAAGTATTAACGTCTTTTGGGTAGAATTTAATGTTTTTTCAAATGTTACTTAAAGTAGCGGTTTGAGCTTATATCGTTTTACTTTTTTTTTTTTAACCTCATATTTTTTCTTAAATTTCTTCCTTTTACTCTTTGAAATAAACTAAAATATTTTAAAAAATACTTAATTTTATTATTTTTTGGAATAGTTTAATACAATGTAACAAGATCATCCTTATTTTTTAGGCGTAAAGTATCTTTAATTTTTATTTTGATATTTTATATTAATATAATATATATTTTTAGTTGATAAATAAAAAAATTAAAATTTAAAAATTCTAAATTCTAAATTCTAAATATCTCAATATTAGTTTAACCACTGATACTTTATAGCAATAATTATTTATAAACATTTCGTTATATTAATTTTAGTCTAATTAAATAAATTTGATCATGATTAAATATGTCATTTTATTAAACATGATTTGCTACAAGTTAGCTTATCTCATTATCCGTTAACTTATTCGCTATCCGCTACTCTTTACCATACATAGCCTAAGTATACTAAATATTAAACAACAAAAATTGCTTTAAATTAAGATATTAAATATTAAAATTAATTTCTGAATCTTTTCTAATTAATAATAAGTTGAGAAAGAGCTTTTATTTTTGACAAGCAGTTGAGAAAGAGCTTGAAAATAATTAAGTAATACTTTAAGCTGATTACGATACATTAACTATTAAATATAAAATTTAAGCTTATTGATAACAGTAAGTGATAAAACATGATATTTTTTATTAAATGATTTAAAGTAGATGATATTTCATAAATTTGTTTTAAGCATTTAGTAGTATTATATATCTTTAATTTATAATTGTAGTCTGAATTAATTTAGATGATATTTCATACTTTATTTTATTTCTTTACATATAGTAGTATTATATATTTTTAAATTATAATTGTAGTCTGAATTGATATTGATTACATTAATTAAAAGCAAGAAAAGAAAGTTGACATTTTCTTTTTAAAGAATTGGACTGGAAAGTGGAAATTGAGTAAACATGATGCATATCTTTTGTGTGGTAGATAAGATTATAAAAAATTCCCTAATTAGGCAAAATTTGTAGAATTTATTTTGGTGAATAGGAGGCTGTGGTGTTATAGGTAGGGTAGTAAAATATTATAATAAATATGTTAAAAGGAAAATTTAAAAGTATTTTTACATAATCCAATTCAAATTCTAAAATATATTTCAGATTTCTTTATACATGATGCATATCTTTTGTTTGGTAGAAAGGTTACAAAAAAAAAATCTCTAATGAGGCAAAACTTGTAGAATTTATTTTGGTCAATAGGAGGCTGTGGTGTCTTAGGTAGTGTATTAAAATATTATTAAAAAATATGTTAAGAGGGAAATTTAAAAGTAATTTTTTCATAATCCAATTCAAATTGAAAATTAATATTTATCGGATTTCCTTGAAGGATATTTATTATTTTTTATGGTAAATTCCTTTATTCAAAAAAATAAAGGATTTTTGGATAATGGTAAAGGATTTGTAAACAACATTCCAAAAAATAAAGGTAAATTATCCCTAAAAAAAAAAGAAAAGGAAAAGTAGTATTCAATTTATTCAAACGTAAACAACATTCCAAAAAAAATCTATAAGAATCTCCCACCGATACAATACAAAAAAAAAATAGATTTATAACTTATAAGTGATTGTTAAATAAGGGAAAGTGACTTGACCAAAAAAATAAAAGAGAAAATGACAATTGACATTAATTATAGGTTTATTAGCCATATTTTTACTATTTTTTCATATATGGACAAGTTTTAAAAAATAATTCTCACAAAAAAAAAGTTTTAAAAAATAATAAATATAATAAATATATTATTATTATTATTTTTGAATATATATTATTGTGAGAAAGAAAACAACAAAAGTGAGCAAGTATTATATAACCATAGAATTTCCTAAGCTTTGAGCAGCAGTAACGTTTTCCGTTGCCATTGAAAAGGAGTGAATAGAGAGAGAGAAGAAGAAAAAGGAGTGATTTTTTGAATTTAAAATAAAAAGAGAGAGTGGACAAGACAACCTGGAATTGCTGTTTATTTCCACGCGTTGTGAGTGCTGTGTGGAGGCGGCAGCTGAGGTCTAGGATTTGGGGACCTTGGTGGGTTCCCATTCTTGTTCTTGGCCTTTTGGAGCCGAGGTCGACTACTGTTACGATTCTTGAAAGGTTTGCGGATGGCTTCGTAACCGCTCCTTTCTTCTTGTTGTTGGAAACAACCAAGACTTCATCTTTCAGATCCTGATTCCGAGACACCTCCTCAATTCGGAGTCGGGTTATCAGACTTTCATGAGAAAACTCTTTGGTTTTGTGCCTTAGAGTGTTTTTGAAGTCCTTCCAAGAAGGAGGAAGCTTATCAATGATAACAGCTACCTGAAATTGCTCATCTAGGGCCATGCCTTCAGAGATAATTTCATGAGCTATTTTCTGAATTTCATGAGACTGAGTCTCTACAGATTTATCATCTGTCATCTTATAGTTGAGGTAGCGGCTCACAGCATACTTTTTTGTACCAGCTTCCTCAGTGTCATATTTTCTTTTCAGAGCGATCCTGGACTTCTCTCTGGCGGACATACTGAGTCTTTGTAATAATCATAAAGATCATCACAGAGTCCATTAAGAATATAATTCTTACAGAGATAGTCATGCTCCTTCCATAGTAGTATCTCTTTAGCAGTTTTATCCTTTTTATCCTCATCATCAGCTTCGTTCGAGACCGGAATCTCCTCAGTCAGAACATTGGCAACCCTTTTGACATGTAAGTAAAATTCCATCTTTTGTTGCCAACGTTTGAAGTGAGATCCTTCAAACCGGAAGGGTTTGTTGAAGTCAGAAGCATTGGGACCAGTAATTTCTTCGGTAGTCATGGTTAATTTGAAAACGTCTTAAAATTGTTGTTTCGTGATTCAAACAGATTTTCGAAAATAACCGAAGAGATTACTGGGATGAGTCGCGGACTAGGTCGCTCTCTTTAAGACGTTTCGCGGCACTGCTCTAAGGTGCAAGCAGGCTATCAACCACGACGTCCCCAGGATAAAGCGGCCCAGTACGAAACTCACTCAGACCTTTGTGAAGATTCGTTCGAGATAATACACCTCAAAAATATGGTACGTAGACCACTCTATACGGTTCAGAAACCGCTCGATGGAGTAGAGAAGAAAAGAATATTTTAGAGAGAGAGAGAGAAGAAACTTGGAATATCGTCAAGTTCGATTGTGAAAATTGAAGTGAGGAGCGCCTATTTATAGGCGTAGGCGTGCTGGAGCGCAAGCCAAGAGTCATATGCGATCCAACAAACTATATTCTATCGGATTGGAGCGCAAGTCATGCTCCATCGATAAGAATTAGAACGACTCTATCGGATAACAACTAGTTATTTGATACGGGCGGTTCAACGATCGGGGACGGTTGATGCACAAAAATAAAATAAAGTATTTATTTTCGCAAAAATAATTACACCACACACATTTCAAGCCCAGGGCGAATATATTCATGTATATTATTAAAATACATTTGAACGAATAATGATAAAAGTATTAATTAATTATAACTTAAAAATTCGACTACATATTTACTGGCATTTTATAGAATTAGTACACATATTATTATGTTAACTTTTTTCAACGCATTATGTTAAGATTTATTAAAAAATATAATATACCATTCCCAAGCCTTAATGATGTTAGTTGATTATACTTGAATTAAAAAATTTAAAAGTACCTAATTATATTTAAATTATAATATTTATTAAATATAAAAATACTTATATCTGACTAAAATATATTATAATTTTTTTATGGAAATTCTAATAATTAGTAACAATTTTTAAATTCGTTGAAAACAATTAAATAACTATCTAGATTAGTATATATTGAAAGCTAAATATAATTTCTATATTTATTTGTTTGGAAAATTAATAATAATTGTTTTTATAATGTCCATATTTGATTGCTAAATATAGTTTAATAGTGTAAAAAAATATCACTTTATGTCAAATTTGTTTCCTAACAACGATATTTATTAATAATAATTTGAAAAAATCTTAAAAATAAAAGTCTTCAAATAATATTAATGATATTTACATTATTAAGGTCTTGTTTGGTAAGTCACATCCGTTAGCGAAAAACGAAATTAATTGACATGATTGACTATTAGACGAGAAATAGACGTGTTTGGTAAGTATTAACGTCTTTTGGGTAGAATTTAATGTTTTTTCAAATGTTACTTAAAGTAGCGGTTTGAGCTTATATCGTTTTACTTTTTTTTTTTTAACCTCATATTTTTTCTTAAATTTCTTCCTTTTACTCTTTGAAATAAACTAAAATATTTTAAAAAATACTTAATTTTATTATTTTTTGGAATAGTTTAATACAATGTAACAAGATCATCCTTATTTTTTTAGGCGTAAAGTATCTTTAATTTTTATTTTGATATTTTATATTAATATAATATATATTTTTAGTTGATAAATAAAAAAATTAAAATTTAAAAATTCTAAATTCTAAATTCTAAATATCTCAATATTAGTTTAACCACTGATACTTTATAGCAATAATTATTTATAAACATTTCGTTATATTAATTTTAGTCTAATTAAATAAATTTGATCATGATTAAATATGTCATTTTATTAAACACAGTATTTGCTACAAGTTAGCTTATCTGTTATCCGTTAACTTATTCGCTATCCGCTACTCTTTACCATACATAGCCTAAGTATACTAAATATTAAACAACAAAAAATTGCTTTAAATTAAGATATTAAATATTAAAATTAATTTCTGAATCTTTTCTAATTAATAATAAGTTGAGAAAGAGCTTTTATTTTTGACAAGCAGTTGAGAAAGAGCTTGAAAATAATTAAGTAATACTTTAAGCTGATTACGATACATTAACTATTAAATATAAAATTTAAGCTTATTGATAACAGTAAGTGATAAAACATGATATTTTTTATTAAATGATTTAAAGTAGATGATATTTCATAAATTTGTTTTAAGCATTTAGTAGTATTATATATCTTTAATTTATAATTGTAGTCTGAATTAATTTAGATGATATTTCATACTTTATTTTATTTCTTTACATATAGTAGTATTATATATTTTTAAATTATAATTGTAGTCTGAATTGATATTGATTACATTAATTAAAAGCAAGAAAAGAAAGTTGACATTTTCTTTTTAAAGAATTGGACTGGAAAGTGGAAATTGAGTAAACATGATGCATATCTTTTGTGTGGTAGATAAGATTATAAAAAATTCCCTAATTAGGCAAAATTTGTAGAATTTATTTTGGTGAATAGGAGGCTGTGGTGTTATAGGTAGGGTAGTAAAATATTATAATAAATATGTTAAAAGGAAAATTTAAAAGTATTTTTACATAATCCAATTCAAATTCTAAAATATATTTCAGATTTCTTTATACATGATGCATATCTTTTGTTTGGTAGAAAGGTTACAAAAAAAAAATCTCTAATGAGGCAAAACTTGTAGAATTTATTTTGGTCAATAGGAGGCTGTGGTGTCTTAGGTAGTGTATTAAAATATTATTAAAAAATATGTTAAGAGGGAAATTTAAAAGTAATTTTTTCATAATCCAATTCAAATTGAAAATTAATATTTATCGGATTTCCTTGAAGGATATTTATTATTTTTTATGGTAAATTCCTTTATTCAAAAAAATAAAGGATTTTTGGATAATGGTAAAGGATTTGTAAACAACATTCCAAAAAATAAAGGTAAATTATCCCTAAAAAAAAAAGAAAAGGAAAAGTAGTATTCAATTTATTCAAACGTAAACAACATTCCAAAAAAAATCTATAAGAATCTCCCACCGATACAATACAAAAAAAAAATAGATTTATAACTTATAAGTGATTGTTAAATAAGGGAAAGTGACTTGACCAAAAAAATAAAAGAGAAAATGACAATTGACATTAATTATAGGTTTATTAGCCATATTTTTACTATTTTTTCATATATGGACAAGTTTTAAAAATAATTCTCACAAAAAAAGTTTTAAAAATAATAAATATAATAAATATATTATTATTATTATTTTTGAATATATATTATTGTGAGAAAGAAAACAACAAAAGTGAGCAAGTATTATATAACCATAGAATTTCCTAAGCTTTGAGCAAAGCGTGATAACGTTTTCCGTTGCCATTGAAAAGGAGTGAATAGAGAGAGAGAAGAAGAAAAAGGAGTGATTTTTTGAATTTAAAATAAAAAGAGAGAGTGGACAAGACAACCTGGAATTCTTTGTTTATTTCCGCGTTGTGAGTCTTTGTGTGGAGGCGCGGTGAGGTCTAGGATTTGGGGACCTTGGTGGGTTCCCATTCTTGTTTATGCCTTTTGGAGCCGAGGTCGACTACGGTTCGATTCTTGAAAGGTTTGCCAGATGGCTTCAGAACCGCTCCTTTCTTCTTGTTGTTGGAAACAACCAAGACTTCATCTTTCAGATCCTGATTCCGAGACACCTCCTCAATTCGGAGTCGGGTTATCAGACTTTCATGAGAAAACTCTTTGGTTTTGTGCCTTAGAGTGTTTTGAAGTCCTTCCAAGAAGGAGGAAGCTTATCAATGATAATGACTACACCGAAATTGCTCATCTAGGGCCATGCCTTGAGAGATAATTTCATGAGCTATTTTTCAATTTCATGAGATCGAGTCTCTCTGATTTATCATCTGTCATCTTATAGTTGAGGTAGCGGCTCACAAAGATACTTTTTGTACCCGGCTTCCTCGGTGTCATATTTTCTTTTCGAGCGATCCAGGACTTCTCAAGCGGACATACACAGTCTTTGTAATAATCATAAAGATCATCACGAGTCCATTAAGAATATAATTCTTACAGAGATAGTCATGCTCCTTCCATAGTAGTATCTCTTTAGCAGTTTTATCCTTTTTATCCTCATCATCAGCTTCGTTCGAGACCGGAATCTCCTCAGTCAGAACATTGGCAACCCTTTTGACATGTAAGTAAAATTCCATCTTTTGTTGCCAACGTTTGAAGTGAGATCCTTCAAACCGGAAGGGTTTGTTGAAGTCAGAAGCATTGGGACCAGTAATTTCTTCGGTAGTCATGGTTAATTTGAAAACGTCTTAAAATTGTTGTTTCGTGATTCAAACAGATTTTCGAAAATAACCGAAGAGATTACTGGGATGAGTCGCGGACTAGGTCGCTCTCTTTAAGACGTTTTCGCAGACGCGCTCTAAGGTGCAAGCAGGCTATCAACCACGACGTCCCCAGGATAAAACAGCCCAGGTACGAAACTCACTGCACTGTGAAGATTCGTTCGAGATAATACACCTCAAAATATGGTACGTAGACCACTCTATACGGTTCGTAAACCGCTCTGATGGAGTAGAGAAGAAAAGAATATTTTAGAGAGAGAAGAGAGAAGAAACTTGGAATATCGTCAAGTTTCGGTGTGAAATTCTGAAGTGAGGAGCAGCCTATTTATAGGCGTAGCTGTGCTTGGAGCGCAAGCCAAGAGCTGTTGCGATCCAACAGCTATATTCTATCGGATTGGAGCGCAAGTCATGCTCCATCAGATAAGAATTCGCGAATGACTCTATCGATAACAAACTAGTTATTCAGATCTCGGGCGGTTCAACGTATCGGGACAGTTGATGCACAAAAAATAAAATAAAGTATTTATTTTCGCAAAAAATAATTACACCACACAGCCCAAGCCCGGCCCGGCCCACGAGCCGAGCCCGCTTCGGATCGGACGGTCGGCGGCGTGATCGATTAGTGTGCGTGTTTTCCCGTTTATAAAACTTGGTACCCCTTGGGGCCCAATCCCAAGGAGTGAGGTCCTCACTTATAAACACTCCAAGAGTGTCTACTCTTAGCAATGTGGGACTTGTTTTTCAATTCACACCAAAAGTCCCAACACATAGAATGCAAGAAGGCCCGGGAGTGAAATTAAAAACACCACGCTGCTGCAACGCTTGTCGAGTTGGAAGTCTATCTAGCAAAACTCTCCACGCATGAACAAGGAATTTAGAAGGAGCTGCTGTCCACCACATCCGCTTGAGCATTCTGCACTTGTCTTCATGAACAAGGGGTTGTTCGCTGCTGCTGAGCAGAGAATTATATGCAGACTTAATTGTGTATTTTGATGAAGAATCAAGGATCCAGACCCGCCTATCTTCACTGTTAGCAGTTGGTGATAAAGGAAAAATTAATACTCTCTCCGGTTGGTAAAAGCTGCGGGGACATATTTGTGGTGTACGGGGTTCGATCTCCGGTCTTGCCACTCCCTCATCCCCTAGTGTGTGTGTGTGTTAGGCCAGTGAGCCAATTGCTTATCTAAAAAAAAAAAAAAAAAAAAAAAAATACTCTCTCCGGTCCCTATTATAAGAGAAAATACAAAAATCACAAAAATCAATGAAGTTATTAAATGTGATGCAATTTTAGGCTTATTTCAAATATATCCCTGGTATTAAAATTTTATACCCACTATGTGACTTTCTAATAAACCTATATCTCACATTAAATAGGGGTATAAAAGAAATTTTAGCAATTAATGTGCTTTGAAATGTGTATCTTTTTATTATAATTAGGACCCAAAAATGTACCAAATTTTTTCTTATAATAGGGACAGAGGGAGTAGATTCAGTTCAGCTGCTGTCAATCACTCTTCAGGCGCTAAACTTCTAGTCCAATTAAGCTTCCATTCCCATTTTCCAGCAATCCAATTCCCACATTCAACAACCGAGACATTAACATTACCTGACAGGAGAAATAAACTAGGAAACCAAAAATTCCTACTGAAGACTGTCAGGTTGTTAGTTTGTTTTTTTATTTTTTTTATTTTTTTAGATAAGCACTTATGTTGTATTAATAACAAGGGGGCACACAAGGAGTGTACTTGGATGAGATGGTAAGGGTCTCTTCCAGCTTAACCAAGGTCCTGGGATCGAATCCAGCCTTGGGCATGTAGCAGTGTTAAATCTCTTGAGGGAGAGCTTTGCCGCCAATTGTGGTCCTACCCGGCTCGAGGGATTAGTCTCTGCAATTGTGCGCAGAGGATACCCGGTTTATACCAAAAAATAACAAGGGGGCACAGTTAGTTAATTGGGCATGTAGCAGTGTTAAATCTCTTGAGGGAGAGCTTTGCCGCCAATTGTGGTCCTACCCGGTTGTTAGTTAATTAGGCATGTAGCAGTGTTAAATCTCTTGAGGGAGAGCTTTGCCGCCAATTGTTGTCCTACCCGGTTGTTAGTTAATTACTTGCGCATATTTTACCATTTTGAATTTTATTTTTGATAAGTCAATTATTTTTAATAAGTCAAATATTTATTGATAGGGGCACACAAGGAGTGCACTCTCAGGTTGTTAGTTAATTACTTGCATGCAGGGGCAGAGGTATGTGTAAACCTCGCATGGCTCAAGCCCCCCCTAGGTTTTTAATATATTTAATAATAATAGTATTAGTATAGGATATGCTAAAAAAATAGTATTAATTAGTAAATAACATTAAATGGATACTAGTAGATAAATAAAATAAATAACAATGATTTAAGGAAGATAATAGATGCCACCTTCTAACAAATTAAGGTTATTAGCTCAATAAAAATAAATTCAATACACTTGACTAAAACTACTTTTTCTTTTTGACATATTTTAATAACCACAAATCCAAACCTCACTTACTCAACAGTTTCATATATTTTACAACTACTCTAAACTGACTAAAACTACTATATCTTGTAGCTATGAAAAATGTATCACAAACAAATACAAAAAAAATGATAGTAAATTCTAAGATACCCATGCAAAAAGGTGAGTGCCAATACGGTGCTACCAAATAAGTAAAGATAAAGTTAAATTATTTGTTTAAAATAATTTAATTAGTTTAAAGTAAAAAATTGATGTGGCATCAACTAAGTGTCTAAGTGCAGCTCGCCCATGCACACTTTTCATTCTGGCTCCGTCCCTGCTTGCATGCATTTTGAATCGGTTTACACAGTTAATAGGATTATTATTCCACTCCTCAAAATCTATATTGAATTGATCTCCCAATCTATGTGCTATCCACCCTCAAGATAATCCTTTTACATAGTTTAGCATTTGTGTTACACTTTGTTCGGTACCTAGACTTTGGAGTTGCTCCTTGGTCAGGGGTACTCGGGTAGGTGTTCCAGAATTCACGTGTTGGTGCTCGGCGGTGGATGCCACGAGCTTGAGATGTGATGCTCCGAGTGCGTCCACGTCGGGTGGGGGGTACCTGCAAGACTCTCCGACGCTCAAGTCAGTATGTGACCGAGGTAAAGGGAAGTAGAGAAAAGCAGAAGAGAGAGAGAGAGAGAGAGCTCCGAGGAGCGGAGTGACAAATAAGAGGAAAGTACTGGGGTAGAGGGGTGGACCTCTATTTATAGAGTGAATGGACATATCGTAGCCGTCGGATCTTGCTGAGAGATGTTGGCCGTCGGCTTGGGGAGAACCGAGCGGGTGACGTTGAGGCGCAGATGGGCCATTGTGGACTGAAGTATTGGGCTGGCCCAATATCCAGCGGGGCTTCGTAGCTCAGGTCGGAACAGTGGCCCCCCAAGTCGGGGACAAGCGCAGAGTTCGGCCTCAGCTTGAGTTAACTCTTCACCTTCATGATGCCACGTGTCATCTGGGGAATGGTGAGACGGTCACATGTCGTTTGGTCTTCTCCAGGTGTCGCTTGGCAGACCTGTCTTGATGATGTCGAGCAGGCGCTTTAAAGAAGGTGACGCTTCGTCGCAGGCGCGAGGAGGGAGCGTATATAAGCAGTAAGAGGGGAATCTTTCGTCACTTGTGACTTTTGAGCAAACTATTAGAGAGAGAAACAACGCAGAGTTCTTGAGAGAGAAAGTTTCCGCCACCGCCGGTTCGAAGACCGCCACATGAAGTTCGGACTTCCGCGTCATCGAGACCGAGTTGATTCAAGTCTTCCTTACTGCAAAAGGTTAGTCCCGAGTAACTTATTCTGTTTTAGGTAGTTTTTAGATGTTCATACCTGTAGAGTAGTGTAGTTAATCGAGGTAGTGCCAGGATTGTTTCAGTCTGTCCCGCCTCGGCCTCGGTTGGTCCGAGGCGGATAGATTAAAAACCGGAGCCGAGAGTGACCTGGTAGCGTGCCCCCTGTTGCAGATGGTCCGGACGAAGAGTGAGGAGAGAAAAAGCTTCGTTTCGCCAGGAAAACGATCCTCAAGAGGAGGGAAGATGGATGTCCAATGCCGGCGCCAGAGGGCTCCCGATCCCTGCTCAAGACGACTTACCACAACATGTCCGCAAAGTCCGCTTTTACTTTCTCGTATCCATTTGGGAAATACCACCGACGCCGAAGTTTGGAAGATGATACCGAGGTGACATCTCGCCTTGCTGCCACCGAGGTGAACATGGAGAATCACTCCGAGCGGTATGAGGACGTGTACGACTGGGTGTCGACTGAAGTCTGCAATCTTTTTGCGCGCACGAAGTCGGACAAACCTGCAAAATTTTATGAAAAGTATTACCTGGACCAGTCCGAGGGCGAGAAATGGAGGATCACGCTGGTGCCTGACGTCCCGGTCTGCAGCGAGCATTGCTATTATGGATACTTCTTCTATGGGGCGGCCAGAGTGATCCTCCACCCGGGTGGAGCCAAAACCCAAACCTAGTACCTCCACTATCGTGAAGAGCACCGAGCCAAAGAAGAAGAGGAAGGAGCAGGAGAAAACTTCTTCAAAAGTTGCGTCTCCAAAGGGCCGACAGGGTCCTTCTGAAGCTGAAACCCACAACACTGACAAGGGCCGAGGGGCCGGGCTGCATTTGGACAAGAAGCAAAAGTCCGTGCAAACGTCGACCGAGGAGCTCTCCGAGGCCGACTTCGCTGCTATAGCCAAGGTCGCCAAGTTGGGGGCCAAGGCTATAAGGAAAATGAAGGCTGCAGTCCTGGTCAACACCCCAGGAAATCTTGAAGGTATGTGTTCCGAGACTCAAGCATATAACAATCGTTTAGCACGCAAACTGTCTTGGACCTGGCTAGAATTTAAATATGCACGCCGTGAATATTCAGAGTTGCTGAAGGAGAATCGCCAGTTGCGAGAAGAGTGCGATAAAAACGCTGACTTGCTGAAGAGGTTAATTGCTGCTGAGACCCAGGCTGCCGAGAATAAGAAGAAGGCTGTCGATCTTGACAAGATCTCGGAGAAACCGCAGCTACTACGGGAGAATCACATCACCAGTGCGCAAGGAAGCAGAGGAGGCCGAGTCAAAGCCAAAGCACATCTGGCGGAGATAGAAAAGAGATGTCAGGAGTTGAAGAACTCCAATGCTGAAATGGCCAAGCTCAGGTATATATATTCGGTGTCTCTCTCAAGTCTTGGTGATCGAGCTCGACTTTACGGCACAGTACGTGCACCTTACTCAACGGGTGGAGGACGGCAAGATTCTGTCGAAAGATGGGAAAGTTGTCTACCCCGTTCCCGAGGCTGAGGAGGAGGCACCTGGGAAGGATGCTGAAACGGTCGGCGGCGAAACTCACACTCCAGAAGAAAACCAAGAGGAGAATCCGAGGGAGAATGAAGGAGAGAAGTGAGATTTCTCTGGCCTTTGTAACCATTTTTATTTTTGAACAATTTATTTGGGTTGCCTTGGACATGTCCGGGGCCAATTTAAATTTGTAAGCACAGTCGGGCGCTATCCCCTTTTTCTGGCTTTTAGATACCTGCATTTCAATTCCATTTCGTTTATTTTAAATATGAATGTATGTTTAGTTGCGTACATGTGATTTCCCGTTAAAGTGAGGCTCGCTGCCGCTCGGGCATTAGAGTGAAGCAGAAAATAGGGCAAGTGTAGGAACTTGGCCGAGAGAGAAGTCAGGAGGTCGAGATGACCAGCAAGTGAGCGCCGAGAGGGCAGGCTCATTGCCTTTGTAAGATAGGAAGACCGCTGTGGGTCCCCTTCTCCTTCTTCTTACCGATGCCAGCTGTGGGCGATCGGCCTTGGTACCGGAGCTATTGGGGTGCCCGGCCTTCACTTTCATTCTACCGAGGCCGCTGTGGGCTTATCGGCCTTCTTACCGAGGTCGTAAAGGACGCTCGGCCTTCTTATCAGAGTCGCGTGAGACGTCCGACCTTCTTACCGGTGTCGCGTAAGACGACCGGCCTTCGGGGCGGAGACCGCGCAATGGGTCTCCTTCCTTCAGCCTCTTGATGGAACTCGTCAGTTCAGGCATCAAGAGGGAAGGCTGGGCTCACGTAAAATGAAATTGGGAAACCGTTTGACCCCCGACGGAACTCGTCAGTCCGCACCGGGAGGAAGGGCAAACTAGACGGACTCTCTGGTGGAGTGTTAGACTCAACAAGCCAAAGAATCGTTGAGGCCGTCGAGGGCCATTCAGCAGGAGCTCGGAAGCGAGCTGTTGAAGCCTGAAGAGACTATTCAGTAGGAGCTCGGAAGCGAGCTCACTACAAGAAAAGCTTGTTTTAGCCACCAGCAATTGCCATGGAGCTTATTCCGTCAGTAATTTGCCAAAGATTTGCGACGGCATGAGTAAAAAATAAGGGCGCGAAATTTCCCGTTGGTGTTTGCCACGGGTTTGCCACGGACATGTGAAAGGACAGAAATTTGCCACAGAGATGCCGTGGCAAATCCGTGGCAACCCATTGATCAAAATAATAAGAGTATGATCCCTAAAATCAGATTGTCTCTCCCTTAAACAATCAAACGCTCTCTCCTCCTCAGTCTCCTCTCCGACCTCCACCCTCCACCCTCGTCCGGCCTCCTCCGCCCTCCTCCGTCGCTAATCGAGCTCTACGGCCACCGAGAGACACGTTCTCCCTCCGCCCTCCTTCGATCGTTCTCACTCTCCACCCACACACCTCGGCGCCGCAATCACCTCCACCACACGCCTCACCATCCCCTCGGCCTCCACCCACACGCCTCACCATCGCTCTCGGCCTCCACCATCGCCCTCCTCACGCCTCTTTGTTTTGAAGCACAAATCAACCCCAACATTTCCCCAAACCCTAACCCACCTCCCAGCATCCACCCTCGTCTCGCATCCACCAAGCTCCGTCAACCACTCCATTTCTCCCCCTTTGAAAGGTTAGTCCAGTTGTTTCATTTCGAGAACCATTTTGTATTTCATTTTCATGATTTGTCATTTTGATTTTCTCTATTCTTGATGTATGAATTAAAGAAGTGGAGGGATTCAAATCAAAGAGAAAGGAAGAGATTCTGGTCTGTTTAATCATTATATCAGGTACACATTTCATTTTCTCATTTTCTCATTGATTTTATTTTATTTTTGATTTAAACAATTTTTGATTGATTTATGGGTTAGTTTGTGATTTCTGGGTTAGTTTGTGATTTCTGTGTTTCAGTTTTTTGATTGATTTATGGGTTAGTTTGTGATTTCTGGGTTAGTTTAATCAAATACCACATTACCTCATTAAGATATGGATGCATACAAATTTGTTTTTGTGTTTTACTGTCACTAAGGATTGAAGAAGAAGAGACAAAGCTAAAGTAAGGGTTTTGCTGTCACTACGTTTTTGATGGGTATGAGGTTGTATGTTTGTGTGTTTGGTTGTTTTGATTGTTATGGTGGATGGGGATATTGATGAAAACTAATGATGAATTTAGTTGATGATATAAATCCAGTTTTTGTTGATGATATAAGGTTGTATGATGAATTTAGTTGATGAAAACTAATGATGAATTTAGTTGATGTGTGTTTTGTTTTGTTTTTGTTGATGTTCTGATAATCAACCAATATAAAGGGTTTTGTTGTAATGAAGATATGTATTAAGGTTCAATTTCAAGGTACTAATTTTGGGGGGCATTATTCTTTGGTCTTGATATGGCCTATCACTTTTGTTTAAGTTTGTTTTATATTTAATTTAATGTACAAGATATAGAAAAAGATGAAGTCACATTTTATTGTATTGAAGTGTTCTTATAAGGCTATGAATTAGATGTTGTAGATATGCTTATCCTTCTATGAGGTAAAAACAAACAAGCATCTTGGTTCAAGAACAAGATTGAACGCTTGTATTGGGAGCAGCGATGGTATATTAATCGAATGTGGCCCAAAGATCTCAAAGCGCATTCGGAATGGAAAGTCTCATCATGCCAAAGTTGTTGATTGATCCGGAGGTACATTGCTTGCCGTGTTCGTTAAGCTTAATCTCTTTCATATTTCACTTAAACGCAATTAGTTCCTTCAAACCTCACCTATTTTGTTTGCCTCTTTTGCCATGTTTCTCATGAAGCGGGGAGCATTGGAGGATAGAAATGCTCAAGTGCAAAGACTTGAAGAATCCTTCGTGAGGTTTTATTTCAAATAATTAAATTTGTTAATGAGAAGAAGAATCACTTGCTTTAAAAAAGGTGTTCTGTATGGATTCATGCGACTATTTTCTACTCCATTTAAAACACTACGTGGAGGAGCTAGTCGCCGCAGAGTGGCGCGATTTTGTAGTGTTGCGAATATGTCTTCGTCGCTGTTGCTTGATTGAATTGGTGAGAGCAGGTCTCTTACAATTATAAATTGTTATGGTTCAAGTTGGCTAATATTAAGTCACTCAAGCTGTTAAGGTTTCTGAAGAAATATATTCTGAAAGCCTAATTTGTTATGGTTTGTTGATAAATTTGTAGGTACCTTGCCTAAGTGACAATTATGCATATCTTTTACATGATGTTGATACGGGTACAGTTGGTGTTGTTGATCCTTCTGAAGCGTTGCCTGTAATTGATGCATTGAGTAAGAAAAATCGGAATTTGACATACATTCTCAACACTCACCATCATCATGATCACACTGGTGGGAATGCAGAGTTAAAAGTTATTGTAAATTTGACTGGCTTAATTATTTACATTTCGATATAGTTGCACTTTATGACTAATCAAGCACTTTGGAAGAATTGATTACCTAAAAGCAACATTTGATTAATTTATATGCTTACTAGTTATTACTTTGTGCATATGTTAACCCTTCCCATGTTGCATTACAGGTGATTGGTTTAAGAGCTGACAAGGAAAGGATTCCTGGCATCGAAGTCCTTGAAATTTTAAAATTCCTGCATATGGTCAACACAATATCCTCATTTAATTGCCTCAAATCTGCAAACTAACTGTATGAAGAAAAGTTCAATTGAATTATATGTTGCTGCACTATTCTTTGCTTGTTATTATTAATAGGAATTAAAAATAAATACATGATTGTCATACCCCAATTTTGTCCGGCTTAGGTCAACACCCTAATTTTCAACCAAAAATAAATAAATTAAGGCATGGCATGCATTTTAGAGTTTTAAAAGTCATCCAAGGGTTTTTAGAACCATGTTTAGAATAAAAATGCATTTTTGAGCAAATTAGGACTTTTTAGGGTAAGGGGCATTTTGGTCATTTTTCGCAAAAGGATGATTTTCTCGTCAAAAATATGCACACACCAAAAGTACATTTTTCTCTTATCCAAGAGAATTTTTGTACAATTTTTAGAGAGAATATTCTAGCCTAAAATAATTAAAATGCACTTTTCCTATTTTTAGTGCATAAAAATGCCAAAAGACCATTAAAAATTCCCAAATTAATTAAGTGACAATTTTAATTGTCTAGAATAATTAGGGAGGTTATTTCATGGTGTCCAAAAATATGTGACATGTTTTTAATAGGTGCACTCTCAATTACATGCCCAAAAGATTCAAAATTCAAAAATAAAAGGAGGAAGTGTCCTCAATAAGACAAAATAACAAAAAAGCAAGTTTTTTTATTTTTCCCCTTCATGATCAGCTGATCATGCGTCCCTCCCTCTCTATTTCCCTCAAGAAGCTTCTACACACTCCATTACTTACTCACCAAGTTTTAATTTGATCATATCCTCAATGTTGCCCTTTTTGGTAAATTAACCCATGCACTTACACTAACCTTCCCACCAAAAACCCCATCTTACCTTTTTGAGAACATTCCCTCACCAAAATACCCTTAACCCTATTTTACAAAAATCACCATTCCCAAATTAGATTTTTTTGTTCATAAATTTCCTTTTTCCTCCCTTTTATGCGCCACCTTCACCCATTTCTCTCACACACTTGTGTTTTCTAAATACCCTTGATCCATGTGACCAATAATCCTAACCATCCATTCAAAATTAAGATCCAATCCTAGAGCCCAATCAAAGCAAAAAGTCCTAAATACCCTAAAGCCTCAAAACCCTATAAATAGCTCACACCTTCTCTCTTCACCAATCTTTGGCTATCATTCTCACCTTCAAGAAAAACCAAGCATTATACTTCTCCTCCTCTCCACCCTCTAGGCCGAAGCCTTCTCCTCCTTCCCCTCCTCCATTACTTCACCTTCATCCACCAAAACACCTTGAATCCACCTCTCACACCCTTAACCTTCCTTTCTCACTCAAGGAGTTCATCACACCACCTTTATCTCCTTCCTTCTCTTGCAAGGCCGAAGCCCTCTTGCATTTTTCTCCCCTCCATTTCTTCAATTTTCTCTTCCATTTTAGAGAAAAGGTAAAATCCATAACCCTCTTTGCATCATCTCCAAATATTTTGCATTGAAGCTCATTTTCTTCCCCTCATTCCTTTCGTGATAGCATCATCTTTTCAATGTAGTTTGTTGTGGTTGAGGGTGAGATTTGTTGTCTCACCCTAAAATAAGTTGATTAGTGTTGTTTTCATGTTAATTTTTGAGTTTTCTTGTTAAATAAAATGGAACAAGGTTTCGCATATACATGATTAAAATGTCTTCAAAATTGATTTTGTTGTTTCTTTGTTTAAATCTTGTTGTTGGTATTCTTCTTTAGTAAGTTGTTGTGGATTTGGCTCTATGATTCCTACTAGTGCCAAGTGCACTTTGATCTTAGTAGTGAAGAGAGCTAGAAATGACTTTTGTTTAATATATTAGTTTATGTGCTCATTATTTCTTGTGTTTTAGTTTACCTTTTGTTTATTGATGATCTTGCAAAGTGATTCACACTACATGCCTAGTGCATTTCCTTCAAGTGGTGAAGATTGCAAGAGAGGATTCAATTTATTTCATAGTTGATATGTTTATGATCTAGCTATATTATTGTTTAGTTAATGATGATCTTGCAAAATGATTCTCACTACATGCCTAGTGCATTCCATTCAAGTGGTGAAGATTGCAAGAAAGGATTCAATCTATTTCATAGTTTAATAGTTTATGTGTTCTTGTAGTCTAACTATATTATTGTTTAGTTAATGATGATCTTGCAAAATGATTCTCACTACATGCCTAGTGCATTCCATTCAAGTGGTGAAGATTGCAAGAAAGGATTCAATCTATTTCATAGTTTAATAGTTTATGTGTTCTTGTAGTCTAGTTATGTTGTTGTCCCCTTGTTGATGATCTTGCAAAGTGATTCTCACTACATGCCTAGTGCATTTCATTCAAGTAATGAAGATTGCAAGAAAGGATTCAATCTATTTCATAGTTTAATAGTTTATGTGTTCTTGTAGTCTAGTTATGTTGTTGTCCACTTGTTGATGATCTTGCAAAGTGATTCTCACTACATGCCTAGTGCATTTCATTCAAAGTGGTGAAGATTGCAAGAAGGGATTCAACCTTGTATAAATTGTCATTCTATTCTCTACTTCATTTTTTTTAATAGTTCTTGTGAATTAATCATAGTTTTGCTCAATGTTCAAAGTTTTCTTTGCATACTTGGCTTAGGCCATGAGCCCATCTCATTGAATAAAATTCTCTATTGTTATACTCAATAGTATTAGGGTTTTGATTTTTTTGTTTTGGTCCCCTCATGCGTGTTCTTGGGGTTAGGGTTTTAGGCTTGGAGGTTTAAGTCACTATTTTGTTTTCTTGAACTTTTAGCTTGAATAAAAATGCCTTGCTAGATGCCCATTTGGCAATTTCCTATGTTAGTTTAGGTTTATGCCTACATGTTCATGCATTTGTTTATATCTTTTCAAGTTTACTCATGCATATATTAATATCATGTTTTGCATCTCATAAGTTAAATGTGCATATATTAATATCATGTTTTGCATCTCATAAATTAAATGTTCATGCATTAATATCATGTTTTTTTCCTTTTCATAAATTAAATGTTCATGCATCCAATAATGTTGTATTTTGCATTCCATAATTGCATACTCTTGCACTCATATACTTGTATCATTGTGCACCCAATTGTTCATAGCAAATTGTAAATACTCTTTTGATTGCTTTGCTTGTGTCCCAATGGTTGTTTTGAGCTTTTGACTTGTAAGAAGGATTTGAAATGTTATATTTCTTTTCAAGCGTGAAATCCTATGTTTTTTAATAAGAAAACCTAAGGCATTTTTCTAAATAAAAATCATTAACCATCACCGGCCCGTTGCTTGTTTGATCGTTAATGAGGAGCTATTAGTGGTAGTCACTCCAAGCCTTTGCTTGTTTGGCTATCATGAAAACTCCCACACATTAATTAAACAACAAAAACAACTAATTCAAACTTCCAAAATAACACGAGCTATTAGCTCACCACCTTTTCAAAACTATTTTCAAAAGAATAATACGACGTTGTCGCTTGTAATCACTCGAAGCCATTGCTTGTTTGATTACCGCCCAACTCTCTTTTCTTTCGAGTTAATACCGAATGCCACTCGAAGCCTTTGCTTGTTTGGTGTTCGCGAACACTCGAGTCTTATTTCAAAAACTCTAAAAGCACTTTCAAAAGTCACAAAGCCGTTTTCACACGCAAAAAGCGAGAACTACGTTGCTTTGATCCTCACCGTGTGAGGGTACGTGGGACCGGGTTCTGTCCCGTCAAGCATACCTTTAAAAACCCATAAAAACAAGAACTACGTTGCTTTGATCCTCGGCCCGGTGAGGGTACGTGAGGACCGGTTTCTGTCCGTCAAGCACGCTTTTCAAAAATCTTTGTCTTGTCCCGCTTTTCAAAGATACCAAAACATCCCTTTTTCCCGTTTTCAATAAAGTGATTTCTCAAAAAGAAAAGAAAATAAATAGAACAATGTATTTCAAATCAAACATTTCAAAACCACATCAAATTAATGGTTCCCTTTCGGTAGAAAAGGCGTGTGAAGTGCTAATACCTTCCCCATGCGCAACCGAACCCCGAACCTACATCTCTAAGTTTTGAAAGACCACCCGCTTTCAAAAAGGTTTTTTCAATGTTTTCCTAAAATAAAATATTGGTGGCGGCTCTCTCGATTTTCAACGTTGTCAAACCGAAAAGTCCCAAACCCGGATTTTTCGAGCGCAATGGTGGCGACTCTCTTTGGGATTTTTCTTTCTTTATTTAAAGAGAGATGAGGTCAAGCCTAATTAATTTGATGTGGTTTAATTTGTTTGATTTGAAAAAACTATGTTCTATCTCTGCCTTTTCCTTTTCTTTTCTTTTCTCTTCTTTTGTATGTTTATGGTTGTGTTTATACATGCATTCCTCAATTCCCATGATCCCCTCTTCTCCGCTCCCTTTCTTAAGGTAAAACATGCATTCCCCCATTCTATTATGTCCCCTTCTTCTTAGCTCCCTTTCTTGAGGTAAGCAATGCGTGTAATCTCTGTGGACTTATTAGGATGTTTGTATATTAAACTAGTGTATGCATGTTGAACCCTAGAGGTAGACAAATTTGTTTATCCGACTATTCGGTTTCTTGCGGGTGGGGTGGGTAGATTTTTAGGAAGTATGTCCTCAATCACACACTTTCACACCTTATGATTTATGTTCTTTGAGTGGGCTCCTATACCGGATCCAACAAACATTTAGGAGAGTGGAGACGATTAGTGGATATCATTCGAGACCTTTGTCCTGCATCGATACTCATGAAAGTCTCAACCAGAGTACGCTTTCTCATGACGCTTCACACTTGGTAGTTCTCTACATTTGTGGATGTCGGCATGGGGATTCTATAGCTCTGGTAGCCATTGTGAGGGTGTGAATTAGAACTACATGGGAGGAACCTTTGAAGTTGACCTAGAACTTAGGATTCCCACCTTTGTAGGACACGAGGGCATACGAATTGTGTCTTTGCATGGTAATTTAGGGCATGTCTTCCTCAAAAAGGAGCTTTTTCAAAAACCTTCCAAGAAAATACAAAAATATTTTCTTTCTTTCAAATAAACCCGCTCTGAATTTTTGAACCTCCGTCCTTACACATCGTTTTATCATCCCTACATGCATCATTCATATCATAATCGCATCATGCCGCATTCATTAAAATTAAATGTTGTAAGCATCTGCATTCACACTGCATCTCATTTGCATTTGCTTGCCGGGAGCCCTTGAGTAACTTACCGTCTTGTCATAGGTGCATCAAAATGGAGTTGAGTAGCAAGACTTCGCTCATTTCTCGCTTCCCAGTTATGAAGAGGGTTGAGATTGGTAGTCTGAGGCAGTGTGCAGCCCTTATGGGCCCCATTGAGAGAGAGTCCTTTGATCAAGCATACGGGAATGTTCGTAGATTGCTGCAATTGAACGTTCAAGAAGACGCTCTTATGGCTTTGAGCCAGTTCTACGACTACGATGTGAGGTGTTTCTTCTTCAAGAATTTTCAGTTGTCACCCACATTAGAGGAGTATGAGCAGCTTTTGGGGTTCGCCAGATCACATGCTAGGCCTTACCAATATCAGGGGCAGTACTATACTGATGAAAAACTCGCAACGCTGCTCAGGATTAGTGTGGATGAATTGAGGTTGCAGAAGTTAAAGAGAAATGGTGTAGCCGGGTATCCACAAGAGTACTTCGAGGGCCTATTACAATCTTATGCCGCGGCTAAGAAGTGGGGACCGTTCAAATTAGTGCTCGCTCTTACCATATTTGGGGTGGTCCTCTTTCCTCAAATAGAGAGATATGTTGATGAAGATGCAATCGGTGCATTCTTGGCCTTCAAAGACACTCAGAACCCTATCAATCCGGTGCACTGCTATCCTTAACTAACACGTACCACGCTCTTACTCGCTCTGACCGGTTCCAAAAAGAAATTATGTCTTTCCTCCCACATTCTCTACGCACGGCTTATTACTCATGTGATCCACAACCGAACTAATGCTAGGAGCTAATCTCTTACGCCCTAAGCCGTGAGGTGGAGGTGCTCGCTATTGAATGGGTTGAGTTTTGAAGAATCTCAATGAACTCCAAATCCCGGTGGTACACGACTACTTGTTGGGATGATGAGACCGGTGGTAGTGTTCGATTGTGGAAGCTTTCAAAATGTGCCTCTCATGGGGACTCGGGGGTGTATCAACTACAACCCTTCATTGACCTTGAGGCAACTCGGTTACAGATGAGGAACTCACCCTCCGAAAGCATCTTTGTCCCGCATTTACCTCTATAAGGGGATGCCTAATTGCGGCGACTTGCTTGAAGAGTTCAACGATCATGGGAATCAAGTAGTGCGGAAAGGGAGTGAAGAGTTGTCAAAGAAAATCAGTGACATCACTTTCAATCAATGGCTCAAGGAGAAGCTTCAAAACGCAAAATCACCAATTCAAAGGATGCTTTCCCTTGAAGAAGAGATACGAGCCTTATGTCCCTACCCATGAAGAGTTAAAGCGAAGTCAAATCCGCATTAGCGAAAGCAGTAAGAGGAAAAGAGGGCACCTTTGCAGCTAAGATAGAAGAGATAGCTCAGAGAAAGAAAAGCTAGAGGAGGAAAACAATGTCAAGATGATCATTTGTGGAAGAGCGTCGAGACGATTCAAGAAGGAAGAACAGAGCAAGATAGAAGCCCGAGAGGCATCCGAAGGGGCAGAGAGGAGCTTCAAAGGTATAAACAAAAGACGAGGAAAGCACTGGAAGAAGCTCGGGAGTGGAGGACATTAGCCATGAAATCGTGGCGAGAATCACATTTAGTGGCGAGTTGAGAGTCGGTTGAGAAACCTCAAGCAAGAAAAGGTGGCCATTAATGAAACTCTCAAGGAATACCAGCAGGCTTTGAGCTTTGAAAGAGAAATATTTGGTGAATTGAAGAGGACCTTCATTGCCTAGAAGATGCCTACACAGTGGTCCGAGTAGAGAGCCGATGATTGGGAAAAACGCTTCCTAGAGTTGATTGGAAAGATCGAAGATCAAGAGGTCATTAAAGAACTCAAGGATGAGATACTGACTATGGAAGAACAAGTTCTCAAAGTTTGTCGAGAGTGGCCCGTCAAAGCTATGTCGGGGATCCCTAAGAATCGAGGTTAGGCCGAATTTGAGATGCACTTCTTCAATACCACTTTGAAGTGTATCAATTTGTGGAATCTTTGCAGAGCGTTGATCACAGAATTCAAAGAGCAATCTCAAAGTGCAAGTGCAAGCAAGAAGAGGAAGAGAATTGGGGAGCTTGGAGCCATTTGTATTTGAGTTGCCTATTTGTATTTTGATTTAGGAGTTTGTTTTGAGCTTTGTATTCAAGAATATTGTATCGCTTCTCTTTATGAACATTGTAACGTCTCTTTTCCTTTAATGAAAAGCGGTGAAGCTTTGAAATCGTGATGAACGAAGTGTGCTATTTCGATTCCTTGTTTACTTCAATTAAGTAAATCAAAAGGTTTCTGTAGCGTATGACAAGGCAAGGTATCCCGCTGGTTCCGGCATCAAGCAAACATTGTGCATACATTCATACATTCATTCATAAAATTATTTTGTTTCTTATGCAATAAATGTTTGAATAAATGTAAAAGGCACGCTGGTTCTCCGTCACCGATACTTCACTCCGATCGCAAGCCAAGCTAATGGCTCGGCTACGAGAACATCCGGATGTTGAAATTGAGAGTAACCGAGCAAGGAAGACATGGGTGTACAAATTACGAATCCCGAGCGGTGGCTCGGGGAAAATCGAGACCACGAAGGATAAGATGGGTACCATGGAGGCCCAGTCCATGAAATGATGGTAATCTTTGCAAGGTTTGAAGAGTGGGACAACCGCCGGCCGTCATTGTAGTGGGTCCAGATGGGGTCACTTCTTTCGTTCCTCCTCCAGTGTCAGTAACTGCTGCAACCACAGTTCCTCCGGGGTCTGGGGTCGGTCATCCCGTGTTCGCTCCAGAAATGAATGTGTCCGGCCCAAGACATCGCACAGAGATACCCCCAGGGTATGCTCGCTGGGTACCGCCGCAAACTGTTAGATCTACTCCCGTTGGCGTAACTGCACCTAATCAAATTACTATCACCACACCTGTGGGAACTGCCGGGGGATCTCAGAATCAGGCTCCTGTCCCTCATGTCATACACAATTCCACGCCAGGGTTCACAGTACGACCTCAAAATGTTCCTCACTCGGAGGGGGTATTACTACTGACATGGGAGTCACCCCAAGGGCACGCAGCGTTTGAGGGGCTCACCAAATGATCCGATCCGAGCACTAGAAGAAAGAGTGAGAGCTATGGAGGGTGCGGAGTTAGAGCCAAAGAAGCCCGTGAGCTTTGCCTAGTCCTGCATTTGGTTCTACCGCCAAAATTCAAAGCTCCAGAGGTGGACAAGTACAAAGGGATAGGCTGCCCTGAGAGCCATATTACCATGTTCGTTAGAAAAATGGGTCCCTATGCCAATGATGACAAATTACTAATCTATCGCTTGCAGCAGTTTGGTGGGAGCTCCTGCGGATTGGTACATGAAGTTGCAATCTTTCAAATCCGTTGTTGGAAAGATTTATCAGAAGCTTTCATGAAGCGAAGATAAGTACAACATGGACATGGCTCCGGATAGTCACGATTCAAACACATGAGTAAGGGTGAGAAAGAGACTTTCAAAGAATATGCTCAAAATGGCGGCTCTGGCCGCCTGAGTTCAACCCCTTTGATCGAGAAAGAGATGGTGTACATGTTCCGGAAACTGCGCGGCAATCTATTATGACAGTCGATCACAAGTGTCTCAACCAGTTTCTCGACATGATAGTCTTCGGGAAAGACTTGAGCATGGCCTTGAAGCGGGAAGATTTTGAATCACCTTGGTAATCGCAGGGAGTTCGGTGGGTCCAACAACCGGAAGAAGTACCAGCCCCATTTCCTAAAAAGAAAGAGGAGAAACTAATGTCATCTCGTGGGGAATTCATCTTTTGGTACCCTCCACCCCAAACTATTCCATTCTCTCGCTCGGTGCCATCTCAAAGAAGGCGATGACCGTCCCAAGACTCAAGATTATCGGTTCAAGAAGCGGACTAGTTTTGATCCAATTCCGATGACATATCTTGAGTTTGTTTAATCACTTAACCTCCAATAATCGATCAACACTCGACCCATGAAAGTAGTGCGACCACCATTTCCCGGGGATACAATGCTAATGCTACTGCGCAGTTTCCACGAAAATAAATTCGGTCATCTTTGTGGAAGATTGTAAAGCCTTCAAGCATGTAGTGCAAGATTTGATAGATCTTTGGTTGGATATCGTTTAAACAGAACCGAGTCAAATACAACAATCAATCCGTTACAGTCACCGAGGAACGGCTACCAATGCTATAGAAAGTCTTTGTTGGCAAGTTCTTTGAAAAAAGTGCAAGAGATCAAGACTCCTCTAAGTGTCATTTATCTTTGAGTTATCTTGGGCCAAGGTTGTTAAAAAGGATGTTGCCATGAAGAAGGGTGTCTTGACTCCTGTGTGGGGAGGTTGTGAAACTTTCAAAATGATCCTGCAAGACACGATGGATCGGTATGTGGTCCAGATAGGGACCTATGGTGTGGAAGATGAAGTGTGGACCCTACATTCGACACAGCGATAGAGAGGCCAAAAGCCGATTGAAATTGCACACACCGCTCACGAGATTGGTTCAAGCCGAGGGCCCGACCGAGTAGCTAATGAAGACACGGTTCCCCTTCTCATGCAAGGAAGAAATCGGTGAAGAGGTAATGCAGTCTTTGCCTACAAAAGAAGGACGTTGGGATACTCTAGGAGAGCCAGCGGGAAAGTTTGATTACTTGGTCGATATGATGCTCACGAAAGTGCTCTAATCCGAATAGAAGATATCAGAGCCTACTGTGGTGGGATGAAGAAGATGAGCGAGACGACCAAGTGGTGTCGTCATGGATGGTTCGACCGAGAAGTGTGGACGCCTGTATGCCACGACAATGATAGGGAATCGAGAAGGCCCATTGAGATCCCTTATGATTTCAATCCTAGGTCGATGCGAGCAAATGCTCACCAATAGTGATTGAGGTACCCGGCTCCGTTTCGTTATGAGTCAAATAAAGCGGTTCCACTGAAATACACGGCGAGAATGTTCTCCAAATGCTACCACTGTGACCAACATAGCAGGATCAAGTGGGATCACCAGGAGTGGAAGGGTATATGCTCCAGAAACCCTCCGGGCGGAAACATCTAGAGAGGCTGAACAGAGAGGCCGCAAAGATAAAGAAAAAGAGCCAGAGGCTGCTCCAGAAAAAGTAATGAAAAAGAAGCCAATGAATTCTTGAAGTTTGTCAAACAAGCGATTCTGAGTAGTTGATCGGTTGAAACAGGCGCCCTCAAAGATATCCATGCTATCACATGTTGCTCGGTTCGGAAGCACCTGAAGCGACCTTGATGAAAGTGCTCAGTGAGGCTCACGTGGCAGAGGACATTCCAGTGAATCATTTTGATGGAATTGTCGGGAGTGTGGTGGCTGCAAATCACCTAACTTTTGCTGATGATGAGTTGCCTTCGAGCGGAAAAGAACACAATCAAGCTCTTCATATCTCAGTGAAGTGTGGGGACTATGTGCTGGCCAGAGTACTGATTGACAACGGGTCTTCACTAAACGTAATGCCAAAGTCAACCATGGACAAGTTAGATGTTGATTGTTCCTATATGAAACCGAGTTCGACATTTGGTGCGAGCATTTGATGGTTCCAAAAAGAAGTGCTAGGAGAAATGGAATTTCCTATCCAGATCGGTCCCGAAGTTTTCTGTATCAATTTCCAAATCATGGACATTACCTCCTCATATAGCTGTCTGTTAGGGAGACCCTGGATCCACATGGCTGGGGCAATTCCTTCTTCTCTACACCAACGGGTCAAATTCATGGTGGATGACAAGGTGGTCGTAGTATTCGGTGAGGAAGAGACTCTGGTTAATAAGCCATCAGAGTTCAAATATGTAGAAGCGTTGAAGAGTCGTTGGAAACTTGACTTTTCGATCTTTAGAGATTGCCAATCACGGTGTTTGGGAAGACCAAAGAAGAGGAAATGGTTGCCAAAATTATGATAGCCCAAGGGTACAAGGCTGGTTCTGGCTTGGGAAAGACTGGTCAAGGGATTCTAGCTCCTATCCAACTGAAGGAAAACAAAGACCGTTTCGGGCTAGGATACACCCCAAGTAAGGAGGAAAGGCGGATAAGGGCGGATGAGCGAAAGCGCCAGTTGGTTGGCCAAATCCGAGGCGAAGATCCATGGCCCCAGAGGATCCCAATTTGCGACCTTAGTCGAGTTTTGTGAGTCTTTGGCTTGTGGGACCCCAATCAAGTTCTTTGTTATCGAGAGATGTTTCGAATCAAAAGCGAGGCGAGTCAGTTCGTCGTTGCGGTATCGGTGAAGAGTTAAAGAATTGGAAGATCGCCGATTCTCCTGTGACTCTTAATTTAAAGTAATCATTTGTAATGCAACCGTGGCTCGCCCAAGGCCATAGGACCCGATTGTTAGGGGCACACGTGTTTTTATTTTCAAAATTATCATCATCAATAAAAACGCTTGTTTTGAATTCCTCAATCAATAAAAATCAATTTCTCTTCATTGCATGAGTCTTTTACGCTTTATTTGTCTGTTTGTTTTCTTGTTTCGCCTTTCATTACGCTTTTTAAGCCCGGCAAAATGCGAGATCCACAAAGAATGGTCTCTCGAAAATGACGGTGTCAATGATCCACCTTTTGACTTTGATCACCCCGTCAATCAGTGAGGGGATGTTGAAGAAGGCGGGAAACTCCTCCGTAACTTTTGAGGTTAATGAAACAAGAAGAAAGGGTAATCCGACCACACGAAGAGTCCTTTGAAGTGATCAACTTGGGTACACAGAGGATAAGATAAGAAAGAGGTTAAAGTAGGCACCACCATGAACGAAGAAGACCGCATAAAGTTAGTTCAGTTGTTGCGGGATTACGTGGATGTGTTTGCATGGTCGTATCAGGATATGCCTGGGTTGGACACCGACATTGTGGTACACAAGCTACCGGTCAAGCCCGAATGCCCACCTGTCAAACAGAAATTGAGGAGGATGAAACCAGAGATGTCCCTCAAAATCAGAGACGAAGTAAAGAAGCAATTCGATGCAGGATTCCTGGCAGTGGCCAAATACCCGCAATGGGTTGCCAACATTGTCCCAGTTCCCAAAAAGGATGGGAAGGTCAGAATGTGTGTCGATTACCGGGATCTGAATCGTGCTAGCCCTAAGGACGACTTCCCTTTGCCTCACATTGATGTTTTAGTGGACAGTACAGCTCAACACTCGTTATTCTCCTTCATGGATGGATATTCGGGATATAATCAGATCAAAATGGACCCTGAGGACATGGAAAAGACAACTTTCATAACACTTTGGGGAACATTCTGTTATAAGGTCATGCCATTCGGATTGAAGAATGCTGGTGCAACCTATCAGAGGGCCATGGTTACCTTATTCCATGATATGATGCATAAAGAGATTGAGGTTTATGTCGATGACATGATCGCAAAATCTAAAACCGACAAGGAGCACATTGTCAATCTGCGAAGCTTTTTGAGCAGTTAAGGAAATATAAGCTCAAGTTAAACCCACCAAGCACGTTTGGGGTAAGATCGGGGAAGTTGTTTAGGCTTCATTGTCACCAAAAGGGAATTGAGGTGGATCCGGACAAAGTAAAAGCCATCCTTGAAATGCCGGTACTCAAGCAGAGAAAGAAATCCGTGGTTTCCTCGGAAGGTTGAATTATATCTCCGATTCATTTTTCACCGATCGCTACTTGTGAGCCAATCTTCAAATTGCTATGCAAAAGTCGAGGAGCGAAGTGGAATGATCGGTGTCAAAGCGACCTTCGAGAAAATCAAGGTGTACTTGCAAAATCCACGATCTTAATGCACACCGTGGCGAGCGGACCGCTTCATCTTATACCTTACGATTGCTAGACAATTCAATGGGTCGTGTGTGTTGGGTCGACATGATGAATGCGGAAAAAGGAGCATGCAATATACTACCTAAGCAAAAAGTTCACCGATCGTGAGACAAGGTATTCTATCTTTGAAAAAAAACCTGTTGTGCTTTAGTTTGAAATTTGCTCATCGTTTAAGGCGATTACATCTTTGAGTCATACAACTTGGTTGGTTTCAAAAATGGATCCAATCAAGTACATATTTGAGAAGCCCACTCTCACGGGGACGAATTGCCCGATGGCGGATGCAATTATCGAATACGATATCTTGTATGTCACACAAAAGGCGATTAAAGGTAGTACACTCATTGAATATTTGGCATGTCACCCGATTCAGTTACCGACCAATGCGGCATGATTTTCCGATGAAGACATCATGGCACTATTCGACGAGGAAGTCCCACGAAAGTGAAAGATGGAGGATCATATTTGATGGTGCGTCAAATGTGTGGGGACACGGAGTGAGGCGGTGTTAATCTCCACGATAATCGCTTCATTCCTGTCCTTTGCCGGGCTAAGCTTCTATGTCACAAATAACATAGCGAGAATCACGAAGCATGCATCCTAGGTATTCAAGCGATTTCTAGAATGGAAAGTTAAAAGGTTGGATGTGTACGGGGATTCAGCCCTGGTTATTCATCAAGTAAGAGGCGATTGGGAGACCAGAGATCCTAAACTGATTCCTTATTGTGATTACCTGCAAGAGTTGATGAAGTCCTTTGATGAGATCACCTTCCAAAGATATCCTCGAGGTGAAAATCGGTGGCCGATGCATTAGCCACATTGTCTTCTATGTTCAATGTTACCGTGTGACAAGAACTTGACTAAGATCGAATCCAAAGACCGGAACTCGCTGCGCATCACTACTGCATGGCAATAGATGAAGAGCTTGACGAGAAGCCTTGGTATCATGACATCAAGCGGTACATCACTAGTCAGGAATACCCACCTAGGGCATCAGAAAATGACAAGAGGACCCTCAGAAGGTTGTCAAGGAATTTCTTTTTGAGTGGTGAAGTTCTTTACAAGAGAAACTATGATATGGTTCTCTTAAGGTGTGTTGCCAAAGAAGAAGTTCGAGAGAATCATGAGAGATGTGCATGAAGGCTCGTTCGGAACCCATTCAAGTGGGCACACCATGGCTAGAAAAATCTTAAAGGCGGGTTATTACGGCTCCGGATGGAATCGATCGTTATAGCCGTAAGGAAATGCCACAAATGCCGGATCTATGCCGATCACATCCATGTGCGCTTTGCCAAACTAAATGTTTTGATCGCATCTTGGCCGTTTTCCATGTGGGGCATGGACGTCATAGGTCCAATTGAGCCCAAAGCGCCAAAGCGGGCATCGCTTCATTCGGTTGCAATTGACTACTTTACCAAGTGGGTGGAAGCTGCTTCATACTCCAGTATAACCAGTTCAGTGGTTGCAAGTTTGTGAAGAAAGATCCGATTTGCCGATATGGTCTACCTGACAAGATCATCACCGATAACGGTAGCAATTTGAATAGCAAAATGATGAAGGACTTGTGCAAGGAATTCAAAATTCAGCACCATAATTCCTCTCCTTATCGCCCAAAGATGAATGGGGCAGTTGAAGCGGCAAACAAGAATATCAAGAGAATAGTGCAGAAAATGGTGGTAACCTACAAGGATTGGCATGAGATGCTTCCCTTTGCTTTGCATGGCTACCGTGATTGCCGGCGGCGCACATCGACTGGGGCAACCCCTTTTTCCTTGGTGTATGGATCAGAAGCAGTACTTCCCATCGAGGTTGAGATACCCTCCCTGCGGGTTCTGATGGAAACTAAGCTGGAGGAAGCAGAGTGGGTACAGGCTCGCCTGGATCAACTAAACCTCATTGAAGAAAAAAGGATTGCAGCTCTGTGCCATGGCCAGCTGTACCAACAGAGAATGAGAACCGCTTTCGGACGGGAAAGTCCGCCGCGTGAGTTTAATGAAGGAGATTTAGTACTCAAAAAGATATCGCTTATTTGAGTGACTCAGGGAAGTGGGCACCCACTTATGACGGCCCGTATGTAGTCAAAAAGCCTTTTTTACGGAGGAGCGCTAATACTCACCAACATGGATGGCGAAGACCTCAAAAACCAGTCAATTCGGACTCAAGTAAAGAAGTATTATGCCCGAAAGAAATAAGCGAAAAAGAGAAAGACAAGCCAAGTAAGAATTCGCTCGCTAGGTTGAAAACCCGAAAGGCGACTTAGGCAAAATCGAGCGACCGGTGGATTGAAAACCCGCAAAAGGCGATCCAGCAAAAATTAGGTCGTAAAGCTTGAGCATGAAAAGTAATGAAAGGCATACAACTTTCCCTAAAGGCTTGAATGAGGAGTGATCAAGGTCAAGGACACAAATGTCAACATTGCCTACGAGAGGCGGACGATCGAGAAATCAGCTTCTTTCCTTTTTCGTGTCTTTTTGCGGTTTAAATTCTCAAATGTCTGAAGCGATCGTCGTAACATTGCATGCGATCGGCTTCCATATCAATAAAGCTCAACTTTTCTCATGTCGTGATTATTGATATTTTTCGTTTTTGCTCAAAATAAGCGTTTTTATGATGATGGTGATATCGAATCAGTAAAACATGTGCATGCATCATAAGGCATTACAAATCATTGCGAAATCTTTAAAAGCCATGGGAAATAAGCAAATTCCTAAAGATAATTAATCTTACAAAAAGGTTGCATTCACAAACCGTTCCAAGTGGCAAAACGAGAGAGCAAACGCGTTCGGTTCACAAGCCTTGATTCCCTTGGCTTTTGGTCTCCTACCAGAGTATCGGAAGTCGGTTGAACATAAAAAAATAATGAGCCTTGTCAAAAGCAAAAGTGAATGGTCAGAAAAAAGAAAGCTGATCGAAAAGAAAAACATGAGAAAAAACAAATAACCAGAAAGCAGAAAGCTGGTCAGAAAACAATTAAAAAGGAATCAAAAACAAAGGAAAACAGTCCACCACATGCATCATCACATCAAAATCATAGCATTGCATGCACTCACATAACATACTCCTGCATAACATGCCTTTGCATAACATGCACCCATGCTTCATGCATCATTCCTTGCATCGGTGACATATGCAGTACTTAATTCAATACGCCGCGCGGTATGCGGTCATCTTAATCAGTCAATCAACAGGATTTGCAAATCCCTTCAGGACCCGTGCATCCCTTCAGGACCAAGGCGTCCCTTCAGATCTCGTCGTTATCGAGCACCGACGAATCATCAGACCCCGGAGTCCTTCAGTTTAGTTCAAATCAGCGATCAAACGGCGACTTTGAACTCGACCTTCATCCCGCCAAGTCATCACGAGCATGACGGATCGGCCCCAGACTTCGCGGCGCCCGGACCGGTGTGCGGTGTAAAGCATAGTGCAAGTCCATCAAGGTCAAATGTATCGGCCTCCACAACTTGATACGAACCTCAAAGCCGCTCGAGTAGGCCACCTTCAGAGCCCAGCGTTCCTTCCGAGCCAGCGTTCTCGAGCCCAGACGCTCCTTCGTAACCCAAGCGTTCGCCCGAGCGACGCGCTCGTAACCCAAGCGTTTCAGAGCCCAGCGTTCCTTCGTGAGCCAAGCGTTCTTCAGAGCAGACGCTCCTTCGTAACCCAGCGTTCCCCGAGCCCGACGCTCGCCTTCGTAACCAGCGTTCGCCAGAGCCCAAGCGTTCCCCGAGCCTAAGTGTTCCTTCAGAGTCCAAGTACTCCTTCAGAGCCGCAGACGCTCCTTCGTAACCTGTGTGTTCCTTCAGAGTGACGAGCACTCCTTCATCACCGCACTTTTTGTTACTTTTTTCCCAGTAGGGTTGGCTTATCAAAGAGGCGGTACCTTCTCTACTTTTCTATTTATTGTTTTACTTCTTGTTGTTTACGCCACCCGAGGGTCGGCGTCCATGTGTTTTCTGTTTTGTTAGCTTTCTCGAGGGTTAGCACCACATTCATTATTAGTAGTGCGCTCGCTAGTATCCATTCACCCAAAAAAAAGGAATTCGGGTTTTTCCTAAGTTGACAAAATCGGTATAATTTCTGAATTCTTTATCTCTATTTTGCCTCGGAATATGTTTGGCCAATTCATATTCCTTGTTAAAATCTAGATAAAGAGAGGCGGTATCATACCCCAATTTTTGTCAGAAGCTTTAGGTCAACACCCTAATTTTCAACCAAAAATAAATAAATTAAGGCATGGCATGCATTTTAGAGTTTTAAAAGTCATCCAAGGGTTTTAGAACCATGTTTAGAATAAAAATGCATTTTTGAGCAAATTAGGACTTTTTAGGGTAAGGGGCATTTTGGTCATTTTTCGTAAAAGGATGATTTTCTCGTCAAAAATATGCACACACCAAAAGTACATTTTCTCTTATCCAAGAGAATTTTTGTACAATTTTTAGAGAGAATATTCTAGCCTAAAATAATTAAAATGCACTTTTCCTATTTTTAGTGCATAAAAATGCCAAAAGACCATTAAAAATTCCCAAATTAATTAAGTGACAATTTTAATTGTCTAGAATAATTAGGAGGTTATTTCATGGTGTCCAAAAATATGTGACATGTTTTTAATAGGTGCACTCTCAATTACATGCCCAAAAGATTCAAAATTCAAAAATAAAAGGAGGAAGTGTCCTCAATAAGACAAAATAACAAAAAAAGCAAGTTTTTTTATTTTTTCCCCTTCATGATCAGCTGATCATGCGTCCCTCCCTCTCTCTATTTCCCTCAAGAAGCTTCTACACACTCCATTACTTACTCACCAAGTTTTAATTTGATCATATCCTCAATGTTGCCCTTTTGGTAAATTAACCCATGCACTTACACTAACCTTCCCACCAAAAAACCCCATTTTACCTTTTTGAGAACATTCCCTCACCAAAATACCCTTAACCCTATTTTACAAAAATCACCATTCCCAAATTAGATTTTTTTGTTCATAAATTTCCCTTTTTTCCTCCTTTTATGCGCCACCTTCACCCATTTCTCTCACACACTTGTGTTTTCTAAATACCCTTGATCCATGTGACCAATAATCCTAACCATCCATTCAAAATTAAGATCCAATCCTAGAGCCCAATCAAAGCAAAAAGTCCTAAATACCCTAAAGCCTCAAAACCCCTATAAATAGCTCACACCTTCTCTCTTCACCAATCTTTGGCTATCATTCTCACCTTCAAGAAAAACCAAGCATTATACTTCTCCTCCTCTCCACCCTCTCTAGGCGAAGCCTTCTCCTCCTTCCCCTCCTCCATTACTTCACCTTCATCCACCAAAACACCTTGAATCCACCTCTCACACCCTTAACCTTCCTTTCTCACTCAAGGAGTTCATCACACCACCTTTATCTCCTTCCTTCTCTTGCAAGGCCAAGCCCTCTTGCATTTTTCTCCCCTCCATTTCTTCAATTTTCTCTTCCATTTTAGAGAAAAGGTAAAATCCATAACCCTCTTTGCATCATCTCCAAATATTTTGCATTGAAGCTCATTTTCTTCCTCATTCCTTTCGCATAGCATCATCTTTTCAATGTAGTTTGTTGTGGTTGAGGGTGAGATTGTTGTCTCACCCTAAAATAAGTTGATTAGTGTTGTTTTCATGTTAATTTTTGAGTTTTCTTGTTAAATAAAATGGAACAAGGTTTCGCATATACATGATTAAAATGTCTTCAAAATTGATTTTGTTGTTTCTTTGTTTAAATCTTGTTGTTGGTATTCTTCTTTAGTAAGTTGTTGTGGATTTGGCTCTATGATTCCTACTAGTGCCAAGTGCACTTTGATCTTAGTAGTGAAGAGAGCTAGAAATGACTTTTGTTTAATATATTAGTTTATGTGCTCATTATTTCTTGTGTTTTAGTTTACCTTTTGTTTATTGATGATCTTGCAAAGTGATTCACACTACATGCCTAGTGCATTTCCTTCAAGTGGTGAAGATTGCAAGAGAGGATTCAATTTATTTCATAGTTGATATGTTTATGATCTAGCTATATTATTGTTTAGTTAATGATGATCTTGCAAAATGATTCTCACTACATGCCTAGTGCATTCCATTCAAGTGGTGAAGATTGCAAGAAAGGATTCAATCTATTTCATAGTTTAATAGTTTATGTGTTCTTGTAGTCTAGCTATATTATTGTTTAGTTAATGATGATCTTGCAAAATGATTCTCACTACATGCCTAGTGCATTCCATTCAAGTGGTGAAGATTGCAAGAAAGGATTCAATCTATTTCATAGTTTAATAGTTTATGTGTTCTTGTAGTCTAGTTATGTTGTTGTCCCCTTGTTGATGATCTTGCAAAGTGATTCTCACTACATGCCTAGTGCATTTCATTCAAGTAATGAAGATTGCAAGAAAGGATTCAATCTATTTCATAGTTTAATAGTTTATGTGTTCTTGTAGTCTAGTTATGTTGTTGTCCACTTGTTGATGATCTTGCAAAGTGATTCTCACTACATGCCTAGTGCATTTCATTCAAAGTGGTGAAGATTGCAAGAAGGGATTCAACCTTGTATAAATTGTCATTCTATTCTCTACTTCATTTTTTTTAATAGTTCTTGTGAATTAATCATAGTTTTGCTCAATGTTCAAAGTTTTCTTTGCATACTTGGCTTAGGCCATGAGCCCATCTCATTGAATAAAATTCTCTATTGTTATACTCAATAGTATTAGGGTTTTGATTTTTTTGTTTTGGTCCCCTCATGCGTGTTCTTGGGGTTAGGGTTTTAGGCTTGGAGGTTTAAGTCACTATTTTGTTTTCTTGAACTTTTAGCTTGAATAAAAATGCCTTGCTAGATGCCCATTTGGCAATTTCCTATGTTAGTTTAGGTTTATGCCTACATGTTCATGCATTTGTTTATATCTTTTCAAGTTTACTCATGCATATATTAATATCATGTTTTGCATCTCATAAGTTAAATGTGCATATATTAATATCATGTTTTGCATCTCATAAATTAAATGTTCATGCATTAATATCATTTTTTTCCTTTTCATAAATTAAATGTTCATGCATCCAATAATGTTGTATTTTGCATTCCATAATTGCATACTCTTGCACTCATATACTTGTATCATTGTGCACCCAATTGTTCATAGCAAATTGTAAATACTCTTTTGATTGCTTTGCTTGTGTCCCAATGGTTGTTTTGAGCTTTTGACTTGTAAGAAGGATTTGAAATGTTATATTTCTTTTCAAGCGTGAAATCCTATGTTTTTTAATAAGAAAACCTAAGGCATTTTTCTAAATAAAAATCATTAACCATCACTCAAGCCGTTGCTTGTTTGATCGTTAATGAGGAGCTATTAGTGGTAGTCACTCAAGCCTTTGCTTGTTTGGCTATCATGAAAACTCCACACATTAATTAAACAACAAAAACAACTAATTCAAACTTCCAAAATAACACGAGCTATTAGCTCACCACCTTTTTCAAAACTATTTTCAAAAGAATAATACGACGTTGTCGCTTGTAATCACTCGAAGCCATTGCTTGTTTGATTACCAGTTCCAACTCTCTTTTCTTTCGAGTTAATACCGAATGCCACTCAAAGCCTTTGTTTGTTTGGTGTTCGCGAACACTCGAGTCTTATTTCAAAAACTCTAAAAGCACTTTCAAAAGTCACAAAGCCGTTTTCACACGCAAAAAGCGAGAACTACGTTGCTTTGATCCTCACTGTGAGGGCACGTAGGACCGGGTTCTGTCCGTCAAGCATACCTTTAAAAACCCATAAAAACAAGAACTA
This sequence comes from Oxytropis ochrocephala, assembly GCA_020916435.1. Classification (NCBI taxonomy): domain Eukaryota; kingdom Viridiplantae; phylum Streptophyta; class Magnoliopsida; order Fabales; family Fabaceae; genus Oxytropis; species Oxytropis ochrocephala. Next base: position 99,588,427 of record CM037089.1, read on the forward strand.
CGTTGCTTTGATCCTCGGCCCGGTGAGGTACGTAGGGACCGGGTTCTGTCCCGTCAAGCACGCTTTTCAAAAATCTTTGTCTTGTCCCGCTTTTCAAAGATACCAAAACATCCCTTTTTCCGTTTTCAATAAAGTGATTTCTCAAAAAGAAAAGAAAATAAATAGAACAATGTATTTCAAATCAAACATTTCAAAACCACATCAAATTAATGGTTCCCTTTCGGTAGAAAGGGCGTGTGGGTGCTAATACCTTCCCCATGCGCAACCGAACCCCCGAACCTACATCTCTAAGTTTTCGAAAGACCACCCGCTTTCAAAAAGGTTTTTTTCAATGTTTTCCTAAAATAAAATATTGGTGGCGGCTCTACTGATTTTCAACGTTGTCAAACTGAAAAGTCCCAAACCGGATTTTTCGGGGCGCAACAATGATTTAATATTTCTTCACTTATTTTTACTCTAACGTTTTCTTTTTGTTCCTTAAATATGTGTCTTCTTGAGGATTCATGAAACACATTTTATACTTCTATGTTAAAAATAAATGGTTGGCTGTGCAATAATATTGGATAATATGTTGTTGCTGATACAAATTGTAGTTGTAGATGCAAGTCAATTCTTGCTTGGTGTCAAGTCAGTTACTTGATAAGCTTGTTAAGCATGCTGCTGTATCTTTGATTATTAAGAATTTCATCCATGTTTCAGATGCTATCTTCTCTTAGAAAGATCATGTCTTTTTCAGACGCTACAAGTATATACTGTGGACATGAGTACACATTGGTAAGTTATTTTCTCTTTAGTCCTTGGTGTTCTTTGTTTTGTTTTCGTAGCCCATGTGTTGTGACAATATTGACTTTGGTTTGGTCCTTTGACGTTTGGCAGAATAATACAAAGTTTGCGCTTTCGATCGAACCAGAAAACAAGGAACTTCAATCCTATGCTTGATTCAGCTCATCTACATTCTAGGCTTTTAGAGTTAAGAAATCTCATTTTTTGATAGGAATCGTTCTAAGTATTTTCTATTCATAGATTATATCGATTTTCTTCTCATTATGTAATCATTACCATCATATACATGCCGATTTGAATCTCTTCTGTTGTAACTGTTAGCGTCATACACATGCTGATTTCTTCTTGTAGTGTCTAATTTGAAAGTATGATTTAGTACATGGGGGTTTCTATGTATTAGTTTGAATAGCTGTTGGAGGGGCTGTCTTGAAGTTCAATACTAACAAATTCTTTGGATTTATTTATTTTTTTAATTTTTTAAAAAAATTTGCAACGGATTTGCGACGGAAGGTGTCAGAGTTTGCCACGACTTTGCGACGAAGATTTGCGATGGATTTGCCACGGGTTTGCGACGGAAAAATTTGCCACGGAAAAGTCCGTGGCAAACGATTTGCGACGAGCGTTTTTGCCACCATTTGTGGTCCGTGGCTAATCTTGGTGGCAAATGTTGTTTTGCCACGGAAATTTGTATATTTGCGACGAAATGTCCGTGGCAAATCAGCGATTTTCTTGTAGTGGTCGTTGAAGTCCAAGAGGTTATTCAAAGATCAACCGAGGGTTGGACGAGTAATGATCCGTGGAGGTCTTGGGTTGATATGAGTTTTGGAAGACTGATTAGCCTCCCACTGTGGTCGCCATTGTTCGGTACCTAGACTTTGGAGTTGCTCCTTGGTCAGGGGGGTACTCGGGTAGGTGTTCCAGAATTCACGTGCTGGTGCTCGGCGGTGGATGCCACGAGCTTGAGATGTGATGCTCCGAGTGCGTCCACGTCGGGTGGGGGGTACCTGCAAGACACTCCGACGCTCAAGTAAGTATGTGACCGAGGTAATGGGAAGTAGGGAAAAGCATAAGAGAGAGAGAGAGAGAGAGAGCTCCGAAGGAGCGGAGTGACAAATGAGAGGAACGTACTAGGGTAGAGGCGTGGACTTCTATTTATAGATTGAATTGACGTACCGTAGGCGTCAGATCTTGCTGAGAGATGTTGGCCGTCGGCTTGGGGAGAACCGAGCGGAAGATGTTGAGGCCCAGATGGGCCATTATGGACTGAAGTATTGGGCTGGCCTAATATCCAGCGGGGCTTGGTAGCCCAGGTCAGGAACCTTATTTTCTTCTTATTCTTTCCTCCTATATCAATTCTGTTCCTCCACATATGTTCCCAAGGTCCATCGCAAACCACCCCAGCTGATCCAAACCACGCGAATACCTGCTGCCACAATTGGGCCGATACCGATCAATTAAAGAACAAATGAGCAGAATCCTCATCAAACCGAAAACAGAAAACGCAGCAGACGTTGTAATTAGCGTCCACTATTCCTCGCTGCAGCAATGACGTTCTTGTGTGCAATAGATCAATTAAGACTATACGTGTTTGAGGCCAACCAAAACCACCGATCCTCGCAATCTTTCTTCGGACACATTGATAATAGTATATTCTCCAGCTCACCTACCATAGCAGCATCTTCCTCCACCAATTGTTCCTTTCATTGCAACTTCCAAATCCAATTAACGCCTTCCCATATACCAAAGTCAGCAACCACACCTTCTGTTGATTCTGAAACTGCCACCAACTGTGGAAATAATTCTGCGAAGGTCCGCTGACTACACCATCGATCATACTAAAATCTTGCTTTATCTCCCTTATCCAATTTTATCCTTAGCATGTCAGAAAACCAAAACTTTCCTCATTCATTCCTTTGTCGATTAATTGAATATCTTTCCACCAAACCGATCTTTTAATTTGAGGTAATATCCCATGTTTACCATAAAGAACTTCTAGCAACTCCTTCCACAAATTGTCTTGCTCAACTAAGAGTCTCCATCTCCACTTTCCCAAAAGTGCAATATTGAAGGCTTCCATATTTCTAATACCTAGTCCCCCCTTTTCCTTAGGTTGGCATATTCTACTCCACCTCACCCACGCCACCTTCTTAGCTTCACCACTACCTCCCTATAAAAATTCCTTTGTATTCTCACCATTTCTTTTACTACTTTCTTTGGAGCCTTGAAAAAAGAGAAGTAGTAAAGTGGAAGGCTAGCAAGCACCGAGTTAATTAAGGTCACCCTCCCCCCATGGATAGTTGCCTACTCCTCCATGTGGAAAGCTTATCATTCATCTTCCTGATCACCGGCTTCCAAGTACTTCTCAATCAAGGATTTGCTCCAACCGGTACTTCCCAAAAACTTGAAAGGAACACATCCCTTGTTGCAATACAAAAATCTAGCCCCTACGTCTACCTCCTCTTCATCCATACTAATGCCAATCAAACAACTCTTATGGAAGTTCACCCAAGCCTCGATACTAGCTCAAAATCCTCAATACCACTTTTAAGCACCACAAATTCTCCTTCGCCGCCGTGGCAATAAATAGTGTATCGTCCGCAAATTGAAGAATCTAAAATGAAGTTCCTCTCCCACCGAGAAAGCTTCAAATAAACCTTGTTCTACACAATTGTTCACCAATCCCGTAAGCCCTTCCGCCACCATCAAGAAAAGAAATGGTGCCAAGGGGTCCCCTTGCCTAAGACCACGCTCCATTATGAACTCTCTGATTGGACTTCCATTGACCAATACCGACACATTGCCCATGAATATACATGCTTTCATCCAATACCTCCAAACATCACAAAATCCCATTCTTACCATCATTTACTCTAAGAAACTCCATTCCACCGAGTCATATGCCTTCTCAAGTCTACTTTAAATAAAACCAACAGTTTCTTCCTCTTCTTTGCAAAGTTGATTACCTCATTAGTTACCAAGACACCATCTAAGATTTGCCTCCCCTTAAGAAAAGTGGTTTTTGTAGATGATATAACCCGGGGAAGTACCTCCTTGTCAATACCTTGGAAATAATCTTATACATGCACCCTATAAGAGAAATAGGCCGACAATCACCAAGTTCTTGAGGATTTTTTGTCTTGCCAATCAAAGCTACAAATGATGAAGTGAATGCTTTAAGTAATCTAGCATTTGAGTGAAATTGATTCATGACTCCCATAACCTCCACTTTTATAGTGCCTCAACAAGACTTGATGAAGTTGAAATTAAATCCATCGGGACCCGGACTCTTGTTTCCTTCACAAGTCCAAATTGCCTCCTCCACTTCCTCCATAGTGAATGGAGAAACCAATTGTTGTGCCTCACCCACTGAAATGCTCCTAGAACTGACCCCGTCAAGAGTAGGCCTTATGTATGACACCTCGGCAAATTGGTGTTGAAAATAATGTCTCTTCACTTCTTCTTTGATCTCCCCTACATCTTGCAACCATTCTTCACCAACCTTTAACATCTTTATTTGATTCCTTCTTGTCCTTGCCTTAATTGCTTGGTGGAAGAATTTTGTATTCCCGTCCCCTTGTTGGATCCAATTCACCCTAGCCTTTTGGGCTAAAATAGACTCATTTTGTCGTAGTTTGGTCCAAAACTCCGTATTCAAAGCCTTCCACTTCTCTCCATCCCATCCTTCTTCATAGACTTCCTCTTGCTCCATTAAAATCATATCCTTCACAATTTCTTCAATTCTAAGATCCTTAATTCCATACACATCTTTGTTCCACAGTTTCAAAAATTCTTTGAGGTATTTTAGCTTCTCCTTTACAACGTGTGCCATCCATCCCTCAACCTTTAACTCCTTCCACTTCTCCTCCATAAATCTCTTCATGTCTTCATGTTTGAGCCATCCATTGAAGAACCTAAAAGATTTAGGTCCCCAATTCTTGCAAGATGATAGAAGCCATATTGGGCAATGATCCGATATGTCCCTATCACCTATCCATTGTGCCTTTATTCCCCAACCATCCACCAACTCTTGAGATAATAGAATCCTATCTACTTGCCGCCGGTCCATTTGGTTGAAACCACGTGTGCTTCTTCCCCAAGCAACATGTATCCACCATTCCCATCTCCTCCATGAAGAACTTAATTGAAATCTTGACTCTCTCTCTCTCTCACTATACCTAATGCTTCTCCCTCTCCTCTCAGACCTACCTAAAATTGTGTTGAAGTCCCCCTATAACCCACAAGCCATCACTCATCCTCTCCTTTTCCCTCATCAACCTACACTACAAAAAAAACCAGTATTAGCGAGGGAATTTAAGTGGGTCGCTAAAAATCAAATACCGAGGGAATTACCGACGGACAAGGTCGTCGCTAAAGAGGCGCTGATTTTTTTTCCTTTTTTTAAATTTCCGTCGCTAAAAGTTATGATTCCCTCACTAAAACAGACAAATCAGAACCTACAACAGTTACTTTTTAAATTCCGTCGCTAATGCCTAAATTTTCGTCGCTAATCCGATGATTCGACATGGCATGATTCCTCGCTAATGCCTAAATTTCCTCGCTAAATGATTCCTCACTAAAATTCAAAATCCTCGCTAATTTTTTAATGTAACCGATGCATTTTCTTCATCTTTCTTCTCATTTCTCTTCTCTCACTCATTTCTCTCCTCTTCCTCTACGGCTCCAACACCACCACCACCCATATCTCCTCATTTTCTCCTCCACCACCGTCCCACGCCACCACCACCATCACTAAGGTTTGTTTTTTTCTCTCACTCTCTCTCTCTCTCTCTCTCTCTCTCTCTCTCTCTTTTCTCTATTCTTCAAATTCCTCTCTATTTCTCTCTAATGGTTTTTTTTTTTTCTCACCTACAACCACGATTTGTTTCTCACCACTGCACCGGAGTGCACATCGTCACCGAAACTCCAAAAGACCGTTGGATTGTTGACTCAAAACGGTTAGTTTTTCTTTATTTTTGATTTTAGTTGGTAGGATTGGTTTTTAGAACTTGATTTGATTTTAGTGTATTTAGGATTGATATTGACATTTGTGTTTAGGAATGATTTTTGAGATGTTTAGAAATTGATATTATTAGTATTAGTGTTTAGGAATGATTTTTATTTAGAAAGTAATAATAGTGTTTAGGAATTTGATTTAAATTTTGATTTGAAGTTAATTGAAATATTATTTTTCTTTATAAATTTGATTGATATTAGTGTTTAGGATTGTTATTATGTTGAATAATAATGTATGATAAGTGTATGTTGTTGGAGATGTTAAATGATAAGTGTATGTTTGTTAATTTGGAATTGATATTAGTGTTTGGAATTAATTTTTCTCTAATGGGAAGTCTATATATTTCCCATTAGAGAGTTAATGCAGTCCAAGTTGTTCATGATAAAGGTTTCTATCTTTGACTGATGCATTTTGGAATTACTAAATATGCTTTCACATTTTTTTGGTAAGCATTGTAGAGGTGATGCTATTGCTTTCTTGAAATTGTGATTGAAGATACACAAAGTTATAAGATTAGAGAGAGTGATGAACTGATGATAATTAATGGAAGAAGGTAGTGATTAGTGATGAATCAGTTTCAAAATAGATGTGGCAAGAGCTGAGTTCCATTGATTGAACGTCTAAGGTAATATATGTGGTTTTAAGGTAATTTCTCTGTTTGCTTATGATCTTATTTCTTAGGACAATGATCTTCGTTTGTGATGCTAATTGTAACTATTTCAATTGAAACATAATCAATTCAATATATGAAATTCTAGAATAGTTAAGTTTCTAACATCCTTCAATTAGTTTCAAACATAATCAATTCAATATATTGTAAGTCACTTTTGTCATACATTTTGAAGTTGCGAATAGAATCCAAATATGGTGTTAGGAGAACATAGATGTTTCTCACTGTGCATTTTGTTTTGTTCCCTTGTATTTGTTAATGCTTGGCTAAAATCAAGTAGTGTGGTGATGTGTTTGGTTTGAAGAAGTTTGGTTCTGCTTTGTAAGTTGCCATATCAATAGAACTTATTATATCATATATATTATTGTGAATTTGTGTCATTTCAAGCAATGCACTCCTCTACATGTGTGTGAGAGTCTCTAATGTAATCCTTGGTTTCAACAAATAGGTAGGCAGTACATCAGCTTATTTGCGGACAAGAATGGGAGGAACAAGTTTCATTGGCGTCCTTTTGTCTAGGCTCATTGTCAAAGAAGGTCCTGAGGTAAATTAATATGACTTACCCATTTTGCTTTAACTGGATACCTTTTAAGCCTTAAGTTTAAAGACCTTATGATTATATTGAATACTTCCAATACAAAGATTGTATGACAGTTGACATTTTATACACATGAAGATATTTTATACCCGTTACTTGGTTGCAGGACAATATTTGCTGATAAGAACTTTTATAAAAGGTATTAAGTGCACTCTAATTGGTTATATCTTGTTTATTGTAGTGGTGAAAGTGAGGCTACTGATAAGCTGGGGAAATGCAAATGGAATTTGAAGGTTAGAGTATGGAGGCACATCATCTGTTTGCATTTTTTTACTGCACTTTGTTATGTTATGCAGATGTTTTATTAAATTTTAGCTTGTAACCAATTGCTACTTAAACCATTTTTACTGAGTTTGATTGTATGACTGTGCCACTCTTCTGTTAATTAATTTATTGTTTGTTTAATATATTTCCAAATGATTGTGTGTGATAAAATGATAAATGTATGGACTCACTATAATGGTTTTCTTTCATATCCATATTGGTGGACTGAGAGGGTGGTAAAGGTTGTCTTATATGGGGTGCATGTTTTTTTTTTAAATCCATTGCTAAAACCCTCGCTAAATTTCCCTCACTAATTCCCTCGCTAAATTTCTCTCGCTAATTCCCACGCTACAGTTAGCGAGAGCATTTTAGCGAGGGATTTGGGTCCTTGCTAATTCCCTCACTTAAGTACGTTAGCGAGGGATTTTGGTGCTTTAGCAAGGGAATCCTACGTCGCTAATCTTGCGTTTTTTTTGTAGTGCTAGCCCATAAATCCCTTTTACTTCTAACTGAGCACCCAGAGTAGACATTTTACAAAGTAGCATACCCCATTTTCTAACTGAGTTGCAACACCAACAAAACCAGACTGAGAGAAAGTGAAGTACATTGAGCAAACCTTTACGCCAAAATGATAAGATTCCACCGGATAAACCAATAGATGGAACGAAATGCCATTTTACATCATCTCCTCCCCACAGACGAGAAACCACTGAAGCATCAATCTCCTCTCTCTTTGTTTCTTGGATAAAACACATCTCAAAATTTTCTAATAACAAGTCTACCAATCCTCCTTTGTTTGACATTACTGCCAATCCCCCAGATGTTAAAAGACATAATATTCATTTGAAACTGTTTTCGTCCGCCATCTTCTTCTTTGCATCCTTGTCCCTATCTTCCAATTCTTTGATCTTCTCAATAAAGACTTCATCATTGTCATTACCATTGACCCCAATCTTCTTAGCTAGAAGCCAAATTTTTTCCTCCTTAGACATATTTGTATCGGCCCAGAAGGATTTTGAGTTTGTCTTTGTCATATCCAATCACTACGCCAGATTTGCTTAAAAAAGGCGCCCATATAACCAGCGTTTTTAAAAAAACGCTGCTCATCGCGTAGAACGCGTGAGCCTTACCCAGCGTTTCTTTAAAAACGCTACGCATAACACATGCGTTCTTACCATATACGCAGCGTTTCTCTCCAAACGCTGCGCATAACACACGCGTTCTCAGGCAATACTCAGCGTTTTTACACAAACGCTGCCCATAACACACGCGCGTTCTCGTGCAATACTCGGCGTTTTCTCCAAACGCTGCGCGCATAACACACGCGTTCTCTCAGCAATACTCAGCGTTTTTACACAAACGCTGCCCATAACACACGCGTTCTCAAGCAATACTCGGCGTTTTTACACAAACGCTGCCCATAACACACGCTGTTTTCACCATATACTCGCGTTTCTTAAAAACGCCGAGTATTGCTTTTTTTTTTTGCCCGTTCGTTTTCTCTCTTTTTTCATTTCTTTCGCGCTTCTCTTCTCTCTCTCTCTCTCTCTGCGACGTTCTCTCTCTCTCACGGTTCTCTTCTCTTCTCCACACCCAAAAACCCACAAACCTCTCTCTCTCTCTCGTTCACGTCTCTCTCTCACGGTGGTTCTCTTCTCTCCCTCACTCTCATTAGCTCTTCCTCTCTCAACTTTCCCTCATTCTCGTTCTCTCTAGCACCACCCACAAACCCCCAAACCCACAAACCCATAAACCCACAATAACCCCCAAACCCACAAACCCCCAAACCCACAATAACCCCAAAACCCACATTGCTTGTCTCAATCCTCTCTAGCACCCATAGTCCTCATTGCTTGTCCTCATCTTCTCTCAAAGGTTAGTTCTCTATTTTGTTTTTTGTTTTTTAGGTTTTTTGTTAGGTTGGAGATGAAGATGTAGTTTGATTGGAATATGTTGAATGTGTGAAAAAAAAATATTTGATAAGAGAGGAATATGTTGAATGTATTTGTATGTGTTTGATATGTGTAAAATTAGTTGAATGTGTTTGATAGGAGAGAAATTAGTTGATATGTGTTTGTTGCTTGGTTTTGTTGAGATTTTGATTCTCAAATGATAGAGTTTTTAAGCAAAGTGTGTGTCATCTATATTAGTAAAATCAAATATGCCTAAATCGAATATGCAAATTGTTTGTTAGGTTTTGGGAGTTTTTTTTGTCTGAGCTTCGCGATCGTTGTTCACAAACTGGTTGGATATTTGTCGTTGTTGCTTCCACTTGTTCGGTACTTTTTTGTTCTTTTGTTTATTTTCTATGAAGAATTAATGACTATATAGAAGACATCAAAGTCTTTGATTTGTTTAGTTGAAACTAGCTAGCTAGTTGATTGAATGTCTTAGCTTCAATAAAATTGTAAATTCTCTTATCCGAATTTATTATAGATATTGGGACATTATGGATAGAAAGTGGATGTCCGCCAATCGTCGCCCAAGGAATATAGAGATGGAGTGGATTATTTTGTGAATTGTCTTTGTTTCAACGTTTAGGAGATCTAGTAATATGATATGTCCTCATTTTACGTTGTTGCTATGTAAAATCGATTAATGTAGACGAGTTGGGGGACATTTAAAGGGTAATGGAATTGATCAAACTTACACTTGTTGGACAATGCATGGTGAGGAAAGAGTTGAATCTTCGAATATGGGTAATAGTACTGAGAGATGTGCACCGGTTGACACCGAAATACCTACGTTTGTTGGGGATGAATTTGAAGAGATGGCAAAGGCTTTTGAAGACGATCTTAATGACCGTCCTCAAATGTTTGAGAAGTTGATAACGGATGCAGAGACGCCGTTGTATGAGGGTTGTACTGAATTCACAAAATTATTGGTTGTGATAAAGTTGTATAACTTGAAAACTTGCCACGGATGGACGGATAAGAGCTTTTATTGAATTACTCACACTATTGAAAGAAATGTTGCGAAGGATAATGTGCTCCCTTCTCGGACGTATGATGCAAAACAAATGTTAGGGTCCATTGGCTTGAACTATGAGAAGATACACGCTTGTCCCAATGATTGCATTCTATTTCGGAATGAACATGCATTTTTAAAGTCGTGTCCTAAATGTAATGCATCGCGGTATAAAAAGAAAGATTCTGCTCCAGAAAAGGTGTTGTGGTATTTTCCCATAATTCCTCGATTTAGGCGTATGTACCGTAGTTCAGAAGATGCAAAACACTTGACATGGCATGAGGATGAAAGGATTAAAGATGGCATGTTACGACACCACGGCAGATTCTCCGCAATGGAAAAAATTTGATATTGATTATCGATTTGGGTTGGATCCAAGAAACCTACGACTTGCATTGTCTCGCCGATGGTTTTAACCCGCACGGTATTCGTGAGTAGCTCCCACAGTACATGGCCCGTGATATTAGCGATTTATAACTTACCTCCATGGCTTTGCATGAAACGCAAATATATGATGTTGTCTTTGTTAATTTCTGGGCCCAAGCAACCGGGAAATGATATTGATGTATACTTGGCTCCTTTAATTGAAGACTTGAAGCTAATGTGGGAGAATGGAGTAGAGGTGTATGATGGGTTCGAGAGAAGAAAGTTTCAACTTGAGGGCTATGATTTTTGGCACAATTAATGACTTTCCAAAGATACGGCAATCTATCCTGGTACGAGACGAAAGGTCGGTGTGCATGCCCTATATGTGAAGATAACACCGATTGGATGTGGTTGGAACATGGTAGGAAGAATATCTACCCCGCCATCGAGATTTTTGCCATCTACTCATCAAGATCGATCGTTGAAAAAGGCATTCAATGGGAATACCAAACCCGTAAAGCTCCCACGGCTTTGACGGGTGAACAACCTGTTTGAAAAGGTGAAAGATTTGAACATTAAATTTGGGAAGCCATTTGCAGGAGAGGTTGCCAAACGGGGTGGAAGAAAAAGTCGATTTTCTTTGACTTGCCATCTTTGGAAGTCATTATATGTAAGACACTTTCATTGATGTGATGCATGTTGAAAAAAATGTCTTTGAAAGTGTCATTGGTACCTTACTCAATATGCCAGGAAAGACTAAAGATACCATCAACTCGAGGTTGGACTTGCTTAGTATGGGGTTGAGACCAGAATTGGGTCCGATAAAGAAGGGTACACGTACATATCTACCTCCTGCAGCTCATACTCTATCTAAAAAGGAGAAGACCGTGTTTTGTAAGTTTCTTCATGGAGTAAAAGTTCCGAGAGGGTATTCTTCAAATGTTACAAACCTTGTATCCATGAAAGACCTTAAGTTAAAGTCTTTAAAGTCCCATGATTGTCATGTTCTAATGGAGAATTTGCTCCCAATTGGTATACGATCCATTTTGCCTAAGAAAGTGCGCGGACGCTAACCAAACTTTGTTACTTCTTTAAGGCGATTTGTAGTAGAGTGATTGACCCTAGAAAGTTGCCATCATTGCAAAGAGAAATTACTGTCACTTTGTGTGAGCTTGAGATGTATTTCCCACCTTCATTTTTTGACATAATGATTCATCTAACAGTTCATTTGATTAGAGAGACACAATTGTGTGGCCCATGTTACATGAGATGGATGTATCCGTTTGAGCGTTACATGAAGATATTAAAAGGATATGTGAAAAACCGATCACGACCGAGGGTTGTATTGTTGAAGCGATACATAGTTGAAGAAGCTGTTGAGTTTCGCACCGCCTATCTATCTAGTCTTGAATATTCTCGGGACTTCCAAGGTCTCGCCACTTAGGAAGCATTACTAAAGGGATGTCAGGATATAAAATAGTTATGGTGTCAAGGGAAGAACTACATCAAGCACACTTATATGTTTTGCACAATGATAGTGAGGTTGATTCATATGTTGCCAAGCACATGGACATACTTAAGAGTGATTACCCATATAAGAGTGAAGTTTGGTTAACAAAGGAACACAATCGGAGTTTCATAGTGTGGTTAAAAGACCACATTGATTTCGAGTTTGTTATGAATCCTACTTCGATTTCAAAAAGATTGAGATGGTTAGCAAAAGGTCCAAATATGCATGTTTTCTCTTACACGGCTATCTAATTAACTGTTACACGTTCTATACAAAACCCATGATGATCGTCGAGTAAAATGCAAAAGCAAGTGGGGTGACTCTTGTTGCTCAAGCTATGCATACATCAAGTGCCAAAGACGTAAATCCCGTGATACGCGAATATGTCATACTTGGGGTCATTGAACAAATATGGGAGTTGGATTACACCATGTTTCAGAGTCCGTGTTCCAATGTAAGTGGGTTGACAATAATAATGGTTTACTGATTGATGAGTCGGGGTTCATGCGGGTGAATTTCAAGAAGTTGGGATATAAAGATGAGCCTTTTATTTTGGCATCCCAAGCTCAACAAGTGTTTTATGTCACCGATCCGATTGATATCAATTGGTCTATTGTTTTCTTGACACAAAAAAATTAGTGAATTACATTTATGATCAAGAAACCAATGATGATGGTATCGAGGACGACCCTTTCTTGGGGACATCACTAGAAGAGGAAAGTACTTATAGACAGGATGTTGTGTATGTTAGAAAGGATCATATCGATGGAATTACGATTCGTCAAAAACAAAGTACCAAGGAGCGAATTGCAAAAAAATTGTATCGAAAAAAAAAGGAAAAGGTAACCGACATAGATGTTATTTTATAGACATGGATCTTATTTTCATCTTCTTTGACTGATTATTTATTTTTTTGTTGGATGTTTTTTAAATGGATAAATATAACAAACAATGATTATGTTTTATTGCGGGTAAGATGGCAGATCATAGTGATAGTGGGCATGACACCGTGTGAGGCAAAGTGATCATGATGTTACAAACTATATCGTCGAAGCGTGCTCCTCGTGGAATGACAGTTAAAAAGGATATCATCAACCGGTTAAGTAAAGGAAAAGAAAAATTAAGTGTAAGATACTAATTAATTGCTAATTAACTTCATTCAATACTAAGTTTTAATTGTTTGTGATCTAATTTACTATTTACATAATGCAGTCCAATGGAATGTTAATGGTCCGCCAATTGGAGAAAACAACACTCATTTGATTACTTTCCTTGGTAGTAAGGTAAAACAAATGATACCAATAACAATCACTACTTGGGTTCACACAAAGAATCCCGTTTTGGAGAAACAAAAACATGAGTTGTGGGTAACAATACAGTATATAATTTTAGATCTTTTGGTAATCTTATTTAGTAATTTTGTAGTCCCATATATATATATATATATATATATAAATTTATTTATATGATTTTCATTTAATGTGCATAAGCGTAAATATTTTGATGTGGATGATTCTAAAAGGATTTGGATAATGAAGGAAGCCGGAAAGTTACATAAAAATTTGAACGACATTAACAAAAACTTGGCTTAAAGATGATAATGGAAACATCAATTGGAATCCTCCACCAATATATAGTGGGTTTATTTCAGAGGAGGATTGGCGGACATTTGTTAGAGACGATCAAGATCCAAAATTCTTGGTTAGTGCTACTATCTATTAAGTTATAACATATTTTTATATTTGACAATTATCTATTATACATTAATGTATACTTATCTCTCTTAATAGAAAGCAAGTGAGGTGAATCGAAAGTGTGCTTACATTTGTGAGTATCCTTATAGAGGCGGTGCTACTCCATATCAACATATTGAAGAGAGATTGGTAAGGCACAATAAGCTTGATTTTTAGTTTCATGAAACTTTTTATAAATAGTTTCATATTTGGTAAATTTAAATATAGTTGGTGGAGAGTGGGAAAGATCCTACTAAAGAAGGTGTTGAGCGACATGTTTTGTGGGTAGAGGCTCGACTAAACAAAGAAAAGGAGATTGTTGATCCTAAAACTAAGGAGGTGTCGGAAAGAATTGTAAGTATTTCCTAAATTCAAGCTCACCGATTTTAATTGTAACTTTTATGATTTTTATAATGTATTATACTTTTGTTTTGTGAATCGGAAGCCATATCACGATCGGTGTCACAGGAGAGCTCACCGATTGCTCTGAAAAAGAAATCCTTACACGTGCCTTAGGTAAAGAAGAATACTCGGGTCGCATAAGAGGGTCTTTGGATTTGGAGTAGCACCAACCGAGTACTTTGGACCAAAACAGAAAGTCTATGATGAGAATCATGACTGCCCACCACCGAGAAAGATGATGGCATTGTATGAAAGTTTGCAAGCTCAACTTAATGATATGCGATCACTTTATGGCCATGTTATGCCACAAAGACCAACCCTGCTACACATAGCGATTACGAGAGATAGTTGCACCATGCCGTCAACTAAGGTATTAATTGTTTTTATTATTTTGTGGTTTATAATTGATTTATTGTATATATATATATATATATATATATATATATATATATATATATATATATATATATATAACATCAAATAATGTCTTTATTATTTTGTGGTTTATAATTGATTTAGGACAACAATGAGTGTGAGTGTGAATTGTATATCTCAAACCCACATGAAATGGTTGCAATTGGCTACACATGTAACAATTGGGGGTCCTTGATGCACAATTTACCCCTACCTCCAAATCATGTTAGAGTCGAGTTGCGGTACCATTTAGGGAGGATGCACCATTGCCATTCCGGTGACATGATTGATATACTTGCGGTCACAAGCAGATTGGTACCTTTGTGGCATGGCCATCCGCCACTTGTCGTTGTAAGTGACAATATATTTGTAACTAACTAATTATAGTTTTTGTCATATAATTTGTGCTAACTAAGTAATTATTTTTGTTTAAACATAGATGCGCCAAAATGAAAAATCTAAGAAAGTGTCTACCAAGCAAGAAAAGGTCTCCTTTGAAAAGTCTTTGGCAAGGAAATATCTATTGGCAAGAAAGTGTCTCGATCCACCCCTTCTACAAAAGTGTCTCAGTCCACCCCTTATGTAGAAGTTTCACACCGCCTCTCCTCCAAAAGTGACCGATCAGCCCTCCTCTTCTCGCCAAGTGACTCATCCCACCCCCTTCTCCAATTGTGTCTCAGCCCGCCTCTTCCTCTTCCATTGAAGCTTATATGAAGATTGGTGAGGCCGACGCGTACGAGAAATACATGATGAAAGACAAATTGCTTATCATAAATTTTGATGAAGAAATTTTTGGAGCTGGCTTGCCTCATATAGTCGGACGTGAGGATATCCGTGCTGTATGTGATGCGGATGAGGCAACCGGTATGGTTATGAATATATATGTCAGGTACTATGTAATTTATTATTTGACATTGTCGATTTAATTTTATTATATCGTTAATTTAATTTATATATATATATATATATATATATATTTATATATCTAAATGTAGGTACTTGTACGAGGACATTGTGGTCCCTTCCGAACAGACACATAGATATTTGTTCTTGTGTCCGGAAAGTACAACCTTTCATCAAGTGAATCCCAGCCTGCCAAATTATGAATCACTTGTTGAACAAAACCAGGCTGCTGTTCAAACTTATGTCAATGACCGCTTCATTGAAGCTCAAAATAGAAGTGATGATGATGTCTTACTTCTAGCACCGGTTAATCTAGGGTAAGAATTTTTACTCATTATTTCTTATATAACATGCATTTTTTTAATAGTAGTCAATTACTTATTCTTAAATTTTTTTTGTAGGAGACATTGGGTTTTGTATGCAATTAATCCTAGGAAAAAAACCGTGTATTAACTTGACTCACTTCAAAATCATTACAAAAACCACATGGAGTTTGTGGAGCTTTTTAATGTGTGTGTTTATTTTGTGTCATTCTCGCATTTCTTACTTTTACTTATATATGTATATATTGTTATTAATATAGTTATATGACATTCTATTCAATGGTTTAAGGACATATTGGGGAGTGGAAAAATTAACGGTCAAATGGTTACCAATAGTTGTAAGTTTCTAACTTATACATTACATTATTTTGTCAAAAACTATATTCAACTCAATTTAACAATTAACTAATCTAATTATGTTTTGTAGTGTCCTAAACAATTGAATAACATTGATTGTGGGTATTACGTCATGCAATATATGAAGGATATTATTACCCGAAAGAAAACGACTATCCCCAGCAAGGTATCTACTTATAATATATTTTTATATGATTTCGATTTAATAGTGGTTCTTTCCAATATTTAACCATTTCAATTCTAATTTTATTTATTTATATAATTTCAGTATTTTAGCGATTGTCAAAGCAACACATACTCTGTTGAGCAGATTGCTGAGCTTAGGGAGAATGGTGCAGTCATCTCTCCCGTTTTTTTTAAAGTTTCATTTGGATACATATAAGTTAGCCTAGCTAGTTTTTGGTTCATAATATTGTAACTTGATAGCTTGTTTTGGATACATATGAATTAGATAATGAAACTTCTTAGCTATTTTGTTTTGGTTCCTCTTATGTAATTTGTTTCTGTTATATGTAATTTGTGTTCCTCTTAGCAAATTGATTCTGTTATGTATTGGATTGGATTGGCTGTACAGGTAATTTGTAAATATAAAAAGGAAAACACACAAAACAGAAAAAATTAAAAAAATTTAGACAATATTCAGCGCTTTTGATGAAGCTACTGGTATTTAGTAACACAAATAGGCAATACTCAGCGCTTTTAATAAAGCGCTGGGTATTTAGTACACAAATAGGCAATACTCAGCGCTTTTAATAAAGCGCTGGGTATAAGGGGGTAATATTCCGCGCTTTTTAAAAAGCGCTAAGTATCTGGGAGGACGCTTTGGATATATTCAGCGCTTTTTAAAAAGCGCTAAGTATTAGGGAGGACGCTTATGATATATTCAGCGCTTTTTAAAAAGCGCTAAGTATTAGGGAGGACGTGTTTTGCAATGGGTGGCGTTTTTTAGGAAGCGCTACCCATTGTTGGAGTGAATAGCCAGCGCCACCTTCAGCAGCGCTCAAAAGCGCTGCCCATGGATAAAAAAAAACGCTGCCCATCTACTAGATCTGTTGTAGTGAATCCTGAATTTAATTTTTACAGAAGACAAAAAATGACTAAATTTCAGATCTTTCTGTCACGTTTTCATAAAAAGTTTGACTTCATTTTCAGTTTACATTTTCCTCCTTCCTCGGCTTTATATTACGTTCCTTAACAGGGTTTGTTTCTATCCTTCCTCACTCAGTTGGTTTGTTTCCTTGATTGCACCAATAGAATAGTAGTATTTGCTTCCTTCATTAATTCTCTTTCCTCTCCTTATTCTCGGACTCACAACCCCTATATTCTCCTCACCACTTTCAATCCAATAACAGCTTCCAAGTCTCTCTCTCTCTTTCTCTTTCTTTCTTCTCAGTTTCCGGCCTTCTCCTGTTTTGAGGTTTCTTGGATGAATCATGAACCTTCAGGTTTATTTTCTTCTTTTTTTTTCCCTTCATTTGTTTGGTACTTTGGTTTCTTTCTTCTTAATTTCTTTCTTTGTTTCTTTCTTCTCAGATGGGTAAAGATCTTAAACACAAAGCTTCATATGATTACGGGAAACCCTATCTTTATGAAAAGGGAGAGAAGCTGAAAAGATTTTCTTCATTGCTATCTAGTGAAGCTGATGTTGCTAGGGTTTCTGTTGAAGAAACAACTCCTTAACCTGAAAAATCACACAAATGCAATCTTTGTGGAAAGAGTTTCAGTAGTGGACAAGCATTAGGTGGCCATAGAAGATCACACTTTCAAGCTTCCAAGAAAAACTCCAAAACCCCTTTCTCCAATCTCTCCAAACAAGGTAATATTGATAATAATAGGTCTAAATATGATTGTGATGAATATGAATATAAACACATGAGGTCTCATCCTGATAGGGTTTTTAAGGGTATTAGCCACCTTAACAAAAATCATGCTTCATCCTCCAACAATTCTAATTCTTCTATGAATCAAGAGGATGATCATTTTGGAGGGTTAGAAGAAGAAAATGGGCACAAAGATTTCGATCATTCAAAATCTAGCTTACCTAGATGGCAAAAGAAAGATAGAAGAGGAAGAAAATGTACTGAAAAATGTGAGGCTGCTAGGATACTTATGCACATAAGTACAGTTGAGCCGAAGAACCTCGAAGTTACAAGGCCAAGTAAGAAAATGAACATTGGTGAATCATCAACTAGGAATGGTGATGAAGGTACAAGTGGGGTTGATAAAACTTCAGTGAATATTGACTTTGATGAAAGAAAGGTGGAGAAAGAGAAGAGTAAGAAGATAGAAGGAAGCTCATTAACATATGATACCAATGGAACACAAGAGAAGCAGGGAGGCTATAAATGTGGCATTTGTGGTAAGTGTTTTTCAACTTTGCAAGGCTTAGAGGGACACAGATCAATTCATAAAGAGAATAATATTACAACAACAATGGTGGATGAATCAGATATTTGTAATAGCTTTAAAGTGGAGGAGGCGTCAGTGAATGAAGAAAGATTAGTAGAGGTTGCTTGTCCAAATACATTGCATTTTGATTTGAATGAGGCATATGTTATGGAGGATTAAACAATTTGTGATCTAGCTGAATGTAACATGATTTGTTATTTGCTATACATCTAGAATTTTAAATTAATTTTCAGATTCAGAAGATATATATTGTTTCAGTAGAAATTTTTTTCGCTTATTCATAAGCCATGTTGCTGACAGGAAAAAATAAATGAGTTGTGGTTATAATCACAAGGATTTTGCAAAGGATGATGAAGTTCTTAAACTAAACTGATTTTTTTCTCTATATAAACCCATGCTTACTTATACGAATGTAATAGAGATGTTATAATAATGTAGAACCATCATCAAGTACCTATAAATAGGCAAGCTTGAGTGCAATTGTAATCAAGTCACTTGTAAGATTTGAGTGTGCAATACAATTGCTCAATTCCAAGAAGTGTTAGTATCTCACTTTTCCACCATATCCTTTCCACTATTTCAACTATCTTCCTCTACTATTCACTACTAAAATACTAACAGTGGTATCAGAGCTACGTTCGGTCATATACTGGGTGTAGATAAACTATTCAACTACAAACTAAAAATCACTACTGTCACTCTACACTACTTCCATAATTTTCTTAGCCAGTGGCTAACAACACCCCATCATCATCTAATATTCAAGTCCCTGCTTTTTCTGGTGAAAATTATGATTTTTGGAGCATTAAAATGAAGACACTTTTTTGCTTGCAAGATCTATGGGACGTTGTCGAAGAAGGATTTACTATGCCAACAAATTCTTCAACTTTTACTGCAGCTCAAAAGTAAGAGTTGAAGGAAAATAGGCAAAAAGATTTGAAGGCGCTAGCTATATTACTTGCAACAAGCTGTGGGTGACTCTATTTTTCTAAGGATAATGGGAGCTACTAGTGCCAAGGATGCATGAAGTATACTACAGGAAGAGTTCCAGGGAACCGCCAAGGTACGTGCCATCAAACTCCAAAGTCTGAGGGGTAAGTTTGAATTATTAAATATGAAGTAGTCTGAGACCGTACAAGACTATTATACTAAGATAAAAGAAATTATTTCTCAAATGAGAGCCTATGGGGAAAGTATTCTCGACAAAATAATTGTTTAGAAAATTCAAATTTCCATTCCCCCGCAAGTATGACCCAATAGTGCCAAGGATGCATGAAGTATACTACAGGAAGAGTTCCAGGGAACCGCCAAGGTACGTGCCATCAAACTCCAAAGTCTGAGGGGTAAGTTTGAATTATTAAATATGAAGTAGTCTGAGACCGTACAAGACTATTATACTAAGATAAAAGAAATTATTTCTCAAATGAGAGCCTATGGGGAAAGTATTTAATTGTTTAGAAAATTCAAATTTCCATTCCCCCGCAAGTATGACCCAATCGTGACGACGATTGAGCAAACAAAAAATCTGTCAAATTTATCTGTGATAGAACTAATAGGCTCCCTTGAAGCTTGTGAGAAAAGATTGAGTAGCCTTGACGATGATTCTGTAGGAAACGCCTTTAAATCAAAGCTTAAATTATGGTCTTAAAATAAAGGATATGGAGGAAACAATAGTAGTGGAGAAAGTTCTAGAAACAGAGAAAATTCTAGAAATTTCTCAAAGAAAAATCAAGAAGAGTATCCTCCATGTGGCATATGCAAGAGGACAAATCATGCCAAGAAAGACTTTCGGTGGCGAGGAAAGCCACAATGTCAGCACTGTAAGAAATTTGGGCACGTGGAGAAGAATTGCTACAACAAAAATAAGAATCAAGCAAATTTCGTCGAAGAACGTGAGAATGACCAGAATAAACATGACTGTGAAGAACATCTCTTCTATGCCACCCAAGATTCCAACGATGACAAGGAAGGAACCTGGTACTTGGATAGCGGTTGCAGCAATCTCATGGCTAAAGATGAGAGCACATTCAAGGATATTAATGACATTGTCAAATCAAAGGTTTGACTAGGGAATGACACTACCGTGGAATCAAAAGGCAAAGGCACTGTTATGGTGGAGACAAAGAAAGGTACGCGGCTCATTAAAAATGTCTTTCTAGTTCCCAATCTTAAAGAAAATCTCTTGAGCATCGGTCAAATGATGGAAAAAGGCTGTGTCCTTCACTTTGAAGGAGATAAATGCACAATATATGATAACAATAGTAAAAGGGTTGAAATAGCCCAAGTAAACATGGAGACGAGGAATAGAAGCTTCCCGATAAACTTTAAATATACCACTAACATTACCAAGAAGGTGTAAGCTGATGATTCATGGCTATGGCATCGAAGATTTGGCCACCTCAACTCGAAAGCCTTAAAGTTGTTATATCAAATTAAAAGAATATGGTGAGAGATTTACCAAGCCTAAAAGAAGACAATGGAGCATGTGAAAGATGTCTTCTCGAAAAACAACACAGATTACTGTTTTCAACGAGCAATGCATGGAGGGCTAAAGATGTGCTATAGCTCATTCACAGTACTGATGTTGGTGGACCGATGAGGACACCATCACTTACCAACAACAGGCATTTCATTCTCTTCATTGATGATTTTTCTATAATGACTTGGGTCTATTTAAACAAAGAAAAATCAGAAGTCTTTGGAATATTCAAGAAGTTCAAGGTCCTTGTTGAGAAGCAAAGTGGTAAATATATAAAAAGGCTTAGGAGTGGTCGGGGAAAAGAGTACAACTCTCACGAGTTTGATAGATTCTGTGAGGACGAAGGCATTGAAAGACAACCCCAGTCGCATATTCCCCTCAACAAAATGAAGTATCTGAAAGAAGAAATCGCACGGTCATGGAGATGGCTAGATCGATGCTAAAGGAGAAAGGACTACCAAACACCTTTTGGGCCGAGGCAGCTTATACCGTTGTCTACATAATAACCTGATGATTAATAAAATCTCACGTGTGGGAATAGCATTGCAAAACATTCTCCATCCAAAGATAACGATTCGCGACAGAACTGCTGTCCTCCACAAAGCCGAACAAATATCAACCGGAACTACGGATTCATGAGCCATCCCAAACCGGTCCAAAAACCTATAACAAGATCGAATCTAAAACAAAAGATTAGGCTCTAAAAACCACCTCCAACTTGCTGCCCACGAACAGGAGCAACCTCCCTTAGAATTTCATTCAATCGTTGCGCTTCCTTGAGACCATTTTGGTCCGATCTGACATACCTGTTGTCCAGCCACTTCCATCGCTCATTCAGCCAAGCATCCTAGGACGTCACTAATGCTCTCCTCAATCCAACCTGCAAATAAACTAGGGAATGCACAGAACTGCGACTGATTTCCAATCCATTGATACTTCCAGAAGCTTACCCCTTCGCCATTCCCCAATCCACAACTAGGAAAATCACTAAATCAACCTTTTCTACCTACATCTTCGCCCACAACAAGAATATCCCACCACCATAAGGAATCCCTCTTCCCACCCACCAAAAGAAGATTAATTGAAAAAGAAGAGAGATCTCCATATCTATGAGTTAAAATCCCTCTCCAACTCGCATTTTCATCCACCAAAAAACGCCACTTCCATTTGGACAATAAGGTGCAATTGAAAAGTTCAAGGTTTTTTATACCTATCAAGCTAGAACAGCTATTGAATTTGCTGAGAGGTATCCATAAAATTAAATTGCATCTCCTTCTGCTAAAGAAAATTTGTTATGCTTATCATGAAAATAAGTAATTTCAACTATCAATGATAAAAATAAAAATACATGCATTGGTAAGAGGATCCAAACACTAGGAGTTGACTCTCCAATACTATAGGAGTAAACATGTTAATTATCTTGGTCAAACAGTCACGAGAAACTGACTAAGTACATGGAGTTCTAGTGTGGAAACCGTTGCGTTGGTAAGAGATATGTTTCATCTGACAAGGAAAATCAACAATCTACATTAATTTCGTTTAAGGATTTGCTGACCATTAATTGACACAAGAATTTTTTTTTTGACAATATTGACACAAGAATTTGAGAAGGCCAAACTTTGTGAAACCGGGTAACATTATATTTATAGCTAAAGATCTTATTTTTTTTTTAAAATGGGAATCATGATTGTTTTTAGTAGCAAAAGAATTCTGTTTGAATTCCCTTCAATTATAATAATTATAATTATAATAATTACTAGATCAGTGGACCTAATTCCTTAACGTCCTATGGCCGAAAATCCAATAAACAAAAATCATCTCTAAAAATTTTGGAATGACATGTTTTTTTTGGGTAAGTAATTTATCAATTTTAAATTCAGATATGAGTAGTGGTAGCGTGCGTGTGTGATGTATATTTGTCATTTTATTTAAGTAGGCCAAAAAAGATTTTATCAATTTTAAATATTTTATTTGAACGAATACATTAATTTTTTTTTTTTTGACTGAAAGAATGCATTTTAAACATTTATGAATTACTCTCACGTCAGAAAAATAATTATGAATTACTCTTCTTTTCCACCAAAAAATAGTGATTCATAAAAAACGTGGCATATACAGTACTTTTCCACCAAAACGAGGATCCAAATACCAGGAATTGACTCTCCAATTACTCTTCTTTTTTTCACTAATAATAATAATATGTGTGTGAAAATAATAATAATAATAATAGGAAATTATTAGCATATAGTAATTTATAAAATGTAATATAGGTTGGTCAAAAAAATAATAATAATATAGGATAACATTCCTAGGCGACTAATCAAAAACTAGTTTTCTGCTTCAAAAAAAATCAAAAACTAGTTTTCCAAAAAAATTGAAATTATAAGTTATTTTTTTATTGACTAAAAACTATTTTTATGGACTGAATTATGTGAATGAAGCAATTGTGATATAATTTACGGGATGAAACAGCTGTGATAAACAAATATTTATAGATATTTTTTTTTGACAAATTGAAAATCTGTAATAAGTATTGGAAACAACTGAATTAATTGCACATCTCTTTGGGGAGGACGGATAATTTCTTTCCTAAATCCCACTCTTTTGTCTTCTCATTCTCACATACCCAAGAGAAAAAAAATCACCTTTCAAAGTCTTTAAAAAAAATCATCATATTTTTTTTTATATGATGATATTTTTGTGTCAAAAAAAATATCATCATTGTGTAAAAAAAAAAAAAATTCATCATATCACTTTCAATTTCAAACCGATTTCTTCTCATTCTCAGTATTTTTCGGCAATTCTTATCACTCTCAGTTTATTTCCTTAATTGCACCAATAGAATAGCATTATTTGTTTCCTTAATTCTCTTTAATTTCCTCTTCTCATTCTCATTCTCACTCATACCCCTCAAATTATTCCTCATTCAATCCAATAACTTCTTCCAAGTCACTTTCTCTCTCTCTTTCTGATCACACTTACTTCTTGCGTTTCCTTGAGGTTTCTTGGATGAATCATGAATCTTCAGGTATATTTTTTCCCTCTACATCATCGTTCATTGTTTTTTAAGGTTGTTTTATTTTCTTTCTTCTTAATTTCTTTCTTTGTTTCTTTCTTCTCAGATGAGTAAAGATCTTAAACTTAACGCTTCATATGATTACTGGAAACCCTATTTTTATGAAAAAGCAGAAAACTTGAAAAGATTTTCTTCCTTGTTGTCTACTGAAGCTGATACTTCTAGGGTTTCTGTTCAAGAATCATCTCCTAATGAAGGATCATACAAACACAAATGCAATGTTTGTGGAAAGAGTTTCAATAGTGGAAAAGCATTAGGTGGTCATAGTAGATCTCACTCTCAAGCTTCAAAGAAAAAATTCTCCAATAACTCAAAAGAAGGTACTAGTACTGTTACATATAGATCTTTTTTCAATGATGGTGATGATGAGAAAAATAATCATACTTGTTATGTTTGTAAGAAAATTTTTCCAACAAATAAAGCATTATATGGACACATGAGATCTCATCCTGATAGGGTTTTTAAGGGTATTTCACCTCCTACTAGTCTTTCTCATAAGAACAACAAGAATTGTTCTTTTTTCAATTCCCTAAGTTCTAATTCTGAAGATCAAGAAGATGGTTTTGCTGAAGCAAATGGGAATTCAGATTCTGATCTTTCTCCAAAAGAATATTCAAAACCTTTGCCGATGTGGAAAAAGAGGGATAAAAGAGGAAGAAAAGTTAGTGAAAGTTATCAAGCAGCTATGAATCTTTTGCACTTAAGTTCAAATAATACTAAGTACTTATCATGTTCTGGGTTTACTGAGAAGTTTGAGGAAAAGAGTTTTGTTGAATCAAGTCTGAAAAGGAAAAGGGAGCTTGGTGAATCATCATCACAAGCTATGAAAAAGGTAAAGTTTGTTTTAAGTGGTTCATTGAAGATGGGTAGCAAAAGTGACATGAAAGGTAAAGGTTTATCTGAATCTGATAACAATTTGGAACCAAAAAGATTGGAAATGGATTTGAATGAGCCATGTATTATGGAAGGTTAAGCATATCTGAATCTGATAACATCTAGTAGTTTATATCAATTTTAACATTCTAGTGATATATATATGTTTTCTGCTTTCTGTTGCTACATCTAGAATGTTAGCTCTATGAAGACGAAATCTTTGTAATGAACTTTTGTTGGACCTTATAAATATGTTATCTTTTTAGTTTCTATTCATTCTTCATTTTGTCATATATTCAAGTAATCAAATTGATGAACTCAAAAGATAATACGATGAAGTTATAGTGAACAAGGATTTTGTAAAGGATTTTTCATTGTAACATATATGAATGTTGTTATTTAGGCTCATTGCAAATGCCAAATACTATACCTTGTTCTTTGAGTGGAAAACGATTTGTATTAATCATGGAGTATACTAGGAGTACTCGAAACCCAACACAAAGCAATAAACATGGGAGATAAAAAATGGTCATGCCAACCACAAACAACCAAAGTCTATATAAGGATTGTAAGTAACAATGCAGCCAGAATTACTTAATTTCTTTTTGTTTCAAAAAATGTTACTTAATTTTTTCATTATTCCCCAAAGTTTTTTTAAAAATTTAGTTAATTTGATTTGATTTGATATTAGTAGATCAGTTTTGAAGAGAAAGTCACCTATGTTTCAATCAATTTGCTTAGAGAAAGACACAAAACACAACAAGGGGTACCGCATCCCGTTACAATTCAAGTGTCCCCTCCGAATTCTAGACTAACTAGGGGAATGTTGCACCATTCTTCAAAAGTATTTTGTGACTTAGTGTCAACCTTACAAGTGAACCAGCCCCATGTCAATAGTTTAGTCATATGTACCACTTTATCTACTACACAATAAGTATAGTAATTGTAGCACCCCTAAACTTAACCTACTAGGTTAAAAATAAATCCTCAATTAGGATCATTGGAAATCAAGGTTTTTGAAAGGGAAGAACTAGAATAAAGTATAGATAGAGGTTTCGTTTTAGATGCCTATATTTTAAGGGACCACTTTGCATTTAAAATAATTGCAAAATAGCCCCCATTATGCAAACATATTCCTACAAAACACCTTATTACACCATATTATTCCCTTGAGCCTACATTATAAGTACACTCTCAGTTGAATATAGCTAAGGAATTCTTACAAAGAAAGGAAAAAATAATTAGAGAGAGAGAGAGAGGGGGGGGGGGAAGAACTCCAGAAAGCAGAGAAGTAAAATCAAAACACACACTCTCTCTTGTTGTAAGGGTTGGTGCACCCCTAGTGCCCCCTTCAATATATTGATCTTTTATCTAAAAAAAAACACACTCCCTCTTATAAACCCTTCAACCTCACCTTCATATCTTTCCAAGTTCTTACACCCCAAAACAAAGAAAAGAAACAAAGTCTTTAAAACCCCAAATTTCCTTTTTCTGCTTATGTTCATTAACCCTCAAAAAGGACCTTGCATTCCTCATTTGGGGAAGGAATATGAAGTTAGGAGGTCAAAGGTAGATAGAGGAAGGTAAATGCTCGAAGATAAAAGGTGCAGATGAGTAGAATGGCAGAAATTTTGTGGAGCATTAAAGGAAGGATAGTAGTTGTTGGTAAAACAGAGTTCAAAATCCTCATTCCCAATCACCATTTTTTTTGTTACATCATATTTTGGACATTCACCAGCCCACCTAGGAATATAATTTTATTCCGAGCTAACCAAATCACCCACACCGTTGCGATCCAAACTATGTACTGTACTTTTTGTTGCTTTTTTCCTTCACATACAATACAACCACCTGCTGCTTAAAGTGCCTCCTGCGCAACTCCCAGCCACACCGAGACCATCTGCCAGATCTGTCTCGGCGTTGAGCAGCAGAAAAATAGGTGCTCCACGTCTTCGTTGCTCCTAAAACAGAGTTCAGCAGAGAGCTCTGATCTTCCCCAATTGGACTCGCCCACGCCCGAGCAAGCAGAAACCAGAAGTGAATTGACTTTGTACTCCAAGCTTTTATCCCCATTGATGCTCTTGCATGCCTACCTTGTGGTGAGAAATGAAGGCTAGTTCTTGGAGAAAAACCTAAGGATGTTAGAGCAGAAGGCTTGGAGCTGTAACAAAGTCAAACAAGCTTAGTGTTCCGGGGTGTATCAGCAAAACCGAGAGGTACGAACAGCATTTTGGCCGTCGGCCCACAATCAGCTCCAACCGGCCCAAATCCATCGCTTGGAGCGCACTTCTCGCAACCAGCCTAAATTTTCGCAAAACGGTCGGACTCTACAGTATATATACGCCATTCGCACATGGCATCAGGTACGTTCTCTTACCTTGTGTTATCTGCCCGAGCGACCACTTACTTGATCGTCGGAGTGTCTTTGCAGGTAACACCCGAGGTGCTCAGCGTGAAGCCAAGACCGGTCCTTTCTCCCATTCAACGACCGGCCTAGTCAAAGGACAACAACACTTCATTGATCAAGGTACGATCAATTGGCGACCACAGTGGGAGGCCCGAGCGCTATCCTACTTCTTTCTTGGCTCCACGCGACCGGCCCCAGACGCGGGTCTTGTCTCGACTTAACCCCTCCGGGCAACATCCTCAACAGTAGACCCCGGAGGGCATAGCCGTTACTATTCACGAATCTCAAGGAAATCCGCGCCAAGAACCCTCGGTTTAGGGGCGCGGACCGATCTTGGAGCAGGTGCAACCGTACGCTCCACCCTAACTACCGCCCGAGCTGATTGAGGCAGGCATTGAAGAGCCATTGCCCGAGCATGTCACTCAGGCCGTTCTGCAGATCCTTCAAAGCAAGAACCAGGTCATTGCAGACAGAGACGAGCTGATCTCTCGCTATGAAAGAGGGTCGATTCCGGGCCGCCAGCGTGCGGAAGACGGAGAACCTTCTGCTCCACGCCGACCTACGCGTGCACACCTCCTCGAAGGAGCCTTTCTCGCCGAGAGAGCACACCTCCTCGAAGAACCCTCCTCGAAGGAGCCTCACTACAAGAAAAGTCTGATTTAGCCACCAATATTTGCCACAGACTTTATTCCGTCGGTAGTTTGCCACGGACTTGCGACGGATATTAATTCGTTTGTCGTTTGCCACGGACTTGCGACGGCAATGTATAAAAAGCAAGAGGCGCGAAGTTTCCCGCTGGAGTTTGCCACGGACTTAGAAAACGGTCGCAAATTTGCGACGGACTAGCCGTGGCAAGCCCATCGCAAATGACCTTCGCTTAAAACCCCAATACGCGTTCATAATATCACTTCCTTCTTCTTTCTTTTTCTTTCTCGTTCGCTCCCTCTCCCTCTCTGAACTTCCTTCACCGTTCCTTCTCCTCCTCACGCTCGCTCGTTCCTCACACCCTCCTCTTCCACAAAAAGAAAAACACGACAAAGAAAACGCAAGAGGCAGAACGCGAGAGAGAGAGAGCTCGACGGTGGAGAGAGAAGGCACGAAGGACCTCCGAGCTTCCATCGTGCGTAAATCAACAATGTGAAGCTTCGATTCAAAAGAAAAACCGAGAAATCGCGCGATTATTTTTCTCGTTCGGTGTTTTTGCTCGTCTTCTCCGATTGTGTGCTCGCGTCTTCTTCCGTGAAGGTAACCTAATTGGAACCAAACGTTTTTTCTTCAACATTTTGAGTGATTTTTCGTGCTATGAGTTCTGCTTGATCTTTTGCGTTTTTCGTCTTGAGTGTGAGATTTTGAATGATATTGGGTAATGAGATGAGTTTGGAACCCTAAAGTTGCGCTTCTTCCACCGCTTCAAACCCTAACACTTTTTCTTCAAAATTCTGAGTGGTTTTCTTGCTTGTTTGTTTTATTATTTGGTGTTTATGAAAATACCGAATGATTGATTATGCTTAGTGAAAATGATTGATTAAGTGTATCGTTATATAATTGGTTTTGAATGATTGATTGATCGATTATTCTTATGCTTAGTGAATGATTGGTTATGAAAATCCTTCTTCATAATCGAATGCGATTATGAGCTCCAGAACTTGATGTTTGTTTCATCATTTGGTGTTTATGAAAATACCTGAATGCTGATTATGAGCTCCAGCAATTGATGTTTGTTTGACTTTCTTTGCAGAGACCCGTTTTAAGTTTATATTTGTATTAATACCAATTTAAAGTTTCATTTTATTCTGATTGGATTCTGCAATCCTAGACTTGGACAATGATAACAAGATTAATCTATTAATATTTGAAGCCAAAAAGGTGAAAAAATGACCAATGTGTTGAAAATGAATAATACAGATATTAGGTATTTGTTAAGTATTTGATTGGATGCATCCGTTAAGTATTTGGTTTGATGAAAGCATAGCATACAGATATTAGTTCAAAAGTCGTGGCACTCATGTCCATTCAATATTGAAGGTATATATCTACCACAAGTAAAAGTATATAAGGTCAGGCAACTGGGATTGAATCTAGAAAGGCACTTGGATTCTGAGATAGTTCATTTTCAGGTACTTTCTGTGATAGTTACTTTGTTCTATGGTTATTTGTGTGAGTTCTATACCAGAATTCACAGATTTCTCATCTGATTCGTGCATTTAAAAGATGTTGAACTTGGTCTTTGTGTTACTTGTAAAAACTAGCTTTAGCTTAACTTAATGACTGTCATCAGTTAGTTTACATGCAGTTAGAAAGTTAATTAGTTTGTTAGCCTCTTATTGTTGGTTCTGTAGCCATATCAGCTCACTTACAATTGTATATATTAGTTATCAAGTGAAGCAATAAAGATCCGATCAGATTTTCAGATTAAAAACATGCTTGTTTTATTTTCCAATACATACAAATACAAGTGTGTTGACTCCAATATGGTTGTTGTAATATTTTTCTTCTTTGAAAGTCCAATCAATGGGTTTATTTTTCCCCACATATTAGAGTCACCCACCACATCTAACACCCAAATTTGAAGTTCACATGCTTGGGGGAAACCTAGGTTTAATGTGAGTGGTTTATAAGTTGAAACTCACTATTACTATGTGTACTTTGTCTCCCTCCTACTATGAATTGTTAACAGTGTTTTGTCTCCCTCCTACTATGATTTTTTGGTTTTCTATTTATGTTTGCTGTAATTAATGTTACTACTGGCGGATGAAGAAGCTTTGTTTTTACAGAGAAATTGCTAGGATGCTGGCTGATGAGAAATAGCAGGTTAGTATCACTTGACTACAAGCAAGCTTATAAGTTTACATTGCATGCTAAATCTCAAAGAGAAATTGGTTTTGTTTTGCTTTGTTTTGTTTCTCTGGTTTCATATTTGGTGTCAAGTTTATGGATTTGGATGTAAAGATCACTGCACAGACTCTTCTTTAATCCAAGCAAGCTTGTGGGCTGAGAAAAAGATCCTTTAAGAATAAGATGGCTTGAGGTGCAATATCAGATTATACAAATTGATTTTATTAGAAAGGGTAGGAGTAATGGGAGAAAGAGAAATCAATTTGATATGGATATCATATAACATACTGTATCCACCTTATAGCTCTAGATGGTACTCACTCCTAAGAATCATTCATTCAATTATTACTGGTTTTAAGGATCTTGTTTGTTGACAAATATGATGATTCTAAATGGCATAACAGATATGTGAAGAAAAGATTGTATCCTTTGTTTTCGTGCCTTTCTTTAATCGTTCTTGTTTTTTTTCACATCTCAATGACTTCATTGAAATAGCAGGCAGCTACTGTTGATTGGAATGAAGTGGATATGCTCCTGAGATTCTGCACACACTTGCTCATCCTCCCTCGCGTGAGGTTACATTTTGGCTTCCTAGGTTTAGTGATGGAACTGGTTTTTTCATGCCAAACCTACCATCTTACCACCAGGTTAACATCTATACCACCCTTTTCAGCTGCAAATCTGCTATTTACTATGGTTTTTGCTGCAACAATGAAGCTATAAAAGTGTTTTTTTCCTCTAATTCTGAACTGGTACCTACTAGGGTCTTGATTCGAGGAGGTTTTCCAACCATAGGCAAGATCAAAGGCTAAGAAATTTGAATTCTAATTTGGGGGAATGGTTTCCCAGCAGTGGTCAAGGTCATTACAGGTGAGATGATACCCCAGGTATATGGTTCTTACTCTGCAGCCAGTACCCCAAAGGATAAAGGGGGACTGGGAATTAAAAATCTAGAAGCCTTCAATATAGCTTTGTTAACAAAATGGAGGTGGAGGTTGTTGGTGGAGGAAGGTAGTCAACTATGGCGCAAGTTATTAGTGGAAAGATATGGATTAAATGGTAGGTGGCCAAGAGCATCGGAATACACAAGGGGATGGGGGAAACTATCTATTTGGTGGAGAGATCTTTGCATCTTGGGGGAAGGTAGTATTCTAAATCGAAGATTGGTTTGAGGGGTTAGTTAAACTAAAAATGGGAAGAGGAATTTGGTAAAGTTTCGGACCGATTCTTGGTGGGAGGATCCGACATGCACTTTTCCCACAGTTATTTGACGCTTGTTGTGAGCAAAATGCGGTGGTGGAAGAGATGGGGTTATGGACGGGTAATGGGTGGAAGTGGGCAAAGTGAATATGGCCTCGGTTTTACAAACAAACCGAGCAATGCAGGATCTTGATTATTTGATGCAAATGCTACCGCGATCCACGCTAAATTGTGGCGGCGATGGATGGTCTTTGGACTTTGATCCGGCAAAGGGTTTCACGGTGAAAGGTTGTTACGCTTGGTTGATTGGTTTTTTTGCAGGTGATAGTGAGCAATTTACGGATAGCATGATCAACGCTTGCAAGAAGCTATGGAGGAACGATGTCCCGTCAAAGATAATTATTTTTGCTTGGCGTGTTTTACACAATAGGATTGCGACGCAGGAGGCTTTGTTTAGAAGAGGAGTAACTCACTCGCAACACGACAAGTGCTGCGTTTTTGCTTCATGGAAGATGAAAGCGGTATCTCATTTATTTTTGAATTGTCATATTATTAAAAATATCCGCAAATTTGGTCTTTTCTTGGTTAGGGGAGCCCTATTATGAGGAAGAGGATGTTTTGACGCACTTTATGGAGTTCGGAAAGATGCTTAAAGGCAAGAAACAAATACGAGTCAAACATCTCATATGGTTGGCGGTCATTTGGAATGTTTGGATGGCGAGAAACAGAGTGGTATTTAAGGGCGAGGTGATATCAATTCCTTCAATACTCTTGGGCATTAAAGACACGGCATGGTGTTGGTTCAAAGCTAGGAAAGGGAAAAGCTGTCAAGCAGGATGGGTGGAGTGGTACAATAGTCCGTTGGGTGTAATATCTACATTGTAATTCACTGAGAAGCAGGGAGGGTGCTTAGCTATGGGGTAATTCCATGTATGATTAAAGAATAATTCTGTTTTTATTGTAGGAAGGGGAGAAGCAATGGGTTAGGATATTTTTCCCATTGTTGCACATTATGTTTTTTGTGTGAGGTACTCTTTTTCCTCCTAGAGTCTTTTTCCCAAGGGGGTTTTGGCTCTGGGAGGTTTTGAGGAGGCCCTCCCCTTACCATTGTAACAGTTGGGCACAATTTGTGCTCGGTTTCAATGAATGTCTTGCTTATCTAAAAAAAAATATGATAAGTATTTGACATGATTATAACAAGTGTTTTGTCTTGTGGTTGGTTCTCTTAAACCATTTCTCAGGTACGAGTAATGAACCACATCAACGTGAATGCTCAAAAAGGAGTTCTAGATAGACTGCTCCACATTAGCCCTCATAATCCAATTTCATCAGGTAATGCTGTGTTTTACTTCATTTTCTTTCTTTTATTTTTTTAGTCTAGACTAGAGGTTCTCGTCTCTGCTTGGGTGTCTAGGGGAAAGAGCCTCTCACTAATATTTCATGTGTCTATACTATATAGGTTATGACCAGTAATTATTGGATAGGTTCATTAGAATGTGGACCGACAAATTTATCTCTTATTGTTGGTTATAGACAATTAGATATAGATGATTTTGTCTTACCTTATCAAAAAATTTGTTCGATCATTTAAGATATTTTGTTGCATTGAACAGGGCTTTACAAGATTGACACCCTTCTTCTAGTTTTGTTTGAACTTTGAGCTTGTTGTAAAATGCTTTACAAGATTGACACCCTTGGTTATGTCCTGATTTTGGATTGTGCTTTGGTTTTTCAATATTGATTGTAGGGTCATAAGAGGATATAGTCTTATCAGTAGTTGATTGTTAAGAAATCATATAGTGTTGATTTCCTATGTTATACTTATTATCAAGTATGTATGAAAGAAAGATTTCTCAATATGAATCCCTGCTATATCGCTTTTATTCCACTACTTTATATACTTTCTTTCTATTTGCATATTGTTCTGGTTTCTATTCCAATTGTATGAATGACCACCATTTCTATGTAGAAATTGCTTATATGTTGAAAACTTCAATAATCTAATGTATAAAATATTCTTTTGTTTGAACCTCAGTGCCTTCTGCATGAGATATGCATCCAACCAGGTTTGCTTTTGTGCTTTATTTACATATTTGTATATCTATACGTTTCAAGTCAATTAATCAGTCTTCTTCATGCTATTTGGTTGCTTAGTCAATCAAGCGTTGGAAACTTTAGAGTGATCCTATGAATACTAATGCGAAGCACCCAAGTTCCAGAATCCACTAAAACGAAATTAGGTTAAAGATTGATGATAAAGTATAGACTAGGATATAGTCTTATCAGTAGCTAAGTAGGTTTATAAGTTGAAACTCACTATTACTATGTGTACTTTGTCTCCCTCCTACTATGAATTGTTAACAGTGTTTTGTCTCCCTCCTACTATGATTTTTTGGTTTTCTCTTTATGTTTGCTGTAATTAATGTTACTACTGGCTGATGAAGAAGTTTTGTTTTTACAGAGAAATTGCTAGGATGCTGGCTGATGAGTTCAAGAAGGAAATGTGAAATGAAATGAATTTTTGAAATTTCGTTATCTATTCTATTATTTTGTCTTTAGTTATTTTGTCTATTATTTTGTTAGTTTGTAGTGGAGCATTGCATCTTTAGTTAGTTTCTACTAATGTTTATTACTAGAAGACAATTAGTAATTAAATGTTTTGCACATGGATTGTACTCATTTATTATTGTGGTTATTATGTTTTGCTTTATATAAGTTTATTAATTTTGATGTTGGAACATTTATGTGTTCTGTATAGATATCACTATTAAATAGAATTTGGAGGCATAATTTATTTATTTTTTTAAAATTTGCGACGGATTTGCCACGGAAGGTGTAAGAATTTGCCACGAGTTTGCGACGGAAATTTGCGACGGATTTGCCACGGATTTGCGACGGAAAAATTTGCCACGGAATATCCGTGGCAAAGCGTTTGCGACGGCGCTTTTGCCACCAAAATTTGTCCGTGGCAAATCCGTGGCAAATTCATATTTGCCACGGATATTTGTACATTTGCCACGGGAATGTCCGTGGCAAACCACCGATTTTCTTGTAGTGCCTTTCTCACCGAGAGAGCACCACCCACCGGTCCCCAGCGCGACGAATAAGGGCACGTAGGTCGCCCCCAAGCAGGAACGTGCGCAGACGCTGTTCGCTATCTTATGATGAATATGAGGACTCTAGCTACCGTCCTGATACCGGTCGCTCACCCACCAGATACTCCTCTAATGAGTCGTCCGGTTCACGTCGGTCGAGAAGCAGGTCCTGGGATTCTCGTGAAGAGTTGGAAGACTATCGGGATGGAAGAATTAGGGACGTCTCGCAGCGGCCAAGAAGAGGTCAAAGCGAGCGACCCAGAAGGCCTCCTCAACTTCCACCTTTTGGCCCATCTGGAGAATTCTATGGAATGTCGGGCAACGAGGCATGCCTCGCTATGCAACCCTTTGGGTCGAACGGCATTCAGAACGGCCACGGCCCATTTACTAGAGAAATCAGGCGCTACAGGATTCCAAGAGACCTGAGAAAGCCGCCCAATCTAAACAAGTTTGACGGTCGTGGCGATCCAGTAAACACCTCCGGTATTTTAATAATTATTGCAGTTATAGAGAATTGGGCTCGACCATGAAGTACAGGCTGTTCCCTCAGTCGTTGGACGGCCGAGCATTAGAATGGTGGGAATCACTTCGGCCTAATACCATCTCCTCATGGGAAGACTTGGTCAGAATCATCTTGAGCCACTATACAACCAACCGTTGCCAGTATCGGTATGAGGAGCACTTGGACACGATTGTCCAAGGAGACAATGAGACGCTGAGACAGTACATCGACCGATTCAATGAGACTGCATGGCCCTCAAAGATGACATTGAAGACCTTATTAAGAAGGGTAAGTTGGGTAAGTATGTGAGGTCGGAAGAAAGCGAGCGGCCTCAAGAGAAGATAGGAGGACCTGATCAAGATAGAGGAAAGGGCGCCCTAGTCATAACAGCCGCCCAAGACAAAGACCGATCAGAGGATCGAGATACTCGGCAATCAAAGGGCCGCAACGTAGCCATGGTTATTCACGGGGGAAACCCGTTGGATCGCAGGGAGTCCAACAAAGCCACAAAGAGAAAGTGGGACGAGCTTCTAATGGTTGCATCGACTTCAGCAGAACGACCGGTCTCGAACAGACCACCCATCTCTTTTGGGGATGATGACCTGCTCGATGGCAGGCCAAACAACTACGTTCCATTGGTGGTCTGAGCAATTATGGCCAATACAGAGGTTCGCAGAATACTGGTCGACCAAGGAAGCTCGGCCGACATCATGTTCGAAGAATTGATTGACAAGTTAAAAGTGGATCGAAGTGAGATAATCCCCCAGGCTGATCCTACTCCTCTAACAGGCTTCAATGGAGCGACCACCTATCCATTGGGGACGATCGAGCTCTTGGTCACATTTGGGGACGATACTGGAGAAAGCACTTTGTACAGGACGGTCCGGACGACGTTCCTCGTACTCCCCATCAAATCTTGCTACCAGTGTATTATTGGTAGGCCGACCTTGGGCAAGCTGGAGGCCGTCGCATCAACAGTGGCGGCCGACCTAGAGGCGGCAAGACGAAGCCATTACCTATATCAGGAAATTTGTGATGAGGTAGATCGTGGTCCGAATACTCAGAGCACAAGTGAAGGCCACCAAGTTAATCTCACGATCCGACGCCGTTATGATCCGCATAAATGACCCAGAGGACAACGATGACAACCTAGCCCGAGAGCTGAAGAACAGGTTAAAAAGACCAGAGCCTCATGGGGAATTGACAGATGTACAGCTGGGTGACGACCCAACAAAGACAGTTAAGCTCGGTATAGCGACCTACCTGAGCAGGTAAAGCAAGACCTTGTGAAATGTTTGAGGGCCTACGCCGACCTGTTTGCATGGCAGGCATCAGATATGCCCGGTATTCCCATCGAGATTGCTTGCCATCAGATATGACCTGAGAGCTTGTGTTTTAGAACAGGGAGGTTCGTGGGATTCCTACCTTCCACTGATTGAGTTTACATACAACAACAGTTATCATTCCAGTATTGGAATGACACCTTTTGAAGCATTGTATGGTCAAAATTGTAGAACCCCATTCTGTTGGCTCTCATGTTGGCGCTTTCGTTGGCGCTCTCGTTGGCATTATCGTTGCTGCTCTCGTGTGCCTCACGAAAAAACTGGATGAGATTTAATTATTGATTTTTTTTGGAAAAATAATTTTGAATTTTTGCTAGCGTTATCGCTTATTTTTACTATCAGTGGTGGTTAAATTAATTGAATTAATAGTTTTGAGTAAATTAAAGTAAATACATGATTTAATATTAATTTTATTAAGTTTATTTAATTACTGATTTTGTAGACAAAATAAATTTAAAAATAAAGTGTTTTTTTAAAACAATTGTCTGCGCGCGTCAGTGTGACAGGCAGCAGGCAGCTTTTACTGCTTTTTGGCACTCTCGTTGCGCTTCTGTTGGCGCTTTCGTTGGCGCTCCCGTTGGCATTGTCGTTGCTGCTCCCGTGTGTCTCACAAAAAAACTGGATGAGATTTAATTATTGATTTTTTTAGGAAAAATAGTTTTGAAATTTTTGCCAATGGTATCACTTTTGTTGACAAATAGTAGTGGTTAAATTAATTGGGTTTAGTAGTTT
The DNA here is from genome assembly GCA_020916435.1 of Oxytropis ochrocephala. NCBI lineage: Eukaryota > Viridiplantae > Streptophyta > Magnoliopsida > Fabales > Fabaceae > Oxytropis > Oxytropis ochrocephala. Next base: position 99,625,682 of record CM037089.1, read on the forward strand.
GAGTAGATTATAGTAAATAGTAATTTTTAGATCATTTAGTATGAATTTAATCATTTTTTTAAAAAAATAACTAATAATTTTAATTTTCTTTTTGGAATTTTGACTGTGGTTAAATTTAAGTAACAATTGTTAGTGGCTAAATTGATTGGTTTTAGTAGTTTCAGTAGATTACAATAAATAGTAAATTTTATATGATTTAATATTAATTTGATCATATTAAATAAATTATTAAATTAATAAAAAAAATTGAATTTTTTATATTGGTAAATTTTTTGTTGAAAATTGGTAGTAATTAAATTGTCTAGTTTTTGTAGATTATAGTAAATATTAAATTTTAATTAAATTGGGTTGAAAGAGTTATTTTGAAAACTTTGATAGTTGGTAACATTTTTGTTGACAAACGTTAATGATTAAATTGATTGGTTTTAATAGTTTTAATAGATACTTGTAAATAATAGATATTTGATTTTGTAAAAAAGTAAATTGTAAAAATTTTTGCTGCTGTTGTTTTCAGTTTTTGTCCCCACATTATTTTGCAGGAAATAGCTGCGTTTTTTAAATTTGCAGGAAAAAGCTGGATTTTTACTGCTTAAAAGCTGCGAATCTCATTTTGCAGGAAAAAGCTATGCCTTATTTACAGAAAAGCTGCGCTTCTGATTTTGTAGGAAATAGCTGCATTTCTGATTTCGCAGGAAAAGGCTGAAAAACTGAATTTGTTTGTCATTTTGCTATGAATTTACAAAAATACCCTAATATTTTGACAAATGGCAACAATCTAAGATGTCTAATTTAGACATTTTCCTGACACTTGATTTTCTTATATTTAAGTAGATTCCCTTGAGCCTACATTATAAGTACACCCTCAGTTGAATATAGTTAAGGAATTGTTACAAAGAAAGGAAAGAAATAACTAGAGAGAGAGTGAGGGAAGAACTCCAGAAAGTAGAGAAGTAAAATCAAAACACACACTTCCTCTTGTTGTAAGGGTTGGTGCACCCCTAGTGCCCCCTTCAATATATTAATCGCTTATCTTAAAAAAAACACCCTCCCTCTTATAAACCCTTCAACCTCACCTTCATATCTTTCCAAGTTCTTACACCCCAAAACAGCAAAAGAAACAGTCTTTAAAACCCCAAATTTCCTTTTTCTGCTTATGTTCATTAACCCCTCAAAAAGGACCTTGCATGCCTCATTTGGGGAAGGAATATGAAGTTAGGAGCTCAAAGGTAGATAGAGGAAGGTAAATGCTCGAAGATAAAAGGTACAGATGAGTAGAATGGCAGAAATTTTGTGGAGCATTAAAGGAAGGATAGTAGTTGTTGGAAAAATAGAGTTCAAAATCCTCATTCCCAATCCCCATTCACTACGCCAGATTTAAGGATTTGCAGCGTTTTTTTTGGGCATTGGTAGCTTTTTAAAACGCTAGAGAAGCTGACGCTACTAATGCGTACACCCCTTTAGTAGCGTTTTAAAAAATGCTAGCCATTGACCCAGCGTGTTTTGGACATACGTAGCGTTTTATAAAAAACGCTAGCCATTGACCCAACGCCTTTTTACAATTCATAGCGTTTTCTGTAAAACGCTAGGGATCATATAGCGCCTTTTTACAATTCCTAGCGTTTTAAACGCTAGGGATCTTCTAGCGCCTTTTTACAATTCCTAGCGTTTTCTACAAAACGCTAGGGATCCTCTAGTGTATTTTGTCCATAGCTAGCGTTTTTTCTATAAAACGCTAGGTATTGAATGAATTTTTTAATTTCATTTCTAGCGTTTTCTCCTTAAAACGCTAAGTATTGACTGATTTTTTTTAATTTAATTTGTAGCGTTTTTTTTTTAAAACGCTACCTATTGACTGATTTTTTTTTAAATATTTTTTTATTTTTGTTTATTCTCCCTTTTAATTACAACCTATAAATTCATTCCCTTCCAACAAAATTCATCAAATATCATTCCAACAAAATTCAGCCAATATCATTACAATCCAATATAGATAGACACATATGTACATATCACCAAAAGACCATATTAAACTAACAAGTACTTACAACATAATTAATATATATCCAAATCATACAACATAATAACTAACTAACATTATGAAACTCAAAAGTAGCTACAAATTAAAGCTAGAAACATTACAACACAACCCTCATGACTACTGTCTTGACCACTCTCATGATCACTAAGTGATGCCATCTGACCTGCAATATAACATAATCCATGTTATTGTTAAATTTACAAAAACAATATAATAATTATCTATTAATAAAAAATAACGAGATATCATTAAGTCTATATTACCTTTTCCTTTTCCTAGATAAAATTTTGTTTGCAATTCGCGTCTTGGTATTTTTTTTCCGACGAATAGTAATTCCATCATTATGATCTTTTCTAAAATATACAACATCCTCTATAGAAGTATTTTCCCTATTATTGGTTCCGATGTTTCAAGAAAGGGCCGTCCTCAACTCCAACATCATCGGGTGCTTCATCATCATCGTTGTTATACACAAATTTTTTGTCATCAATAGAACAATAGACCAATTGATATTAACTCGGATCGGTGACATAAAACACTTGTTGAGCTTGCGATGCTAAAATAAAAGGTTCATCTTTATATCCTAACTTGTTGAAATTCACCCGCATGAACCCCGATTCATCAATCAGAAACCAAGATATTGTCAACCCATTCACATTTGAACACGGGCTCTGAAACATATTGTAATCCAACTCCCATATGTGTTCAATGAAGCCAAAGTAAGACATATTCGCATATATGGGATTTGTCTTTTAAGATCTGGATGCATGCATAGAATGAGCTACAAGAGTCACCCCACTATTTTGCATTTTACTCGATCATCTTGTTCTTTTGTATAGAAAGTGCACTCGTTCATTAGATAGTCTGTTGTAAGAGAAGACATGTATATTTGGACCTTTTGCTAACCATCTCAATCTTTTTGAAATCGAAGTAGGATTCAAACACACTCACCATCAATGTGATGTTTTAGCCACACTATGAAACTCCTATTGTGTTCTTTTGCTAACCAAACTTGCTTCTTTTCAGGAATTGACTCTTAAGAATCTCCTTGTGCTTGGCAACATATGAATCAACCTCACTATCATTGTGAAGACGCACAAGTGTGCTTGCTCTAGTTCGTTCCTTGATACCATCACTAATTTAGTTCTTGTCATCCCTTTACTAATCCTTCCTACATGACGAGACCTTCGGCCCCACTGAATATTCAAGACTAGATAGATAGCCCGTGCAAAACTCAATAGCCTCTTCAACTATGTAGCGCTCAACAATACAACCTCAGTCGTGATCGATTTTTCACATATCCTTTTAATATCTTCATGTAACGCTCAAACAGATACATCCATCTCATGTAACATGGGCCACACAATTGTGTCTCTCTAACCAGATGAACTATTAGATGAATCATTATGTCAAAAAAGGAAGGTGGGAAATACATCTTAAGCTCACACAAAGTGAAGTGATAATTTCTCTTTGCAATGTTGGCAACTTTCCGTGGTCAATCACTCTACTACAAATCGCCTTAAAGAAGAAACAAAGTTTGGTTAAGGTCCGACGCACTTTCTTAGGCAAAATGGATCGTATACCAATGGGTAGCAAATGCTCCATGAGAACATGACAATCGTGGGACTTTAGAGACTTTAACTTGAGGTCTTTAATCGATACAAGAGTCGCCACATTTGAAGAGTATCCCTCTAGAACTTTAACTCCATGAAGAAACTCACAAAAGACAGTCTTCTCCTTTCTAGATAGAGTATGACTGCCGGAGGTAGATATGTACGTGTACCTTCTTCTTTACCTGGACCCAATTCAGGTCTCAAACCCATACTAACCAAATCCAACCTTGAGTTGATGGTATCTTTAGTCTTACGGCATATTGAGTAAGGTACCAATGACACTTTCAAGACATTCTTTTCAACATGCATCACATCAATGAAATGTCTTACATATATTGACTTCCAATATGGCAACTCAAAGAAAATCGACTTTTTCTTCCACCCCGCTTTGCAAGCTCTCCCGCAAAAGGCTTCCCAAATTTAATGTTCAAATCTTCCACCTTTTCAAATACTGTCGCTCACAAAGGCGAGGAGCTCTACGTGTTTCGTATTCCCATCAAATGCCTTTCTCCACAATCGATAGTGATGAGTTGATGGCAAAAATCTACGATGACCAAGATATATATTCTTCTTACCATGTTCCAACCACATCCAATCTGTGTTATCTTCACATATATGGTATGCACATCGCCCCTTTGTTCTGCATCGGATAGATTGCCGTATGCGGGAAAGTCGCATTGTGCCAAAGATCATAGCCCTCGTGGTGAAACTTTCTTCTCTCGAACCCATCATACACCTCTACCACAGCCTCCCACATTTGCTTCAAGTCTTCAATTAAAGGAGCCAAGTATACATCAATATCATTTTCTGGTTGTTTGGGCCGAGTAAATTAACAAAGACGAAGATCATATATTTGCGTTTCATGCAAAGCCACGGCGGTAAGTTATAAATCGCCAAAATCACGGGCCATGTCTTTGTGGGAGCTACTCGATACCGTGCGGGTTAAATCCATCGCCAGACAATGCAAGGCGTAGGTTTCTCGGGTCATCCCCGAAATTAGGATACTCAATATTAATTTTTTTCCATTGCGGAGAATCTGCCGGGTGTCGTAGCATACCATCTTTAATCCTTTCATCCTCATGCCATGTCAAGTGTTTTGCATCTTCTGAACTACGATACATGCGCCTTGTTCTGGAGTGGGCTCAAGGCCCAATGCAGTCCTATATGGCCCAATACTATTGCTATAAAGGTGGCACGAATCTCAAGGAGAGAGGTACGTCATTTATTACTGTTCACTATTCACTGCTCATTGCTGACTTGGGCGTCGGAGTGCTTACGCAGGTACCACCCAGGCGCGACCCAGGCTCTGATACCAAGACATCCAGCGACCGAGCTAAGGGACTACATCAGCTTCACATCTAACGATCAGGAACGATCATTGGCGACCACAGTGGGAGCAAATTGAACACTTCCACCATGCAACCAAGGAGACACGCCACGCGAGCCTCGTCAGGGCCGACCCTGCGGGCGGAATGCACTCCTCAAGAAACCCCGCAGGCGCCCCACAAACCATCCATGAATCACAGGACAACCCTCGTCAAGAACCTTCCGTACAGGGCGGCCGAGGGCCAATCAGGAGCAGATACCACAGCCAACTCAATAGCAACTGCCGACCGAGTTGGTAGATGCAGGAGTTGATGCTTCTGTGCTCGAGCATGTGACTCAGGCTTTCTTACGGGATCGCAGAGCAAGAATCAAATTATTGCCGACCATGAAAGCGCTTCTTTTCACATGAAAGGGGATCCATCCCGCTCACCGCGGCCGACGGCGAAGGGCCCTCTAGACAAATGCATCCATCCCACAAGCATGCGACTCCTCCTGGAAGAAACGACCGACCTTTGCGGGGTGGCCCAGCACGCCGATCCCCGGCCCGTAGAGTCAGGGCTAGAAGGTCTCCCACTCGTAGGGGCGTGCGCAGTCGCCGCTCCAGGTCTCACGACCAAGATTATGCAGACTCCAGTTATAATCCGGAATCAGACCATTCGCCTACCAGGTATTCCTTGGCCGAGTCCTCCGGTTCTCGCAAGTCAAGAAGCCGGTCGTGGGATTCATATGGCGAGTTGGGCAACTACGGTGAAGGGGAAATCAGGGACGTATCACGCCGGTCGAAAAGACATGCGCCCGAGCGAGAAAGAGGGCAGTCGTTTCAGTCCCCCCCTTTGTATGGCCACATGATGGGCGGATACGGAGTACCCACGAATGAAGTGCATGCATTACAGCCGTTTGGGTCAGGAGAATTAGCGACCGGACATGGGCCTTTCTCAAGGGAAATCCGGCGTTATCGTATTCCCAGAGATTTGAGGAAGCCGCCCAATATGAATAAATTCGATGGACGCGGCGACCCAGATAAGCACGTACGGTATTTCAACAATTACTGCAGTTATAGAGAACTGAGTCCAACAATGAAGTGCAGACTGTTTCCTCAGTCGCTCGACGGACGAGCACTTGAATGGTGGGAATCTTTGCGGCCCAATACTATTTCTTCCTGGGAAGGCTTGGTCGCAACTTTCTTGGCCAATTATACGGCCAACCGTTGCCAGTACAAGTATGAGGAACATTTGGACACGGTCGTCCAAGGCGAGAACGAATCCTTGAGGCACTATATCAACCGCTTCAACAACGAGGCAAAGACCATTCGCGACCTGACCGACAAGGACAAACTGAAGTATCTCAAGCGGGGAATACGGGCGGATCATAGGTTTGCGGAGGAGTTCATCCTCAATCGCTACATGGACCTTGGTGTATTCTTAAGGAGGGCCAACGACCACATGGGTTATGAAGAGACACTGGCAGCTAGGCAGGGCGCCCGTGCGCGACCCAAGGAAGAACATGGCAGGCCAGCTAAAGAACCAGAAGGACGCAGGGAAGGTCGGCCGGATTTTCGTCAAAAGAAATTCGAGCAGCGCACCAGGTTGAATACGCCCATTGCGCAAATCTACATGGATCGTCAGAATAACGAGTTTGCAGGGGTGAAGCGTCCTGATCCACTCATTCTCAAAAAAGGTGGCCGGTTCACAAAGAAGTATTGTAGATATCATAAGAGTAAGGGCCACGATACCAACGAATGCATGGCCCTCAAGGATGACATAGAAAATATCATTCAAAAAGGGAAATTAACAAAGTATGTCAGAGAGGAAGGTAACGACCGACTAGAAGAGAAGACAGAGGTGCAAGACGGTCGTTCGAAGGATAAGGCCGTAACCACTCAAGCGATTGAAGTAGCAGGCGAAAAAGAAATCTCCGAAGAGGACGTCAGGCAGACCAGGGGTCGCAGGGTCATTATGGTTATCCACGGAGGAAACCCTTTAGACCGCCTAGAGTCCAAAAAGGTGACCAAGAGAAAGTGGAACGAAATTCTTACAGTCGGATCTTCCTCGGCACAGCGGCCAATCTCCAATAGGCCGCCAATTTCTTTTGGAGACGAAGATCTATTTGATGGACGAGTCAACAGCTACGTTCCTTTGGTCGTATATGCGGTAATGGGAAATTCTGAGGTAAGGAGAATCTTGGTCGATCAGGGAAGCTCGGCAGATATCATGTTCGAAGAGCTGGTCGACAAACTGAGCATCGATCGCAGCGAAATCATTCCTCAAGTCGACCCAACGCCTTTAACTAGTTTCAATGGAGCGATCACTTACCCGTTGGGGACTTTGGAGTTATTGGTCACCTTTGGCAACGACGCCGATGGGAGCACTGCCTACAGAACGGTCAAGACAACGTTCTTAGTATTGCCCATCAAGTCATGTTACCACTGCATAATAGGACGACCAACGTTGGGAAAGCTTGAGGCGGTTGTATCAACTGTTCACTTAAAAATGAAATTTTATGACAAGAATGGCCAGGTCGCGACACTAGCAGCAGATATGGAAGCGGCTAGGAAGAGCCACTACATTTATCAGGAAATATGTGATGCACAGGATTTTGGTTCCGACCCTCAGGTCGTGGGGAAGGACATCAAGTCAACCTTACTGATTTGGATGCACGCTACGACCCTGATAGCGATCCGGAAGATGAGGATGATGATTTAGCCCGTGAGCTAAAGAACAAGCTGAAGCGACCAGAACCCCATTGGCAATTCATTGACGTTCAACTAGGGGAGGATCCTGCCAAGACAGTTAAAATTGGAAGCGACCTACCCGAACAGATCAAGGAGGGACTAGTCGGTTGTCTAAAAGAATATGCTGATTTGTTCGCTTGGCAAGCGTCCGACATGCCCGGAGTACCCATGGAAATCGCTTGTCACCAACTTCGGGGCGATTTAAAAGGCAAGGCCGGTCGCACAGAGAAGAAGAGTTCAGAATGAAGAGAAAGCTAGGGCAGCGACCCAAGCAGTTGATGACTTGATCAAAGCAAATTTTGTAGAAGAGATTAAGTATACTACATGGCTTTCAAACGTCGTGTTAGTCAAGAAGAAGAACGGGAAGTGGCGAATGTGTGTTGATTACACCGACCTGAATAGGGCGTGCCCTAAGGACGCTTTTCCCGTACCAAGTATTGATAAACTGGTGGACGGCGCTTCAGGTTATAAGCTACTCTCTTTCTTGGACGCATATTCAGGGTACAACCAAATTGCCATGTGTAGCGACCGAAAAATCCGGGAAAGGATTCTTCGAAGTTCGAAAATGAAGCCGCCACCGAAATTCTAGTTTAAGGGCAAATTCGGAAAATCCCTTTAGGTTTTAGGACTAGGCATTGTTAGGGTTCGGGAGTCGTTATGTGTGGGGAAGGTATTAGCACCCCACGACATCCATTGCATAATTAATTTAAGATTTATCTAATTATTACCCTTTTATTTGTAAAGAAAATGACTTCTTTAGATTTTTGTTTTTTAGTGCTTGACAAGGGTTGAGTCTTGCTCCTACGTACCTCCGGATGCAATGGAGGAATCAAAGCTACATAGTTCTTCCTGAAAATGTTTATGGGTTGGTGTTTTTTAGTGTAGGGATCCTAGGATTCTTTGAACTGTACAGCTCACTGATTCCTAGGACGCTGACTAACCCGATTGTACAACCGACTTAGTCCCCTACTTTTTGAAAATGATTTTTGAATTTTTGAAAGGAGTTGTGAGATGGGTTGATTTTAGAATAGGTATTCTAGAGCTCTGAACCTGCATCTGACTCATTAGTTCTAGAATGTTGACTAACCCAGCCTGTACAACCGACTTAATCCCTATTTTTAAGAAAATGGTTTACTCGTATTTATTAAGTTTGTAGGTTACTTGACTGCACAAACTCATTGGTCCCTAAAATAATGACTAACTTAGGTTGTACAACCGACTTAGCCGTTTATTTTTGAGAAAAATAGTTTATTCGTTAGGTTTGTAAGGTTACTGAGCTGTACAACTCATTAGCCCTAAAATAATGACTAACCCGGTTGTACAACCGACTTAGCCGTTTATTTAATTTCGCGAGAAAAGTTATATACGTTTGAGTTGGAAAAGAATTAAAAACTAAAACAGGGGGTGCAGATGGTAAATTTGGGTTTTATTAACAGCAGGGTGTTGTATAATCAATAAGGAGTGCAAAGAGGAAAGCCCGGCCAGATCTGGGAGCCTGTAATGCAACCGGGCTTAAATAGGGGCGTATCTTTGGAATAATAGGGATGTGATTAATAATCTGATTACTAAAAAATAATTTAAAATAAAAACTAAAAATAGGAGACAATATATAACCAAAAACCCAAAAGATGAAAACCCTAAAAATTCAATCCCTCCTTCTTACTTGCTGCTGCTGCGGCGCTTAAAGGGAGAGAGAGTCTGGGCGGATTTCTCACCGTCATCCACGGTGTGGGAGAGATTGGAGGCGAAGAAATCGCCGTTTTTCTGGGAGTGAGAGAGCGACGGTGAGGGAGGAACAATGACAGCTGCGGTTTCGGTTTTGGGTTGTGATGGAGGTGGCGGTGGTGACGATGGAGGTGGCGCGGTGACGCCTCTCGCGGGCGTGAGGCGCAGATTGAAGGCGTGATTCTGGGCCAGTTTGTTTTTCTGTTCTTCTTTTTTTCGGTTTTTTCGTTTCTTTCCTCTTTATTCACAGATCAAACAGATCTAATGTGTTTCTTTTTTTGTTTTTGGGTTCGTAACCGGTCGGTTTCTAGGTAGAGGCTGGCGGTTTCATGGTGGTTTTTGTGGCTTTGGGTCGGTTTCTGGGGCTCTCGCCGGGGAAGACGACCGGAGCTCCGGCGAGCTCAAGGTCAGCGTTCTATCTTATTTATTTTTTATGCTTTCGCTCGTCTGATTTCTCTCCTACCCATTTTATTCCTCTATTTATTCTGTTTTTGTGTTTTTAGGTCTTTGAGTATGTTTATTTCACTAAAAATAACTATTTTGATCTGAACCTACAACAACAAAACCAGTTTTTAAGCATAACCTATTTGATGAGCCCTAATCAAAGAATACACGTTTTTTTTTTAGACACAACATAAGAACTTTATTCATGAAACTTTGAAAGTAAACTTCCTGTTTTTTGATTCTGTAATATCTGTTATTCTTTACTTATACATACATACGAATTTGAAGGGAAACAGAAAAGAAAACAGATCCATTGACACATGTTACATCAATTTTAGAGTTAGGGACATATTTGACAAACCTACCTCTACTCCAAAGATCGTTGGTCTCCTTTTGCTGTTTGAGTGATCAGAACTCACCGCAACTCATCGCCAGATGATCGCTCGTCTGCTATCTTGCTTCGGTCTTTAGATCTCAAAAGAAATTCAGAACCGTGTTTAGTGGATTAGGGTTTCAATATGAAACTCTAATCCTATTTTTAGGGTGATTTTCGCACTATTTTTCTGTGCTAAATTCTGTGTCTTTTGACTGCTATTGGACTGTTTATTTATAGTCAAAAATTAGGTTAGGGCATTTATTATTTTTGACTGGGTTTTGGATAATTTTCAGGTCTTGATCCAGGCCCAACAGCAGCTGCAGCAGCTTGGAATGCTGCTTGGAAACCCTAATCTACTGTTGTATTTTCGGATCTGTTTTTATGTGTTTTTTTAGTATTATTATTTTTGTATTTTTGGACATTTTGGACAATTAGACACCTTTTTAATGATTCTCGCAATTGCGCGACTTCAAAACAAATAATAAAATAAACGACTAATATGTTGACCAATAGAGGACGTCCACCATGTCTTAGGCTGACACAACTAGTCTGAAGGACCACGCGGGATCTGGAAGGTCCGTCGGGCTCGACTACGACGTTTGCGACCTGGGCCACTTAGGGCACTAAAGGAGCGTAGTGCTCTGAAGGACCACTCGGAAGTCCAAGGATCAACACCGTGACTGTGATATGATATGAGATCAATGCTTAAAAGCGGCGATACTAGAGGAACAAAATATAGGGATCGACACTTGAAGTCAATTCATGTAATGCATATACAGTGCCAATAATACGTGCAACAGTTGATTTTTGTCGTTGTGATGAATGAAATAGGTGATTCTTTTCTCTTTTTGTTTTTTAGTTATTTGCTTTTTTTTGGTATACAATAAATGCATGATGTGGATGAAATGCTTGAATGCAAATGCTATGGTGCGATGATATGAAATGATTGATTTGGGTGTAGAAACACTTTTTTTGTGATGAAGAGATGTGAGACTTTGGATGTGAGAGGTGGAGATTGATCATTCATTGGAAAGGCTAGATTTGATTCAAACTTCGGCAATCTCAAAGTTGTTATTTACAAACACTGATGTGAAAAAGTACTATATTTGCAAGCTCGCTTCTTTTTCTTTTCCACTATGATGCCCCATGATGACCGAAATTTGGGTCCCCAAAGTTAACCAAGTGTATTTTTAGTATCATATTATCAACTTGTGTTCTCTCTCTTTGAAGCATTGATTAGTAAGGATGTATAGCAATGTATATATAGATGAATGAGTCAGTTAACTTGGGGTTCTAGGGTGTGGACATTTTTGGCACATGAAGAGGGGAATGATTGACCGGTCTTTGTCAATGTCATGAAAGGTAGGTTTTCCTCAGCCAAGGAATGCAGGACTGCCCCAATTTAGATTTGATGACGGTGAGTGAAAATTGCCCCTATCTAGTGGTGACAAGCTAGGGGTTGAGAAGATGATGAATTGGGAAGGCATTGGCTTTGGAATGAAAGGTGGCAAGTAGGAGATGTTGTCTCAACCCATAGAGTTTGATGTTTCCCTAATTATGGTAAGGACAAGATTGCCCCGACTAGAGTAGAAACATTTAGGATAGTGATTGAGAAATTGCCCCAGTATGGTTTTTTGGCTGTGAATATGGCAAGGGGATGAGATGGGTGTAGGGTGAATTTTCCCATTTGAAGGTGGAGTGAAGAGCGACAGGATTGCCCCACTTGGAATGATATTTCGAATGGTTGTGAAATGTGACAGAGTTAGGGTTATGGGTTTTTGTAGTTGGACAAATGCGACTGTATAGACTGGGAGTGGTAAAGGATGGACACTGGACACATTTCCCCAAGTTTAAGTGGAACAAAAGGTGAAAAGAATGCCCCACTTCAGGATCTAGGTGACGATCCAAGCGTAAGCCTTTTGGTTGTCTTTAGAACGACTCCTGAGTTTACCATGATGAAATCTGCACTTGGTGATCACTAAACCTTATCTTAGTATAACTGTAAGTTGAATGAATCTTGTGGTGCAAGCCTTTTGATTTTTCCTTTTCTTTTGAGTTTTTTTTTTTTTTTTGAGATACATTTTCTTTTAGCAAACATATTATAAATAAATAAACTTACTTGTCCTAAAATTAAGACTTTGAGAAAACAAAAGCAATCAATCAATGATCGGAATGAACTCTAGAGGGTTGTAATGTGGCCGGTGGTTAATGATTTACGAAGGAAGGGATAATTGGGCTCAAAGAGGTGTTTGATGACTGATGGCACAAATGATTTGGTGATGTAACTTGGCTAATGGGTGATGATTTATGAAGGAAATGGTTTTTAGGCTCAAATGAGTGTTTGAGATTTTATTGAGTGATTGATATGCCTCATGGTTGGATGGACTTGTTTAGGATTTTAACGTGGCTAAGGATTTATGGAAGATAGGATTTTGAGGCCAAAAGAAGTGTTTGAGGTTTATTTTAGACAAGTATCTCTTATGCATTTAATGGTAAGAAGTATCAGCTCATAATTGTACCACTTTTGCTTTTTCGTGGTTTTTTCGATCCTTTTTTTTTATTTCACTTTCTTTTTTTTTTTTTTTTTTTCTTTCTTTCGAAATGTGAGTGACTTGATAAAAATGATACACCATTTTTGATGTGGAATTGATCCTTGTCTAGGGTGATTGAAAGTTTCTTTGGATTTTGACTTAAGGTGGGTGGCAAAGGATTTCTTGAGGATATGGGAAGATGGTCAAACTTCATTTCAAAACATGATTGCTAGTTTTCTCAAAAATTAACTTAAGGACAATAATTTACTTATTTACAAAATATTTGCTCTTTTATGTATTTTTTTTTTATGCCCTAATTTTTGCTTAGGCCGCTCTTACGAGTTTTCAACCTAACGGGCCTTTTTGAATTTTTTGTAAAGGACTTGCACCAAGGGAATACAACGTCGGCAAGGTATTTTAGAGATCACAAATTTGCCCCAGTATGGAGGGCCTAAAGTGTTATTTCATCAGTGAGAACAAGCCAAAAAGTTGACTAGGTAGGGGAGTATGTACTTTAGGGTGGTCGGGGTGGGATTAGACTTGGACGAGGGATGATGATAAGTTACGGACATTAACCGACTCCAACAAGAATGAAGACACATGTTACACACAAGTTACTATACAAATGCTTCGTAGAGAGTTAACATTAGTTTTAACATGCAAGAAAATTTTGGTGGACCATTTCGGTTTTTCATCATGGGGTGGATAAGATGTAACACTTTGTTGAAAAAAAAAAAATGTGAACGAGCCGCTAATTTGAAAAATTGAGTGTCTTAAAACGCCTTGAGCTTGCAACTAAGTATGACTAAACTTTTTCAAAAAGGATGATTTACCTCACAAGAATGTCTCACCTCTCATCACAATTTTTTTCTAGAATTATGCTCATTTTTTTTGTAATGCATGATGTAACTATGCAAATGAATGAGTGTGCATAAAATGCGAATGAATGTATGTGAAATGCGAATGTAATGATAATGTATGTGAATGAAATGATAATGTATGTGAATGAAATGATAATGTATGATTTTATTTATCGCGTCGGAGAATTATAAGTTTTACGTTTGGAGAGTAAAGTACAAAGTTTGACTTTGACTTTAGCATGCATGGCTTCTCTCCAAGATAAAGCTTTTAATTCTCAGGCAGTCGTAACATAAGATGTTTATTTTTGTAATGCAAAGAAAAAATGCATGAGGTATGGTTTCTAAGAAACTTTATGTAAATAATGATTTGGGTTTTGACTTTTTGATTTTTTTGATTTTTGGATAAAAGGCGGTAAGCACAAATATTTGTTTGAATGCAAGGTATGAAGCTCCTTTGTGACCCTAGAAATGTATCTTCAGAGGGTCTAAGGTTCCTTTTATAGTGAACCTCACGGGGATAGTTCTAAAGAATCCTATTCATGGTCCCTAGAGCCAAGGACTCAGTCAATAACATCGACCAAAGAATAGGCAAGCTATTAGAAGGGATAGCATCCTCAAAAGGAATCAAACTCTAGGTGAGATTTTCGTGACCACCCAACGAGACGCACGTCCCCGCAGCCATCACTACGCAATCTCGTTCTAACTTAGGTTTATGCTCGAGTCGGGTATAGGACTTTTCTCACAAGTGTGTGATGTGTAGAAGTGAAGTGTGTGTAGGAGCAATTTAACAACAAACCAAAAGCGCAAGCAGACAAACAAACATATATACAAATATCGTCTTCTATCCTAGGGTTTACACAAATAAATAATATAATTATGCAAAAGCAAATAAACAAATAAAAGGGTAAAAATTGAATTAATCCTAAATTAATTGAACTAGGTTTTGACTCTCTAAAAATAAATAAGTCCCCAGTGGAGTCGCCACCTTGTATGTAATGACCAGAAAAATCCGGGAAATGATTCTTCGAAGTTCGAAAATGAAGCCGCCACCGAAATTCTAGTTTAAGGGCAAATTCAGAAATCCCTTTAGGTTTTAGGACTAGGCATTGTTAGGGTTCGAGAGTCGTTATGTGTGGGGAAGGTATTAGCACCCCACAACATCCATTGCCTAATTAATTTAAGATTTATCTAATTATTACCCTTTTATTTGTAAAGAAAATGACTTATTTAGATTTTTGTTTTTAGTGCTTGACAAGGGTTGAGTCTTGCTCTCTACGCACTCTCGGATGCAATGGAGGAATCAAAGCTACGTAGTTCTTCCTGAAAATGTTTATGGGTTGGTGTTTTTTAGTGTAGGGATCCTAGGATTCTTTGAACTGTACAGCTCACTGATTTTTGAATTTTTGAAAGGAGTTGTGAGATGGGTTGATTTTAGAATAGGTATTCTAGAGCTCCCGAACCTGCATGTGACTCATTAGTTCTAGAATCTTCGACTAACCGGTTGTACAACCGACTTAATCCCCTATTTTTTAAGAAAATGGTTTACTCGTATTTATTAAGTTTGTAGGGTTACTGAACTGTACAGCTCATTGGCCCTAAAATAATGACTAACCCGGTTGTACAACCGACTTAGCCGTTTATTTTTGAGAAAAATAGTTTATTCGTTAGGTTTGTAAGGTTACTGAGCTGTACAACTCATTAGCCCTAAAATAATGACTAACCCGGTTGTACAACCGACTTAGCCGTTTATTTAATTTCGCGAGAAAAGTTATATACGTTTGAGTTGGAAAAGAATTAAAAACTAAAACAGGGGGTGCAGATGGTAAATTTGGGTTTTATTAACAGCAGGGTGTTGTATAATCAATAAGGAGTGCAAAGAGGAAAGCCCAGTTCGCATCTGGGAGCCCAGAATGCAAACTGGGCTTAAATAGGGGGGGCGTATGCTGGAATAATAGGGATGTGATTAATAATCTGATTACTAAAAAATAATTTAAAATAAAAACTAAAAATAGGAGACAATATATAACCAAAAACCCAAAAGATGAAAACCCTAAAAATTCAATCCCTCCTTCTTACTTTCTTTGCTTGCTGTGCGCGTTTTAAAGGAGAGAGAGTCTGGGCGGATTTCTCACCGTCATCCACGGTGTGGGAGAGATTGGAGGCGAAGAAATCGCCGTTTTTCTGGGAGTGAGAGAGCGACGGTGAGGGAGGAACAATGACAGCTGCGGTTTCGGTTTTGGGTTGTGATGGAGGTGGCGGTGGTGACGATGGAGGTGGCGCCGGTGACGCCCCTCTTCGCCGGCGAGGGCGCAGTTGAAGGCGTGATTCTTAACAGGTTTGTTTTTCCTGTTCTTCTTTTTTCGGTTTTTTCGTTTCTTTCCTCTTTATTCACAGATCAAACAGATCTGATGTGTTTCTTTTTTTGTTTTTGGGTTCGTAACCGGTCGGTTTCTAGGTAGAGGCTGGCGGTTTCATGGTGGTTTTTGTGGCTTTGGGTCGGTTTCTGGGGCTCTCGCCGGAGCTCTCGCCGGGGAAGACGACCGGAGCTCCGGCGAGCTCAAGGTCAGCGTTCTATCTTATTTATTTTTTACGCTTTCGCTGGTCTGATTTCTCTCCTACCCATTTTATTCCTCTATTTATTCTGTTTTTGTGTTTTTAGGTTTCTGAGTATGTTTATTTCACTAAAAATAACTATTTTGATCTGAACCTACAACAACAAAACCAGTTTTTAAGCATAACCTATTTGATGAGCCCTAATCAAAGCATACACTTTTTTTTTTGAAACACAGCATAAGAACTTTATTCATGAAACTTTGAAAATAAACTTCCTGTTTTTTGATTCTGTAATATCTGTTATTCTTTACTTATACATACATACGAATTTGAAGGGAAACAGAAAAGAAAACAGATCCATTGACACATGTTACATCAATTTTAGAGTTAGGGACATATTTGACAAACCTACCTCTACTCCAGCTTCAGATTGGTCTCCTTTTGCCTGTTTGAGTGACTGTAACCAGCTGCAACTCTAATCCTATTTTTAGGGTGATTTTCGCACTATTTTTCTGTGCTGAATTCTGTGTCTTTTGACTGCTATTGGACTGTTTATTTATAGTCAAAAATTAGGTTAGGGCATTTATTATTTTTGACTGGGTTTTGGATAATTTTCAGGTCTTGATCCAAGCCCAACAAAGAAATTTGCAGCAGACTTGGAATCTTTGCTTGGAAACCCTAATCTACTGTTGTATTTTCGGATCTGTTTTTATGTGTTTTTTTAGTATTATTATTTTTGTATTTTTGGACATTTTGGACAATTAGACACTTTTTAAAATGTAAATAAAATTAAATAGATTTTTTGATATTTTTGGACCATATATATATATATGTATGTGCTCAAAATAAGGACAAAATAATAAAAATAAAAAAGAAGTCCGCATGATGAGCCAAATTACGAGAAAATAACTCGAATAAACCCATTTGCAAGGAAACGACTCGGATAAACCCAATTAAGTTCGACTAGGCCCAAATACGAAAATTCAATTAAAGAATGTGCGAAAAGATCGATCATTCGCGCGTATTCTTAATTTAAACAACGGCATTTGGAAGAGGTTAGTTGAGATTGACTTGGGTTGGTAAATGAGACACCTTTTTAATGATTCTCGCAATTGCGCGACTTCAGAACAAATAATAAAATAAACGACTAAAGCTGGAAAAAGAATACGGACAAAATTGGGGTATAACACCATGCACCCTCCGGATCGACATAAGACCGCTTTTATGACCGACCGAGGTAACTTCTGTTACAAGGTGATGCCTTTTGGATTGAAGAACGCTGGGGCAACTTACCAGCGAATGATGAGCAAGATCTTTGAAAAGCAGATCGGTCGGGTGGCCGAGGTCTATCTTGATGACATGATTATAAAGAGCAAGTCGGACGACGAGCACGTCAGCGACTTAAAAGAAATTTTTGAAGAAGCACGACAGAATTCACTTAGGCTGAACCCAGAGAAATGCACCTTTGGGGTACGAGCTGGAAAGTTCCTAGGTTTTCACTTGACGGAGAGGGGGATTGAGGACAATCTCGACAAATGCATGATCGCCCGAAATGAGGCCGCCAACTACAAAGAAAGAAATACAAAGAATCGAACGGCATGGTCGCCGCCCTTTCTAGGTTCATACCTCAATCGGCTTGTAAGTCGCTTCCCTTGTTTAAACTTCTGAAGAAGAATGTAGATTTTGAATGGACGGATCAATGTCAGCAAGCTTTGGACGACTTGCAAGCCGCTTTAACTAATCCGCCCGTCATGACCAAGCCGCTCCCGGGAGATATCCTTGTTGCGTTAAAAACACACTTAGAGCAAGTGTACTCTTTCGCAGAAGTAGTATAAAAGATTATCGTGTCCACAGGGATTAATTAACAAGTACTAAACTAGTCAAGATTATATATTGTTTAGACGAAACGAATAGTTTGAGTGATGTAGAAACTAAAATAAAAAGAAATAAATAACGATAATTAAAATACAAGTTTAATAAATGGTGAGAGACCTAGAGTCACGGTTTCACTTGCAAGCTTCGATTCCCTTATGTCTAATTCTACCTGAATTCCCTTATTCTATTTAATTACCAATCCCTTTACTAAAACTACTAATCCGTTTGGTCATTCGCGATTAATATTCTTTTTCCTAAATTAACCCTCGTTTGGTCATGCAAGAATTTAAATTCAAGAAAAGCATAAAGAGCAAAAAGGTTGAATGATTGGAAGACTAAATTATGGTTTGGTCATGCCCTAATTATAGCCCCAATTGTCCTATAGGTCCACCAACTAATTGCAGTACGGTCGCTGATCAACTAATTGATTATAAACATGCAAAGGGTAGCTAATCCTAATCATGTGATAAAAACAATAGGACAATATTAATTAAAATAAAAATAGGAATTCAAATAAGAAATTAGAACATGAAAAGTCTCTAAATTGCAAGATCCACCCAAGACCCTGTAAGATGACTTAGGTATCCATAAATATCAAGAACAATAAAATAGAAATTAGAGTCATGAATTACAGAGATAAAAATAACCCAGGAAATTAGAGGAATTATTATTCGAGAAGCAAACTCTTTTTCTCGCTTCCAGAGCCTCTCTCACGCGGTGTCAAGCGGCACTCAAAATCTTCTTCTCACCTCTGCGTGGTATCCGATGCGTGGTTCCCCGTTGCTGTTCACGGCTCCTGTGCGGCTGCGTTTTCCTCCCTCCACTAATTTATGTTGCAAGCCTTACTTTATACTGTTGTGCCGTCAGCTCCACTTCTAAATCACGTTTTTCTTCTCCTTTAAATCATGCTGCAATGCCAACCTCTCCCAATTGATGCCTAGGGTTGCGCGTGGCTTCAATTTGATTCCATGGGCTGAATCACTTGATAAAACAAATGGGCCCAAAGGACTCCTTTATTTTCTTTCTTCATCCTCCCCATATATATATATATATATATATATATATATATATATATAAAAAAGTGACTTTTTATTGGACTATCATTTGTTTCACCTATTCTTTTCTCATTCTGCAAAATAGAATAAATTAAGTCAGTGATTTATATAATTGCTAATAATTACTCTAAAAAAAGACTCAAATGTATCTCTAAAAATGCACCATATTAGAGTTTATCAACTCCCCACACTAAACATTTGCATGTCCTCAAGCAAATTCTCTGCTCAAAAACTTTTCAAATCGGTAATAGAGATAGCCAAATAAGGAACCCAAAGTTAGAAGCACAATGATGCATAATAGACAATATAGAACATATGAGGTGTCAAAAGGTTGCCCAATTAGAGGCTCAAGTCCCGAAGATTACATTTCGTGAACAATGGCACTCGCTCACAATCTCTCTAAGTGTGTAGGGACTAGTGAAAATATACACTCAAGTTTCCACAAAATGCACATTACCATATGTTTGTAATTTAACCAAATCTCCACTAAATAGTTCACATGCATGCAAAAGATGGGGTTTCATGGGTTGTAATGGGGCCAGGGTGAATTCATGCAGGGTAGGAAATAAGAAGAGGGAGATAATCAAATGGCTAAAAGAAAAACAAGAAGCAAACAGTAACCATTGAAACCAAATATGGAGCTCCTATCTATTTTACAGTTTTTGTCCAAACTCCAACTTAATTTCACTTTCATTCTTCATTCTTCTTCTATTGAATCAGCTCTATTTGATTTACCTTCTCTCTTGAGTAGACCCTTTTTTTTTTTTGTTGCTCTTTTTTTTTTTAAATTTGCCCTTTGACTCTTTCATTCTTTTGATGTGTCTTTTCCTCCTTCTTGCTTTTTTTTTCAAATTATCTTTGGAGGAAAAGGTAAGTACATGAAAACTTCTATTTTGTTTCCTTTTGTAGGAAGATATTCTTGTAAGCACATGAATCACTCCTTTTGTTTCTTCATCCTAACAAGATAGACAACTAAAGTATTGGACGAAATTTCAGTCCTGACAATATAGATCATTAAAATATAGGACGTAGTTGTAATTTTCAATAGTTGCTCCACATCCAATTTCAATTGGTTACCAAAAGAAGAAAAAAGAAAAATATATCTGGGTACCAAAGAACAAAAAATATAACAATTAGGCTCAAAGGGGGCAACTAAGGGATAAATTCAACAAACAACTCTGTGGCCAGAAAAATACCTATATTCCCCAAATCTTTTTACATGATGCAAATCAATTTTCGCCTTGAAATGGTCAAAAGACAAATTCTAGAATGTAGCAAATTGGGAAACACACTCATAGAAAGAAAAAGAGGTAAAAATTTATGATTTAATATCAATCCCCTTATGAAGGCTCAGATCTCACATTTAGAAGCTAGTTCACAAAAAGTACTCAACAGGCACAAATGCTAATTATTAGCTTCCTAAGGACAACCTCACAGTTACAATTAAGCACAAGTCTGTCAAGTAAATTAATTATGGGATCCCCTAAAGGCATAATCTCTATTTTTTTTTTTTTCAATATAAGCATAACTCATACAAAACAAGCCAGAAAAAATGCTATCAACATATGTAGTGGGTATATGCATTAATAGAGATCAAGTAACAACATATGATATCCTCCCCCACACTAGCATGAAGCATGGTCCTCAATGCAAAATATTAGATTGGCACAAAAATAAATAAATGAGAGAGAGTAAAAGTGACTTCCCTGAGAGAGCTTGTAGTTGGAGCTTGTTCCTAAAAACAAAAGAAAACAAAAAGAAAACAAAAATAACTGAAAATAAAACACAAAGTTGCCTCTCGCAAAGCGCTTGTTTAACGTCATGAGCCCGACGATAGTTGGTGCTCAATCAGTGGCTCTCAAGAGCAAATTTTACATCTAACGCGGTGCACCTTTTTAGCTTTCTTACCATGTGGTTCACATTGTTCTTTCTTTTTCCACGTGGTGGATGAACTTCAAATGATGGTGATATTTTTACTGTATCTCCATCCACCACTAAACTAGGATCCGCATAATAAGAATTTTTTCCAAAAGGTCCCGCATCTTTAGATCACAAAAATATTAGTTTCAACCACATCATCAAAATAAGGAGAAGTTAAAGAAAATAAATTTTCATTGAAATTTAAAGCTTTAATAACATCATCTTCTTTACCGCTCCTTAAAGTTACTTTCCCCTTATTAACCTCAATTATAGCATCACCAATGGTTAAGACAATTTGACCAGAAATTTGGGTTTTCTCCTCTTTCTCCAAATCAGGAACCTGTTGATCTTTCTCATTCTCCTCATAACTGCTCTCATCAATGGAATCTGTTATCTCAATTTGACTCTCCTCGAGTAGGATCTATTATTTTGATTTGACTCTTCCTTGGTAGGAGTCTCTTCATATTTCTCGAGAGCTTCTTCATCTAGATTATCTTCTCTGGAGAACACTTCATCACTACTAAGAATATTATCTTTATATTGCTCAGATTCTTCATTTGGGGTAGACTTAGTTTGTAAATAAAGAGTTTCTTGAGCCAACTGAGTTGTTACCATATCAATAACCTTTGACAATTGATTCTTCAAACTATCAAGTGTTTCATTTGTTTGCTCCATAAATTTGACTAAGACCTAATCAATATCAGATTCCTCCTCTTTCCTCTCCACTTGTAGTGACTCATAATTATCCCAGTTGTAGGAATAATAAGGAGGTGGCTCATAGTCATCCCAATAGTTTGAATAAGGCTCATAAGGAGGAGAAAATGAGCGTTGACATTGAGGCATATACCAATATGACTTCTCTAAATTTCTTTGTGCCTCTGCCTCTCTAATGTAGTCTCCAATAGTTTTAACCATGATTTAGACTTTTCACTGCAAAACAAAGTGAACTGCAACGGGCTCTTGGGAAAGTGTTATCAATTTTTTTTTGTATTTTTCAATAAGATAAATAAATAAATAAACAAAAATAAAAGCAAAAAAAATGTCTAAAGCAATAAAAATCTTTTCGCTTAATATTGCTAAATTAATCCCTAACAACGGCGCCAAAAACTTGTTGCGTTAAAAACACACTTAGAGCAAGTGTACTCTTTCTTTTGAAGTAGTATAAAAGATTATCGTGTCCACGAGGATTAATTAACAAGTACTAAACTAGTCAAGATTATATATTGTTTAGGCGAAGCGAATAGTTTGAGTGATGTAGAAACTAAAATAAAAAGAAATAAATAACGATAATTAAAATACAAGTTTAATAAATGGTGAGAGACCTAGAGTCACGGTTTCACTTGCAAGCTTCGATTCCCTTATGTCTAATTCTACCTGAATTCCCTTATTCTATTTAATTACCAATCCCTTTACTAAAACTACTAATCCGTTTGGTCATTCGCGATTAATATTCTTTTTCCTAAATTAACCCTCGTTTGGTCATGCAAGAATTTAAATTCAGGAAAAGCATAAAGAGCAAAAAGGTTGAATGATTGGAAGACTAAATTATGGTTTGGTCATGCCCTAATTATAGCCCCAATTGTCCTATAGGTCCACCAACTAATTGCAGTACGGTCGCTGATCAACTAATTGATTATAAACATGCAAAGGGTAGCTAATCCTAATCATGTGATAAAAACAATAGGACAATATTAATTAAAATAAAAATAGGAATTCAAATAAGAAATTAGAACATGAAAGGTCTCTAAATTGCAAGATCCACCTAAGACCCTCTAAGACCCTAGAAGAGGACTTAGGTATCCATAAGTATCAAGAACAATAAAATAGAAATTAGAGTCATGAATTACAGAGATAAAAATAACCCGGAAATTAGAGGAATTATTATTCGAGTTTTGTTTCTTTTTCTCGCGCTCCAGAGCTCTCTCTGCGGCCAAAAAGCAGTGCAAAATCTTCTTCTCACCTCTGCGTGGTATCCGATGCGTGGTTCCCCGTTGCTGTTCACGGCTCCTGTGCGGCTGCGTTTTCCTCCCTCCACTAATTTATGTTGCAAGCCTTACTTTATACTGTTGTGCCGTCAGCTCCACTTCTAAATCACGTTTTTCTTCTCCTTTAAATCATGCTGCAATGCCAACCTCTCCCAATTGATGCCTAGGGTTGCGCGTGGCTTCAATTTGATTCCATGGGCTGAATCACTTGATAAAACAAATGGGCCCAAAGGACTCCTTTATTTTCTTTCTTCATCCTCCCCATATATATATATATATATATATATATATATATATATATATATATATAAAAGTAACTTTTATTGGACTATCATTTGTTTCACCTATTCTTTTCTCATTCTCGCAAAATAGAATAAATTAAGTCAATGATTTATATAATTGCTAATAATTACTCTCTAAAAAAGACTCAAATGTATCTCTAAAAATGCACCATATTAGAGTTTATCAATCCTCCATCTTTATCTGGCAATCACGGAGGAAGCTTTGAGTGCCGTCTTGATTAAAGAAAGCAACACAAAGCAGAATCCCGTGTACTTCATTAGCAAAGTCTTGCGGGCCTAAGTCTGCGTTACCAAAGAATCGAAAAGCTAACGCCGCGACTATTGGTGGCCGCGCCCGCGAGTTGAGGCCGTATTTTGTTGCACATCAAATAGTGGTGAGAACCGATCAACCTATAAGGCAAATTCTACACGCAGGCCGGATTTGGCGGTGTCGCATGATCAAATGGGCGGTGGAACTAAGTGAGTTCGAATAAAGTTCGAACCTAGTCTACCGCCAAGGCGCAAATTCTCGCCGACTTCATAGCCGAAATGACCCGAGCCCCGACGGCCAGTCCGTCACCATCCGGACGCTACACGTTGATGGCTCTTCAAACTCAAAGGGAAGTGGGGCCGGTTTGATATTGGAAAATTCTTGAGTTTGGTCGTAGAAGTATCGCTTACATTTGCTTTCCACACTTCTAACAACCAAAGTGAGTATGAGGCTTGCATAGCGAGGTTATTGCTCGCCAAGGAGTTCAACGTTGAACAAGTAGAATTGCACTCCGACTCTCTCTTGGTCGTTTCCCAAATCAAAGAACTGTATGATACCAAAGACGAAGTGTTGAAACATTACCTGGCTAAAGTAAGGGAACTGCTCAATAAGTTCGACCGGAAATTTGAAGTGAAGCACGCGTTCAAGAACGGAGAACGTCCGAGCGACATTCTTTCAAAGTCGCCAAAGACCAAAACGCCCGGGAACCACCGAAGCTTGATTCAGGAGACTCTAACTCGGCCTAGCGTTGCGACCCACAATGATAAATCTTTTGCCATTTTCTGCGTTGATTCAGAGAAAGATTGGATCGCTCCTATACTGCAGTATATCCTCAACGGTGTAGGTCCAGACGACCAAAAGGAAGCAAAGCTCTTAAGACAGCGGGCGGCCAAGTACTCCGTCGTAGAAGGAAAGCTTTACAGAAGGGGTTTTTCTTCTCCGTTGTTAAGATGTTTAACGCCCGCAGGAAGCGGACCACGCCCTAAGGGATATTCATGAAGGTTTGTGCGCGATCATCAGGCGAGGTCGCTCGATAGCCAAGCGAGCGTTGAGAGCGAGTTTCTTGGCCGACTATGGAAGAGGACGCAAAGAACACGGTCCGAAGTGCAACAAATGCCAAGTACATGCCGACGTCCACATTGCTCCCGCTCGAATCTGCAGAGTCTTACCTCGCCTTGGCCGTTTGCTTGGTGGGGATGGATCTTTTAGGGCGTTTCCACCGCCCCAGACAATTCAAATTTACGGTCGTGGCGATCGACTACTTCACCAAATGGATAGAGGCCGAGCCATTAGCGACTATTACGGCGGCCAAAGTGAGTAAATTTTTCGGTCGAAATGTGTTAGCCCGATTTGGCGTCCCCCCTGCGATTGATAACGCACAATGGGACCCAGTTCACCGACAGAAAGTTTGGAGAGATGTTGGCCGACCTTGGGGTTAAACAGCGCTTCACTTCGGTTGAACATCCACAAACTAACGGCCAGGCAGAGGCGGCCAACAGAGTCATCTTACGGGGATTGAAGAGAAGGTTAGAGCGAGGCCAAAGGAAGCGGGTCGAAGAACTACGATCGACCCCTGTGGGCATATCGAACAACCCCTCATTCAACAACGGGCGAGTCACCCTTCAGATTGGTCTATGGAATCGATGCAGTAATCCCGATCGAGATGAGCGAGTTAAGTTGGAGGACGACCAATCCACCAACAACAGCAGACAACGAGCGAGCCACCAGGGAAGAACTCGACTTGGTGGACGAACTGCGAACCAAGGCTTCTCTCAAGGAACAAATTATTAAGCAGAAGGTCGCCGCAAGATACAAAGAGCTTGTGTTTCTTATTTCATGCACGATTGTATGACCGGTCGCTCGTTATGCGAGTAGCAACAGAGCGTCCGAGCTGTCACCGAGATGACAACGCCATCATTTGGTAAAAAGCAAGTCGCTCCGTGTAGTGGCTTGCAAATTTAAACAAACGCCATCGTATGGCAAAGTTCGGGACGCTACGAGTAGCGGCCTACATATTTAAAAGTGCCATCGTATGGATAAAACAAGCCGCTGCGAGTAGCGGCCTACAAATTCAAAAAGTGCCATCGTATGGCTTAAAGTAAGCCGCTGCGAGTAGCGGCCTGCAAATTCAAAAAGTGCCATCGTATGGCTTAAAGTAAGCCGCTGCGAGTAGCGGCCTGCAAATTCAAAAAGTGCCATCGTATGGCTTAAAGTAAGCCGCTGCGAGTAGCGGCCTACAAGCCGACGCATTTAAAATGAGCTACAGAGGCATTAAACATTCATTAATTACCTAAAAATTCCAGTTGATTACAAATTTAAGTCAATCGTTCGATGGCGGACAAAATAGTTCAGAATATCTATAAACCGCTCGCAGGCGGACAAAAGTTCAAAACAGCAAAGACCGCTCGCAGGCGAGTAAGATGAAAGAGCAAGGATTAAGATTGATCAACATGAAAAACGACGACCCGTTCACGGACGACCTTCCCCTTTTCGACCTTCTGGGGAAGGACGATCTCTTGACCGACCACGCAGTGTTCATAGTTGACCACGGCCTCATCAACGACCAGAGATGGGTTTACAAGCTTCATTTGGTCAACCGCGTTGGTGAATTGATACTTGGCCGCTCCCAAAGCTCTGGTACGGGCCTCCTTGGAGATCCTTGAACTTGTCTCTATCCTATTCTACGGCATTCAAACTGGCCTTCAAAGAAGTGACCTGGTCAAACAAGTCTTTCTTCTTCTCATTCAGGCGGCCGACCTCCTTTTCGGCCTCAGTTTTTTCTGCGACGGCCTTATCCCTAGCTGCAACCGCTTCATCCCTGGCAGCGATCGCATTATCCCTGGCCGCTTCAGCTCCAGTTTGAGTGATCAATAAGGCCGCCATCTGAGTCTCGGCCTCTTGAAGCTTTTGCTCGTAGGTAGTGACCTGTTGGGCTTTTGGTTCAAGTTCTTCGATCTTCTTAAGCAGCTCAACCCGCTCTTCGGCCAAAACTATCAATTTAGACAAAGCGGATAGTGATTTAAAATTTTTGTCCGATGTGTCGTCTTCAAGATAAGAAATTTTATTAAGAGCTCGCCTACCTGCCAGACGTTCGGTTTCTCCCTCTTGATATTTTGTGAAGAGTTGGTCGGCTGCCTTCATCACATCAGCTATCACCTTAAAAGGCTCTTCTTTGAAACGAGCACAGTCGTCGTCCCCAAGGCCGAGCAAGTCAAGGTTAGCCGACCGACTCGAGTGACCTTTGCTTTTGTGGCCCTTGTGTTTTTTCTTCTCGATTGGGCCCCCGTCATCTTGGCGTCCCCTTTTGTTCGTTTTCTCGTTTGGAAGAGAAATTTTGGGTGACGATCGATTCTGTCGGTGTTGGCATTTGGATCGTCCAGATCAATCAGCAATGATTCGTTGGCGACCGCCCTTTGAGAGGCGCTTCCATCAATAGTTGGGGCGACCGTTTCTCGAGGAGGAGAATTATCCCCATCCTCACCCGTCCACTGGGAAAAGAAGTCAAAATCATTGATGCCCGCCATATCAACTGCAAGAAGTAAGATGCGAGTTAGAAATAATACAAAAACAACGGCAGAAAGCAAATAAGTTAACATCTACCAAGAGCGGCTTTGACGGCCGTTATGCCTCGGACGTCTACTATCTTGTTGATTTTAATGCGACCCCCTGGACGCGAGAGGCGACCCGCCTGAGCCTATGGATCGTATCAAGGTCCCCAATATTGAGATCAATTTCCTTAAATGAATACGCCCCCGGTTTCTTCAAAAAATGGTCGTATGACCAAACGGTCGGCACCTGGGCGCCCCAAAGATTTTGCCCAGTATCAATTGGGCTATTCCTTTCATCGCTTCCTTTGTGTAGGGAACGACCCAGAAGAAATCATTCTTCCACCCGCTCGGCAAAGACTCCATGTATGGCTTGAAAAAATTATATTGCGACTTGTTCTTCAAAGAGACGGCCTCTTTGTGAGCTCCTTTGGTACCGGGTTCATAGAGATAGCTCATCTCCATCAAAGTAAAAAATAGCCTCAAGGAAACCGGCCGCCCAAGCGCTGTCAGGACATCCTCGTAACCTTGCAGGAACGCCCAGGCGTTCGGGTTTAATTGGGAGGGGGCGACTTTGAGGTAGCGAAGGACCTGCCTTTGGAAACGCGTGAAAGGTGGAACGATTCCCATCCGCTCGAAGACAACTCGGTACATGGTAAACTTCAGCACATCATGCCAAGTCGCTATGTTCTCATCTTTTTCCATGCCATCGACTCGCCAGCCTTCGGCGTAAAACTGGGTGGTCAAGTCTTGCTCGTCTGAAGTATGGCGACGGACTTTACTCCTGTGATTCCTTAGGATTGCAGAAACCCAAGACATATCTTGCTCGGCCGCTACGTCAGGAACAATCTGCTCCGGCCCCAAAGTCGCATCTTGGGCCGCGCTTGGCACGCTTTGTAGGGGCGCTGGATTCTCAACGGCCTGAGCATGGGCGGCTTGAATGTCGGCGGCTTGAATCTCAGGAAGAAAGGGGGTCGAACTTTCTGCACCTTCCCTAGGGTTTGGATCCATCTCAATTCGATCAGACCGCCGAGAGGAGTCGGAAGATGACATCGAGGTCGAACTCGAAGTTCCGGGCGACCCATTTTGAGATTTTGAAGACGACCGGTCAGGGCTGGAAACTTTGGGTGATTCGTCTTTAGACGGGGAAGGCGACCTTACCGGAGAAGAGCTCGGCTGAGCCATTGCTTTAGCTATAGAAACGGTCGGGATGCCGGAGATGCGGCGAGTTTGCTTCGTCCGGGCCAGAGTAAACCTGCAGAGGGGGAAGCGGTCAAAATCGAGCGCACACCACGAGAGGGGGCGACCTGGTCGTCCCCCGACCTGCTACCCCCTCCGCTTTTTGGTATTTCAAGGAAATAAGCAAAATTAAAAGAAGGACGTTCGTGTTACCTGAGAGGCCGGCAGACGAGTCTAGCACAAGGGGCACGGGCGAGCTGTTCCTGGAGTGGGCGACGAATGGCAGACAGCGAGCCAGCGAGGTCGTTTTTCAATTTTCGGGGCGAAGAATGAATGAAGAGTGAGGAGTAATTTCCTCCAAACCCCACCACCTTATATAGTGGGCCAATGGGCACTTCAGGCCCAAAAGCGAAGAGACCTATCTTTTCACCTTCCATCATTAATTAGTCTGGGGGAAACGAAGAGGCACACCCTGGAGAGGCCAATCGTCACCTCGGAAGATGTGAAATCACACCATTCAATCAACTGTCGCCTCAGCACTTATGGCACCTTGAAAATAATCAAAGTGACCGCAGCAGGGCAGCGACCTTTGGAAAGTTGGGTCCCGAGCGACCCATCACGCAGGTCGCGTAGGGCAGCGACTTTTGGAGAGTTGGGTCCCGAGCGACCCATCACGCAGGTCGCGTAATTTTTCTTGGTTACGCTCACATACCAAACAATTGTAGGGTGACCCTTCCTTCACTGCTCGGTTCTTCTCAGCATCATTCGAGGGCAGCAAATCAAGCCTTAGCCCGCCTACCAGCGACCCAGGCTTGGGGGGCAACTGTTCTGGAGTGGGCTCAAGGCCCAATGAAGTCCTATATGGCCCAATACTATTGCTATAAAGGTGGCACGAATCTCAAGGAGAGAGGTACGTCATTTATTACTATTCACTATTCACTGCCCATTTCTGACTTGGGCGTCGGAGTGCTTACGCAGGTACCACACAGGCGCGACCCAGACTCTGATACCAAGACATCCAGCGACCGAGCTAAGGGACTACATCAGCTTCACATCTAACGATCAGGAACGATCACGCCTAAATCGAGGAATTATAGGAAAATACCACAACACCTTTTCTGGAGCAGACTCTTTCTTCTTATACCGCGGTGCATTACATTTAGGACACGACTTTAACAACGCATGTTCATTCCGAAATAAAATGCAATCATTCGGACAAGCGTGTATCTTCTCATAGTTCAAGCCAATAGACCCCAACATTTGCTTTGCATCATATGTCCGAGAAGGAAGCACATTATCATTCGGCAACATTTCTTTCAGAAGTGCGAGTAAATCGGTAGAGCTCTTATTCGTCCATCCGTGGCGAGTTTTCAAGTTATACAACTTGATCACAACCAATAATTTTGTGAATTCAAGACAACCCGCATACAATGGTGTCTGCTGATCGCTTATCAACTTCTCAAACATTTCGGGACAATCATTAAGATCCTCTTCAACCACCTTTGCCATCTCTTCAAATTCGTTCGCAGAAGCAAATGAATGTGTCCGGTGTCAACCCGGGCGCATATCTCTTACTAATATCATTCATATTTGAAGATTCACGCTTTTTCTCACCGTGCATTATCCAACAAGTGTAACTTTGATCAATTCCATTCGCCTTTAAATGTCGTGCCAACTCCTCTGCAGTAACTGATTTTACATAACAACACCTTAAACAAGGACATTTCATACCACTAGAAGTCCCTAAACGTTCAACAACACATTTCACAAAATAATCCACTCAATGCATACTCCTTGGACAAACGATTGGCAGACATCCAATTTCTATCCATAATTTCAAAATATTTATAATAAAATCCTGAGAAGAGAACTTTAACATATGACCCATCAAGCAATTCGAATATAATGAAGAATCAATTCATATAAAAAAAAAACAAACAAAATTTCCTCTTTTAAAATTTTTTCAATTCCACTCCTTATTTTCCCAAGCTATATCTATCTCATATTCTATTTCTATTCTCGGTCCTTTGGTCAAGACAAAGGAACCATAGTCTAGTGTTCCAAATAATTAATGAACTTAATTAATTTATGTGTAACAAGAAGAGGCTAGTGGTAAAAAAAAAAGAGTCTAGTGTGCACAAGTGACAAAACTAATATATTTCTAAACTAGAACCCACAATTAATATCTAACAAGAAACAGAGAAAGGAACAGAAAACTCACCAATGTTGTCTGAGTGAGAGACTGAGAGAAAATGATGTTCACTAAGAGAGATGATTTTCGTTGAGAGAGATGATCTTAATTTGCGTTAGGGTGTTAGGGTTTTCCGTTTACGGGTGAGTGATTTTTGCGTTTACGGGTGAGTGTTAATGAGAGAGGAAGTAGCTCAATGGGAAGCGAAAAAATTTATTTAACCATACCTAGCGTTTTCTAAAAAACGCTAGGGATCTATCTAGCGTGTTTTATAAATACCTAGCGTTTTGAATAAAAGCGTTAGGGATCTGTCTAGATTGTTTACTAAATACCTAGCGTTTTATAAAAAACGCTAGGGATCTATCTAGCGTGTTTTCTAATTGGCTAGCGTTTTGAATAAAAAAGCGCTAGGATCCTGTCTAGCGTGTTTTCTAAATACCTAGCGCTTTCTAAAAAACGCTAGAGATCTATCTAGCGTGTTTTCTAATTGGCTAGCGTTTTGAATAAAAGCGCTAGGGTTCTGTCTAGCGTATTTTCTAATTGGCTAGCGTTTTGAGTAAAAGTGCTAGGGATCTGTCTAGCGTGTTACCTAATGGGTAGCATTTTACTTTAAAACGCTACTAATGGTGTAGCGTGTTATTAAAATGGGTAGCGTTTTTTTATAAACGCTACTAAAGGTGGCGATCTCTTTTTACAATTCTGGCGTAGTGATTTTTTTTGTTACATCATATTTTGGACATTCACCAGCCCACCTAGGAATATAATTTTATTCCGAGCTAACCAAATCACCCACACCGTCGCGATCCAAACTATGTGCTGTACTTTTTGTTGCTTTTTTCCTTCACATACAGACCCGACCCATAGGCAGTGCAGGCTGTGCGCCAGCACAGGGCCTCAGGCCAAAAAAAAATTAGGGGCCCCTTTGTTTTTGTATAGCCCATAATACTACCCCAGCCCAATAAAAAAAACTACTAAAGTGAAACACTTCAGACCAAAAAAAAACGTGAAACACTCAAATTGAACAAAAAAGGAGAACGCTCGTGAAACAGAATAGAAACGCGAAAGGAGAAAGCGAGAAACACTCACTCACCTCTCCACCATCGCAAAGATCGCTCACCACGATCCACCATTTCACTCACTCACCGAGTCACCTCCCCGCACATGACGATGATGAAGACAAGGCCACCATCGCCGCCTCACATCCAGTCCTCTTCATCTCCTCAATCGTTCAAGTGTTCGGTGATCCCTTTCCGTTCAATCGTTCAAGTGTCCTCTTCACTTTTGCCGCCTCTTTAACCGTTCACCGAAGAAGTTCCTAAATCCTCTCACCCGTAATCTATAAATTGATTTCTATTTTGCTTGCTATTTAGGGTTTTAAAAATTAAATTACAATTTCAATGCTTTGAGAGTTGATTTTGTTCTTTGTGAATTCATTGTAATATGTCAATTACTTGCTTTGTGACAATTGATTTTCACTACTTGGGTGAAGGAGATTGAAATTTAGAAACGTGACGAGTGACGACGTCGAAGACGACCTTCGGTTCCGCTTAGAGTTGTATTTTTGCAAAGGTGAATGATTGAATCTTCTAATTATTTTATCTCTTAATCTCTTCATTCATTTTCCCCAATTTCCCTAATTCCCAATTTTGTTTCACTGTATTGTAGTTTATAAAGGGGATAGGATGAATGAGACTTTGTTTTTCCTTTTCAATGTTGTTGATAATGGATTTGTATGTCTCTTGACTAATGGAGCAGGTGATTGAGAAATTTGCTTGCTCATCCTCATTCCTACCGTCGTCGGAAAGCAAAAATATCAGGTTTTGTCTTTCTACTATGGCTCCTAAAATTAGAAAGTATGAATCTGGATATGAGAAGCGTAAGAAAAAGAAAGAATTGAAGAGTTAACTCAGTCTCAATAAGGAGCTCTTGATAAATTTTTAAGAAAAGAACAACAAACTCCGGTTGAAGTTAGTGATGATGTTAGTTTGAATGTTGATGTTAATCAGTCGGTTGAAGTTAATGATGATGTTAATTTGAATGTTGATGTTAATCAGTCAGTTGAAGTTGGTCATGATGTTAATCTGAATGTGGCTAGTACTGAAGTTGGTGGTGATATTAATTTGAATGTTGATGTTAATCAGAATGTTAATTTGAATGTTGAATTTGAAACTGTAGTTGATGTTAGAAATGGTAGAGATGATAATATGGAGGGTAATGTTAATGATAATGTAGAGGAAGGAAACCCATTTGAACATTCACTTGATATATTCGATCCAATGACATGGAATGCTCTTGATTCTAAAATGATTGATTTATTAGTTGAGAAAGGTCCTAAAAGAGATTCCTCCATTGTGAATGGTCCTAGAGATAAACTTTCAAGTCGCTTTACGGCTAATTTGTATACTAGAGTTTTGTCAAATAGAGAGGAGTCCGATAGAGATTGGCTTGTTTATTCGAAAAAACTTGATAGAGTTTTTTGTTTTTGTTGTAAAGTTTTTCAAGGGGGGCATGGTAGCGGCCAATTAACAAGTGCGGGTTTTAATGATTGGACACATCTTAGTGAAAGACTTAGAGAGCATGAGATAAGCTTGGAACATGTTAAGAATTTGACTACTTGGCATGATTTGCGTCAAAGGCTCCAAAAGAATCAAACTATTGATAAAACGACTCAAAGACAAATTCAGAAAGAAAAGGATCATTGGAAAAATGTTTTGAAAAGAATTATTTCAATAGTGAAATTCCTTGGTAAACAAAATTTGGCCTTTCGTGGTTCTAATGAGAGATTGTACCAAAATAGCAATGGCAATTTTTGGGTTTAGTTGAAATGTTAGCGAGAATTTGACCCAGATTATCCAAGACCATGTTAACCGTATTACAAATGAGAATGTTCATCATCAGTATCTTGGGCATAGGATACAAAATGAGTTAATACTTTTGCTTGCTTCTACAATTAAAAGTGTAATCATTAGGAAAATCAAAGAAGCAAAGTATTTTTCAGTGATACTTGATTGTACTCCCGATGTTAGTCATCAAGAGCAAATGTCTTTGATTATAAGATATGTGGATGTTTCTTCAAATCCGGTTAGCATTGAGGAATCTTTTTTAGGATTTTTGAATGTGAATGATACAACTGGTCAGGGGCTCTTTGATGTTCTACAAAATGAATTGAAAATTCTTGATCTTGACCTATTTGATGTGCGAGGGCAAGGTTATGATAATGGGTCCAATATGAAAGGAAAACATCAAGGTGTACAAAAGAAATTCTTAGACATAAATCCGAGAGCCTTTTATACTCCTTGTGGTTGTCATAGTCTTAATTTGGCTTTGTGTGATATGGCTAACTCTTGTGGTAAAGCTCAAGATTTTTTTGGAGTTGTTCAACGGATTTATACAATTTTTGCCAATTCTACTAAGAGATGGCAAATCATTGTCATCCACCCGTTGGGAGAGTCGTGTAGATAGTGTGAAAGCTATAAGGCTTCAAATGTAAGATTTTAGAGAAGCTTTACTTGAAGTGTCGGAAAAGGATCACGATTCTAAAATAAGAAGTGAAGCTAAATCCTTAGCAACAAATGAGCTTGGTGATTTTGAGTTTTTATTGTCTATAATTATTTGGTTTGAAATATTATCTGCAATTAATATGGTTCGCAAGCTGTTACAATCAAATGATATGCTTATTGATGTTGCTATGGAAAAAATAAAAGAATTGATTTCATTTTTTGAGGGATATAGAGATAGAGTTTTCTAGTGCCTTGGATAATGCTAAGGAAATTGCTATTGAATTGAATATCAATCCAGTGTTTTCTCAAAGGCGTATAATTCGAAGAAAAAGACAGTTTGATGAGAATTTGGATACCCCATCGGTTGAGCTCTCTGGAGAGGAATCTTTTAGGATTAATTATTTTCTTTACCTTGTTGATCAAGCAATTGGTTCTCTTAATAAGAGATTTGAGCAATACAAAAAGTATGAAGGTATTTTCGGTTTCTTGTTTACTTCTCTCAATCTAAAATCATCGGATGATGCAACTTTGAAGTCTTGTTGTAGTCATTTGGAACAAACATTGAAACATAATGAACAATCTGATATTGTTGGGAATGAATTATTTGTGGAGTTAAAGTTATTGAGAGACATGTTGCCAGAAGACAAAAGAGGAGCTATTGTTATATTGAGATATTTGAAAGATTTGGATTCTTTTCCTAACACAGTTATTGCATACAGAATTTTATTGACAATTCCCGTGACAGTTGCTTCTGCAGAAAGAAGTTTTTCAAAATTGAAGTTGTTGAAGTCTTATTTGCGGTCTACCATGTCACAAGAACGACTTAATGGATTAGCAATGGTAGCAGTGGAGAATGATCTTTTGGAGACATTAGTACCATATGAAGACTTGGTTGATGAATTTGTTTCAAAAGGTGTTAGAAGGATTGCACTTTTTAAGTAGCTAGATGGTTGTTTGGTTGAGGATGATCTTTTAAAGTATTGCACTTTTTTGTTATATTTTGGATATCATATGCATAACCAACATAGTGATGAAAGTTTGTAATTTTATTTAGTTTTGGGGTGGCTCTCTCATATACTTTACTGTCTGTTAGACTTGCTATTTGCCCCCCATTTTTTTGGATTGTATTTAACTTTATGGATAGTCTATGTCGCTTCAACTATGTTAACAAGGTGGGGATTTTTTGGCCCCTTTGAAAGAGCCTTATATTATGTGGAGTATTTGACAATTTAAGGACTAAGTTCTGTTAGTTCTTCTATGAATGGTTGATGTCCCAAATTTTATTTTTCTTAGCTTCTTAGTGAAGAAAATTGAAACATGAGGATTGTTTTGTGCTTTTGATGAAGAAAATTTTATTACGCTTAATTATCGGAAAAAAAAATGTTATTTACCATTTAATCTTGAAATTTGAGTTTTTGATTGACGACCCACTTTAATTATTCGCACAGTAGCGTTTTGTTTGGTAGTGGCCCTGTTCACATACAGCCACCTGCTGCTTAAAGTGCCTCTTGCGCAACTCCCAGCCACACCGAAACCATCTGCCAGATCTGTCTCGGCGTTGAGCAGCAGAAAAATAGGTGCTCCACGTCTTCGTTGCTCCTAAAACATAAAACACAACACAGTTCTTGGTTAGAGACAATAACACCTCGCTGTTCTAGTGCCACCCGTGTTGGTAACCGATCCAACAATAGCCTCCACGCATGGACTTGGAACTTAGAAGGAACTGCCGCCTTCCATAAAGAGTTCAGCAGAGAGCTCTGATCTTCCCCAATTGGATTGTCCACGCCCCTGAGCAGCAGAAAACGGTAAGCTGAATTGACTTTGTACTCCAAGCTTTTATCCCCATTGATGCTCTTGCATGCCTACCTTGTGGTGAGAAATGATGTTAGAGCAGAAGGCTTGGAGATGTAACAAATTAAAGCATTTGGAGTCCCAAATTTCGTGGTCAAGCAAGCTTAGGAAGGACATGGGCGCTGTCAAAAATTCCTCGTTTGGTCGTTATGATGATTATTCATGATTTGCATGAGATTGACTAATTGGAGAGAACTATTTTCTGTAGTATTATAATAAAAATGAATTAAAGGTCTATCAAAGACGTACTTAGATTGGCAATTGATCTTTGGTTAGCCACGCACGGGTCCTCTATTGATCTTGTATATTCCACTTGAGGTGCGTTTAGAGGTAAATGAATTAAAAGACATCGTATGAATTATGGTGAGGTGTCGGTTGAGGAATTCATTGAGAATTCATTGAAACCTCATCCTATCTATCATGGTTTATTGTTTTTCTGATGAACAACTCATCATGGACTCTTGAAGAGAAAGAGACTTGATCTTGAGATAATCAAGTTTATGATTTTGTAGTTGAAGACTTATGGATAGTTATGTATTATTGTATTTTGCTTTAATAGAAACAATTAGGTATTTTATGAGAAAACTCAAGAAGGTTGAATATCATTATGTATATATCGAACTATATATATATATATATATATATATATATATATATATATATATATATATATATATATATATATATGTATTCTGTACTTTGGACTTTTTGACTCTTATAATATACTGATGGCTAATTGTATTGAGCAATTTGGTAGTCAAAGTAATTCACTCGGTCCAAAACATTTCGTGCTCTCTGTTTATCATTTGAGCGATATACTTAATTTATAATGACGATTGAAAATTAGGGACATTAAAGTAATAGTGTGAATAAGACGAATTTGAGTAAGAATCAAGTAAGAAGTTGAAGAAATGAATATCGGATGCTTCACTAGCCTTTAATGGCGAATTGTATAGTACAAGACAACATAAATGATAATAATTGTGCATTATGGCTGTTGTGGCTATTACAAGACAAATGAGAGGAATCTTAGGGGTCCTAATAAATTTCTTGTTGGGCATTACAAGTGATACTTCAGACAGAGAAAGGAGGAAGGCCTTCTGGAAAATGTGAGACGATCATGGGGTAATTATGTATTTTTTATTTTGGGAAATAAAGAGGGCTAAAAAGCCCAAACGGAACTACACAAACATCACAGGGAGTATGAAATCGCTCCCATTACTTCAGCTAACAACAAGAATAAGCCTCACAATAATGATGATGAGTAATCTTGATCTCCAAACCATTAAGAAAGAGCTGTCGGATATGATACAAAAGGCTGCGATCTTGAGGACTTTTGGGTCTTTTTTCCAGTGAGGTTTTAAAGAATCTCTCCATTGAAGATTTCACTTGAGGCTGTCAAGTGTTAAACCTCATGGTCCCTCCATGTATGGGTTGGATCACCCCTAGTGCTCCATTTAATACAGTGATTGATTATCTAATTTTTTTTTATGAAAGCCATTCTCCTTAGCCAATGAAATACCTTCAACACCCCCATAACTTAGCAACAAAAGCAGAACAAAAACCCAAACGCTTGGAGAAATCACATAACCAATTTTTGTCTTCTCACTACAACATTTTGATCCTACGACAATGCCTGAAAACCGTTGCGTTATAATGTCAGAAAACCGTTCCCTTTTCGTTTAGAAACAGTTTTGAAATCGTTGTTTTCTCAGGCGTTGCCTATGCTTTTGGCAACGGTTTTTCGCTAGCAAAGGCAACACCAACAAAAAACCATTGTTATTGAAAGACAAAAGCAACGGTTTTTCTTCTACTTTATGACGACAGTCAAAAACTGTTGCAATATATGACAACGGTGAATAACCGTTGCCCAATATAAACCGTTGGCAATAACTAGCAAACAAAACATTTCCAAACCGTTGCCATAGACAAAATATGAAAAAAAAAATTACAAATAATTAGAGAGATCCATTTTATTCCTTCTAAAAAAAATCATGCTTGATATCATTTAAATTCAATTCAAAGGGAATACAAATCTCATACTCATAATTTCAATTCAAAGGAATACAAATCTCATAGTTCCCATGATCTAGTCTAAAATAGGCCCATCCATCAGAAAAATATAACTATTCGAATCTGCCAAAATTAGATCCAATAATTTTGATGCAAAATTGCGAAGTCAAAAGCTTATTATTATTTGACTTGATACATCAATTGCTACAATTGTGCAGTTACTTATAAGAATACTACACAGTTGTCTATCAATCCTCCTCCCCTTTTTTTCAAGTTCAGGGCACTGCAAAAATGAAAATGGGATTGTATGTTAATTTACAAATTCAAAACAAAATCGTGTATGACTTTTTTGTAAACTATGCATTGATCGGATCAAATATTTGTTAACTTTCTCACCCCAAAACACAAAATGAGGTACCCTAATAATAGAAGAAAATATCTGAAAAACTACTTCATTACCTGTCCTTGGATAGCCTCAATTAACAGATCCTGACAACCTGAGGTGTGAACAATCTCTAAAGTTGCATCAAATTTTCAGCCAAGAATTTCTAAACAAGGGCATGAAAGGACAACCTGAATGCAAATTTCTACAAGAATTGAGATGCAGATCATTGTGTTGTGGCAGTTTAAGTAGATTTTTGTTTATATAGGGTAGATTTGCCCTGGATGTTTACTCTGAATTGCAGCCATTTTTGTCAGCAGTTGGATTTGGGCAATTAGGAATTAGGATCACATATGGTCATGCCAGTCCATAAGCTCAAGAAGCGGTAAGGGCTGTAGCAAATTGAATGCCACCTGGAACATGAGACAGCGGATTAGTAGGCAGAAACTTGGGAAACTATGAAAATTTTGTGAAATAATTGAGAATCTAAGAGGCAATTACTTGAAGTCATGTTAGGGCAAAGAGCAAGTTGGAGTCTTGACAGTGTTTCAGGGAATACATTACAAATAAGTCCAATGCCACTGTTACTTATTCCAGATCTGTTATGAAAGCCAGTCATCAAACAACTTGTAAAACAAGGACAGGGAAATTTAAAAAAAAAAATGCATATTTGAAATATAAATTCTTATACTGAATTTCCCATTATACTAATCTACAATATGGAGTTCTATCAAAATTACCATTGTCTTCAAGGGAAACATAATCTCAAAACTTTAACATAAACTTTGAATTCAAAAGACCAGATATCAGTACTAGCACTCTAATATGTTACCTGACAACATCATAGAATAATTTATAATACTAACCGAGGTGTTAGAAATTACCATATAGCAAAACAAACATTGGGAAGAAAGAATTACAGTGCACATCAAATGCATACATCCTTCCATGGAAAACAAAAAATCTGATCAGCAATTGGAAATTAATCGCCAGCAATTGAAAAATCTGATCACCAATCTAATAAGAAACTCAGCCAAGTATGACACTACGTTTGCACTTCTCTGCAAGAAAATCAAATTGGAGCAATAAACAAAAAGCGATACCATAATCACAAGCTAGTAACGAAAACAAAATTATAAGGGAAATTAGGAACAATAAAACCCTTAAGTCACAGAAACGAATCATAATGGAAGAAGAAGAAGAAAAAGAATTGATCTACGAATTTAATAATGAAAGGCTAAAAACCATGGGAGCAACACGTGTACAATCAGAAACAAAAAAGTAAAACCCTAAAAATGCTTACATGCCTGAGAATTAGTTATTCGCGACAGAGAGATTGAGAATGGGACAATGAAAGAGCCACCAAGCAATAACCGATTCAACCCCATATTGAGAATTGCTTCTTCACGATAAAGAGATTGAGATCGGTTGAGAAGGAAACCAAAGAGCGCAGCAATGAGAGATGAGTGTGTGGATCGAAGAGCCACAAGAAAAGGAGCCGCCGTAGAGCCTCTAAAGAGGGAATCGCTGGAGATGAGGAGGATTTAGAGGATACTAATGCTTCAGGTTCTATGGAGAGAGGGGCAAGCGTCACACTTTACATATTTTGGCTCAAAATTAATTTTAAATTTTGTTACAAAATTAACTTTTTTTAAATAAAATTTGTTATTAAGGAATAAACTTCGCATATTTAAACAATTAATTTTTTCATACACTAAAAATCCAAAAAGATATCTTTGCGTAGTGTTACACTTTATATAATTTGTTCGAAATTAATGTTCGATTCTCATTCTTAAGAAATAAACTTTGAATATTTAAGCAATTAAATTTTTTCAGACAGTACCGAAAAGGTACACTGTATATAGCGTTACACTTTTTATAATTTGTTACGAAATTAATTTTCGATTCCAAAATTTGATTATGGAGGTACATTTTCTATTTAATCATAAAGTACCACTAAAATATAAAACATGAAAGAAGAGAGTGAGAGAAGAGAAAATGGAAATAAAGTTTGGAGAACAAAAAGGGGTAGGGGAGAGGGGTGGGGAGGGTAGGGGAAGGGGAGAGAGAAGGGGTTTGGAGGGAATGGGAGGGAAGAGGGGAATTTTGGAGGGAATTGATGTAGGTCCCCTGAGAAGACTCATTAGGATGTATATTCTTAGATGAGAGTTTGAGATATCTGAAGTGTGATTTGGGGATTAAGGGTTTCGAGAGAGAGAAGGCACGTTTGGTTTCACAAGTTTTGCGAGGAGGTCAACATTTTTAAGAAAATTATTATTTTCACACTACAACGGTTTTAGGCCGTTCTTCAATAAAATAAAAATATTTATTTAGTAAAACCGCTGTTCTGTTCCACTTCTACAACGGTTTTTGGCTGTTGTCTAAAATAAGCAAAAGCGACTTTGCATGCTAAGCCAGCGGTATGGAAAACCGTTGCCAATAGTAACCTAAGGCAAGCGGTTTTTTGGTGCTCGAAATGAGCGTTGTTAGTAGGTTCAAAATGTTGTAGTGTCTCCACACAAAAAACCACATACCGGCCCAGCCACAACGTCAAGACCTTTGATGGCACCATCGGTATTCAAGCGAAACCACCCTCGATTAGGGGGAAACCACTGAACAACATTAGAGGTTTCAGCAGACGAATGCACAAGATTCTACAACTATGAGGCAAGTATATAAGAGGTGTGCTTTTGGCTAATAACAAGTCAAGGAAAACGAGGCCGAGAGAAAGCAGCATCATGGACGCCTTAGTTTTCTCTCCAAAGAAAATGATAAGTTAAAGCCCATGAGGAAAGCCAATCCACAAACCCTTGTTAGTATTTTCAGAAAAAAGTGGTGAAAATAGTTTTGAAAATTGAGAATAGTATTTGAATGGAAAGATGACCGTGGAAGAATGAGAATAGTATTTGAAAAAAGTGCATGTTTTTCAATGAATTCTTGATTTTCATAAGTTGTGAGTGATCTCACCATTCCGGGACTATAGGTGTGGGAAGGTGTGGAACTTTGCATTTGAGCCCCATGTGCAAGGTTCGAATCCCACGGAAGGCAAAAATTCTACAAGGGGGGTAGAAAAGATCGTGAGGCATGATGAGTTAGATTTGAGCCTTCTTATAATGGATGAAATACATTTTTGCTATTCTCTCTTTCCTTGTGTGTGATTTCACTCATGATTGTTAGTTACTCTAGAACTTTACTTACACTCTTTTGAAAAACTTTGTCATATGCATGTATTGAAGTTATTTTGGCATATCTGTGTTCTTTTACCCACTAGTCAAATAAGTCAACATTGTAATCATTCTCTTGAGAGCCCATTTGAGCCTGTTTATCCCTATCTTTCGTTATAATTCATTACAAGCCATGAAGTGAAAAACCATAATTAACCCTGGCCTTAGGGAATAGAGAAGCTTTGGAATTGTGTTGGGAATGGATTTAAAAAAGAATAGAAAAAAATGTTTCTAAAGATGTTCAGGGTGTGTTGTTTTGAATTGTTGAGAAAAAAGAGAAAACTTTGATGGGCTTGTTTTTAACCCATTTCCTTCTGCAGGCCATAGCTTGGCCTGTAGTTATCTGATTCCAGTAATCTTTATGGCGTTGGAAAGCTAAGAGAAAGAACTATAATTCTTCTGGTGACGCTAATTCCCAATTCTGAATTTCTCTTACTAAAAAATTAGATTTACTAGACCTGCAAATTTGCATTTTGTAATACTTTGGTATTGGGCCAATAAATCTTGTTCGGTACCTAGGTCTTGGAGTTGACTCTCGGCCTGGGGTACTTGAAGGGATTCCAGGAAAGTCTTCGAAGGGATTAGAGTGTGCTCGGGAGGTCACCAACTGCACCCGAGAGGAAGATTATCGTTGGATACTCCCGGGTTGAATTGTGAGCCCACGTCGGGTGGGGGGGGGGTACTTGCAAGACACTCCGACGCTCAAGTCAGTATGTGGCCGAGGTGGAGTAAGAGAGAGAGAGAGAGAGAAGAATGTAGTAAATGAGCGGAACGTACCGTGGTAGAGGGTTGAACTTCTATTTATAGAGTAATTGGGCGTACCGTGTCCATCGGATCTAGTGGATCAATCTAAGCTGTCGGTTCAGCGGGAGCCGAACGGATCTGGCGGTGGATGTTGGGAGGCGCTTGGGCCGTGCTTCTTCGAGGGAAAATGGGCCGACCCATTGTCATATGGGGCTTCGTAGCCTAGGTCGGAACAAATCTTTTATGACCTTGGGCTTTTAGACTCATTTTAGTCTAATAACTCTATATTTTGTTTTGCAAGTTTAAAACTCCCAAGAGAGAATGAAGCCGAGACGGGGGAGAATTGAGGTTCCCCCTTGTAACACTTTTTGAACAATTTTAAGTTTCTGTTGTTGAGGCGGCCTCGGGCATGTCCATGGTCGTCCTAAGTTTCTAAGTACATTGGGCGCTAACCCATTTTTCTGGCCTTTAATTTCCTGCATTTCGGTTATATTTGAATGTTCGAAACATAAGCATGTATGTTTAGTTTTGTACCTGCGATCTTCGTAAGATAGGAAGACCGTTGTGGGTCCCCTTCTCCTTCTTCTTATCGATGCCGATTGTGGGCGATCGGCCTTGGTGCTGGAGATGTTGGGGTGCCTGTCCTTCACTTTACTCCTACTGAGGCCGCTGTGGGCTTATCGGCCTTCTTTCCGAGGTCGTGAGAGACACTTGGCCTTCTTACCAGTGTCGTGTGAGACGTCCGTCCTTCTTACCGGTGTCGCGTAAGAAGACCGGCCTTCGGGGTGGAGACCGCGCAATGGGTCTCCTTCCTTCAGCCTCTTGATGGAACTCGTCAGTTCAGGCATCAAGAGGGAAGGCTGGGCTCGCGCAAAGAGAAATTGGGAAACTGTTCGACCCCCGATGGATCTCCTCAGCTCGGCATCAAGAGGAAAGGCAAACATGGAGGACTCTCTGGTGGAGTGTTAGACTCAACAAGCCAGAGAATCGTTGAGGCCGACGAGGGCCGATCAATGAGAAATCGGGAGCGAGCAGTTGAAGCCAGAAGAGGCTAATCTGCTAGAGCTCGGAAGCGAGCTGTTGGAGCCAGATTAGGCTATTCAGCGACGAGCTCGAGCAGTCGAGCTATTGGAGCCAGATTAGGCTATTCAACGACGAGCTCGGGCGGACGAGCTATTGGAGCCAAATTAGGCTATTCAGCGACAAGCTCGGGCGGACGAGTTATAGGAGCCAGATCATGCTATTCAGCGACGAGCTCAGGCGGCCGAGCTATTGGAGTCAGATTAGGCTATTCAGCGACGAGCTCGGGCGGACGAGCTGTTGGAGTCAGATTAGGCTATTCAGTGACGAGCTAGGGCGGGCAAGCTAGGGCAGGCGAGCTAGGGCGGGCGAGCTATTGGAGCCAGGTTAGGCTATTCATTTCTGCAAACAGTTGAGGCAAATGCATGTTCAACTTGTGGGGGACGTACCTTGATGAATCTAGCAGAGGCGAGAGTCCATCCGAGTTCATCGCTGCGCCACGCTCCAGAGGGGCCGAAGAGATAATAATCCGAGGAGGATACAGATTGAGAAAAGTCCTGGAAGACAACGATCTATCTCCTACTTTGGTCGCCATTGTTCGGTACCTAGGTATTCAAGTTAGTATGTGGCCGAGGTGGAGTAAAAGAGAGAGAGAGAGAGAGCTCTAGGAGAAGAATGTTGTAAATGAGCGAAACGTACCGTGGTAGAGGGGTGAACCTCTATTTATAGAGTAATTGGGCGTACCGTTTCCGTCGGATCTAGTGGATAAATCTAAGCCGTCGGTCTAGCGTGAGCCGAACGGATCTGGCGGTGGATGTTGGGAGGCGCTTGGGCCGTGCTTCTTCGAGGGAAAATGGGCCGGCCCATTGTCACATGGGGCTTCGTAGCCCAGGTCAGAACAAATATTTTATGACCTTGGGCTTTTAGACTCATTTTAGTCTAAACACTCTAAATTTTGTTTTGCAAGTTCAGAACACCCAAGAGAGAATGAAGCCGAGACGGGGGAGATTTGAGGTTCCCCCTTGTAACACTTTTTGAACAATTTTAAGTTTCTGTTGTTGAGGCGGCCTCGGGCATGTCCGGGGTCGTCCTAAGTTTGTAAGTACATTGGGCGCCAACCCATTTTTCTGCCTTTAA
This sequence comes from Oxytropis ochrocephala, assembly GCA_020916435.1. Lineage (NCBI taxonomy): Eukaryota > Viridiplantae > Streptophyta > Magnoliopsida > Fabales > Fabaceae > Oxytropis > Oxytropis ochrocephala. Next base: position 99,670,052 of record CM037089.1, read on the forward strand.
TTTCCTGCATTCGGTTATATTTGAATGTTCAAAATAAAGGCATGTATGTTTAGTTTTGTACTTGCTGTCTGATGCCGAGGTGAGGCGCGTTGCTACTCGAGGAACTATAGTGAATAGTGAGGCGGTAGAGGACCTTCAGAAGATATGCGCGCAAGTGTGTGAACTTGGCAAAGATGAGAGCCGAGGAGGCCAGAGAGAGAGCCGAGATGGACAGTAGATGAGCGCCGAGTCGGCAGGCTCATTACCTTCGTAAGATAGGAAGACCGCTGTGGGTCCCCTTCTCCTTCTTCTTACCGATGCCGGCTGTGGGCGATCGACCTTGGTGCCGGAGCTGTTGGGATGCCTAGCCTTCACTTTTCTCCTACCGAGGCCGCTGTGGGCTTATCGGCCTTCTTAACGAGGTCTTGAGAGACACTCGGCCTTCTTACCGGTGTCGCGTGAGACGTCCGGCCTTCTTACCAGTGTCGCGTAAGACAACCGGCCTTCGGGGTGGAGACCGCGTAATGGGTCTCCTTCCTTCGGCCTCTTGATAGAGCTCGTTAGTTCAGGCATCAAGAGGGAAGGCTGGGCTCGCGTAAAGCGAAATTGGCCAAACTGATCGGCATTAGGAGGAAGGGAAAACTTGGCGGACTCTCTGGTGGAGTGTTAGACTCAACAAGCCAGAGAATCGTTGAGGCCAACGAGGGCCGATCAGCGAGAGCTCTGGAGCGAGCTGTTGAAGCCAGAAGAGGCTAATCTGCTAGAGCTCAGAAGCGAGCTGCTGGAGCCAGATTAGGCTATTCAAATGATTTAACTCGGCGGGACGAGCTATTGGAGCGATTAGGCTATTCAAATGACAAGCTCGGGAGGACGAGCTATTGGAGCGATTAGGCTATTCAGCGACGAGCAGCTCGGCGAACGAGCTATTGGAGCGATCAAACTATTCGATTTGTGAGCTCGGGCGACAAGCTATTGGAGCTAGATTAGGCTATTCGTGGACGAGCTCGGGCGACGAGCTGTTGGAGCCGATTAGGCTATTCATTCCCCGCAAACATTGAGGCAAATGTGTGTTCAACGTGTGGGACGTACCTTAATTAATCTAGCCGAGGCGAGAGTCCATCTGAGTTTGTCGCAGCGCCACGCTCCAGAGGGGCCGAAGAGATAATAATCTAAGGAGGATACAGATTGAGAAAAGTCCTGGAAGACAACGATCTATCTCCCACTGTGGTCGCCATTGTTCAGTACCTAGGTCTTGGAGTTGACCCTCGACCTGAGGTACCTGAAGGGATTCCAAGAAAGTCTTCGATGGGATTAGAGTGTGCTCGAGAGGTCACCAGCTGCGCCCGAGAGGAAGATTGTCGTTGGATACTCCCGGGATGAATTGTGAGCCCACGTCTGGTGGGGGGTACCTACAAGACACTTCGACGCTCAAGTCAGTATGTGGTCGAGGTGGAGTAAAAGAGAGAGAGAGAGAGAGAGAGAGAGAGAGCTCTAGGAGAAGAATGTTGTAAATGAGCGAAACGTACCGTGGTAGAGGGGTGAACCTCTATTTATAGAGTAATTGGGCGTATCGTTTCCGTCGGATCTAGTGGATAAATCTAAGCCGTCGGTCTAGCGTGAGCCGAACGGATCTGGCGGTGGATGTTGGGAGGCGCTTGGGCCGTGCTTCTTCGAGGGAAAATGGGCCGGCCCATTGTCACATGGGGCTTCGTAGCCCAGGTCAGAACAAATATTTTATGACCTTGGGCTTTTAGACTCATTTTAGTCTAAACACTCTAAATTTTGTTTTGCAAGTTCAGAACACCCAAGAGAGAATGAAGCCGAGACGGGGGAGATTTGAGGTTCCCCCTTGTAACACTTTTTGAACAATTTTAAGTTTCTGTTGTTGAGGCGGCCTCGGGCATGTCCGGGGTCGTCCTAAGTTTGTAAGTACATTGGGCGCCAACCCATTTTTCTGGCTTTAATTTCCCGCATTCCGGTTATATTTGAATGTTCAAAATAAAGGCATGTATGTTTAGTTTTGTACATTGCTACGATCGATGCCGAGGAGGTGAGGCGCGTTGCTACTCGAGGAACTATAGTGAATAGTGAGGCGGTAGAGGACCTTCGAGAAGATATGCGCGCGCAAGTGTGTGAACTTGGCAAAGATGAGAGCCGAGGAGGCCAGAGAGAGAGCCGAGATGGACAGTAGATGAGCGCCGAGTCGGCAGGCTCATTACCTTCGTAAGATAGGAAGACCGCTGTGGGTCCCCTTCTCCTTCTTCTTACCGATGCCGGCTGTGGGCGATCGACCTTGGTGCCGGAGCTGTTGGGATGCCTAGCCTTCACTTTTCTCCTACCGAGGCCGCTGTGGGCTTATCGGCCTTCTTAACGAGGTCTTGAGAGACACTCGGCCTTCTTACCGGTGTCGCGTGGAGACGTCAGCCTTCTTCTACGATGTCACAGAAGACAACCGCCGGGGTGGAGACCGCGTAATGGGTCTCCTTCCTTCGGCCTCTTGATAGAGCTCGTTAGTTCAGGCATCAAGAGGGAAGGCTGGGCTCGCGTAAAGCGAAATTGGCCAAACTGATCGGCATTAGGAGGAAGGGAAAACTTGGCGGACTCTCTGGTGGAGTGTTAGACTCAACAAGCCAGAGAATCGTTGAGGCCAACGAGGGCCGATCAGCGAGAGCTCTGGAGCGAGCTGTTGAAGCCAGAAGAGGCTAATCTGCTAGAGCTCAGAAGCGAGCTGCTGGAGCCAGATTAGGCTATTCAGCGACGAACTCGAGCGGACGAGCTATTGGAGCCAGATTAGGCTATTCAGCGACAAGCTCGGGAGGACGAGCTATTGGAGCCAGATTAGGCTATTCAGCGACGAGCTCGGGCGAACGAGCTATTGGAGCCAGATCAAACTATTCAGTGACGAGCTCGGGCGGACAAGCTATTGGAGCTAGATTAGGCTATTCAGGGACGAGCTCGGGCGGACGAGCTGTTGGAGCCAGATTAGGCTATTCATTCCTGCAAACAGTTGAGGCAAATGTGTGTTCAACGTGTGGGGGACGTACCTTAATTAATCTAGCCGAGGCGAGAGTCCATCTGAGTTTGTCGCAGCGCCACGCTCCAGAGGGGCCGAAGAGATAATAATCTAAGGAGGATACAGATTGAGAAAAGTCCTGGAAGACAACGATCTATCTCCCACTGTGGTCGCCATTGTTCAGTACCTAGGTCTTGGAGTTGACCCTCGACCTGAGGTACCTGAAGGGATTCCAAGAAAGTCTTCGATGGGATTAGAGTGTGCTCGAGAGGTCACCAGCTGCGCCCGAGAGGAAGATTGTCGTTGGATACTCCCGGGATGAATTGTGAGCCCACGTCTGGTGGGGGGTACCTACAAGACACTTCGACGCTCAAGTCAAGATGTGGTCGAGGTGGAGTAAAAGAGAGAGAGAGAGAGAGAGAGAGAGAGCTCTAGGAGAAGAATGTTGTAAATGAGCGAAACGTACCGTGGTAGAGGGGTGAACCTCTATTTATAGAGTAATTGGGCGTATCGTTTCCGTCGGATCTAGTGGATAAATCTAAGCCGTCGGTCTAGCGTGAGCCGAACGGATCTGGCGGTGGATGTTGGGAGGCGCTTGGGCCGTGCTTCTTCGAGGGAAAATGGGCCGGCCCATTGTCACATGGGGCCGTGAGCCAGTCGAACAAATATTTTATGACCTTGGGCTTTTAGACTCATTTTAGTCTAAACACTCTAAATTTTGTTTTGCAAGTTCGTAACACCCAAGAGAGAATGAAAGCTAGACGGGAGAGATTTGAGGTTCCCCTTGTAACACTTTTTGAACAATTTTAAGTTTTCATTGTTGGCGAGGCGGGCATGTCCGGTCGTCCTAAGTTTGTAAGTACATTGGGCGCCAACCCATTTTTTTGCCTTTAATTTCCTGCATTCGGTTATATTTGAATGTTCAAAATAAAGGCATGTATGTTTAGTTTTGTACTTGCTGTCTGATGCCGAGGTGAGGCGCGTTGCTACTCGAGGAACTATAGTGAATAGTGAGGCGGTAGAGGACCTTCAGAAGATATGCGCGCAAGTGTGTGAACTTGGCAAAGATGAGAGCCGAGGAGGCCAGAGAGAGAGCCGAGATGGACAGTAGATGAGCGCCGAGTCGGCAGGCTCATTACCTTCGTAAGATAGGAAGACCGCTGTGGGTCCCCTTCTCCTTCTTCTTACCGATGCCTACCAGGTGTGGGCGATCGACCTTGGTGCCGAGTCTGTTGGGATGCCTAGCCTTCACTTTTCTCCTACCGAGGCATTTGTGGGCTTATCGGCCTTCTTAACGAGGTCTTGAGAGACACTCGGCCTTCTTACGGTGTCGCGTGAGACGTCCGCCTTCTTACCGGTGTCACAGAAGACAACGGCCCGGGGTGGAGACCGCGTAATGGGGTCTCTTCCGGCCTCTTGATAGAGCTCGTTAGTTCGGGCATCAAGAGGGAAGGCTGGGCTCGCGAAAAGCGAAATTGGCCAAACTGATCGGCATTAGGAGGAAGGGAAAACTTGGCGGACTCTCTGGTGGAGTGTTAGACTCAACAAGCCAGAGAATCGTTGAGGCCAACGAGGGCCGATCAGCGAGAGCTCCGAGCGCGGTGTTGAAGCGTAAGAGGCTAATCTGCTAGAGCTCAGAAGCGAGCTGCTGGAGCCAGATTAGGCTATTCAGCGACGAACTCGAGCGGACGAGCTATTGGAGCCAGATTAGGCTATTCAGCGACAAGCTCGGGAGGACGAGCTATTGGAGCCAGATTAGGCTATTCAGCGACGAGCTCGGCGAACGAGCTATTGGAGCCAGATCAAACTATTCAGTGACGAGCTCGGGCGGACAAGCTATTGGAGCTAGATTAGGCTATTCAGGGACGAGCTCGGGCGGACGAGCTGTTGGAGCCAGATTAGGCTATTCATTCCTGCAAACAGTTGAGGCAAATGTGTGTTCAACGTGTGGGGGACGTACCTTAATTAATCTAGCCGAGGCGAGAGTCCATCTGAGTTTGTCGCAGCGCCACGCTCCAGAGGGGCCGAAGAGATAATAATCTAAGGAGGATACAGATTGAGAAAAGTCCTGGAAGACAACGATCTATCTCCCACTGTGGTCGCCATTGTTCAGTACCTAGGTCTTGGAGTTGACCCTCGACCGAGGTACCGGGCGGATTCCAAGAAAGTCTTCGATGGGATTAGAGTGTGCTCGAGAGGTCACCAGCTGCGCCCGAGAGGAAGATTGTCGTTGGATACTCCCTGGATGAATTGTGAGCCCACGTCTGGTGGGGGGTACCTACAAGACACTTCGACGCTCAAGTCAGTATGTGGTCGAGGTGGAGTAAAAGAGAGAGAGAGAGAGAGAGAGAGAGAGAGCTCTAGGAGAAGAATGTTGTAAATGAGCGAAACGTACCGTGGTAGAGGGGTGAACCTCTATTTATAGAGTAATTGGGCGTATCGTTTCCGTCGGATCTAGTGGATAAATCTAAGCCGTCGGTCCAGCGTGAGCCGAACGGATCTGGCGGTGGATGTTGGGAGGCGCTTGGGCCGTGCTTCTTCGAGGGAAAATGGGCCTGCCCATTGTCACATGGAGCTTCATAGCCCAGGTCGGAACAAATCTTTTATGACCTTGGGCTTTTAGACTCATTTTAGTCTAAACACTCTATATTTTGTTTTGCAAGTTCAGAACTCATCAGTCACATTTTAGAGAAAGAAAGAACAGAACCCTTGTTTTTCATTTCTATGCTCATGGATGAAAGGCTAAGTTCTATAGATTAATCCACTATTTCGAAATTTCAATAGATTAACCTAAAGTTAGTCTACCATCTATCTGCTATACTATAGGCAAACAAACCACCAACATATTTACTAAAACACCCATCACTCACACAAATGTTCCAACATTAAATTGAGGGTAACTTTGTAACTTACTAGCAAAAAAAGAAGTTAACTTTTGTAAGAGTAAACGTGTTGTAAAAAATAAAATAAAAAAGTACAAGTGATGTGGAGGGAGAAAGAAAGGAAACACATCAACAGAAGTAAATAGAGATTGTGTTGTCTTAAAAACTGACACATTTAGAGGGAAAAAAAATCTGACGTGCAGCGAGAGAGAGTCGGATAAAGACCACGACGGCCCCCGTGCGTATGCACAGGTATACCGCTATTTCTATAGGATAAGTTCTATAGATTAACCTAAAATTAGGGTTTTGGGAAAAGTGGAAATGCTTGAATGATTTTAGATTGTTGTGTGTATGGGGCTTTACCAGCTCTTATTGGCGCCGTTACAAGTGGTGAGGACACACGTCTTTGTGTGTTAAACATGACACATGGCATGCCCAGAATAGGGAATTGAGAGGCAGTGGGGCACGAAAAATTGCTAAGCAATTTTAGGGCCGCTGAGCAATTTTAAGCCAAATTTACTTTGTATAAAATGTCATTTTTATTTAAAATGGAAGGTAAAGTATTGTAACTTAGTCCCTAACCTCTGGAAGTATGAAATATCAGTGTTAAAAACCATTTTCAAGTGTTTAAGGTCAATATAAACCATTCCCAACTTCATAGCTTCTTGATAGCTTGAGTTATCGACGTTTCGATGCATATTAGGGTTTCTAGGCCTGAGGAGCTAAAGAGCTAATTTTTTCTCACCGTCAGATCAGTTGGTAAGATTTCTATGAGTATTTCAATTTATATTTCTGATCCTTATGATTTTGATTTGAATAACTCACAGTTTGTTTTCAGGCTTTTTTAGGGTTTTGATTTGAATAACTCACAGGCTTTTTTCATGCTTTCGATCACTTCTGATTCGTTGTCTTGTTGGATAGTTAGGTTGTATCTATATACCTTTTTCCTTTGTGTTTTTAAAATTATGGCAAAATTTGTATCGCCCGTGACCTTTCTAGTATGGCATGTGAGTTTGTATGTATTGTTGGGAAGCTAGATGTTGGTGGTTTATTACTCCGAAAAATGAATATCCTATGCCCGTAGCTGATATGCTAGTCAACTCAGTATCAGGCAATGAGATATTAAGTTTAATGGATGGTTATTCTAGCTATAATCAAATTTATGTTTCCAAAAAAGACATCCCTAAAACAGATTTTTGATGCCCTGGCGCCATAGACACATTTGAATGGGTAATGATGCCTTTCAGTTTAAAGAACAAAGGTGCCACATACCAAAGGGTCATGAATTTAATTTTCCATAAGTTCATGGGCACGTTTATGCAGGTATACATAGATGATGATGTAGTCAAATCTGTCTGCAAACACTACAAGAAAATCGTTGATTTGCCACGGACATTTCCGTCGCAAATGTACAAATTTCTGTGGCAAAACAACATTTGCCACGGACCAAAAATGGTGGCAAAAACGCTCGTCGCAAATCGTTTGCCGTGGACTTTTCCGTGGCAAATTTTTCCGTCGCAAACCCGTGGCAAATCCGTCGCAAATATCCGTGGCAAAGTCGTCGCAAATTTCATCGCAAATCCGTCGCAAAAATTAAAAATAAATGAAAAAAAATTAAATCATAATTTTAATTCTTCAACACATTCATTAGTCAATGTTATCATCACAATTATTTAGAATCAAACTCCCTACACTTGAAATTTAGCTAGGAGATATTAAAAAAAATAAAGGATAATATGATTAATAAGACTACAAAATCATTTGACACAAAACTAATGGAACTGTGGCTGAGTATTCATTAACAAATTTTTTACAAGACTATCAAAAAGCATAGTATACAAAGGAATAAATGTAGCTGTTTGTTTAAGCTTACATTGATAGTGGAAAGTTGCAGCCAAAGAAAGAGTGCAAACTTTAAGTCTTAAAAGGAAAAATAACAGTTAAAAGATATTAATTCTATAACCTCATCTTCACTAAATCGACCAGCAGTGCATATCCTCTCAAAGAGCTCACCACCTGAAGCATACTCCAAGACAATAGCTAAATGAGTAGGAGTCAGTAAGACCTGCAGAAAATATATCTTATTCAAAGATTCTGCTCGTTATATGTAACTTTCGAAATTTCCGATTAGAACAAAATGAAAGTGTGCTTCACTGATGATTGAAGTAAAAATGGATCCTAGTCCATGTGGAATGATGGATGGAGAAATCACAATATTAAATTCTGGGAATTAAATTCACAGTTTATGTTAATCTATGTGATAATATGAATTGGACCTAACTTAGAAACAAGCTCTCTATACTGTGGAAGTCTAGGCAAATGACACATTCTAACCTAAAAAAATACAACAAATATGGATCAGAAACAAAGATTGATATTGGGACTGCCACAAAATCAAATTCCATCAGTTGAATATACCTCATAATTTTACATTTTTATAGGTGTCAATATCAACTTTAGTGTGGCAATACTTAATGAAACAACTAGCATACCTGAAAATGTGGAAGCAAGACAAGATACAACAGTTGAAGAGATCTTGAGAAGATGAAGCATTGATATATTGAAGCCGATGTTTACAATAATAAACAAAGAATGGCAAAGTAGAGGTGAACCATCACATCCTCGGAACCAAAAAGAAAAATTTCTTTTGTATCACATTAATCTCAAACGTAAGAATATAACATCGAATTCTAAACTGACTATCAAAGTGGTAATTGCAATTCCCCTTCAAATTTTACATGCAAAGTCATCTTGCCTTGTAATTCAAGGCTATATAAGAAACAGACCACACGAAATTCATCACCTAGACCACACAAAATTCATTAGCTAGACCACCACATGACCATTATGGTATTGCTTAAATTGTGAGAGAAAATTTGGGAATGATTTTTCAAAGAAATAAAAATTCATATACTGACTTACCACTTGTTAATGTATCACCGCTTGGAGTAAGAATGAAACTATCATCAAAAGACTCCAAAATATACCACCGTCCTTTAATGAACTTCCAAAGATCGGCTCCACTACAATAGTAACAAAGTGGTGTATTGATAACATATACCATCGACCTTGCTACAACCTCATAGTTCAGAATGAACTCGATAACATTTACTATGACCTCGCTCAAGAATAACTACACCAATGGTAACAACAAAGCATCCGAGTAGTTGGTTGACTTTATATCTTCTCCCAAGAAAAACAATTGACAGAAGAATTTGCCACACCAAAAATGTCTGCAAGAGAATAGTTTGAATTAATTATTCAGCTTTAAGCTACCTTTTGCAAAAAGCTACACAAGCTGTATATTGATGAGCTAAACATCGACTAACAGAATCTGTATCACAAATCAATCCACTCAATTTACAAGATAAATCACAAGGACACACTAATCTAGAGAACATATGAATAAATAATTGAAAATCATAAGCAAGCACAAAATAAATATTCAGAACACAACATCACCATAAGCAAGCACTACACAAAACAAACAAGTATTCTGAATAAATAAGCATTGAAACTCATAAGAATGAGAGTCCCTACAACAATAACATAACATAAAACTAACCAAGGCAAAAGGGAATAGGAAAAAATTAATAATACACTACATGCTCGTAATCAATGTTGAAAGTTGAAAGCAGAATCAATACTCAACATATTCTTCATTTATCAATGTTGAAACAGAATTAATACCTCATTGAGGCATTTCGACAAACACCTTATGAGACTTGCATAGAGGTTTATCACCATTCATACAAATTCATAAACATAATGTAAAACAGAGAAATCTAACCTAACCACCAACTGAGAGCAGTGTACTAACCTTTAAATTTGGACTTTCAAATCAAATTGAATCGAAATTGAAGAAGAAAGAGAAGAAGGAGATAAATTAGGGTTCTCAATCTGAAATTGAAGAAGAAAGAAAAGAGGGAGAAAAACTAGGGTTCTCAATCTGAATTTCAGCAGTAGAGAAGTCGAATGAGGATTGAGTTTCAATGCTGCTTGTTGTAGTAGCTCTAGATTTGATTTAGGGATTAGAGAAATGTGAGGTTAGGGTTTCGTCGAAGTTGAGGAGAATGATGGAGCGGAGCACGACGGTGGGGAGTGTGGGTGGAGGTGAGGTGGTGGTGATTGAGAGTGAGGGAGGGAGGTGGATTGTCGGTGAGGAGGAGAGAGCGTAGAGAAGGTGAGGAGGAGAGAGCGTAGAGAAGGTGAGGAGGAGAGAGCGTACGTTCTGATTTTAGGGATAGGATCGGGCTCGTTTTATTTGATTAATGGGTTGCCACGGACTTGCCACGGCATCTCCGTGGCAAATTTCTGTCCTTTCACATGTCCGTGGCAAACCCGTGGCAAACACCAGCGGGAAATTTCGCGCCCTTATTTTTTACGCATGCCGTCGCAAATTCGTGGCAAATTACTGACGGAATAAGGTTCGTGGCAATTGCTGGTGGCTAAAACAAGCTTTTCTTGTAGTGAAAGCATTAGAGCTGCGCTGACTTGACATAAAGTAAAAGCGCCGAAGTTGTGATTTTTATTTTTCTTTCTTTGCTAACGCATGCAGGTACGCTGATGGTATAGCATCACATGTTGTAACATTGAAAAAACACACAAAATTGCCACAAAGGGCACCAATCTGCCAAATACATACCAATTTGTTCCTAACCCTCTTTGACAATAAATGTCACATATATATTTAACTATTCAAATAGCATAATTACAAAAACACTTACATTGATTTAAGCTTAAAGAGTATTAATAACTTTTATAATTAAGAGTTATCACATCTTCTCTTAAAACCTTTAGCCATAATATTGGGTATATGTTATTTATGCTTCATTCAATATATGATGGTGAACCTATTAGGTACCTTCACAGAAAACTGTTCTTCTTTTATATAAGGAAAAAGTGTTCCTTTAAAGTAAAAGAGACAATAAAAATAAGGTAAATTAATATAACAACATTTAAGAATGATATCATTAAATGAAATGAAAATATAGTCAAAATTGTTTATATTTGAAACCATTAAAAACAAAAAATTTGGTGCATATATTCGAGACCGAAGTAGTACAATAACTTTTGAATACCCAAGAGCACTTGGATGAAATGGTAGGAGTCTATTTAAGCTTAACCAAGGTCATGGGTTCGAATCCAACATTGGACATGCAGCAGTGTTAAACCTCTTGAGAGAGTTTTGCCGCCTAATGTGGTCTTATTTGCTCAAGGGATTAGTCTCTGCATTTACATGCAGAGGGGACACCCTATTTATATAAAAAAATAACTCTAGAGTAAACATTATTGATTATTTGGGAGTAAAGTTGAAAGGAGTAATTAATACTACATTAAATACGTATCATAACAGTTATTTTGCAATCACACATACATAATTATATGGCTGCTTTTCTCCTTGAATTCTCTTCATTTAATCTGTCTTATCCTAAAACAACAAAACATCTTTTTCTTTTTTCTCTTTCATATTTGTTAGAATACTTCCATATGATTTTACTCTCAAACATTTATTTTGCATTCTTCTTTTACATTTCTTTCTCACATTTTCATTCAATTCTCTTTCTTCCAACATGAAGATGAAAAAAAGCATGTCCACACTTGGCTTCAAATGAAGCCATCAAAGTAGCCACCTTCCCTTATAAAACACCTTCACCACTCCATTCATTTCCTCACAACCAAAACCCCACCTTCTTCTCTCTCTCTCTCTCCTTCATTTGTTGTTTTGTAACTTTTCTTGCAGAAATGAGTCTCCCTGCAAAAAGGACTTCAATCAAGAGAGAGGTGAAAAAGGTTTGCCATCACTGCAGACTTCAATTCAATTCCGGAAGAGCAGCTGGTGGTCACATGAAGATACACAAGTATCGAAAGAAGACCACCTTCACAAGGAAAAAGGGTAAATCTAAAACAAAAATCAACACTACTAGTATAAATGTTGATCTAGCAAACTCTTTATCTAGAGGTACCAACACTTCACCGTACTATATCTCTTCTCTTATATGACAATTTTACGTTTCAATTTTGTTTTCGGGTTTATATCCCACTTTACTAAACATCATATCAATGTGTTGCACTATGTGTTGGTGTATGAGCTCATCTCTAAGTCTTTTTTACTGGGGAGAGCTTCTCCTATATACGGGTTTAAGTACCCTATTTACTCATAATTACTAATTTATAATATATATTTTGCTCACTAAAATCTCACTACTATTTCATTTAATATAAATTTTTCCAATAGACTCTATTAAAGATATAGTTGGTTAGTAGTTAGGGAGATTGTTAGTAGTTAGTGTATGTCTATATAATTTTCTCCTTTATCTTTCATGGATGCTATATTCTTCAACAGGTTCCAAAAGTGTCAATGTGAACATAGGGGAAATTTCAACTATTGATGACGACAATGATGATGATGACGGTGATGTTTACTTAAATGGTGGTAATATTTATGATGGGGACGACGAGCATGATGACGAAAGTGATGAGGACGAGGAAGAGGATGAAGACGAAGATGGTTTCAATGTGATGCAGATTTTGAGGATAAACGGTTTTCGTGATAACGGACACAGGATTACGAGCACAAGGCTTGTCCATGTGAATAATCATAGTGATTCTACCATTGATGGAGAAAATATCATCAGTACTGATTCTGACCCAACCATTGCTGATGCTACTACCATTGATGATGATGATGAATCTGACAACTGATTTGTGTCTTTTAAATGCTTTATGTTAAGGGTTTGTTTCTGTATTCTATTGGACTTGGTGTATTTGTGTCTTTAAAATGATTTCTGTTTAAGTTTGCTTCTCTGTTGAACAATGCAATGATTTTCTTTTAGTCATTTGTTACTATTATCTATTTATATTGTTAAGTAAATTTATATGAGGGGAGGATCTAGAAACTTTAATTTCTATCATGATATATTTTCAGACGTTATGTTATGTTATGTTCTCATAATCGGTTCCTAGATATTTTCTTTAACAGATCATTGTAGTTAGTTTTATTAAAAAAAATAGTGTAGTTTGTGCAGAGAAAGTTATATTACACTTCCTAAATTGAGTGGAAATGATAAATTGGGCGTTTAATTTTCCCTTTGTATTTGAATGTTTTGAAATGCTTAATAAAACATTACAAAAAGGTGGAAAAAAAATCAAGTAAATAAACTCCGAAGCATATCTATATATACCAAAATTTAGAGTAATTAAGAGATTCTCTATCCCATTACACATAGTAAGGGGTATCTAGGTTTAGTGTTACCTTGCATATGCAAGTAGCATTATTATTTAATTAATTTGATTTCACATTTGGACTGAGATTCTTACCTCTACATTAGATGATATTAAAAATTGATATCCGGTGCGCGCGATATCTTTTCCATATATTTGTTTCTACTTGCAAGAACTATATATGTGAAAGGTGAAATTTAATTAATTAATTAATTAATTCTATGCTGTTGATTATCTTGAGTTTTTGTGTGTGTGACCACATGAAAAAAGATAGATATAAAAAAGAGAACACACTTGTTTCTACTTATATTAATTAGGCACTTTTGGGGATTTGAGATTTGAGAAAATTAGTGTGTATTCTCTAAATATGTGTCAAAGTGTAATACTTTTGTAAAACATATCAAGGTTCTATCTTGGATAGGAATTAGAAAGAAAACGCATTTAGTTGTTGTTTCTTTTTTTTTGACCAAAAAACATTTAATTAGTTGTTTCTACTTAATCTTATTTGGCATTTGTGAGGGTCTTGGAGATGAGAAAATGGGTGTATTCTCTCTAGTCAAGTGTCGAATTGTGGGTCTTTTTAAAACATATCAAGATTCTATATTAGAAGCGGTATTTCAGTCATTTCAATGGTTACGTGGTAGAATTATACTATGGTAGGTAGAAATCATGAATGATTAATTCCTTCAATATATATATATATATATATATATATATATATATATATATATATATATATACTAAATATTGTTCCCATCAAACAATATATCTCTTCGACAAACAATATGTACACTTTCATTAAATAACTTCTCTAATGTAACACCCCCTTCTATAATTTCTAATTAACTTAAATAAAAATCAGAGTTTTCAAAAACTTTCCACGCACCTCAAAGAGAGTGCTACATTTCATCAAACATCACAAAATAATAATTAAAACTCAAACGCATCTAGTGCGTGAATATATATATATATATATATATATATATATATATATATATATATATATATATAACATATCCAAATGGGTTAAACCCTCAAAACACATTTATAAGTTTACAATAATTCAGAAATAGTTTTCACAGCACAGCGGAAATAAACCAAGTTTGACAAATTCAGTACATAGTCCAAATCAGTTCAAATACATAATATAAAATAACTACACTACGATCCCGCCCCGGGTGTCACTAATCAGAGCTGACTCGATGACTCAAGAAGGCATGACACCTTCACTCATAATCACCTGTTTGTCGCCACGAGAGCAGGCAACATAAAAATGCTAGGGTGAGTCTCTTTACATAAGTAATAACAAGTAAGATAAGCATTATATTCGGAAAACATCTAGCAACAACAATCCATAGTAATTAAGGCATTCACCATTCAATTAAAATACCAACAAGTCACCACAAAGGATTAATTAAGCATCAATGAGAATTCAAAGAATGCATGTGGATCCATAACCACCTCAAAAACCCCGTCGGGTAACCACCACGTTTTGGCCGAAGCCACCCACCACGTTTTGGCCGAAGCCACCCACCACGTAATGCATATGATTTATGTGACACTATGACAAATGCATCACAACACAATGAGCACATCACATCAATTATTAACCACCACGTTATCAATTATTAACCACCACTTCATCATATGTTAACCACCACCTTATCATTGATTAACCACCACTTGATCATTTATTAACCACCACTTGATCAATTATCACCCACCACATCAATTATTAACCACCACGTTATCAACTATTAAATTAAATCTCACCTAAGGACCAAAACACCTCTTAGGGACCCTTTCAACACATAAGTCCATTTTTGACACACACAAGATTAATTTGGATTTTAGGGAGTTATGGACACCTTAGGATTATTGTTTCTACCTATGATTTTAGTTTCTCAAAATCAGTGTCCAGTTGGTACAGTTTTTCAAAACACTACGCTGAGGTACCAAAATCGGACAGAACGCTTTACCCAACTTGCAACCAAATTTTCTTTCTCATTTCTTAATGAAATTCAGTGAAATCAATGCCTATTTCGTAGAGAATTAAGTCTATTTTTCAATGAAATAAGAATCACTCAAAACGGAGTTCAATTGAGCACACAAAACCTGCAAAAACTGAACCTACCCCCAGTTTGACTCCAAAAATTTGACCTAACTTTAGAGACTCATAACTGGAGCTACACAACTCCGAATTTAACGAAACCAGTGCCAAAACGACCGGCCTTAAGTCTATTTTCAAAAACAATTAGCCACATAATTTTTGGATCAACCAAACAGTACCAGTTTGAGAAAACCGAAACAGTGTCCAGAAAACACACAAAAACCATAAACAAGTAAGACTCATCATCAACCCCCAATAAATTCCACAACACTTAAACAACATTTAATCCAACAAATACATGAGCATCAATTTAATTTCCACAACACTTAGGCATTTAATCAACATCATTTAATCAACATATTCTCATATTTCATCACATTGAAGCATTTTATCAAACACATAGCATGCACATTTCACAACACACTTATTCCCAACATCAAGTATCATGGTAGCATCAAATTAATCATCAAATACAACAACAACATATGATTAACACAAAACTCACACAAACAAACCATCCTAGTGCTATTCCACACATAACACATATCTTACAAAGTATTATAGATGCAAATGAGAGTCCCCTAACCTCCAAAATTGAAGAATCCAAGTACTCTCCCCTTCAACAACACAAAAACCACCAAAATAGCTTCCCCAACATTTGAGCTCCAAAGCCCCATCCATGGTAAAAGGAAAATGGGAAGGAATTAGTGTAGGAAACTTACACTAGATGATAAAGGAAGAAAAATGGGAAAAGTTGGTACTAGAATCACTTACCCAAAAGCAAGAAGAATAATTTTCCTGCCCTCCCTCAAGCTTCAGCCGTGCACCTCTCTTCAACAGCCCCCCTCCCTTTCTTTTTCTTTTTCTTTGTTCTAAATGAGGCTAAAAACCCTACCCCTAGTTATGTATTGACTTTGAGCCTATTTAGTGGGCTTGGGCCCCCTATTTACAAAGTGGGCTTGGGCCTCCCAATCCAATTAAAATACTCCCCACTTAACAAAAATACTCACCATTTATTTACCACACCTCACTCCTTAAATTAATTACTTACCCTATATTTATTTTTATATAGCCAACTAAAATACTACTTAATTAAATTAGTCAAATAATGACTTAATTAAGTTAGTTAAATAATCACCTAATTAAATTAGTTAAATAATCACCTTAATTAATTTGGGGCATTACATCTAACGGTTATATTCATTCATTTAAATATAAACCAATGTGTCCTTTAAAATATTTATTAAACCAAAACATACACATGAGACATAATATTTTTTATAGTACCTGCACACACTCTGAAGCCTAAGTCATCCTTGGAAATATAGGTGATGTGAGGTAATGAATGCGTACCTATAGCATTAAGAGTTGAACGGGGACTCTCAATTGTATGAGACGACCCTAGTATAGTCATTAGTAATTTGTGTTGCATTCACTTTATTTAAAAGAGCATAAATTATTCATTGACTATCTTATTATTTTCTCGGTGAGTTGATGCACTAACTCATACAATCATTTGTATGATCTTATCTTGATTGAATTAGATCATGATCGTTACGTGGTTATGGGTGACATGAACTCTTACTAGTTTATTTCTCTCATATAGCTAACTAATGAGTTTTGTTGTCGGCATTTCAATTATTGAGTTTTGACTTTACTTTTCTTTTTAAACTTTATTTTCAAAACTTTATTTTAATTATTTTGTTTTTAAATCAATGTTGCCCAAGTGGGAGAATGTAAGAAATTTCATTTTTATAGTTTTAGTCTTCCATTGATTTATAAAACTTTAGTTGAATGGTGTTTCGGACTGAGCCAGAGGCCAACTCAGCAAAATGGGCCCAGCGCGCACTACAACAGATCTAGTAGATGGGCAGCGTTTTTTTTTATCCATGGGCGGCGTTTTTGGCTGGCTAACGAGCGTGTGTGGCTATTTACTCCAACAATGGGTAGCGCTTCCTAAAAAACGCCACCCATTGCAAAACACGTCCTCCCAGATACGCAACGCTTTTTAAAAAGCGCTGAATATATCCAAAGCGCCTCCCAAATACTTAGCGCTTTTTAAAAAGCGCTGAATATATCCAAAGCGTCCTCCCAGATACTTAGCGCTTTTTAAAAAGCGCTGAATATTACCCTTATCTGCAGCGCTTCATTAAAAGCGTTGAATATTGCCTATTTGTGTTACTAAATACCCAGCCGCTTTATTAAAAGCGCTGAATATTGCCTATTTGTGTTACTAAATACCAAGTAGCTTCATCAAAAGCTACTGAATATTGTCTAAATTTTTATTTTTATTTTTTCTGTTTTGTGTGTTTTCCTTTTATATTTACAAATTACCTGCATGTACCAATCCAATCCAATACATAATGAGAATCAATTTGCTAAGAGGAACCCAAATTACATATAATGAAACAAATTACATAAGAGGAACCAAAACAAAATAGCTAAGAAGTTTCATTATCTAATTCATATGTATCCAAAACAAGCTATCAAGTTACAATATTATGAACCAAAAACTAGCTAGGCTAACTTATATGTATCCAAATGAAACTTTAAAAAAACGGGAGAGATAACTGCACCATTCTCCCCTAAGCTCAGCAATCTGCTCAACAGAGTATGTGTTGCTTTGACAATCGCTAAAATACTGAAATTATATAAATAAATAAAATTAGAATTGAAATGGTTAAATATTGGAAAGAACCACTATTAAATCGAAATCATATAAAAATATATTATAAGTAGATACGACGGGGATAGTCGTTTTCTTTAGGGTAATAATATCCTTCATATATTTCATGACGTAATACCCACAATCAATGTTATTCAATTGTTTAGGACACTACAAAACATAATTAGATTAGTTAATTGTTAAATTGAGTTGAATATAGTTTTTTGACAAAATAATGTAATGTATAAGTTAGAAACTTACAACTATTGGTAACCATTTGACCGTTAATTTATCCACTCCCCAATATGTCCTTAAACCATTGAATATAATGTCATATAACTATATTAATAACAATATATACATATATAAGTAAAAGTAAGAAATGCGAGAATGACACAAAATAAACACACACAGTAAAAAGCTCCACAAACTCCAGGTGGTTTTTGTAATGATTTTGAAGTGAGTCAAGGTAATACACGGTTTTTTTCCTAGGATTAATTGCATACAAAACCCAATGTCTCCTACAAAATAAATTTAGGAATAAGTAATTGACTACTATTAAAAAAATGCATGTTATATAACAATTAATGAGTAAAAATTCTTACCCAAAATTAACCAGGTGCTAGAAGTAAGACATTATCATCACTTCTATTTTGAGCTTCAATGAAGCGGCCATTGACATAAGTTTGAACAAAGACTGGTTTTGTTCCACAAGTGATTCATAATTTGGCGGTGGGAAGAACTTGATGAAAGGTTGTACTTTAGGACACAAGAACAAATATCTATGTGTCCTGCTCTGGAAGGGACCACAATGTCCTCGCACAAGTACCTACATTTAGATATATAAAATATATATATATATATATATATATATATATATATATATAAATTAAATTAACGATATAATAAAATTAATCGACAATGTCAAATAATAAATTACATAGTACGATATATATATTCATAACAATACCGGTTGCCTCATCCGCATCACATACAAAGACGGATATCCTCACGTCCGACTATATGAGGCAAGGCGGCTCCAAAAATTTCTTCATCAAAATTTATGATAAGCATTCTGTCTTTCATCATGTATTTCTCAGACGCTGCGTCGGCCTCACCAATCTTCATATAAGCTTCAATGGAAGAGAAGAAAGGCGGTGAGACACAATTGGAGAAAGGGTGGGATGAGTCACACTTGGCGAGAAGAGGAGGGTTGATCGGTCACTTTTGGAGGAGAGGCGGTGTGAAACTTCTACATAAGGGTGGGTGAGACACTTTTGTAGAAGGGGTGGATCGAGACACTTTCTTGCCAATAGATATTTCCTTGCCAACACTTTTCAAAGGAGACCTTTTCTTGCTTGTAGACACTTTCTTAGATTTTTCATTTTGGCGCATCTATGTTTAAACAAAAATAATTACTTAGTTAGCACAAATTATATGACAAAATCTATAATTAGTTAGTTAAAAATATATTGTCACTTACAACGACAAGAGGCGGATGGCCATGCCACAAAGGTACCAATCTGCTTGTGACACCGTCAAGATATATCATCGCTAATCGGAATGTGCAATGGTGCATCCTCCTAAATGGTACCGCAACTCGACTCTAACATGATTTGGAGGTAGGGTAAATTGTGCATCAAGGACCCAATTCGTTACATGTGTAGCCAATTGCAACCATTTCATGTGGGTTTGAGATATACAATTCACACTCACACTCATTGTTGTCCTAAATCAATTATAAACCACAAAATAATAAAGACATTATTTGATGTTATATATATATATATATATATATATATATATATATATATGTACAATAAATCAATTATAAACCACAAAATAATAAAAACAATTAATACCTTAGTTGACGGCATGGTGCGGCTA
Source organism: Oxytropis ochrocephala (assembly GCA_020916435.1). Lineage (NCBI taxonomy): Eukaryota > Viridiplantae > Streptophyta > Magnoliopsida > Fabales > Fabaceae > Oxytropis > Oxytropis ochrocephala. The sequence continues at coordinate 99,689,812 of CM037089.1, forward strand.
TCTCGCAATCGCTATGTGTAGTGAGGGTTGGTCTTTGAGTGGCATAACATGGCCATAAAGTGATCGCATATCATTAAGTTGAGCTTGCAAACTTTCATACAATGCCATCATCTTTCTCGATGGTGGTGGGCGATCATGATTCTCATCATAGACTTTCTGTTTTGGTCCAAAGTACTCGGTTGGTGCTACTCCAAATCCAAAGCACCCTCATGCGACCGAGTATTCTTCTTTACCTAAGGCACGTGTAAGGATTTCTTTTTCAGAGCAATCGGTGAGCTCTCCCGTGACACATGATCGTGATATGGCTTCCGATTCACAAAACAAAAGTATAATACATTATAAAAATCATAAAAGTTACAATTAAAATCGGTGAGCTTGAATTTAGGAAATACTTACAATTCTTTCCGACACCTCCTTAGTTTTAGGATCAACAATCTCCTTTTCTTTGTTTAGTCGAGCCTCTACCCACAAAACATGTCGCTCAACACCTTCTTTAGTAGGATCTTTCCCACTCTCCACCAACTATATTTAAATTTACCAAATATTAAGAAACTATTTATAAAAAGTTTCATGAAACTAAAAATCAAGCTTATTGTGCCTTACCAATCTCTCTTCAATATGTTGATATGGAGTAGCACCGCTCTATAAGGATACTCACACACCTTAAGCACACTTTCGATTCTGTTCACTTGCTTTCTATTAAGAGAGATAAGTATACATTAATGTATAATAGATAATTGTCAAATATATTTTATGTTATAACTTAATAGATAGTAGCACTAACCAAGAATTTTGGATCTTCAGTGCGTCTCCTAACAAATGTGTGCCAATCCTCCTCTGAAATAAACCCACTATATATTGGTGGAGGATTCCAATTGATGTTTCCATTATCATCTTTCAGCCAAGTTTTTGTTAATGTCGTTCTGAAATTTTTATGTAACTTTCCGGCTTCCTTCATTATCCAGTCCTTTTTAGAATCATCCACATCAAAATATTGCTGCTTATGCACATTAAATGAAAATCATATAAATAAATTTATATATATATATATATATATATATATATATATATATATATATATATGGGACTACAAAATTACTAAATAAGATAACCGAAAAGATCTAAAATTATATACCTGTATTGTTACCCACAACTCATGTTTTTGTTTCTCCAAAACAAGATTTTTGTGTGAACCCAAGTAGTGATTGTTATTGGTATCATTTGTTTTACCTTACTACCAAGGAAAGTAATCAAATGAGTGCTGTTTTCTCCAATTGGCAGACCCTTAACATTCCATTGGACCTGCATTATGTAAATAGTAAATTAGATCACAAACAATTAAAACGTAGTATTGAATGAAGTTAATTAGCAATTAATTAGTATCTTACACTTAATTTTTCTTTTCCTTTACTTAACCGGTTGATGATATCCTTTTTTACTGTTATTCCACGAGGAGCACGCTTCCTGATATAGTTTGTAACATCATGATCATCGCCCCTCACGGTGTCATGCCCACTATCACTATGATCCGCCATCTTACCGCAATAAAACATAATCATTGTTTGTTATATTTATCCATTTAAAAAAACATCCAACAAAAAAATAAATAATCAGTCAAAGAAGATGAAAATAAGATCCATGAAGTATGACATATTCGCGTATACGGGATTTCTGTCTTTGGCACTTGATGTATGCATAGCTTGAGCAACAAGAGTCACCCCACTATTTTGCATTTTACTCTGATCATCATGGGTTTTTGTATAGAACGTAACAGATTAATTAGATAGCTGGTGTAAGAGAAAACATGCATATTTGGACCTTTTGCTAACCATCTCAATCTTTTTGAAATCGAAGTAGGATTCATAACAAACTCGAAATCAATGTGGTCTTTTAACCACACTATGAAACTCCGATTGTGTTCCTTTGTTAACCAAACTTCACTCTTATATGGGTAATCACTCTTAAGTATGTCCATGTGCTTGGCAACATATGAATCAACCTCACTATCATTGTGCAAAACATATAAGTGTGCTTGATGTAGTTCTTCCCTTGACACCATAACTATTTTATATCCTGACATCCCTTTAGTAATGCTTCCTAAGTGACGAGACCTTGGAAGTCCATGAGAATATTCAAGACTAGATAGATAGGCGGTGCGAACTCAACAACTTCTTCAACTATGTAGCGCTCAACAATACAACCCTCGGTCGTGATCGGTTTTTCACATATCCTTTTAATATCTTCATGTAACGCTCAAACGGATACATCCATCTCATGTAACATGGGCCACACAATTGTGTCTCTCTAATCAAATGAACTATTAGATGAATCATTATGTCAAAAATGAAGGTGGGAAATACATCTCAAGCTCACACAAAGTGTGCAGTAATTTCTCTTTGCAATGATGGCAACTTTCTAGGGTCAATCACTCTACTACAAATCGCCTTAAAGAAGTAACAAAGTTTGGTTAGCGTCGCGCACTTTCTTAGGCAAAATGGATCGTATACCAATTGGGAGCAAATTCTCCATTAGAACATGACAATCATGGGACTTTAAAGACTTTAACTTAAGGTCTTTCATGGATACAAGGTTTGTAACATTTGAAGAATACCCTCTGGAACTTTTACTCCATGAAGAAACTTACAAAACACGGTCTTCTCCTTTTTAGATAGAGTATGAGTGCTGGGAGGTAGATATGTACGTGTACCCTTCTTTATCGGACCCCATTCTGGTCTCAACCCCATACTAAGCAAGTCCAACCTCGAGTTGATGGTATCTTTAGTCTTTCCGGCATATTGAGTAAGGTACCAATGACACTTTCAAAGACATTTTTTCAACATGCATCACATCAATGAAGTGTCTTACATATATAATGACTTCAAGATGGCAAGTCAAAGAAAATCGACTTTTTCTTCCACCCCGTTTGGCAACCTCTCCCGCAAATGGCTTCCCAAATTTAATGTTCAAATCTTTCACTTTTTCAAGCAGTTGTTCACCCGTCAAAGCCGTGGGAGCTTTACGGGTTTCTGTGTATTCCCATTGAATGCTTTTTTCAACGATCGATCTTGATGAGTAGATGGCAAAAATCTACGATGACCGTGGTAGATATTCTTCCTACCATGTTCCAACCACATCCAATCGGTGTTATCTTCACATATAGGGCATGCACATCGACCTTCGTGATCGCATCCGGATAGATTGCCGTATCTTTGGAAAGTCATTAATTGTGCCAAAAATCATAGCCCTCAAGTTGAAACTTTCTTCTCTGAACCCATCATACACCTCTACTCCATTCTCCCACATTAGCTTCAAGTCTTCAATTAAAGGAGCCAAGTATACATCAATATCATTTCCGGTTGCTTGGGCCCTAAATTAACAAAGACAACATCATATATTTGCGTTTCATGCAAAGCCATGGAGGTAAGTTATAAATCGCCAATATCACGGGCCATGTCTTTGTGGGAGCTACTCGAATACCGTATGGTTAAAACCATCTGCAGACAATGCAAGTCGTAGGTTTCTTGGATCCAACCCAAATCGGGATAATCAATATCAAATTTTTTCCATTGCAGAGAATCTGCCGTGTCGTAACATGCCATCTTTAATCCTTTCATCCTCATGCCATGTCAAGTGTTTTGCATCTTACGAACTACGGTACATACGCCTAAATCGAGGAATTATGGGAAAATACCACAACACCTTTTCTCGGAGCAGAATCTTTCTTTTTATACCGCGATGCATTACATTTAGGACACGACTTTAAAATGCATGTTCATTCCGAAATAGAATGCAATCATTGGGACAAGCGTGTATCTTCTCATAGTTCAAGCCAATGGACCCTAACATTTGTTTTGCATCATACGTCCGAGAAGGGAGCACATTATCCTTCGCAACATTTCTTTCAATAGTGTGAGTAATTCAAGAAAGCTCTTATCAGTCCATCCGTGACAAGTTTTCAAGTTATACAACTTTATCACATGACCAATAATTTTGTGAATTCAAGATAACCTCATACAACGGCGTCTCTGCATCCGTTATCAACTTCTCAAACATTTGAGGACGGTCATTAAGATCGTCTTCAAAAGCCTTTGCCATCTCTTCAAATTCATCCCCAACAAACGTAGGTATTTCGGTGTCAACCGGTGCACATCTCTCAGTACTATTACCCATATTCGAAGATTCAACTCTTTCCTCACCATGCATTGTCCAACAAGTGTAAGTTTGATCAATTCCATTACCCTTTAAATGTCCCCAACTCGTCTCGCATTAATCGATTTTACATAGCAACAACGTAAGCAGGACATATCATATTACTAGATCTCCTAAACGTTGAACAACACAGTTCACAAAATAATCCACTCCATCTCTATATTCCTTGGACAGACGATTGGCAGACATCCACTTTCTATCCATAATGTCCCAATATCTATAATAAATTCGGATAAGAGAATTTACAATTTTATTGAAGCTAAGACATTCAATCAACTAGCTAGTAGTTTCAACTAAACAAATCAAAGACTTTGATGTCTTCTATATAGTCATTAATTCTTCATATAAAATAAACAAAAGAACAAAAAAAGTACCTGAACAAGTGGAAGCAACACTGAAAAATATCCAACCAGCTGTGAACTCGAACTAGAACGAACTCTCGAACCAAGACAAACTCGAACAACGATCGCGAAGCTCCGACAAAAAAAACTCCCAAAACCTAACAAACAATTCACATATTCGATTTAGGCATATTTGATTTTACACTAATATAGATGACACGCACTTTGCTTAAAAAAATCTATCCTTTGAGAATCAAAATCTCAACAAAACCAAGCAATAAATTAAACACTTCAAATTTTTAGTCAACAACACAACAATCTTTGTTATTTAAAAAAAAAAAAAACAACGAACAATCTTTCATAGCAATTGATAGATATTCATCACATGAATAAGTACTCCTATTCAAAGCAATTCAATTTAAATTGTATACACATTCAACTAATTATATATATATCAAACACATACAACTACATTCAACATATTCCTCTCCTATCAAATATATTTTTTTCACACATTCAACATATTCCAATCAAACTACATTCATCTCCAACCTAACAAAAAACCTAAAAAACAAAAAACAAAAAACAAAATAGAGAAATAACCTTTGAGAGAAGATGAGGACAACCAATGACGACTATGGGTGCTGGAGAGGATTGACACAAGCAATGTGGGTTTGGGGGTTATTGTGGGTTTGTGGGTTTGGGGGTTATTGTGGGTTTGGGGGTTTGTGGGTTTGGGGTTTGTGGGTTTGGGGTGGTGCTAGAGAGAACGAGAGTGAGGGACAGCTGAGAGAGGAAGAGCTAATGAGAGTGAGGGAGAGAGGGAGAGAACCAGAGAGAGAGACGTGAGCGAGAGAGAGACGTAGGGTGAGAACGTATCTTTGCAGATTTTCTTTTGCCGAGAGTGAGAGTGAGCGAGCGAGGAAGAGAGAACCGAGAGTGAGAGGAGGGTTTAATTTGGTACAGTTAGGTGGTAGAAATATTTAAGCCAATGGGTAGCGTTTACAAAAACGCTGAATATGCTGAGAACGCATTGCGTGATACGCAGCGTTTTTAAATAAACGCTGAATATGCTGAGAACGAATGGGCGTGATGCGCAGCGTTTCTAAATAAACGCTGGATATGCTGAGAACGAATGGGCGTGATGCGCAGCGTTTTTAAATAAACGCTGGATATGCTGAGAACGCATTGCGTTATGCGCAGCGTTTCTAAATAAACGCTGGATATGCTGAGAACGAATGGGCGTGATGCGTAGCGTTTTTAAATAAACGCTGGATATGCTGAGAACGAATGGGCGTTATGCGTAGCATTTTTAAATAAACGCTATTTATTAGCTAGCGTGTTTTTGTGATAAGCAGCGTTCTTTGAGGAAACGCTGCTCATGGTGGCGCTCATTTTAAGCCAATCTGGCGTAGTGGCGGCCCAACAAGTGGCTTTTTGCACAAGAAGCGCGTGTCTCCAACGACCAGAGCGCCTAACACAACTTATATAAATAGGGTCCAGAGCCCAAGAAAAACGTACACTATTCATACCCATTGTACTCCTGCTTGATTGTACTACTCTGACTTGGGCGTCAGAGTGTCTTTGTAGGTACCACCCGCGCGTGTTAAACACCTAGGTCCATTCAACCAATTCACTGACCGGGCCAAACCTCTTATTGATAAGGTACAACCAATTGGCGACCACAGCGGAGTGGGAGGTGTAACACCCCAAATCTACCCGTTCGTTTTTTTAAAATCAGAGTGCGGATATTTAAAAACTAAGCATGCAATGGAGTGTCACGTTCGACATTTAAAATCCAAACAACGTGAAATCAGATAAAACGTGGAATCACTTCGATTGAGTCTACACCACCAAAAATTACCGACGTTTCAAATCCACAACTTCAGGTTCAAATCAAACAATGCAATAAAACAACTAAATAAAATAGTGTTCATCCCCTCCTTGAGTGTTACGTATCAGAGACGACACCGACTCAGCTGGCGAAGGTAGACAAGCCTTCACTCATTATCACCTGCACGTTACCAACATAGGGGTAACATTCAAATAGAAGGGGTGAGATATCAATCAATATAATAGCATGTATGATAAGCAATATGCTAGAGTTACAGCACTACATCTACCATTTAGCAACAACAACAGCACACAACACCCAGGACACACCAACATACAACTACCAAGAGAGATGTCACCCATGATATGTGTAAATGAATGAAATGCAACCCACACCAACGGGCATATACATGTGGTACCGTTCATCACCAAGTTTTATTGAGCAACATCATCACTACGCTCTAGGCCGAAGCCTACATCATCACTAATTTTATTGAGCAACATCATCACTACGCTCTAGGCCAAAGCCTACATCATCACTTAAATATGCACATGGTATGTATGTGACACCATGGACAATGCACCAAACACCAATCCACACACCGACAACAACATCAACAATCGACACAACAACACCAACATCAACATCAACAATTGGTCATAGACCCATCGCCTTAATTAACAATTAGTCATATCATCACTACGACATTTCCACCAACACCACAATAACACCAAAACACACCCAAAGCATCCAACACACCAGCATCTATAGATTAGTCTATCACTTGACGGTACTTCAACCACTACCGACACCTAAGACACCCCACACCGATGGGACAACACCAACACATGCAGACGCACGAAAAAAGGCAACACTGGGCGCAACACAGTATAGGAATCGGCGCCCAGCAGCAACACCGCACCACCACACAGCACACAAAACACAGAAAGTGGTGCCTAGTGGCAACACAGCCACACAGGGCGCATAAAACACAGTGGTGCCTATTAAAGTATGCTAATGAACAGAACTACTAATAAATCTACATATATACACACACATATTAACAAGAAAATCGGGGTGTTACATTCATTTGTATTGTACATTGATCTCAATTTGAGATATGCCTTTTTAATTTTTGAAGTCAACAACTCTGTTATTCATGGCTGTAAATAACCCCAAAATTTCCAAATTCAATCTGTTATATAACCAAGAGTATTAATTATATACATTGTAAAGACTATGATGCTCATATCTACTACTTTTTCTATGATCCTAATTGACTATATTCTTCTCCCTTATCAATTGAGTTGACTGCTTTCTTATATGTTCTTAAGTTTTTTTCAACCTTCTAATATTCCTCCTCTTTTGACTTTTCTATGAAATTATCCTAACTTTTTGAATTACTATGCTAGCTTTGTTACAATGTCTTCTTCCAACAAAGAGAGACAAATCATATCTAGAAAGCCACTGGTCATTAAAACTGCAAGAGAACTGGTTCTATCAGATGAGCAGAGGACTGCATTCCTCAAAAAACGAAAGTATTTATCTTCTCCCTCATTCTTAATTCATGGGAATCAAATATTTTTCTTCCTTACCTTCATGTATCTTCAATGTCATTTTGGAATTCTTATTTTAGAGCTTTGGGACCCTTTTGCACTACTGGTACCTATGTTCTTGATGAGGACTCCTCCTCTTCCTCATCATCTAGCTCTGATGAGTCGACTTTTGTTGAGTCGAAAGGGCGACAAATCATATCTAGGAGGCCATTTATTATCAAAACTGCAAGGGAACCAGTTCTTTCAAAAGAGAAGAGAGCTGCATTCCTCAAAAAACTCCTCAAAAACGGAGGTATTTATCCTTTCGCACCTTCTTAATTCATATCACTCCAATTTTTTCCTTCCCGAGTTTCAAGAATTTGTGTTGTATATTATGTGCTATTCATTATTTTTCTTATTGATTGTCTCAAAATTGTGTTTAGCTCCATTCATTTTTGCTTATCTATTTTTAAACAGACTTCAACGATTCCTCATCCAAATGAGAATGTCCGCCAATTCTGAGTCTAACGGTCCTCACTCTCCCCCAACAACTGTTGTGTTGCCAAACATTGCCCCTTTAAAGTGGGAGCGAACAGTTTCCAACTATATCTGCAACAATTCTAGTGTGATGGTGAGTTTTTTATTTGTCTCTTTTTGTTTACATCCACACATTTATTATGTAACTCACTTTAGGTTGCTTTTTAAATGATCTCAAACCAGCACTTCCCTATAAACATTGGGAAGCATATACCTGATTCAGTGGAATGCATCACTCTCCATCAAGATGAAACTGCAAAGACTTATGGATGCTCTATTCAGACTGCCAAGCAACTAAACTAGCACTTCCCTATAAACATTGGGAAGCATATACCCCAATTTTGTCCGTTCTCTTTTTTCTCGCTTTAGTAGTTTAATTCGCGTTCCGAGGTCACGAGATTACGAGATTTTTTAGAATAACGTCTCATTCTTCTAATTTGAGCCAATTTCAATTATCCCGTCAACTAAACCGAAATATCGTTGTTTAAACTCGGCATGCGCGCGAATGATCGATCTTTTCGCGCATTCTTCAGTTTGAACTCAGTATTTGGGCCTAGTTGAATCTAATTGGGCTTACATGAGTCGTTTTTCTCGTAATTTGGCATATCATTATGGTTTGGGCCTACGAACGTGATTCCAATTTGATTTTTAGTATCTATTGCCTAACGGACCTATTTCTTCCATTTGGGCCTCGTTCTAGCGCATTTGTTTAGTCGGGCCCGATTTCGCTTTGGTATTTGGCCCAACATCTTTTTTTATTAATTTGTTTATTTAATTTATTTAGACAATATTTAGTCCAAAAATGTGAAAAAATGTAATTTAGTTTTATTATAATGTATAAGTGTCTAAAAGTCCAAAAAAGGGTCCGAAATACAAAAAAATAGTAATACAAAATATACAAAAAAATGGAATCCGAAAATAAATAAAAAAATACAAAAAAGAGCTTTTGTCCAGTTAACAGTTGGGCTTGGATCTTCATGCTCTCCCAAACCCTAGTCTTGGTCCCCAAGACTCAAATCCAGATCTGAAAATAAAACCAAATCAGGGCAAATCAAGAATTAATTACTAAACCTAATCTTCTAATATAAATAAGCAGTCTACCACAATCACAGGGGATGAGAAACAACAATGCAAAAATCACCTAAAAAGGATTAAGATTTAAAATCAGAATCCTAATCCATTGAAACATAGTTTCAAAGTTGCTGAGTAAAGAGGAAGATCAAAAACCAGATGAAAAGCAACGCAGCCAAAATCATCAACTCGTGACACCTTCATCACTATATCACCGCCTCAGATTTCCTGCATCTTTGACGCTGCATGGTTAGGATGTTTCAACCCTATTTTCCTTTCATGTGATTTCTTTATTTATCTTACATTATTTAAAAGTCTTGCAATTAGATCTACGTCAATTCATGATCTAATTTAACTTGAAGCCTATTCCATAAACTAATTTAATATTGTAACTAATCGTTCAACTATTCCCTTAGTGTAAATAAATACTTTTGTAAACATGATCTAAATAGCAATCCTTTGTGTAAATAAATTATTAGATCTGTAACTGCACACCCTTTTATTCTATAATACAACACCTCTTTTATGCTAACTGCGCCCCCTTGATTTACAAACCACTATGTTATAATTATTTTCCTCATTTATTTTTATTACTCCTCAAAACCATTTTTTCTCATAAATAAAAAACACCCAACACACAAATATTTTATATCAAGAACTACATGTGATTTGATCCCCCACCAATGGGTATGTAGGAGCAGAGGGCGGCCGACCTCTGTCAATTGCGCTAATAAAACCTTTTTTTTTAGTTTCTTTAATTATTTCTTTCTTATTCTTCTCAAAAAATAGAACAAAAACAACTAACTATTTATCATACCATTTATTCAATTTTAATTTTCAAAAGGGTAAAACTCGATTTATTTTAAATTAACATTCTTACACAACTAATTAATAGGTAGCCTTCTTTGAAGGATGTTGCGGGGTGCTAATACCTTCCCCGCACATAAACGACTCCCGAACCTAAACCTAGCCTTTATCCGAACCCAAAGGGATTTTCCAAATTTGCCCTTAAACTAAAATTTGGTGGCGGCTTCATTTTTGAACTTTGAAGAATCCTAACCCGGATTTTTCGGTCGCTACAGCTGGCGACTCCACTGGGGACTTTTTTTAAGCGAGTCAAACCTAAATTAATATTTAGTTTTTACCCTTATATTCGTTTTATTTACTTAATTTAATTTGTTTAGTTATTTATTTGTAAATATTCCTCTATTGAACCTTAGGGTAGATGACTTTATTTTATTGTTATCTTCTTTGCAGTTTGGGTAGTATAGATATTTTGCCCAAATCACACACGTCACATTACATTATTGCTCACACTTCTGAGTGAGGCCCTATACCCGGGTCTGTGTGAACTTAGGACGAGTGGAGACTGTTCCTGGGTGTATTAGCAATTATGAGGACTGCCAACAGCAATTGGACCTGCGGCCCAGCCCATCACGATCGGCCCAACACGCTGCTTGGAGCGCAATTCTCGCCGGCCGAAATTCTCGCATAACGGTCGGACATCACTGTATATATACGCCATTCGCACATGGCATCAGTGCACGTTCTCTAACCTTGTGCTATCTCTGCGGCGACCTCTCACTAGGACCGTCGAGAGTGTCTTTGCAGTACCACCCGAGGTGCTCAACGCGTGAAGAAGCAGGACCTGGTCCTTTCACTCATTCAACGCACCGCCCATAGACGAATCAACCAACACTTCAACACTTCATTGGTCAAGGCACGATCAATTGGCGACCACAGTGGGAGGCCCATGCGCTATCCTACCACATTCATGGCTCCACGCGACCGGCCCCGCACGCGGGCCACCTCTCGACTCAATCCTCGGCAGAAATCGGCAGGCCCCGGGAGGGCGTGTAAATCACGATCCACGAATCTCAAGGACTTCCACGACAAGAACCCGGTGCACAGCGGCCGTGGACCGGTCCTCCAGCCAGATCCATCCGCCGTTCTCGAGATTTGCCGCGAAGCCTGGTTGAAGCGGGCATTCGAGAACCTCTGCCAGGACCATGTTACTCAAGCCGTTTTGCGAGATCTTGCAAAACAAGAATCAGTGATCATGAGGCATCGAGATGCACTCATCTCCCGGTATGAAAGAGGTTCGATTCGGCGCGCGCGGCGGAAGACGGAGAACCTTCGGCTCGCCCGCCGGCCGGCGCGAAGACACCGCCCCTCCTCGAAGGAGCATTTCACGCCGAGAGAGCACTACTCATCATTCTCCGGCGAGAAGAAGCGAGGCACGCACGAGTCGCTTCGAGCAGAAGCGCGCCAGACGCCGTTCGATGTCCGATGACTATGAAGATTCTAGCTACCGCCCCGACACGGCGGTCGCGCCACCGATACTCCTCTAATGAGTCGTCCGGTCACGCGTCGGTCGAGAAGCGAGATCTTGGGATTCTCGGGAAGAGTGGAAGATTACGAAATGGGAGAATTAGGGACGTTCGCATCGGCCTAGGAGGCTAAAGCGGCGGCCCGGGAGGCCACCTCGGCTTCCACCAATCGCCCATCCGGAGGATTCTATGGAATGCCGGGCAACGAGGCATGCTCGCAATGCAACCCTTTGGGTCGAACGGCATTCGGAGAATGAACACGGCCCGTTCTCCGGGAGATCGGGCGTTATAAGATTCCGAGAGATCTCCGCAAGCCGCCCAATCTCAACAAGTTTGTGGCCGAGGAGAGATCGACAAGCATCTCCGTTACTTCAATAATTACCGCTTTGCTATAGGGAATTGGGACCGACCATGAAATGCGTGCTCTTTCCCAGTCTACGGGCGGCCGAGCATTGGAATGGTGGGAGTCTCTGCGACCCAATTCCATCTCCTCTGGGACGACTGATCGAGAATCTTCTTGTCTCACTACACCGCCACCGGTGCCAATACCGATCGAGGAATACTTGGACTCATGCCGTTCAAAGTGAGAATGAGGCGTTGAGACGATATATCGACCGGTTCAATATCGGCCGAGTCATTTCGTGACTTGTCGAGATAAGGACAAGTTGAAATATCGAAGCGTGGTATTCGGCCAGGACCACCGGTTCGTTGAAGAATTCACCACGAACCATTACCAAGATCTCGGCTACTTCTTGACGCGAGCAAACGTCCATATGGCATATGAAGAGACTTTGGCTGCGAGAAAGGCCGTCGCGCCCGCCCAAAGAGGAAAGCGATGAAAGCGGCTAAAGGGTATGAAAGTCGCCGCGACAATCGGCCTGACTTTCGTGATAAGAAGTTCGATCATCGCACTCGACTCAACACCTCTATTGCGCAGATCTATAGCGAGTGCCAGAACAATGAGTTTGTGGGAGTTAAGCGACCGAACCACTCGTGCTCAAGAAGGGGCACGACCAGACTAAAAGATACCGCCGCTACCATAAGAGTGCGGGCACGACACTAACGATCGTATGGCCCTCAAAGATGACATCGAAGAGCTTATTCAGAAAGGCAAGTTGGGAAAGTATGTGAGGTAGGAGGAAGCGCGACCGACCAAGAGAAGCAGAAAAAGCCGATCCGGATAGAGGAAAGGGCCTCTCGCCATAGAAAGCACCCAAAACAAGGATCGATCGAAGATCGTGACACTCGGCGATCTAAAGGCCGTAATGTTGCGATGGTCATTCATGGTGGAAACCCCCGGATCGCGAGGAATCTAACAAAGCCACCAAGAGAAAGTGGGGACGAGTTGTTAATGGTCGCATCCACTTCAAAGACCACCACCGGTCTCGAGCGGACCCCTATCTCGTTCGGGATGGCGACTATACGACGACGGCAAGCCTAATAGTTATGTTCCATTGGTAATCGAAATTCGTCATGGCAAACACGAGAAGTGCAGAGAATCCTGGTCGATCAAGGTAGCTCGGCCGATATCATGTTTGAAGATTTGATCGACAAGATAAAGGTTGATCGAAGCGAGATAATTCCCCAAGCCGAGCCTACTCCTCTAACAGGTTTCAATGGGGCGACGACCACCCGTTGGGAACGATCGAGTCACCGGGTCACGTTTGGTGACGACACGGAGATAGTACTGCATGCGGGGCCCGGTCGGGACGGCGTTCCTTGTACTCCCCTCAAATCCTCGCTATCAATGTATTATTGGTAGGCCGACTTTGGGTAAGCTAGAGGCCGTTACATCGACGGTGCATCTAAAAATGAAATTCTATAGCAAGGACGACCAAGTGGTTACCTTGGCGGCCGACCTTGAATCAGCAAGAAGAAGCCACGCTCTATACCAAGAAATATGTGACGAGGTAGATCGTGGCCCGAACGCTCGTGAGCACTAGTGAAGGCCATCAAGTCAATGTCGCCGATTTGGACGCTTCGATATGATCCGCACGACCCGTAAGACAATGATGATGATTTGGCTCGAGAAGCGGAAACACAGGTGATAAGACCCGAGCCTCGTGGAGAGTTGGTAGATGTTCAATTGGGTGACGACCCATCCAAAGCGGTAAAGCTCGGTAGCGACCTACCGAGCAAGTGAAGCAAGATCTTATCGATGCTTAGAGACTATCTTGACTGCTCGCATGGCGAGCATCGACATGCCCGGCATCCCCATCGAAGTGGCACGCCATTAACTTTCGATCGATGAAGGGGCTGCTGCCGGTCGCTCGGAGAAGACGTACTCGTAACGAGGAAAATCTCAAGCCATTGCAAAGGCCGTTGAGGACCTCATAAAGGCCAATTTCATAGAAGAGATCAAATACACGACACTGGCTATCCAATGTCGTCTTTGGTTAAGAAGAAGAATGGAAAATGGAGGATGTGTGTGGACTATACCGATCTAAATAAGGCATGCCCGAAGGATGCCTTCCCGCACTCCAACATCGACAAGTTTGGTCGATGGGGCCTCGGGCTACAAACTCTTGTCTTTTACGGATGCTTACTCGGATACAATCGAGATCACGATGTATCCGCCCGATCGGCACAAGCGACCTTCATGACCGATCGGAAATTTTCGATACAAGGTGATGCCCCACAGTGCAAGAACGCTGGAGCGACCTACGGCGGATGATGAACAAGATTTTTAAAAGACGGATCGGTCGCATCTCGGAGGTGTATCCGGACGACATGATCATTAAAAGCGAATCGACCGGATCACGTGAGCGACCTCGGGGAAATATTTGAAGAAGCTAGGAGGAACTCACTTAGACTAAATCACGAAAAGTGTACCTTTGGGGTGAGGTAGCAGATTCTTGGGTTTCCACCGACTGAAAGAGGATGAAGCAAACCACGAAAAGTGTAGAGGCGATCGCCGATATGAGGCCGCCACATCGAAAAAAGAAATACAACGACTAAATGGCATGGTGGCCGCTCTATCGAGTTCATCCCCAAAGCGGCTCGCAAGTCGCTTCCATCATTTAGGCTCATTTGAAGAAAGAGGTGGACTTCGAGTGGGACCGAGCAATGCCCGTGAGCATTGGATGAGTTAAAGCAAGCTTTGGTTAGCCCGCCGATCATGACCAAGCCGTTATCGGGCGAGGCGTTATATCCGTACTTGGCCATAACGAGGAAGAAGTTCTTAGTCTTTGTGCTAGTTAGAGAGAACAATCTAAAAGCAGAATCCGGTCTATTTCATAAGTAAAGTACTCGAGGCCCGAGAAGTGAGATACCGAAGAAGATAGAGAAGTTTGCCCTTGCACTCCTAATAGTTGCTAGAAGGTTGAGACCCTACTTTGTGGCCCACCAGTCGTGGTAAGGACCGACCGACCCTATCGAGCAAGTCCTTCATCGGCGGACTGGCGGGACGAATGATAAAGTGGGCGGTAGAACTCGATGAGTTTGGCATCAAATTTGAATCGGATCGGCCGCAAAAGCGCGGTGTTGGCGACTTTATAGCGAAATGACTCCTACCCGGAAGATCGTGGAACGACCTGGATCTTGCACGTAGATGGGTCGTCTAATAGTAAAGGAAGTGGAGCCGGCCTAATTCTAGAAAATTCTGAAGGCCTGGTTGTGGAGGTGTCTTTGACTTTCGCTTTCCATACGTCGAATAATCGGCCGAATATGAGGCGTGTATAAGCCGACCGCACTCGCGCAGAGACTTCAATGTTGGCCGGGTTGAACTCGGATCGATTCCCTACTCGTAGTCTCACAGATCAAAGAATTATATGATGCCAAAGACGACGTGCTGAAAAGTTATCTAGCAAGGGTGAGAGAACTGCTCAAGCAATTCGACCGAGCAGAAGTGGTACATGTGCCTCGGACCGAAAATGTTCGAGCGGATATATTATCAAAGCTAGCAAGTACCAAAACTCCAGGGAATCATAGAAGTGTGATTCAAGAAACATTAAATCGGCCGAGCGTTTCAACCAAGCCAAGTCAGTCGTTGGCCGTTCTATGTGTCAGCACGGATTCAGATTGGATCGCCCCCATCCTAAGGTACATTGTTGAAGGGGAGGAGCCGAACGATCCAAAGCAAGCGAAGTTGGTCAGACTCAGAGCGACCAAGTACTCGGTGATAGAAGGAAAGTTGTACAGAAGAGGATTCTCCTCTCCATTGTTAAGGTGTCTTACGTCGGTCGAAGCCGACCATGTGCTGAGGGACATTCATGAAGGTGTTTGTGGGAGTCACCAGGGCGCCCGTTCCATAGCTAAGAAGGCTCTCAGGGCCGGCTACTATTGGCCGACCATGGACGAGGATGCCAAGAAACTCGTTCAGAAGTGTAAGAAATGCCAAGTACATGCCGATGTCCACATTGCACCTTCCTCAGAATTACAAAGTCTTGCCTCACCTTGGCCGTTCGCCTGGTGGGGCATGGATCTTCTAGGCCCGTTTCCACCCGCTCCAGGCCAGTTCAAGTTCTTGATCGTGGCAGTAGATTACTTTACTAAGTGGATCGAGGCCGAGCCGCTTGCAACAATCACATCGGCCAAAGTCAGCAAGTTCTTCGGACGGTGTGTGCTAGCCCGTTTTGGGATCCCCCAAAGAATTGATAACGCATAACCGCGGCACCCGGTTCACGAGACAAGAGATTGAGAGAAATGTTGATCGACTTAGGGGGTCGCAAGCGTTTCACCTCGGTCGAGCATCCTCGCACTAACGCCAAGTCAGGCGGCCAACGAGTTATCTTACGTGGTTTAAAGCGTAAGACCGGATGAAGCGAAAAAGGAATCGGGTCGAAGAGTCGCGATCCGCTTCGTGGCCTACAGGGCGACCCCTCATTCATCGGCCGGGAGTCGCCGCTTCGGGATTGGTGTACGGAATCGATCTTTGTGATACCCATAGAAATGGGCGAGGTGAATTGGAGGACTTCAAACCCCCCTGCAGTGGTTGAAAACGACCGAGCTATCCGAGAAGAATTGGAGCTAATTGAAGAACTGCGCACACAAGCTTCACTAAGAGAGCAATTGATCAAACAGAAGGTCGCAGCCAGGTACAATGCTCGAGTTCAAAGAGAGAATTCTCGGCCGCCACTTCGTTCTAAGGCGGGCGGCGTGGGAAATAAGAATGCACGCCAAGGAAAGCTCGCACCAAATTGGGAAGGTCCATACAGGGTCATCAACAAGACTGGAAAATGGGCTTACGAGCTAGAGACCATGGATGGAGCGACTATCCCCAGAACGTGGAATGCAGAAAAACTTAGGAAATATTACGTTTGAATGTAACAAATGATTTAAATGTAATGACGACCGACCTATGAATGAAAAGCAGGCAGGCGCTCTTTTTCCCACTGGGTTTTTTACAGAGGCCTGACCTTTAAAAAGATGGTGTTCTTTACTTTCTCGCAAGAATGTATGACCGGTCGCTCAAGATTGCCCGTGGCAAAGGAGCGATCGAAGATTATCAACTTGATCAAACGTAAACGGATCGTCGAAACGATCTAAACCGAGCGACCATCGAAATGGTCCTAACCGAGCGCCATCGAAAATGGCCCAAGGGTTAAGTGATAACCCAACAAAACAGGTCGTCGAAACGATCTAAATCGAGCGACCATCGAAATGGTCCCAATCGAGTGCCATCGAAATGGCCCAAGGGTTAAAACCCGCAAACCTTAGATCGTCGAAACGATTTGAATCGAGCGACCGTCGAAACGGTCCCAACCGAGCGCCATCGAAAATGGCCCAACAACGCTAGGTCGTCGAAACGATCTACATCGAGTGCCATCGAAAATGGCCCAAAGGTTAAGTAATAACCCATCGCGGTAGGCCGTCGAAACGATCTACCTTAAATGCCATCGAAAGGGCCTGATTGAAGGTCGCCGAGCGATCCAAGGCCCCGTTGGGATATTAACTTATCAAAAATGGATGCTTTCGAAATAAGCGCGAATGACGACCGAACGGTCTTAAAGCTCAAAGACTTAGAGAAAAATAAACATACAAGGCGCGCAAAGAAAAGCGACCGAAAACGAGCGCTATCGAAGTAGCACGAAACGGCCGCCGAGCGGCCCACAAGTTCAAAATGAATAAGGCGAATAAATGCAAGAAGTACGCAGACATAGCGATATAAATTTGAACGGGCGTAGTTGAAAGCAAGTAAAGATTGTCATTACAAATATGGGACGCCCGGCCGAAGCCGAGCGCCCACGAATTAAAGAACTGCACGAAGGCAGAAAAATTGTCGGGCCCGAAGGCAAGTTAAAGTTACAAAATTACACCGCTCGCAGGCGGGCTTCAAAAGAGAACGGTGGCCGGGCGAATGACGTTGCCTTGCTCGTCATATTCTGCAGGCAACATGATCTTATTGTTGTCGACGTAGTGCGTGGGCTTGATCATCTTGTCATCAAAGTTGATCTGCGCAGACGGTATTCAATACCCGCTACCGCCAAGAGCGTTGTAAAATTGCTCGATTGCGGCCTCCTGACCGGCCTGGGCCACCTTTCGGATCGTCTCCTCCAACTCGGCCTTCTCCGCCGCCCAGGCAGCCTCTCTCGCAGCCTCTTTCTTGCTCGTAGCATCAAGATCGCCTTCAAAGTAGCGACACGAGCAAAGAAGCTCCTTGTTCCTCTTTGCAAGCTTTGGCCCGGCCTTCCTCCCCGTTTAAGGGCCTCCTTCTTCGATGGAGGAGCTTGTCATATTTTAGCCGCGCCTCGCTTAAAGCTTTGCCCTTTCTCGCAAAATTCAGCCGAAGGGTTGTTAGTCGGTCGATCAAAGGTAAGATGAAGAGTACAAGACTAAGAAAATAAAATTACCATCGATTCGCCACCATTTCGGCCATGACTTTTCGACCCCATACAGAGAGAAGCGCAGAGCGCCATGGGTTTCTTCAGATCGCTTGCTCGGATCGCCGCACCCAAGCTTTCGAGTGAATGACGGAATCTCCTCCGTGGCGGGGGCCGGACCGACAATCACGCTTGGCCCGCTTGGGTGAGCGATCGGAATCGGGAGGAGGCGATCGGGGGCTCGCCGACCGCTTCTTCCTTGGCTCTTGGGAGTGCGGGGCACTTTGGAGGAAGATTCGTGGTTATCCCCACGAGAAACGCCAATTCTTTTAGCCCTCCTTCAAAGCCTTGACTAAGAGCGGCGAGTCCCGATTTTTTACGCCATTCTTTCTGCGAAATAACGAGCCGTGAGTTAGAATAAAAGATTGACAAGATCGACAAACAAAAATATGAAGACAGGGTTTAAAGGCAAACCAATCTCGGCCTCAGCTTCTTGGCTCAGACAAGACAAAGGGCCTGGCAAGGTATGTCGCCCTTAGGATCTGGGACGCATCATGCCCGCCGACTTTATCATCTCCAAAGTCTCCGTGTCGGCCTCACCCAAGTCTTTCACTGTGTAGATGTAATCCCGTGCCGCTGCGCAGAAATGAGCCTCGCTCCACATGATTGGGAAATAAGGGGGACCTAGCATCCCGTCCGGTTGAACCTCACAAACGGTCTTCCCGGCCTCCTCGGTGGGAACGATCCAAAAATATTGACTTTTCCAGGCCACTCCCAACGACTCCTGGAACGCTTTGAAAAACCGGTGGTGAGTCTTCTGCATCTTGAAGGAGACTTGCTCCTCTTCTCCTTGTTGGCCTTCTCTGCGAGCCACCACTCGAAGATAGCAAAGAAAAGCATCATCGACACCGCCGACCAGCATTGGTCAACAAAGACTCAAAAGTCTTTAAGAACGCCCATGCGTTTGGATGAAGCTCGTGAAGGGCGATTCCCAATATGGCGCAAGACGCCGCTACTGGAATTCGGTGAAAGGAGGGTAATCTTCATCTTCTCGAACACGAGCCGATACATCGTGAACTTGAAGTTGGAAGAATAAGTCGCGATATCTTCGCCCTCCTTCATGCCTCTTATCCTCCAGCCCGGTGAATCTTCAAGGAGGCTCCGTAGATCGGGTAGAGCATCGTGGCCGACCGTGATAATACTCCTGTTGGAGCGAAGAGTCTCCGACACCCAAGACATGTCAGACACATCTCGAGCTACATCAGCTTGGACTTCGGCCGACCCTTCGTTCGACACTCCAACGTTGGCATTCGCACGTAAATATTGACCTCGGGCTGAATCACCTCTTCTCCTTGGACTTCTTCTGGACGGCCGCTTTCGACCTCCACCATCTCCTCGTCCACGATTGGGACGGCACTCTGCGCCTCGTCATCATCAATGATAATCACGTCGACGTCTTCTTCTTCTCCCTCCACTCGGGATACAACGTCCTCGGGCGGTGAAGAGTTGCTTGGCCGCTCGGAAGAATGGACGGACCTGGAACCAGCACTCTTAGAGCTGGCCGATCCCCGACCGGAAGAACGAGAACTCGAGCCCGTGCTGCTCGAGGAACTGCTGGAAGAGCTAGAACTTTTGTCGCCCGAAGACGACTTGGGCTCGCCCGGCCTCGACATGTATGTGGCGAAAGATCTGGGCGGTTTTTCCGAATCTGAGGCGATTAACTTTGTCCGTGGCATACACAAACACCTGTGATAAAGGGATCGAGTCAGGTCGATCGAGCAAAGCACTCATGAGAGGGGGCGAGCTGGCCATCCCTCGACCTGACACCCCCTATCACGAGGCGTGGAAAAGCGTAGTACTTTAAAGAAAAAACTCAAGTTTAAAAGAGTGAAGGGAGCGGTCGATTCATACCTTAAGCGGGTGTTGAAGATCGGTCGCAAATAGACAGAAACAGCTTCGAATGTAAGTCGGCGGCAGACGAGTCGGTCGTTGGCAGAGCAAATCTTGAAAGTGTAAGAAATGAACTCAGCAGAAGGGCTATTTATAGCGCAGATCTCTGGCGCGAAGGGGACCGGGATACGAAGAGTCACAACGCTTCGTCTTCTCACCAATGGTTGTCTCCGCATACCTCGAAACACCAAACGTCACGTCTTAAATGTCAGGAAAGGCCAACCGTCGCGACGGCCGGCCGATGGTTGACGAGCGGTCGACACCGCCCCGTAGAAAAAGCAAACGGCCGCGTCCGTTTCATCAAAGTAACTTCACTCCTGGGGGCATCGATTCAAGCCTCAGCCCGCTCTTAAGCGACCTAGGCTTGGGGGGCAACTGTTCTGGGTGTATTAGCAATTATGAGGATCGCCAGCAAAGAATTGGACTCGCGCCCGACCCATCACGATCGCCCAACACGCGGCGCTTGGAGCGCATTCTCGCCGCCGAAATTCTTCTCGCATAACGGATTCGGACATCATCAGATATATACGCCATTCGCACATGGCATCGCACGTTCTCTAACCTTGTGCTATCTCGCCCGAGCGACCTCTCACTAGACCGCTTGAGTGTCTTTGCAGTACCACCCGAGGTGCTCAACGCGTGAAGCCGGGACCGGTCCTTTCACTCATTCAACGACCGCCCATAGGCGAATCAACCAACACTTCAACACTTCATTGGTCAAGGCACGATCAGAGACAATTAGTGACAGTCATTCTGGATTTATCTGTCTGACTCTCATGAAAGTCTCAGCCAGAGTGCGCCTTTTTATAATATCCCACACCTGGTAGATATCTATCGTTGTGGACAGTATTGTAAAGGGGACTTTAGCTTTGGAGACCTTTGTGAGGAACTGAATAGAGCCACCTGAAAGAATGATCACTTGAGTAGCCCTAGACCATGACATACATAAGATACAAACCTTCATAGGACACAAGGGCATTTCACCTACTTGCTGCATCGATACGATTAACTTTTTTTAGTCTCATTTTCTTTCAAAAAATATTAAACCATCAAAATAATTTTTCTCTCTTTCCTTCCTACATAAGCATGTATATGAGGTGACGCATAGTTAATGCTTTCTCAAAGTTGAATCACCAAAAACCTCTTTTTACTTTTTTTCCACACATTTATGTGAAGTGACATCTTTCCTTTCATTCATCATAAAAAAAAACCATCATGCACTCATAAAATAAAATAAATTAATTTTTCATTTGCATCACATTTTTATTGCACTACCATGCATCTCATCATCTAGAAAAAAAATATCATATATTTATTTGTCCAAAAATTGCATCATCTTGCATATCTATACACAAAAAATCAGAAAATAATATCACCTTGATATTATAAAAAATATTATATTCATTCATTATTTCATTTGAATGCATTACTCTTCTCTTCATGCATCACAAAGAACAAAAGCAAAAGTCATAACATCTCAAATGCATTAGTCCTCGATCCCACATTACCAAAATCTCATTTTCTTCCATGCTTGCATCATCCATCATTCGATAATTTTCTTTTTTGTCTCAGCGTCATATCAAGGTATCATTCCATCACATTCAAGCAATTATTAGGTATTTCATTCATCCGCTTCTTTAACCAAATCTAGCAACATGAATGAACTCATGCATTGCATTCAAAATTTATTCAAAAATATAATAAAACTCATGAGAAATTCTTTGGAAACACTATTTGATGAGAAACGATGCATTCTTGAAAATGTATATTTGAATTGAGTTCTCTCCTTTGGGGAATGTGGTCATATCATTTGACTGGAAATACCTAACTTGATTCACCAATATCAAGTATTCCACTCATCACCCCATATACATCCCTACCATACCTACTACCTTTATGGAACCAGTCCTTCTAAACCCAGTTTTATTCACTTCAAAGACATTCATCAACACCCACTGAACCACCATGTAATTACCTTCAATGAAATTCACCAATAACCCATTCCCCATCAAGGTCACTCCATATTGACTGGACCATTTCCAAACCTTCTTCCCATAGGCTTGACCCTTAGCCTCTACATGCCTCACCAAAGGCATTAACCCAATACCACTTCTACCTATTCATTCTTGGTTACCTAAGAAACACACCTCAACTCTCCCATGATAAGAGCCTAAAATGTCTATTTTGTTAACTTCTTTTGGAAATTTAAAGTGTTCTATTTTAACCGGTATTCTCTCTCTATGAAGCTATTTCAAAATAAACTAATATGGCAAGTGTATATACTCTTGCTTGAGTCAGTTGTACTATCCCTACCTTCACCACTTATCATTATCTCTCACCCATTTTCAAAATCAATCCCAATCATCCATAAAGTGCCTATGTCCCCACAAAAGTATTTCATTCACTATCCCCCAGTGATGAAATTTCACTTTAAATGCTCCATACCGGGCAGAGTTGTGATCACTAAAATTTGATGTTGCCATCCTAAACAATTGTGCAAGTCTTTTGAGTAAAAAAAAATAATCTAAAAAAGCCCGTTAGGTTGAAAACTCGCAAGGGCAACCTAAGCAAAAATTAGGGCATAAAAAATTTTTAAAAAAAAAGAAAAAAAAGAAAAGCCCGTTAGGTTGAAAACTCACAAGGGCAACCTAAGCAAAAATTAGGGCACAAAAAAACAATGAGCAAATATATTAAACCTGAAGTTTTGTCTTCTAGTTAAGTTTTTGAGAAAGTAAGCAACCACATTTTGAAATGATGTTTGTTCATCTTTCTATCTACCCACTTTGAGTCAAAAATCAAAAATTTCCTTTCAATCACCATAAACAATGATAAATCTACGTTTAGAGAATGTGTTGTTATATTCGCCAGCTTACTCAACTCCAATGAAAGAGAATAAAAAAATGTTTGAAAAAATAGAAAACTGTTCCGGGGTGTATCAGCAAACCGAGAGGTTCAAACAACATTTGGGCCGTCGGCCCATCACAGCACAAACCGGCCCAAGTCCATCGCTTGGAGCGCACTTCTCGCAACCGGCCGAAATTCTCGCAAAACGGTCGGACTCTACAGTATATATACGCCATTCGCACATGGCATCAGGTACGTTCTCTTACCTTGTGTTATCTGCCC
Source organism: Oxytropis ochrocephala (assembly GCA_020916435.1). Classification (NCBI taxonomy): domain Eukaryota; kingdom Viridiplantae; phylum Streptophyta; class Magnoliopsida; order Fabales; family Fabaceae; genus Oxytropis; species Oxytropis ochrocephala. Next base: position 99,713,506 of record CM037089.1, read on the forward strand.
GAGCGACCACTTACTTGATCGTCGGAGTGTCTTTGCAGGTAACACCCGAGGCGCTCAGCGTGAAGCCAAGACCGGTCCTTTCTCCTACTCAACGACCGGCCTAGTCAAAAGACAACAACTTCAACACTTCATTGGTCAATGTACGATCAATTGGCGACCATAGTGGGACGCACGAGCGCTATCCTACTTCATTTATGGCTCCACGCGACCGGCCCCAGACGCGGGCCTCATCTCGACTCAACCCCTCCGGGCAACATCAGCCTCATCAGCAAACCCCGGAGGGCGTAGCTGTAACTATTCATGAATCTCAAGGAAATCCGCGCCAAGAGCCCTCGGTGCAGGGTCGCGGACCGATCTTGGAGCAGGTACAACCGTACGCTCCGCAACAACTACCGCCTGAGCTGATTGAGGCAGGCATTGAGGAACCATTGCCCGAGCATGTCACTCAGGCCGTTCTGCAGATCTTGCAAAGTAAAAACCAGGTCATCGCAGACAGAGACGAGCTGATCTCTCGCTATGAAAGGGGGTCGATTCTGGGCCGCCAGCGTGCGGAAGACGGAGAACCTTCTGCTCCACGCCGACCTACGCGTGCACACAACTCCCCTCCTCGAAGGAGCCTTTCTTGCCGGGAGAGCACCAACCACCGTTCTCCGGCGCGACGAATAAGGGCACATAGGTCGCCCCCAAACAGGAACGTGCGCAGACGCGTTCGCTATCTTATGATGAATATGAGGACTCCAGCTACCGTCCTGATACCGGGCGCTCGCCCACCAGATACTCCTCTAATGAGTCGTCCGGTTCACGTCGGTCGAGAAGTAGGTCCTGGGATTCTCGTGAAGAGTTGGAAGATTATCGGGATGGAAGAATTAGGGACGTCTCGCAGCGGCCAAGAAGAGGTCAAAGTGAGCGACCCAGAAGGCCTCCTCAACTTCCACCATTTGGCCCATCTGGAGGATTCTATGGAATGTCGGGCAATGAGGCGTGCCTCGCTATGCAACCCTTTGGGTCGAACGACATTCAGAACGGCCACGGCCCATTTACTAGAGAAATCAGGCGCTACAGAATTCCAAGAGACCTGAGAAAGCCGCCCATTCTAAACAAGTTTGACGGTCGTGGCGATCCAGATAAACACATTCGGTATTTTAATAATTACTGCAGTTACAGAGAGTTGGGGTCGACCATGAAGTGCCGGATGTTCCCTCAGTCGTTGGACGACCGAGCATTAGAATGTTGGGAATCGCTTCGGCCCAACACCATCTCCTCATGGGAAGACTTGATCAGAATCTTCTTGAGCCACTATACAACCAACCGTTGCCAGTATCGGTACGAGGAGCACTTGGATACGATTGTTCAAGGAGACAATGAGACAGTACATCGATCGGTTCAATCTTTGGCCAGGCCTAGACGTTTCACGACTTATCCGACAAAGATAAGCTGAAGTACCTCAAGCGTGGTATTCGACCGGACCATCGGTTCGTGGAAGAATTCACGTTGAATCACTATCAAGACCTCAGCTTCTTCTTAAGAAGGGCCAATGTTCACATGGCATATGAAGAAACCTTGGCCGCAAGAAAGAACGCCCGTGCGCGTCCCAAAGAAGAACAGCATAAACCGGCCAAAGGGTATGAAGGTCGCCGAGACAACCGGCCGGATTTCAGAGACAAGAAATTTGATCATCGCACTCGTCTGAACACTTCCATTGCACAGATCTACAGTGAGTGCCAAAACAACGAATTTGCAGGCGTAAAGCGGCCTGATCCTCTCGTTCTCAAGGAGGGGGCACGGCCGACCAAGAGGTACTGCCGTTACCACAAGAGCAAAGGGCATGATACCAACGACTGCATGGCCCTCAAAGACGACATTGAAGACCTTATTCATAAAGGCAAGTTGGGAAAGTACGTGAGGTCCGAGGAAAGCGAGCGACCTCAAGAGAAGATAGGAGGACCTGATCAAGATAGAGGAAAGGGCGCCCTCGTCATAAAGGCTGCCCATGATAAAGACCGGTCAGAGGATCGAGATACTCGGCAATCCAAAGGTCGCAACGTTGCGATGGTAATTCACGGTGGAAACCCGTTGGATCGTAGGGAGTCCAACAAAGCCACAAAAAGAAAGTGGGACGAACTTCTAATGGTTGCATCAACTTCAGCAGAACGACCGGTCTCGAATAGACCGCCCATCTCTTTTGGGGATGAAGACCTGCTCGATGGCAGGCCAAACAGTTATGTTCCATTGGTGGTCAGAGCAGTTATGGCCAACACAGAGGTTCAAAGAATTCTGGCCGACCAAGGAAGCTCAGCCGACATCATGTTTGAGGAGTTGATCGACAAGCTAAAGGTGGATCGAAGTGAAATAATTCCGCAGGCCGATCCTACTCCACTAACGGGCTTCAATGGAGCGACCACCTATCCGTTGGGGACGATCGAACTATTGGTCACATTTGGTGACGATACTGAAGAAAGCACTTTATACAGGACGGTCCGGACGACGTTCCTCGTACTCCCCATTAAATCTTGCTACCAGTGTATTATTGGTAGGCCGACCCTGGGCAAGCTAGAGGCCGTTGCGTCAACGGTACATCTAAAGATGAAATTTTACAACAAAGATGACCAGGTAGTTACCCTGGCGGCCGACCTAGAGGTAGCAAGACGAAGCCACTATCTATATCAGGAAATTTGTGATGAGGTAGATCGTGGTCCGAATACTCAGAGCACAAGTGAAGGCCACCAAGTTAATCTCGCTGATCTGGACGCTCGTTATGATCCAGATAGCGACCCAGAGGACAATGATGACAACCTAGCCCGAGAGCTAAAGAACAGGTTAAAGAGACCAGAGCCTCATGGGAATTCATTGAGATATACTGGTGAGTGACGACCCAAAGAAAGACAGCTTAAGCTCAGAGCGACCTACCGCGGTAAAGCAAGACCTTGTGAAATGTCTGAAAGACTACGCCGACCTGTTTGCATGGCAGGCATCAGATATGCCCGGTATTCCCATCGAGATTGCTTGCCATCAACTTTCAGTCGATGAAGGAGTCAAGCCGGTAGCCCAAAAAAGACGAACTCAGAGTGAGGAAAAATCTCAAGCCGCAGCAAAGGCCGTTGAGGACCTCGTAAAGGCTAACTTCATCGAAGAGATCAAGTACACGACCTCGCTATCTAACGTCGTGCTGGTGAAAAAGAAGAATGGCAAGTGGCGTATGTGTGTAGATTACACCGATTTAAATAAGGCATGCCCGAAGGATGCCTTTCCTGTGCCCAACATCGACAAGTTGGTCGATGGTGCCTCGGGCTATAAGCTATTATCTTTTCTGGACACTTACTCGGGCTACAATCAGATCACGATGTACCCCCCTGACCGACACAAGACTGCTTTCATGACAGATCGTGGAAATTTTCAATATAAAGTAATGCCATTTGGCCTGAAGAACGCTGGGGCGACCTACCAGCGCATGATGAACAAGATCTTCAGGAAGCAGCTCGGTCGGATCTCTGAAGTTTACTTGGATGACATGATCATCAAGAGCATGACCGACCCAGACCATGTGAGCGACCTAAGAGAGGTCTTTGAAGAAGCTAGAAGGAATTCACTCAGGCTAAATCCAGAGAATTGTACTTTTGGGGTGAGGGTAGGCAAATTTTGGGGTTTCACCTAACTGGAAAGAGGATAGAAGCTAAATCGAGAAGTGCGGGGTGATCGGCGAGATGAGGCCGCCCACCACCAAAAAAGAAATACAACAGCTGAATGGCATGGTAGCTGCCTTATCCAGATTCATACCTAAAGTGGCCTGTAAGTCGCTTCCTTTATTCAGACTCCTGAAGAAAGACACAGATTTTGAGTGGACCGACCCCGATTGCCGTGGCGTTGGATGAATTAAAAGAAGCTCTGACTAACCCGCCGATCATGACCAAGCCATTACCGGGTGAGACACTATACCTATACTTAGCGATAACAGAAGAAGTTGTGAGTGCTGTGTTAGTAAAGGAGAGCGACCTAAAGCAAAATTCGGTCTACTTCATCAGCAAGGTATTGCAAGGGCCCGAGCAGAGATATCAGAAGATAGAAAAGTTTGCCCTTGCACTTTTAGTGGCCGCTCGAAGGTTGAGACCCTACTTTGTAGCCCACCAGGTCGTGGTAAGGACCGATCAACCAATCAGGCAAGTCCTCCATCGGCCAGACCTGGCGGGTAGAATGATAAAGCGGGCAGTAGAACTCAGTGAATTTGGGATTAAGTTTGAATCCAGATCGGCCGCCAAAGCACAAATATTGGCCGATTTCATAGCCGAGATGACTCCGATTCCAGAGGTTCAACCTGCAACGACCTGGACTCTACACGTAGATGGATCGTCCAATAGCAAAGGCAGTGGAGCCGGTCTAATATTAGAAAATTCAGAAGGCCTTGCCGTCGAGGTTTCATTGACTTTTGCCTTCCACACGTCAAACAATCAAGCCGAGTATGAGGCGTGCATAGCCGGCCTGCAGCTCGCCAGAGATTTCAATGTCGATCGTGTGGAACTTCATTCAGACTCCTTGCTGGTCGTCTCGCAAATCAAAGAATTGTACGATGCTAAGGACGATGTGCTCAAAAGTTATTTGGCCAGGGTAAGGGAGCTTCTCAAACAGTTCGACCGAGCAGAAGTCAAGCATGTGCCTAGGACCGAGAATGTTCGAGCAGATATTCTCTCAAAGCTAGCAAGTACTAAAAGCCCTGGAAATCACAGAAGTTTGATCCAGGAAACTTTGAATCGGCCGAGCGTATCGACCAAGCCAACCCAACCCCTAGCTATTCTATGCGTTGATCAAGATACAGATTGGATCACCCCTATTCTGCGATACATCGTTGGAGGAGAAGAGCCGAGCGACCAAAAACAGGCGAAGTTGGTCAGGTTAAGGGCGACCAAATATTCAGTGATAGAAGGGAGATTGTATCGAAGATGATTCTCATCTCCACTGCTAAGGTGCCTTACGTCGGTCGAAGCCGACCATGTGTTGAGGGATATCCATGAGGGTGTCTGTGGAAGCCATCAAGGCGCACGATCCATAGCTAAGAAAGCTCTCAGGGCCGGTTATTACTGGCCGACCATGGACGAAGATGCAAAGAAACTGGTCCAGAAATGCAAGAAATGTCAAATGCATGCTGACGTCCATGTTGCACCATCTTCAGAATTGCAAAGTCTAGTCTCACCTTGGCCGTTTGCCTGGTGGGGCATGGATCTGCTAGGCCCGTTTCCACCTGCTCCAGGCCAGTTCAAATTTTTGATCGTGACAGTTGACTATTTCACAAAGTGGATCGAGGCCGAGCCTCTTGCAACTATTACATCAGCAAAGGTCAGCAAGTTCTTCGGCCGGTGTGTGCTAGCCCGTTTTGGGATTCCCCAACAATTGATAACGGACAATGGTACTCAGTTCGCAGATAAGAGGTTCAGAGAAATGTCGGCCGACTTAGGGGTGAAGCAGCATTTCACCTCAGTCGAACATCCACAAACAAACGGCCAAGCAGAGGCGGCCAACAGAGTTATCCTGCAAGGTTTGAAAAGAAGACTTGACGAAGCAAAGGGGAATTGGGTCGAAGAGCTGCAATCCGTTCTTTGGGCGTATAGGACGACCCCTCATTAATCGACCGGGGAGTCACCTTTCAGACTTGTGTATGGAACCGATGCTGTCATACCCATAGAAATGGGCGAACTAAATTGGAGAACTTTGAATCCCCAACGGCGATGCGACAACGCATCGAGCCATACGAGAAGAGTTAGACCTTATCAAGAATCGCGCACCCAAGCATCACTTAGAGAACAACCGATCAAGCGTAAGGTCGCAGCTAGGTACAACGCTCGTGTTCAGAAGAGAGATTTCTCGATTGGTCAGCTCGTTCTGAGGCGGGCAGACGTTGGAAATAAGAATGCCCGCCAGGGAAAGCTAGCACCTAATTGGGAAGGTCCATATAGGGTCGTCAAGAAGACCGGCAAGGGGGCATACGAGCTAGAGACCATGGAAGGGGCGACTATCCCCAGAACATGGAATGCCGATAAACTTAGAAAGTACTATGTTTGAATGTAACGAACGATCGATCAATTAATGAAAGACAAGCAGGCGCTCTTTTTCCCACTGGGTTTTTTACTGAGGCCTGACCTTTGAAATATGCTGTATTTTACTTTCTCGCAAGAATGTATGCCCGGTCGCTCAACGTGCACGTGGCAGAGGAGCGACCGGAGGATTTTCAAACGAACGCAAGGTGCCATCGAAATGGCCCAAAGGTTGAGTCACAACCCGCGAGCAATAGTAGGACGTCGAAACGACCTACATCGAGTGTCGTCGAAATGGCCCCTAATCGAGTGCCGTCGAAACAGCCCACAATCGAGTGCCGTCAAAACGGTCCACAATCGAGTGCCGTCTAAACGGCCCACAATCGAGTGCTGTCGAAACGGCCCGTAATCGAGTGCCGTCGAAACGGTCCGCAATCGAGTGCCGTCGAAACGGCCCGCAATCGAGTGCCATCGAAATGGCCCAATCGAGTGCCATCGAAATGGCCCAACCGAGTGCCATCGAAATGGCCCAATCGAGTGCCAATTGAAATGACCCAAATGAGGGTCGCCGAGCCGACCTGGTGCCACCGAGTAGGCACCATCTTTGTTTATTGGGTAAGCAATGCCCCATTAATAAGCGCCGCCGAACGGTCCGTAACTAAGAAGTGGCACGTTGTCGGGCGGAAAAATTCGTAAGACTTAGAAAAAAGTAAACAGACAAAATCAAATCCAAACGAGCATGCGAAATAAAGGGCAAATTAAAAATGTCATTACAAAATAGGGACGCCCGGTCGATGCCGAGCGCCCAAATATCCCACTGTTCGAAGGCAGCTCAAAAATCGTTGTGCCCGAAGGCAAATCAAAATATTACAAAAGTTACTCCGCTCATGGCGGGAGCGAGTAAGAGGGGCCGAGCTAGGGCAAACAGTATTGCCTTGGTCATCAAGCTCCTCGGGCAGCATGATCTTGTTGTTCTCTACGTAGTGCTCGGGCTTTATCAGGTTTTCATCGAAATTGATGGATAGATCTGAATTCAGCGCCCGCACCTGGCCGAGAGCATTATAGAATTGTTCGATCGCTGCACCCTTGGCATGCCCGGCTATCGCCGCACTGAGCCTCGGCTCGTCCTGCAGGTCTCCCATTCGGCCTTCTCCTTCTCCAAGACTTCGACATCAGTCTTCAAATTTTTCACTTGAGCAACAAGTTCTTTATTCCTCTTCGACAGTTTGGCCCTGTCTTCATCGGCCCGTTGCAGAGCGTCTTTTTTGGATTTAAAAGCCTTCTCCAGCTTTTGCTTTGCCTCCTCAAGACCAGCCAAGGCAGTGTCCTTCTCAGCCCGAGCATCTGCAAATAAAAGCAATAAAGGTTGAGTCGATCGACCGATTATAGGCAGAAGCAAGACGGGCTAAAAGATTAAAGTACCTTGAGCTTCGTCCGACAGCTCTTGTATAACTTTGTCGACGCCCATGCACAGGGAAGCGCAGACCACCATGGGCTCTTTCTTAAACCGCTCGAAGTCGGACAGCCCCAAGCCCTCGAGCAAGAGGCTAGGAATATCACCGTCAGGAAGGTCACGGACCCTCTCGTCGAGCTTGATCCGCTTTGGAGAACGGTCATCCCGGCGTGGAGGCGACCGGACCTTGGAGGCTGGTGTCTTTCCTTGGCTCTTAGGGGTTTGAGGCACCTTTGAAGGCCCTTCGAGGTCGACCACGTTTCGAGGTGGCGGCCTTTTGGCTCCTGGAATTGCAGCGGGATTCAGGACTTTTTCAATCTCGGCCCAAGACTTACCGGCCATCCTTCCTGCAAAATAGAATGAGTCGAGGGTTAGAAGGAACGAGCAATAAGTAAAATTAAAAGTTAAAGTTCAAATGCAAACCAATCTCTACTTCTAGAGCTCGACCCACGAGCAACGTAAAAGGCCGACAAGGCAGGTCGCGCTTAGGATCTGGGGGCATCATGCTCGCCAAAGTTTTGATCATGTGCAAAGACTCCAAGTCGGCCGCACTCAAGTCGTTAGTAGAATATATATAGTCGCCGGGCCTTCTGAAGAAGTGAGCCTCATTCCACATGATGGGGAAATAGGGTTCACCGAGCATCCCATCAGGCTGAATCTCAGCTATAGCTTTGCCCGCTTCTTTGGTCGGCACGATCCAGAAATAATCGCTCTTCCAGGCAGCGCCCAACGACTCTTGGAACGCTTTGAAGTACCGGTGCTGGGTCTTCTGAGTCTTAAAGGAGACATGCTCTTGTTTCTCCTTGTTTGCCTTCTCCCTGAGCCAACTCAGCTCGAAGATTGTGAAAAACAGTTGAAATGAAACTGGCCGACCGAGCTTAGTCAACAGCACCTCAAAGGTCTTCAAGAACGCCCATGCGTTCGGATGCAGCTGGGAAGGAACGACCCCAATGTAACGCAGGACGTCGCGTTGAAACTCAGAGAAGGGTGGGACGATATTCATCCTCTCGAACACGATCCGATGCATCGTGAACTTAAGGTTATCAGAATAAGTTGCAATATCTTCTCCCTCCTTCATGCCTCTCACCCTCCAGCCCGGTAAGTGTCTGAAGTGTAATTGCAGCTCGGGCAGCGTCCAGTGGCCGACTGTAATTACGCTCCTGTTGGAGCGAAGGGTTTCGGAAACCCACGACATGTCAGCCAGGTCCCGAGATAGATCTGGCAGAACGTCTTCTCCTCCCGCTGATTCCACGTCAACATTCGGCCCACAGCCGGAGGAGTTGGCTACCGAACGTGCGATCACTTCCTCTACAGCGGCTTCGGCCCGATCACCCTCATCGGCTCGACCTTCACCTGCTTCAACCATTACTTCTTCCACGGCCTGGACAGCACTCTCTGCTTCGTCCCCTCCGATATCCACCTCCTCATCTTCCCCTACGTTGCAGGCTGGGGAAGAGGGTGGTGGCGGAGGCTCCCATGAGTTACTATTGAAGTTGGCGGGCTTAGGGTCGGAACTGCCCAAGGTGATCGAACCCCTATTGAGTGAGCTGGAAGTCGAGTCAGAACTACTGGAGGAACTAGAGCTTGAGTCGCTCGAAGACGACTTGGAATCTCCTTCGGGATTATCGGCCTCAGATGGCCTCGACATATGTTCGGCAATAGATTGCGATGGCCCTCCGGGAATGCGAGCGGTCTGTACCTGCGATAAGGGGATCGGGTTAGGTCGGTCGAGCATCGCACTCGCGAGAGGGGGCGACTTGGTCGTCCCCGGACCTGACACCCCCTATCACAAGGCGTGGAATTGTGCGATCAAAGAAAATCACAAAAATATAAAATTAAAGCAAGGTAAAGTTCGGCTCGTACCTTAAGAATACTGGGGATCGGTCGAGGAAACTTTGGTGCTCGAACGAAAAGATTCGCTTCAAATTGCAAGTCGACGGCAGAGAGGTCGGTCGGCGGCAGAAGCAGTTCGGAGAAATGTAAGGAATAGTTCCAACTGAAGGGGTATTTATAGCGCATGCCCAAGGCGTCGAAGGGACCGGTAGGCGAATCGTCGCAATGTTTCACCTTCTCACTAAGAGCTGTCATTGAATGACCTCGGGATCACCAAACGTCGCATCATAAATGCCAGCGAAAAGTCCAACCGTCGTGTCAGCACGGCCGACAGTTGGTAGGCGGCCGTGACCGTCCCATCAATAGCGAGCGGCTGTAACCGTTCCACTATCTGAGATTCATCAATCAGTATCACCCCTGGGGGCAGCGATTCAAGCCTCAGCCCGCTCTTAAGCGACCTAGGCTTGGGGGGCAACTGTTCCGGGGTGTATCAGCAAACCGAGAGGTTCAAACAACATTTGGGCCGTCGGCCCATCACAGCACAAATCGGCCCAAGTCCATCGCTTGGAGCGCACTTCTCGCAACCGGCCGAAATTCTCGCAAAACGGTCGGACTCTACAGTATATATACGCCATTCGCACATGGCATCAGGTACGTTCTCTTACCTTGTGTTATCTGCCCGAGCGACCACTTACTTGATCGTCGGAGTGTCTTTGTAGGTAACACCCGAGGCGCTCAGCGTGAAGCCAAGACCGGTCCTTTCTCCTACTCAACGACCGGCCTAGTCAAAAGACAACAACTTCAACACTTCATTGGTCAAGGTACGATCAAAAACGAAAACAAAAGAAGAAGCAAGACTCCGAGACAACGGAGTAGTAGAAACAAACAGTCTTGAAAAAAAAATAGTATATAGTTGGAGCTGATTCATCACACCCACGAAGCTCATAAGAATTCATTGTCTCAACCGACCCCTCAAACACTTCTATGAGCCAAATAATCATTAAACATCAGCCACATTACAATCATAAAGTCCAATCTGATCAATGACTGGTTGCTTCCATTTTTCTCAAAGTTTTAATTCTAGGACAAAATAATCAGAATAATTTATTTGCTCAAAAAAAAAACATTATTACAAAAAGTTCAAAAAGAGTTCAAAAAAAGAAAAAGAAAAAAAAAACTCAAAAGGCTTGCACGCTCAAAGTCCATAAAAAAGATTTAGTGATCATCAAAGTGAAAGAATATAAAATCAAAGACTCTTAACTGTCATAGCTTGTGGAATCTTCCCCAAAAGAAAACCACAAATCCCTATTAGGACAGTCACTTAACTTACCATCTCAAAGTGGGGTAGTACCCCCGCCTTTCATTCCACTTAAACTCAGGCAAATTTTTCAACATCCCCAGACTACCCTCACCTTTCATCCAGTTCATATACTACACCCGTATCCATATAGTCGTACCAGACAAGTCCCCAAACCTTTATTCTAACTTTGCACCCTTTCACGCCAAAATAATTCTTTCGCCTCCCATTCCACTCATTCTCAGCCACCTGTTACTCCAATACATTTCCCAATCCTTCAGTCAATTTATACCCTTGCTCTCATTGTCTTCCCTACACAATGGCAAGCTATTTTGCTCCCCACTATTTGAAGTCAAATTGGGGCGGTCAAACATTTTTCACCTTGGGGCAAGTTATCTCTCATAGGCTTGTGCAAATAACCCCATCTTTCACACTCTCAAGTGCGACATTTGTCCATACCCTACATTTCTTGAACCCTGAGCCAACTGACACATTCATTTGTATTCGCACTGTTATTCATGTTTATTAAACAATGCTTCTGAGAAAGAGAACTCGCGTTAATGATTCCTCCAAGTTAACATTTTAGACTTGAAAGCTTAACCATCATGGGTCATCACAGCCAAATGAAAACACATATGATCAAATCCACAAATGCACATCACCAATACATCGTTACAAATCATAGTCTCGAAACATGACAACCTTGAGCTTACCAGAGTTCGGGTTTGAGACATCAAAATTTCCTCCAAAGAGTGATCAATTCAAAGTATTCATCTTTCCTTTTTTCTAGCATCGAAAGTCTCGTTTCTCATTAGTACCAAAAATGCTTCTACATCCTAATCAATCATATCATATCATCGCATCATGCATATATGCACTTCTTTTTTTTACCGTGACATTTGCATTAAAACATTACATTTGCGCCGTATTTGCATTCGCATTTCATGCATTCATCATATACCAAGGAAATAAGCAAACACAAAAAGCAAAAAGAGCATTATAGTTGCATCATTTCACATTTTCATTTTATGCATTCAACATATACCAAAAAGAAGAAGCAAAAGAGAGAAAGTCATTCATACATTTCATTCATCATTCCACTCAAAAAAAAATAATAAATAAAAATCATTGTGCGTGCATGCATTACATGCATGTATATAACATCTGTCATTCTCCATTCGACTTCAAATGTCGATCCCTACTTACTTCCATCCCTTAAGCCAACACGACAAGTGTTGGATCCTATAGCACAACAGATCTCAATGTTAGCACTAAGTCTAGCATCGATCCTTCAGAGCCCCAACGCTCCTTCAGGCCATATCGGTCCTTCAGTTCTAGCATTACATGTATTGCTTCTGAATCAACTTCAAGTGTCGGTCTCTATATTTTGTTCCTCTAATATCTGCGCTTTAAGCGTTGATCTCATATCATATCACAGATCACCAGGTTGATCCCTCAGACCCCAAGTGGTCCTTCAGAGCAGTGCCCTAAGTGGCCCAGGTCGCAACGTCGGAGTCGAGCCCGACGGACCTTCGCAGACCCCGCGTGGTCCTTCAGACTAGTTGTGTCAGCCTAAGACACAGTGGACGTCCTTCATGGTCAACATATCAGTTCCGGATCTGATCTTGACCCATCATGGCCGCTCGAATATAAAGGCCCCCTCAGACCGTTTTACTAGTACCGTAGCTAGTAGCGCTCCTTCAGACCACGATGGTCCTTCAATTCAGGCCTAGGCAGCCTTTCAGACCCTGAGTGGTCCTTCAGAGCCTTAGTGCTCCTTCAGATCCCAAGCGATCCTTCATTTTGTTTTCGGTTAATGCACAAGTGTTATTTCTCAAACCCTCTATTTCTCCCTCTAAACGGACAAAATTGATGTCTATTCTATCTTTATTTCTATTTCTACTACGAAAATTTGAATACACTTCACCTTTTCTATTAAAATACAAATAAAGAGGGGCAGCTGTTATACCCCAATTTTGTCCGTTCTCTTTTTTCTCGCTTTAGTAGTTTAATTCACGTTCCGAGGTCACGAGATTACGAGATTTTTTAGAATAACGTCTCATTCTTCTAATTTGAGCCAATTTCAATTATCCCGTCAACTAAACCGAAATATCGTTGTTTAAACTCGGCATGCGCGCAAATGATCGATCTTTTCACGCATTCTTCAGTTTGAACTCAGTATTTGGGCCTAGTTGAATCTAATTGGGCTTACATGAGTCGTTTTTCTCACAATTGGGCATATCATTATGGTTTGGGCCTACGAACGTGATTCCAATTTGATTTTTAGTATCTATTGCCTAACGGACCTATTTCTTCCATTTGGGCCTCGTTCTAGCGCATTTGTTTAGTCGGGCCCGATTTCGCTTTAATTTGTTTATTTAATTTATTTAGACAATATTTAGTCCAAAAATGTGAAAAAATGTAATTTAGTTTTATTATTATAATGTATAAGTGTCTAAAAGTCCAAAAAAGGGTCCAAAATACAAAAAAATAGTAATACAATACAAAAAAATGGAATCCGAAAATAAATAAAAAAATACAAAAAAGAGCTTTAGTCCAGTTAACAGTTGGGCTTGGATCTTCATGCTCTCCCAAACCCTAGTCTTGGTCCCCGAGACTCAAATCCAGATCTGAAAATAAAACCAAATCAAGGCAAATCAAGAATTAATTACTAAACCTAATCTTCTAATATAAATAAGCAGTCTACCACAATCACAGGGGATGAGAAACAACAATGCAAAAATCAAATAAAAGGGATTAGGATTTAAAATCAGAATCCTAATCCATTGAAACATAGTTTCAAAGTTGCTGAGTAAAGAGGAAGATCAAAAACCAGATGAAAAACAACGCAGCCAAAATCATCAACTCGTGACACCTTCATCACTATATCACCGCCTCAGATTTCATGCATCTTTGACGCTGCATGGTTAGGATGTTTCAACCCTATTTTCCTTTCATGTGATTTCTTTGTTTATCTTACATTATTTAAAAGTCTTGCAATTAGATCTAGCTACGTCAATTCATGATCTAATTTAACTTGAAGCCTATTCCATAAACTAATTTAATATTGTAACTAATCGTTCAACTATTCCCTTAGTGTAAATAAATACTTTTGTAAACATGATCTAAATAGCAATCCTTTGTGTAAATAAATTATTAGATCTGTAACTGCACACCCTTTTATTCTATAATACAACACCTCTTTTATGCTAACTGCGCCCCCTTGATTTACAAACCACTATGTTATAATTATTTTCCTCATTTATTTTTATTACTCCTCAAAACCATTTTTTCTCATAAATAAAAAACACCCAACACACAAATATTTTATATCAAGAACTACATGTGATTTGATCCCCCACCAAGGGGTATGTAGGAGCAGACGACGGCCGACCTCTGTCAATTGCGCTAATTAAACCTTTTTTTTTAGTTTCTTTAATTATTTCTTTCTTATTCTTCTCAAAAAATAGAACAAAAACAACTAACTATTTATCAAACCATTTATTCAATTTTAATTTTCAAAAAGGTAAAACTCGATTTATTTTAAATTAACATTCTTACACAACTAATTAATAGGTAGCCTTCTTTGAAGGATGTTGCGGGGTGCTAATACCTTCCCCGCACATAAACGACTCCCGAACCTAAACCTAGCCTTTATCCGAACCCAAAGGATTTTCCAAATTTGCCCTTAAACTAAAATTTGGTGGCGGCTTCATTTTTGAACTTTGAAGAATCCTAACCCGGATTTTTCGGTTGCTACAAGAACTAATATGGATAAGTGTTTAATAAAGGAAACTTTGTTAATTTCATGCTAAAACCTAGACATAGGATAGCATAGTCCATAGGGTGATACTATTGGAGCTTAAAAATACAATGGTGAACTTATTTAGGGCTTAGACATAAGACTTGTAACGAAACCCTGAAGATAAGTGTTGAAAAGCACAATTTCATTATAACAACATCCATTGTAGGAGCAAATATTGCAGGAGCAGTGATTGTTGGAGCATCACATATAACATAATGCTATCAAAAGTGATTTACCTAGTGAAGAGCATTCCAACTATATTTCTCACTTGAATACACTCTATCTTTACTTAGCTTATTTATTTTCTACTATCTCATACATACTCTTATCTTACTTTTTATTTTATTACTTGTTTCTCACTAGTTAAACTACCATGTTAAACTTTAGAAATTAATCCAATCCCTGTGGTTACGATACTCTACTTTTACTATATTACTTGTTGAAAACTGTGTACAATTGCACACCCTTTTCCACTAACACTAACCGAATGAGCAACTAACTCAGTTGCATTAGCTAAACTAACAATAGACTCTAGGTAATACTAATTGGAGTAAACAACTAACTATGGTAATATAATTACAACAAGGTAAAAACAATTAAAATGAAGGGTATAATGTAACACCCCCTTTTCTAATTATAATTTAAACGCGCAATTATCAGAGTCACCACGAGGGCGCTACATTTTTCACCATATAAAAACTCCAAATTGATTTAAAATAAATCCTCAAAAACATAAATAATTAATCTCTAAGCAGCGGAATCACAACTCATTTAACGGTAACTACGACCCTCCCTGGTGCTACGATCGAGTGCATACTGCACTCCAACGAGAAGGAGACTACACCTAGCAATCCTCCACGAGTACTAACGATCACCTGCAGCGTTGCCACATAAGAGCAACATTCCAAGCAGAAGGGGTGAGCTTAACAGAAATAATAGGTAAATGATAGCAGTATATAAGCAGCAGGTAAATCACGATAACACAGAAGTCAATACATCATAACACCGCGCAAACTCAAACTATTTAATTAATGGATATTACATCATCATGTCTCGTTATAACTCACTTCATAAAGATACCACGTATTGTAGCATCACAGCTACCTCGTAACGAAAACATCACACAAGACACCGACTCGTAACACAGAAAGTCAACACCAAGACACGTTGTATATTTAGGTATGGACTATGCAATCACATGCCATTCTTCACATCTCAAGCATACAATCCCACATCTCTCAATTTATTCACAATCTCATTGTATCATTCTCACAATCATAAACCAACAATTTAACTACTACATAAATCTCAAATACTCAAATAAATTATAACATAACATGCTTCACCTCCTAACTCAATTTCAAACACTCAATCACATGTTCTCATCATCACCTAACATGAACTCGATCCTAAACCTCATCAAATCACCCAACTCAATGTCCAATTTTTCATCTCATATAACAATCACAACACAAATCGATTTTTACAATCCCTAACTACCCATATACCCATCATAAGCCCATTATCAACGTTAAACCCACCCTTACCTCAAGAATTGGTTGAAGATGAGAACTCTTTCACCAAGAACCAAGAATCACAGCAACAATCCTCGCGATCTCCTTCTTCAGTTTGCGAAAACCTCCTTCTTTTCTCCCTCTCTTCTCTCCACGGCGCAGCTTTCTTTCTCTTCTCCTTCTCCTCTCTCTTTTCTTTCCCTATCACGGCGCACCCTTCCTTTCTATTTCTCTGATTCCCTCTTTTTTTTTTCTTTCTCAAGGAATGAAACCTTAACCTAATACCCAATATTAATTTGGGCCCTTAGACAATTGGGCTCTTTTTACACCCCACCAATTAGTCTCACCACTCCCTCTTTTATTTAATTGTCACTCACTTCTTTACTACCCACCTCTCCTCACTTAAATCAAATACTCTATTATTATTTTAATATAATTAACCACTATAACACCTAATTAAATTAATTAAATAAACACTCGAATTATTTTTGGGGCGTTACATATAACGCTTGGAGAAATCACAGAGCCAATTTTTGATTTTTCCACTCAAAAAACCACGACACCTAGCCACAACCTCAAGACCTTTGATGGAACCATCGGAATTCAAGCGAAACCACCATCGATTAGGGGGAACCACTAAACAAGATTAGAGGTTTTGGCTAATAACAAGCCAAGGAAAACGAGGACGAGAGAAAGTACCATCATGGACGCCTTAGTTTCTCCAAGACCAAAGAAAATGACAAGTTAAAGCCCACAAGGAAAACCAATCCACAAACCCTTGTTAGTGTTTTAGAAAAAAGTGGTGAAAATAGTTTTGAAAATTGAGAATATTATTGCTCCATGGTCACCAGAAAAATCTTCCTCCGACCCAGGTTCACCCACGTCCTCGCCGGAGAGGAACTCAACGTCACTGTAACCACCGTAGGATCCCCTCCGTCACCTTCTGAGGCTTCAACAGAATCACTAATCGAAGGGGAACCTGAAGCATTAACTTGATTCCTCATATTCCATTGGTATGGTGCAAACCAATCCTCCACTACTTTGATTACAAAGATGTCACCATTTATCTTAATTCTCTCAACAAAGTTGATTGTATCAAATCATCTTCTTTTTATCAAAATTCTTGCCACATCAAAAGATATTCTCTTATCTGTGTTCTCGTCCATGACCACAAACTCACCCATTCCAAGGATGACGTACCTGAAGAAATCTTCGTTCCACACGTGGACTAGTATTCCGTAATATCTAATCCATGTTAACCTTTCCCCTACATAAGCCTTCTCTAGTTTTTGCACTTCAGAATCCAAAATGTTGAAGTACCTATGTTTTCATCAGAAATTAGAGAAAGGAACGAAATAAAGGAACCCGAAACAGAGAAAGGAACAGAAAACTCAACGATGTTGTCTGAGTGAGAGACTGAGAAAGATGATGTTCACTGAGAGAGATGATTTTCGTTGAGAAAGATGATGTTTTCTGAGAGAAATCGCTGAACACTAAACAAGACTTCCAAAATCGCAGAAACCTTGCTTATTGAAATCGTGATAACTCGCTAAAACTCACCATGTGTTTCTGGGTTTTGCGTTAGGGTGTTAGGTTTTTGCGTTTTTGGGTGAGTGATTTTGCGTTTCTGGGTGAGTGTGTTCGCAGAGAGAGGGAAGTAGCTCAACGGGAAACGAAAAAAAATTATTTAACCATACCTAGCGTTTTCTAAAAAACGCTAGGGATCTATCTAGCGTGTTTTCTAAATACCTAGCGTATTGAATAAAAGCGCTAGGAATCTGTCTAGCGTGTTTGCTAAATACCTAGCGCTTTCTAAAAAACGCTAGGGATCTATCTAGCGCGTTTTCTAATTGGCTAGCGTTTTGAATAAAAGCGCTAGGGATCTATCTAGCGTGTTTTCTAAATACCTAGCGTTTTCTAAAAACGCTAGGGATCTATCTAGCGTGTTTTCTAATTGGCTAGCGTTTTGAATAAAAGCGCTAGGGATCTGTCTAGCGTGTTTTTCTAAATACCTAGCGCTTTCTAAAAACGCTAGGGATCTATCTAGCGTGTTTTCTAATTGGCTAGCGTTTTGAATAAAAGCGCTAGGGATCTGTCTAGCGTGTTTTCCAATTGGCTAGCGTTTTGAATAAAAGCGCTAGGGATCTGTCTAGCGTGTTACCTAATGGGTAGCGTTTTACCTTAAAACGCTACTAATGGTGTAGCGTGTTATTAAAATGAGTAGCGTTTTTTTATAAAAGCTACTAAAGGTGGCGTTCTCTTTTTACAATTATGGCGTAGTGTCATAACAATGTAACTGATGCCACACCCTATACACTGTGGCATCATAGACTAGGTCATGCAAACAGTAGAGTAATTCATTCTGTTCTCACTACTTGTAACATTTCCATTCCTAGAAATAAAACTTTTGAACTGTGCAAATCTTGTTGTCTAGGTAAGGCTCACAAACTACATGCCTCTCGCTCTACCACCACACACACACCACACCTTTTGAACTAGTCCACATGCACTTTGGGGACCCTCACCTACACCATCTAGTGTGGTTACTCTTATTACATAGCCTTTGTAGATGCTAGTACAAAATTTACATGGATTTACTTCCTTAAAACCAAGTCAGTAGCTATAACAGCCTTTAACCAATTTCACCAAATGATTAAAACACAATTTTCTGCCAACCTAAAAGCACTCCAATCTGACTTTGGGGGAGAATTTAGACTATTTACTTCACATCTAGCCTCCCTAGGAATCTTACATAGGAAGACATGCCCCTACACTTCACACCAAAATGGCACAGTAGAACGTAAGCACAAACACATCACAGAAACAGGCCTCTCTCTCCTAGCCCATGCTTCCATGCCTCTCACCTATTGGGACCATGCCTTCACTAAAACAGTTCACCTTATAAATAGACTCCCCACCAACTCCTTACCTACATTTATGTCTCCCTATCAAGCACTGTTTCATTCATTACCTGATTATACTAGCCTAAAGTCCTTTGGGTGTGCTTGCTTTCCTCTTCTAACACCATACAACAGACACAAGTTACAGTTTAGGAGTGTTGAATGTGTTAACCTAGGATTATGTCCCTCCCACAAGGGCTACAAATGTCTTAGCCCTGATGGGCGCATCTATATATCCAAAGACAATCAATTTCATGACCACAAGTTCCCTTTTCCCACTATGTTTCCCACCACTAGTCCTATGGTGTCCTCTACAGTTTCCTCTACCTCTAATACTCTCCTAATTCCTACCATTGAGTCCACTACACCTACAATGCCACCCAATTACAATATGCCCTCTGATGGCACTTCACCAGAATCCTCCACTGTTGACTCTCATGTTCCTCATGTCTCTCCCTCTCATCCTAGACCTCCACCCATTAACAATCATCCTATGCTCACAGAGGTAAAATAGGTAACCTAAAACCTAAAGCTTTCCTCACACACATTGGACCAACTAATGTCAAGGCTGCCCTTGCTATTCCTAATTGGGTTGAAGCCATGAAAGTTGAATATGATGCATTACTCAAGAACCATACATGGACTTTAACTGAATTACCTCCCAATAGAAGCCCTATTGGATGCACATGGATATTTAGGGTTAAAGAAAACCCTAATGGCATAATTAACAAGTATAAATCCCAATTAGTGGCTAAGGGGTTCAACCAACTACCTGGAAAGGACTGTGGAGAAACCTTTTCCCTAGTTATAAAACCTGCTACCATTAGAATTCTACTCACTCTAGCATTAACCTACAAATGGAATGTTCAGCAAATAGACATCAACAATGCCTTTATTAATGGCACATTAGAGGAGGAAATCTATATGCAAAAACCCCCTGGTTTCATTTCTACTAACAAAAATCTAGTTTGCAGGTTACATAGATCTCTCTACGGCCTCAAGCAGGCCCCCAGAGCATGGTATGAAAGGCTCAAACAAGCCTTGTTTCAATTTGGCTTTGTGTCCAACAAATGTGATCACTCTCTTTTCATATATCTACAAGGGAATGTACAACTCTATGCCCTAGTCTATGTGGATGACATACTACTTACTGGATCTTCTTCTACATTGATCCATGATCTTATTACTAAGCTACAGTCTACTTTTGCACTCAAACACATGGGTAAACCTGAATATTTTCTTGGAATCGAAGTCAAATACCTGTCCAATGTGTCCATGAAGCTCTCTCAGACAAATATGTGGCTGATCTTCTTGAACGTGCTCAGATGACTGGATGCACTCCTATGCCCACCCCCATGCTCTCCAATTTGAAGCTAAGTGGCCATGGCACCGAATCCCTCACTGATGCTACCCAATACCGCTCAATAGTAGGCGCGCTTTAGTATGTGACCTTGACCCGACCAGATATTGCCTTCGCGGTTAACAAGGTTTGTCAATTTCTTCAAACTCCGCGTGATACTCATTGGCGTGCCGTGAAGCGCATTGTTCGATATCTCTGTGGTACAGCTACCTTGGGTCTTCAACTTCAACCCGCAACCGCTGCTCCACACTTTGAGGTGAAAATCTATAGTGATACTGACTGGGCGAGTGATGTAGATGATCGACGGTCAACCTCCGGTGCATGTCTCTTCTTTGGACCGAATCTTGTCTCTTGGAACTAGAAGAAGCAAACTCTAGTTGCTCGATCGAGTGCTGAAGCTGA
This sequence comes from Oxytropis ochrocephala, assembly GCA_020916435.1. Taxonomy (NCBI): domain Eukaryota; kingdom Viridiplantae; phylum Streptophyta; class Magnoliopsida; order Fabales; family Fabaceae; genus Oxytropis; species Oxytropis ochrocephala. The sequence continues at coordinate 99,734,090 of CM037089.1, forward strand.
ATACAGGGGTCTCGCAAATGCCACCGCCGAATTGGTTTGGGTTCAATCGTTGTTGACTGAGCTTCATATCTCCACCTCAACTCCGACGATCTATTGTGATAATCTTTCCGCCGTGATGATTGCCCACAATCGCATCCTTCACTCTCGTACGAAGCACATCGAAATAGATATCCATTTTGTACGTGAGAAAGTCGCTGCGAAGAAGCTCACCATCAGACACATCCCTGCATTTCTCCAGATTGTCGACACATTGACCAAACCTTTACCATGTGTCTCCTTTACCTCGCTGCGTGTCAAACTAAACATTGGGCTCACTAGTCCAAATTCTCCTAAGCCCAATGCTAAGTTTGAGGGGGTGTAATAAGTAATACAGGAGGTGCAGCTAGTAAAAATGAAAAGAATACCAATACAACTGATTGTAACTAGTGGATCCCCTAACCAACTCTATTAGTTAGTCTCATGTATAAATAGGGTGATCCACCTACTAAAGGTTTTATCTCGGATAGGAATTAGAAAGAAAAATTATTTAGTTTTTTTTTTCTTACTTTGATTTGGCATTTGTCGGGGTCTGGAAGATGAGAAAATGAGTGTATATTATTCTCTTGTCATATTGTGAGAATTCGTTGAACAAATAATGGTTCTAGCTTAGAGGAAGTATATATTTGTTCGGGCGGGACTATAAGGCCCTAAGCGGTGGGCTCGCCCAATCCACCTACTAAGCACGCCCTGCGAATGCCTTGCAAATGGATTTCCGCCTCCAACGGCCCGTGTCCGACGCCACAAAGATGCCTCTCTCTCTGTAAATAGAGGTACACCCCTCTACCATGGTACGCACGCTCACCATTCTAAACTTCTCTCTCGACCCTGCTCTCATTTATTGTCTCTCTTTTCCTTATCTCGGTCATGCACTGACTTGAGCGTTGGAGTGTCTTGCAGGTACCCCCACCCGACGTGAACCTTCAAGCTACCACGGACCGACCGAGCACGAGCTCCAACCTCCAGCTCCGCCTTCTCTATCCGAGGACTCCTACCTCTCTATCTTGGACCTCTTAAAGCAAGTATCCGGGCCTCGCATCGAGTCCAAGTCCAAGTACCGAACAATGGCAACCACAGTGGGAGTTAGATCACTAGCTCCCAGGATTCATCAATGTTATTCGTCCTCGGCCTATGACACTCTTTCCAAAAACCATCCAATCAGCGATGATCTCGGACCAACTTTTGCCTACAACAGACTCAACGAGGTATGGTCCGCTCGACCGCCATATTATTATAGCTACCTCTTGATAATTTGCAGGATCTGCGGGATACGCGAATCGGTTGAGGGGATTTCCTTAAGCAGAGTTTATACCTCGGAATTTTCTTCCATCTTCGCACCCGACCTCATCGCTGAATAGCCTAATCTGGCTCTAATAGCTCGTCTCTCCGAGCTCATCAGTGAATAACCTAATCTGTCTCCAATAGCTTGTCTCTCCGCGCTCGTCGCTGAATAGCCTAATCTGGCTCCAATAGCTCCTCTCTTCGAGCTCGCCCTTGATTAGCCTATTCTGGCTTCAACAGCTCTTCTCTAGGAGCTCCAGAATGGCCCGCAGCGGCCTCAACTGCTCTCTAGCTGTCGAGTCTAACACTCCATCATAGGGCTCCAAGGTATTAGTTTGCAACAACTCTTCCTCGCCCCGCGCGAGTTTGCCATTCTCTCTTATGCCGAGTTGACGAACTCCATCAGGGGTCGAACGGCTTCCCAATTTCTCTTTACGTGAGCCCAGCCTTCCCTTTGATGCCTGAATTGACAAGTCCATCAGAGGCCGAAGGAAGGAGACCCATTGCGCGGTCTCGCTCGCGCAGCCGAGAGATGTCTTACGCGACTCCATTAAGAAGGCTGGACGTCTCATGCGACTCCGGTAAGAAGGTCGAGCATCTCTCGATAAGAAGGCCGATAAGCCCACAGCGGCCTTTGTATGATAAAGTGAAGGCCGAACACCTCCAACAGCTCTGGTGCCAAGGCCGATCGCCCACAGCGGCATCGATAAGAAGATGGAGGAGTAGGGGGGCCACAACAGCCTTCCTATCTAAATGAGCCAGGGGAGCTCGCAGCAGCTTTCTCATCATTAAATTTGGCTCAAGGAATCTGCCACCTTGGCTCTAGTCCACAAGTTTGAACACTTGTGCGAATTCTCTCAAGCCGCACACCCTCTTCAGGTACAACTGACCTCGGATTGCTAACGGTTCTCTACAACCTCACTTTCTCTGTGGCCTCGGTCATCTATGCGCTACGTCAACACACATGCATAATAGGTAAAGCATACTCTACTAAACATGCATATTTATGTTTGGCAAAAAATATAAGCAAAATGCAGGAAATTAGTATTTGAGAAAAGGGACGGTGCCCATTGTACATACAGGCATGAACTGGCCCCGGACATACCCGAAGCCAGCGTAAAAAAAACATTTTTCAAAGAGAAATGGAAGAAAATTACAAGGGGCCAAACATTAGTTTTCCTCATCTCAGCTTCAGCATCATCCATGGCACGTTAGGGGTGACATCTCTAGCATTGTTAACCTCCTCTTCCCGAGAAATTTCGCTCGGTGGAGGAAAGACGACCTCGCCGCCACACACACTATCATGTCGTCAACCACTTTATATGTCAGCTGCATATATTCACTGCGGATGTTGGGTTCAAGATCCAGAGCTTGGCTTAGACACCTTTTGAAACCCTCCACGTCCATCAGCACAACATCGTCCTTCAGCTGCTGGTTTTCACTCTCGAACTTCCTGTTTCGGGCTGACGATTTGGTCTTGGCGACTTCGCTCTCTTTCCTTACTCGCTCCAGATCTTCCTTTGCCAGCTCCAACTCAACTGCTACTAAAGAGAGACTATCTACATTCTCTTTTTGCTTCTTCTCCTTTTCATGGGCCTCGGAAAGCTTCCTCTTCAACTCGGCGTTTTCTTTGGATTTCTCCTTCAGCTTGCGGTTCTCTTCCGCAATTTCTACATACCAATAACCTCGGTAAAATTTCAAAGCTTCGGTAGTCTTGGCTAACTGGGCCTCAATTGCACGGTTATAAGCTTGAGATTCGGTGAACGTACCTCGGAGCTTGGCAGGGGAATTCTCCTCAGTAGAAATCTTCATTCTCTTAAACCCCTCCGCCCTAAACTTGGCGACCTTGGCCAGCGCATCGAAATCAGCCTTGGCAAGCTCTGGAATTTGCTCTTTATTTTTTTCGCGCCAACACTTTTTGCAGCTTAGTGCCCCGAGGATTGTCACCGCCACCTTTAGCATCGAGCTTCTGGATAGTGTCTCGGACACGCTTCAGTATCTCAAGGCTAGATTTCTCCTGCTCCTTGGGCTTTCCCCCTCTGTCAGAGCTTGACTTCGAGATTTTTCCGGCGCTGTAGTTGTTGCCCTTGGGCTTTTGGGACTGATTTCCAGCGTCAGCACGGGAGGCCTTTTCTCCCCTTCCTCGAGCTGGAAGGAGCAGTCATCTTTTCAGTCAGCTTTTGAATCTTGATGGTGGTGTCCATCTTGGTTTCTGCCATAAGAGTGTCAAGTCTTTCCATGTTACCTTCAAAGAACAGATTAGCGTCAGAATTTCACTGTCGACAATTAAAAAGAAATCACAAGGTGAAAGGAAACTACAGTTATCAAAGTATTATTTGAGCATGGCCTCAGACTTGGCCAACTCATCAAACATAGAACCGCGGTTGAGTTTTAAACCCCTCTCGGCCAGTCTTTTCCCCCACTGATAGATTAGTTTAAACGATTCCACGTCGTCTCCTTTCAGCGTGTTGGGTTTTACAGCGTAATCCAGATTCTCGATCACAATTTTGCTATGGGTGAAATGATGTGCTCGACTCAAACTAAGTGGGAAATGTGACTTGACCAAGTTCCCATGGTTGAACTCGGCAATAGACCTCTTGGTCGTGTAACGCCCCAAAATTAATTAGGTGATTATTTAACTAATTTAATTAAGTGATATTTTAGTTGACCCTATTAAAATAATAATAAGGTAATTAATTAAATCAAGGAGTGGGGTGTAGTAAATAAATGAAGAGTATTTTAGTTAAATTGGGAGGATGTGTGTAAGTAACTAAGAGGTGTTGGGTAGTAAATAAGGGAGTGGTGATTTAATTAAAATAAGGAGTGGTTGAAGTAGCTAGGGGTGCAAATAAAGGGCCCAAAGCCCACTAATAGGCCCAAGTTCAACAAATAACCTTAGGGGTAGGGTTTCCTCCCCATTAGAAGGAAGGAAATGAAAAAAAGAGAAAGGGGACAAAGAAGTGAGGGAGGCGTGCAAAGAACCCATGGGAGGGAGAGAGTGAAATTTTCCATCTTGGCTTGGGGGAAATGGTAATTGGGAACAAACCTTCTCCATTTTTCTTCCTCTATCATTTAGTGTAAGTTTCATACACTAATCATGTTCCTTTTTCTCTTTTCCATGGATGGGTTTGAAGCTCAAGTATAGGAGAAAAGCTATTAATTGGTGGTTCTTGGGTTGTTGGTGGAGGGGTTTTCTTGGGTTTGCAATTTTGAGGTATGGGGGCTCTCTTCCATAGTTAATAATTTATAAACCATGAAATCATAGGGATTAGGTGTTAGGAGTAGTTGTTTAAATTGATTCATGAAGTATTTGAGTGATTGGGTGATTGTTTGATTTTATATGTGATTGTTGTTCTTGATTGTTGGTGTTAAGGTGAGTTACATGAATTTAATGCAATATGATGTGTAATAGGTGTTAATTAATATGGAGATGATTGGTTGTTAAATTGATATAATTGAATAGGAGAAATATTGGTGCTTGTTAGGTGTTTGATAAATTGTTTGAATTAGAGTTGAGTAGGAGTGTGTATGTTGATGATGAGCTTTACTTGTTTATGGTTTTTGTGTGTTTTCTGGACACTTATTTTGAAAAACTAAAATCATAGGTAGAAACTACACTCAGAGGGATTTCCAATGAGTGGTCTTTTGTAATTTTTCGATGTCGTTTGCTATTTTAAATAATTCAAGTAGTAGAGTAATCGCTTTAGGAATCCAAAGACTTTGTGCGGGTGTTGCCAATGTTACCCAAAGTGTCAAAAATACTGTTTTGGTCCCTCTGGACTTTCTAGTCCCCAAGGTGTCAAACTAGTCCTTGGGCGTTAAATTAATCCTTATGGTGTCAGGTTAGTCCCTAGGTGTCAAATTGGTCCTTGAGGTGTTAAATTAGTCCTTAGGTGTCAAAATGGTCCTTAGGTGTTGAAAAGGTTCTTGGGAGGTGATTTGGTACTTAGGTGTGGGTTTAGTCCCTGGTGTTGACTTTAGTCCTTGGAGTGGCGTAGGTCCTTTGGTGTAGAATTAGTCTTGGTGATCTTTTAGTCCCTATAGAATTATTATTTATGGTGTGGTGTATTATTGGTGAATAAATATTGGTGAGTTGGGGGTCTATGACCTTTCTTTGGTGTTGGTGACTATTTATGGTGTGGTGTATTATTGGCGAATAAATATTGATGAATTGGGGTCTATGACCTTTCTTTGGTGTTGGTGAGCCCGCAAGGCTATTGGTGAGCATGCTAATGCATTGTTTTGGTGATATGGTGTTTCTGGTGCATAGTCATGGTGTCGCATTATCATATGCATATTTTGGTGAATAGGCCTCGGCCTCTTAAATTATTGGTGAATGCCCTCAAGGCTATTTTGGTGATGGATCCACATGCATATGCCCGTGGAGTATTGGGTTGCATTTCATGCATTACATACATATTCTGGTGACTGATTGGGTGTTAATAAACTAATGGTGTATTTGATCGAATCTGTATCCTTGTAATGTATTCCCGTGTAGCTTTGTATTCACCGTGTAATGTATTCTCGTGTAGCTGTATTCTCGTGTAATCTTTTGTATTCTCGTGTGTAATCGTATTATGGTGTACTTGACTCAACTGTGTAGTTCTGGTGTATTTGAATTGACTGTATCTCTGGTGTGCCTATTCTACTGCGTTTCTTGTTTTATCTATTATTTCCTATGTATAGAGACTCACCCTACTACGTCGTGTTGCTTCGTATGTCGGCAACCTGCAGGTGACGGTGACTGAAGGTGACTAGAGATCCTTCTTCTAGTATGGTCGAGTCGGCTCTGATACGTAGCATCGGGGGGAAATGTTTAGTTGTTATTTCCTTTATATTTTGAACTAAGATGTTAAGTTATTATTTTCCGCTGCTGTAGTATTTTGTCCTCGGACATTGTTGGTGCTATGTATCCTATATATTTTGGAGTTTTATTTTATTTAATATTTTGGAGTTTGATTTTGGTGTTTAAATGTCGCACCCTCAAGTGGTCGCACTAAAAGTTTTTACGCACTCTGATTTTCAATTAATTAAATAATAGTTATGGTAGAAGGGGGTGTTACAGGTCGCACCGTTCAAAGCTTGAACGAAGAAGAAAACTAGCTTGAAGTTTTTATTTGAATCATTGGCAAGGAAGAAGTACGAACATTCGCCCTTACTTCGGACCCGATGTGGCGTTGCCTAGTTCTATCCGATCTGGGCACAACCTTGTGTGTCACCTTGAACAGAGTGAAGAAGACTCGGGCATTAGGTTTTCTCCCAAGATACTCCATGGTAAGCTCAAACCCTCGCAAGAATCCCCAACAATTCGACAACAACTGCGATGAGGGCGCTATTAAATGTCTCAGAACTTGCTGATGGAAAGAGTTCAGTGGAAGACGGACGTTCATTTCCTCCAACATTGCTCCGTAGAAGAAGTACCCGATGTGTTTATGATCACTACACGCAGGGACCCCGGGCACCAATGTCAACCTCCATTTTTCTACCTCGGGCGAAATCAGATACTTCTCATAGTAAAAGACGGGCTTGTCCGTCCTCAGCTTGGCATGTTTTCTACAAACTTTGGTGGAAACCCATTTGCACACCTCTCCACAGCCTTGGCATGATCTTCCATAGTAGTTACTCCAGCAACAGGTCAGGAATTAACCTCGGTGTCTCCACGCTCAGTACTCTTAGACAACTGCTTCTCCGTGTTATGAACCGGGGCCGAGAAACTCGACTTCGCTGAAGAATTCATATACGTGGTGCTGAAAAGAGATCGCGATCCCTTTGAGTCCGGAATGGGCTGGCCATCGGCGGACCTCTTCAAGATAGTCTTGCAAGAGGATCGAAGCTTTGCCTCTCTTCGCTCTTTGTCTGAGCTATCTACAATAGAGGGGCTTCTATAACTCATCTAACTACTGTCTACTTTATCTGGTGTCAGCCTCAGATAGGCCGAGGCGGAATCAAGTCCTCTACAAGGAACACAAGGTGACTCTCCAGAGACGAAGTCAGCACTAGAAAACAAACAGATTCTAAGGTAAAGTTTAAATGCTTTAAAAGATAAAAACTATTGCAGAGCTAGCCTTTTGTACAGAAGGATCTGGGTTTGAGATGAATGTTCATCTCGGAATGTTGAATGAACATTCTCGGGCAGCGAGGTTGATCTCGGACGGTGGTCGGAATCATTTTCTCTCAGCAAAGCTCTGGGCGAAAAATCTCAACTGAATTCAAGCAAAGTGGTAAATGAAGGTGCCACTGCACTTTATATATCTTCTCAACAGACAAGAAGGCGAAACGATGCCCCTCCTCAGCACGTCTCATCAATTCTCCTCGACAGAACTGCTGGAGGCCTACGAAGTGTCGCCTCGAGACGCCCAAGCGTCACATCAATGTCGCTCCACTCACTAGTCGACATGTGGCGTTGTCATCATGACTTTCTGATCGGCTGCATGAAACTCAAGCCGAGGCCGACCTCAGCGTTCACCCTCGACTTGGGGGGCCACTGTTCCGACCAAGACTAAAAACCCCTTAGCAGCTGGGCCTGAACCAATCCACCTACGAAGCACGGCCCAAGCGAACGCCTTGCAAACGGATTCCCGCCTCCAACGGCCAGGATCTTCCGCCCGTATCCGACGCTCACGGTACGCCTCCTCTCTTTATAAAAAGAGGTACACCTCTCTACCAAGGTACGCACGCTCACCATTCTTAACTTCTCTCTCTACCCTGCTCTCATTTATTCTCTCTCTTTTCCTTATCTCGATCATGCACGACTTAAGCGTCAGAGTGTCTTGCAGGTACCCCCACCCAACGTACCTTCAAGTTACCTCAGAGCGACCGAGTACGAGCTCCAACCTCCAGGCTCCGCCTTCTCTATCTGAGGATTCCTACCTCTCTATCTTGGACCTCTTAAAGCTAGTACCCCGAGCATCAGACCGAAAACAATATTTGAGTTGATTCAAGACGTCGTTTGGTTTGGTTTGGTTTTGAGGCAAAAAGTGAACCGAACCGCAAGGTAAAATTACATGCAATTTGGTTTGGTTCGGTTGGCTTCCTAAAATAAAACCGAAACAAACCAAACCAAACCAATGCGGTTTGGATAGGTTCGGTTGGTTCGGTTTTTTACAAGATAAAAATAATTTAAAACGGAGTTAAAATGAACTAACATAAAAAAGACTAACATAAATCTTTAAGAAAAAATCTACTCAAATATATATATATATATATAGTATATAAATCACTCTCTTTTAATTCTTTAAGACAATGTTTAAAAGAATTTAAATTAAATATTTTGTTGTAATTTTTAAATATAGCATAACAATATGGATTTTTTGTAAGTGAGTCAAAAAATTAATTGGATCTGGACTAGTGAGTGAGTGAGAGTTGGGTTGAAGTTGCATTTAGGTTAGTAAGGAAGGTTGTAATTCAACAAGCCTTAGTGTTACTTGCGGTTTGGTTTGGTTTGGTTTGGCTTGGTTCGGTTTCGGAAATCAAAACCGCGAACCGAACCGAACCGCGCGGTGCAATGAAAAAAAGAACCGAACTAAACCGATCAAAAGCGGTTTTTTGCGGTTTTCGATTTGGTTTGGTTCGGTTTGCGATTTCCCTATTGGTTTGGTTCGATTTTGAACACCCCTACTACGGGTTCCTAGTTACTTTGGAGTATATTTTTAGGAAATAATTGTCAAATGTGTTTGTGTCGGGGATAGTGTTGAGTTGCACTTCTCCATCTTACTATCCTATTATATAAAAAGCACCGATAAAAGATATTCCAATCTTCTTTTATAGGTGCTTTTTATAAAATGTGCACTTGGCAATTAAATAAAAAGAACTATTTTAGGTTAACAATAGTAATTATTGAGACAATCGTCCTCACAAAAAATGGAAACTAGCTAATACAATATAAAATTTAAGTAGGTGAAAATGATTCTTCAATTGAAATATACTAATATATCTTTTTTTTTTGTTTGAGTACCTGGACCCGATTAGATTTTAGGCAATATCAAATTTGGTAAAAATTAATACAATTTAGGCTTAAATATATGTTACCCCCTGCAAATAAACTCATTATCCATTTACCCCCCGCTAAAAATAAAACTCTTAAAAAAGACCTTGTAAATATAAATTATTTCTAGTTACCCATCTGCGGTTAGATTTTGTAAACAGTGTTAAGTGTAAATATATGTTACCCCCTTGCAAATATGTTCATTATCCATTTACCCCCCTGTGTAAATATATGTTACCCGCTGCAAATATTATCATTATGCATTTACCCCCCTGCAAATATGCTCATTATCCATTTACCCCCTGCAAATAATAAGTATTTCAACATACACTTAACGCTGTTAACAAAATCTAACAGTAGGGGGTAACTAGAAATAATTTATATTTGCAAGGTCTTTTTTTAGAGTTTTATTTTTACAAGGGGGTAAATGGATAATGGGTATATTTGCAGGGGGTAACATATATTTAAGCCTACAATTTATTGAAATGTAACAATACCTATATATAGTACAAAGGGGATCTAGTACAATAAATACAAAATATTTGCTGACTCATAAAATAAATTAGAATAATATATCTAACACTCCCCTCAAGATGGACCATAAATGTTGTGCATGTTCAGCATCGATAACAACCTACAAAAAGGAGCGGGCTTAAGGGGTTTGGTGTGGATGTCAGCAAGTTGGGCAGCTGTAGGAATGGGCATGAGATGAATGATGTCAGCTTGGACCTTGCCACAAACTAGCTTGGGCCTTCCACGCCTTCATGGCAAACAAGGCTTTCTCATTCCCCTCATTCTCAACATCTCTACCAATGCTCAAGATAGCGTCAGCATCCTGCTTGGTAAACCCAAACTGATGGGGATGGTGTCCAATGGCAGCACCATTCTCCATAAACAAATTACGGAAGTAAGTATTCACATGAGTTTTGGTAGCATCTTCATCAGCAAGCCACACCCCCAGATCATCTCTAAGCAAATGGATTCGATTTTTCCTCTTTCTATTTACCGCTTTAATCTGATAATACTTGTGTTCCTGTCTCCATCTTGCAGCCACTGTGTTCTAGATCTTTGGAACCACATAAGCTCCTCCTTGTGCAAAATATCATTCGGTTCACCTTGAAGGGATTTCTCAAGATTGACAAGAAACCTATTACCGTTGCCATTATGAAAATGCTTTTGTATACCACCAATACGAGCCAAGAGCGTGCTCTTTTTGGCTTTGATGCACCTAAAGGTGGTTTGCTTCCACGTCATCAGATCACTCTCAAGAGAAGAGAGTTTGCGCTCAAAGTCCTCATTGGCCTGCCACCAGCCTTGCATATCATCTTTAAAAGCTTGCATGAGTTAGCCAAAGGGTCTTTCAAATCTAAAGGGTCTTTCCCTGCGGTCCTGCACATTTCCATGAAGGCAAACCAAAATTGGATGGTGGTCAGAAAACTTAACACGCGGTAGGACTTTGACAAAAGCGTTTGGAAAAGCCACACGCCATCTGTCATTACACAAGGCTCTGTCAAGTCTTGCAAACATACGATCAACTAGCCCACACCGGGGACCGCGCCAGGTGAACCGAGGCCCCACGAACCCAAGGTCAATCAAGTTACAAAGGTGAATTTGTTCTTTGAAGAGCTGCAACTTTCTATGGTTTGGGTTTCCACCCCCTTTCCTCTCACTGGGATCACCAATATCGTTCAAATCACCCGCTATCGACCATTGGCCAGTCATGGTCCTACTAATATTATGGTCGGAGCTCCAAAGTTCACTACGTAAATCATCATTTGGGCTAGCATAAGTTGGGGAGAAATACCATTTCCAACCATCTTGAATTGTAACTTGAAAGTGGATAAATTGGAAATCATTAGTGACTTCCAAAAGATCCACCAAGTCAGTCTTCCAACTAGTCACAATCCCTCCAGCAAACCCCTGATTTTTCGTGTAGTTAGAACCATCAAAACCAAGCAACCAGAAGGTTTTCTGTAACCGAGCAGGATTGGACCTCGTCTCCAAAATAACGAAAATCGCAGGTCTTTGACTCTCAATATATTGCTTGCAATTCCGAAACAACTCAGGACTGGTAGCGCCACGACAATTCCTTAGAATTTTGTTTAAAGTTATAAAATCTAATAATGGATAGGCGGCCTTTCTCACACAAATGACGCGGGAAAAATCAAAATCGAGGGGTCTCATAGACCACCTCCATCTCCGAATCACTAGCAGTAGCTTCTCCTTAATCGTTTGCATCCATAAATTCCTCAGAATCCAGCATACCCACATATCCAATGGTAGAAGTAATGTTGGGGGTGTGAGTAGAAACCTATTCATTACAATCAGGTGGTCTGGTGGGGTGAAAAGCAAGTGGGCTAGAAATATTATTGGATTTGGAATTATCCAATAAAACCCCATTATTTGATCCGGACACGGGGCCCACTTTTTGAAGACTAGGTAGTTGCTGCATCTCCCTTCCGTGTGCTTGCACGTGGCCCGCAGGGCGTGTTCCTACTAGCCCGAGCAGTACTTCCTTTTAATTGGCCAGCAGCCTTTTTCCTCTGAGCAACCTCATTATTAGAAATAGATTGCACCGCAATTTCCTCTCCCTGCAGCTGCATATCTCTCTCTTCATTGACTTGATCCAAATTTTCTTCATTGCTAATTAAGGCATTAAAACGTGACCCACTTTTGTCAGAGTTCATATTTAACGTCGCCGGAAGTACACGGTCACCGGCTGCTGTCGGACCTCCCCAGTCCTTCCCTTTCCTCTGCCTGCACTGTTTTTGCACCACCGTCCACGGGCCATCTTCCTGAGCGCTACTGGATGCATTGGCGGTCCCCTTGCCATGTTTCTCCGCCGGTAGCTCCCCCACCGGTGTGTCAGGAACTCTCTTATCCGTACATTGGTCCTTATGGTGTCCGAACCTCCCACACGCCATACACAACAAATGGAGCCCTAAAATATCAATTCTATATATGTGTCCTTTAAGTTCAAACATCGCAAGCAAAGGTGCATCAAGGTCAATCTCAACACATAGTCTGGCGTATTTCCCACGGGACAACAACTAGGTTGTTTCATCCACTTTAACAGTCTTTCCATCCTGTCCCCCAAGAAGAACAAAAAATCAGAGTGATAATATTCAATCGGAAACTCCGGTAGTCTTACCCATACTGCAACCCTATTGATCTCTTCTTTCTCCAGTCTAAAGTTTGGCCTCCATTCAAGGACTGTGAGATAATGATCATATATTAACCAAGGCCCTTTAGTAAGAGCACGAGTGTGATCATCTTGGCTTGACAGGTATACTAAGAAAAATTCACATCCAAGATCAATGAGGTTCATAGTACCTTTTTGCACCCACATCTGATTCAACAGGTTTTCAAGGGCCTTGAAACCGATTCTTCTTCCGAGCAATTTGACAAGTAACCCTTGCTTCCATGGCCTACACAGGCGCTCTTCGGCACTAGGAGGAACGACGATCTCGGTGCACTCTTGTTCACCATGCTTTTTCTCAACAATCTGCAAATTCATGGGACCAAAGCTATACTCACCTTATCACCCTTAGAACCGATTTCATCCTTGGTACCCTCGAGGCCGCTTTCAGCATCGATGACCAGGATGGTTTCCTTGTATGATTTCATAACCAGACTCTCACTTCTTCCGTCGGTTCCACGAGATCATCATAACTGATGGGAATCGTTGAGGTGTTGGAGAAGTCATGCTCTCCCCCTTTGACCTTCTTTGTATTCCGTTCTCGGAGGTCCTCCTCCTCTTTAGATTCACCTCGATCCCTGTTACTCATTGTCACAGCACGATAAGGATCTCTCCCTAAACCAGTAAGTTAGGTTTCACACGCCCCAGTAGAGCTGGCTTCCCACAGGGACCAGAATACTGGCGGCGATGGGTGGCCAAGCTACCAGTCAGAGAGGTGACGACGCTAGAGGTTTCCGTAAGCAAGACCTAGCAGAGTGCGATTTGAACAATTTGATTGACAAAAGATTCTTACGATCTCTTTTGTAGGTGCTTTTTATAAAATGTGCACTTGGTAATTAAATAAAAAGAACATGTTTAGGTTAACAATAGTAATTATTGAGACAATCGTCCTTACAAAAAATAGAAACTAATTATACAATATAAAACTTAAGTAGGTGAAAAGAATTCTTCAATTGAAATTTACTAATATATCTTTTTTTTTGAAATGGCAAAAGACTTTATTAGATTTGTGTACCTGACCCGATTATATTTTAGGCAATATCAAATATGGTAAAAGGTGATACAATTTATTGAAATGTAACAATACCTATATATAGTACAAATGGGATCTAGTACAATAAATACAAAAGATTTGCTGACTCATAACTTAGTCGGCGTCTACTAATACAAAGGGAAAAGCTGACAACTTTCTATAATATATAATTATCTAAAATTATAAAATAAATTAGAATAATATATCTAACACTCCCCTCAAGATGGACTGTAAATGTTGTGCATGTTCAGCATCGATAACAGGCTGCAAAAAGGAGCGGGCTTAAGGGTTTTGGTGTGGATGTCAGCAATTTGGGCAGCTGTAGGAATGGGCATGAGATGAATGATGTCGGCTTGGACCTTGCCACGAACCAAGTTAAAGTCAAGTTCAATATGTTTACTTTGCTCATGGAATGTGGGATCCTGAGCTATATGAATGGCAGATTGGTTGTAACAATAGAATGGAACCGAATCGGTGTGGGAAACATATAAATCTGTCAAGAGGTATTGTAGCCACTGGATCTCACAAGAAGTGGAAGCAGGGGCTTGGTACTCAGCCTTAGAGGAGGATTTGGAGATCATTCTTTGCTTCTTTGACTTCCATAAAAATAGGGAGGGACAAAGGAATATACAAAAACCCGTGACGGAGCATCGAGTATCAAGGCAGGCGGCCCAATCTGAATCACTAAAACTTGTAAGTTTCAAATCAGAGTCAGTATCAAAGAAAAAACCAAAGCAGGGTTGCCCTTTAATATAACTAAGGACATGAAGAGCAACATCCATGTGGGTCTGTGAAGGAGCAAAAATGAATTGGCTAAGATTATGAATGACAAAGCAAATGTCTGGTCTGGTGTTAGTGAGATAATTCAGACGACCAATAAGTCTTCTATAAATAGAGACCAGCCGGTTTAGGTGTAGAGAGCTTGAGGCCAAGGGCATAAGTGTATAGACCAGTTTGCAAGCAAGAAGGCTGACATCAGTGAGAAGTTCAAGGGCATATTTTAGTAGGGAGAGGATGATTTCCTATCTAGTCTGGACTTCCTCTAAGCCAAGGAAAAACTTGAGAAGCCCCAAATCCTTGATTTTAAAGGTGGCATCAAGAGAAAGCTTTACAGCCTTGATTTAAGCTAAGTTGGTCCCAGTGAGAATGATGTCGTCAACATGTATCAGGGGCACAATGACTTGTGAACCATTGGTTTTGACAATAAGAGAGTAACCAGACTTGGATTGTACAAATCCGAGGGAGCTGAGAAAACAAACTAGTTTGAAGTTCCATTGCCTACTGGCCTGTGTCAACCCATAGAGAAATTTTGTGAAGTTTGCAAACCTGATTAGGTGCAAAAGTTTCAAAGCCTCGAGGAACCTGTATATAGACCTCTTCATGCAAGTCACCAAGAAGGAAAGCATTATCAACATCCAAATGATGTAAATGCCAATTGCAAGCTGTTGCAAGGGACAATACTAGTCGCACAGTGGTAATTTTAACAACCCAAAGAAAGTTTAAGAGTAGTCAACACCTTCAAGTTCTGTAAATCCCTTTGCCACAAGACATGCCTTATGCCTTTCAAGGGATCCATGAACCCTAAGTTTGGCCTTGTAGAACAATTTTCATCCAATAGGTTTCTTACCAAGAGGTAGTTGAGCGATGGTCAAACTGTTGTTTTCTTCTAATGCCTGGATTTCTTTGCTCTTGGCTTCCTTCCAAGCAATCATGCTTAATGACACGAGCATAAGTTTACTTTTATTAACATCAAAACATTATATGCAAAAATTGGGAAACCTTAAAGGGTACTATAATCCATTACACTAAGTACACAAGGGGTATTATAAGTTCTTGTTAACTAGCATGTGCAAGAAATTTTTGGTATGTTTGGGAGGAAGATTTGGGAGTGTTTTGGAGGGGAGGGCTTGACCTATGTTTTAATATCTATTTGAGATTTACAAAAATTGGAAAAATAACATTAAAGATAATGATAAAATATTGTTAGCCACACTTCAACTATGCTTAGAAATATTTTATAGCTTCCATAATTTAAAATTGAAAATCAAGTGATCCACTTCCCTCCCTTCTTAAACCTTAGATCCAAACATACCCTAAAACTAATTTCCCCCCCTCAACTAAACATGCGAAAATTGCTCTCTCTTCCCTTACTCTCCCTTCCCTTTTTCACCTCAAACAAACACACCCTTAAGGCCAGAAACAATGTTGTTGGTAGAGGCTTCGTGAGGGCGTCGATAGTTTTGTTGTTTCTGCTTTTAAGAACCTTGACATTGTCCCCTGGAGACTAAGTAATTTTTTAGGAAGAAAACAGTTGCGCAGATAAATTAGTTGCTTTTGGTCTAATTAGTTGAACTTATACTTGGTGGAGTTTCCCTCCGAGCTTCAATAGACGACTTTAGTTGTAATAGGCAGCGTCTTCCTTTTTACAGATTTAGATGATATATCCTTGGGGTTTAGTCTCCTTAGTTTTACTTTTTGTGTTGTAGTGCTGCCTCATTAGCTTGTTAGCTCTTTTCCAAACCTGGGTTTTAGCTTAGTTCTGCCTTGGTCTTTACTGTATTCCATCTTTTTATTTCTTTTGAATAATATGAAGCAAAATGCTCTTTTTCTTTCTGATAATTTTCCCTAAGGAGGGCTGACATCAGAAGGTTTTACCGAGGCTCGTTCCTATTAAGGAAATGTTAGCTTCATGAAAAATATCATTGATATTGTATTATAAACATGCGATGATGATGACAATGTTAGTTAGTCCAATAATTGATACTGAATTCACAACACCACCGCAACAACCACAACACAATAGATGCAACGACTGCCTTAGACCGCAACCGACTGCATTAGGCCGCAATACACTTTAAAGTACTACTAATACAATTTATATTATATTTTCCTCTTTCTTAAAATCGTAAATTTTGAGAGAACTTTAAAGTTTTAGAAATCTTTTAAAGTGATAATGAGTTGTTAAGGTTGGAAATACTAGATTTTAGAGGTAAAATGGGAAATGTTATGATTTTAAATATTTGGGTGATCTTAAAATTAATTCACGCCATAATGCGCGTGTCGCAAATGATCATGATAATATTTGTCTTTGAATTAGCAATTGCAACCACAATTTAAAACCATGCAATCAGTCTAACTTAAACTTTTCACAAACAAATAACAAATAGGATTAATGAATGTTATACATGAAACAAGAGAGGAATAAGAAATGTTTACTAGGTGGCATTATAATTGGTCACGAGAAAGAAAATCAAGAATCAAAACTTGTGCATTTCCATCCACTCCCTAACACAACCGATCGAGAAGCAAGTAAGAAGAGTTATGTTTAAATTTCACCACAAATGAAACCTAAGTGTTCGGATTTGGGCGGCCCACTACTGAATCACGGCCGCGAGCAGGTGACTTGGGCGTCAAAGTGCCTTTGAAGGTACCACCCCGAGCCAGAACCCAACCCAGTCTCGTCCACAACAGACTGCAAGAGCGTCCTACAAACTATCCGGACGATCGATCCACAGATCGAATAATATACAGAACACTAAGGAATCAAAAGTTGAAAAGATAAACATCCACTTAAACAACCAACAAATTTATGTGATTCATTATTAATGGAAAAGCACAAACTAATCAATGACTTGAGAAATTAAACAACTTGAGAAGAGGAATTCTCATATTTACTTGGAAAATATTGGAAATAGATTGTCTAATTCTATAACTTTTGTGTGTTTTAGGAGAGAGAATAGTGATTACAATAATATATGTGATGAAAGAGAATGATGAGTTAATAGAGAGATGGAGAGAGAAAGGTATCAAGGTACTAAATGCTCAAGGTAGACAATCCTCCACCACGCCCCCTACACCGCAAATCTTTTGCTCTATTTCTTTCTCTCTGCTTTCACTAATGACAAAGGAGTTTGTAGCCTAGACGCAATGACTTGAGAAACACCAACGATTGAGACTAACGCAAACACAATAATCATAGAAGTGGAGGGAAATAGATTGTCCGTCTTGAGCATTTGGTAACTTTAGTGTATTTTAGGAGAGAGAATGGAGATTAAAATAATAGAATGTGATGAGAGACAATGAGAAGCTAAGAAAGAGATAGAGAGAAAGACATGAAGGTACCAAATGCTCAAGGTAGACAATCCTTCCCCAAACTAGAGAGTAACAACCTTGCTAGGTGAGAGATAACTTGATGGCGTCGTGACGGAGGAGCTTGGGTCGCATGCAGAACGATGCATCTTGCTCATGGTCCTTGTGTTAGGTTTTTTTTTGAAACACACAGAAGTGTAGGCTTTTTGATAGAGGGCTTTTGGTGTTAACCAGGTGGGATATTTTACGATCGCGAGTTTCTTGTTTTGGTGGTGAAAAAACTAGTGGGAACTAAAGTAGGTTAAGAAAAATTATAAGGTTCTTGTCAAAAAGAAAAATTATAAGGTAACAGAAATTTACTACGCTAACTTGGAGGAACCAAATTGTGAAATCTAAAACTTTAACTTAACATGACTTAAATTTATTGCAAAATATTGTGTGATTCAAAGAACTATCAATTCGATCGTTAGATATATTAATTTAAGACTACTTAAAAATCAATCACTATTAGTGA
Organism: Oxytropis ochrocephala; assembly: GCA_020916435.1. NCBI lineage: Eukaryota > Viridiplantae > Streptophyta > Magnoliopsida > Fabales > Fabaceae > Oxytropis > Oxytropis ochrocephala. The sequence continues at coordinate 99,752,226 of CM037089.1, forward strand.
CCAAAAAATAAGTCTCTGTTCAGTACCTAGATCTCGGATCAAGATTAGATCTGGAGTATTTGGAAGAGTGCTTCAGATGGTTGATGAAGATATAGCTCGGATGCGTCCACTTGAAGCTCGGATGTGCCGACGTTGTAGCCGAGGTAGCTAGTCTGAAGCTCGCCAGGGTGTGGCACCTGCAGACACTCCAATACTTAAGTCATCTGAGATCTGATCCAACAGGAACAATCATAACTATTGTGCAGTTTCCAATGTCAGTGTATTGAAGCGACACATTGATTTGATGCGTCGGTTCAGTTTCCGAACTCTGAGAATATATATATATATATAAGTCCTGCGAAGAGCTCAGTGTTCGCTTCGCAAAGTTGAGTAAGCTAGTGTGCTTTGTAACTCTGGTGATCAGAAGCTCCGTTCTCTTTTTCGACCACCGTGTCAAGTTGTATCTTCTTCGTGTGTTATCACATTGTTCTGGGTTTCTCTTCAGTCCGAGTTCATTGTTCATCGATCCGAGTTGAATCTTCTTGCAGAGTCAATGCCGAGTTGCAATCGGACGGCGTAATCCTACGAAGATTTCCAAGGTTCCTCTTCTCCTCAAGTGTCACCATTCGGGAGGTCCGATGTCGTTTTTGAGCAACCTGGTGAGCTCGATGATGATGGGGACGATGAAGTCACCGAGTCCGAGTCCCTTGAGGGATCCGAAACCCTTGGTGATCAATAGATCGTGTGGTTTTAACTTTTTGTAATTTATATTTTTACTTGCCGACCTCTGAGGTTGTGGCTTTATCACTACAAGAATAACCCTGTATTGCCACCAATATTTGCCACGGAGGACTGTCTGTCGCTAATTTGCGACGGATTTGCGACGAAAAGAGATGTTTGACATGAGCGCTAAAAATCCCGCTTAAATTTGCCACGGAAATAGATGTCGGTCGCTAATTTGCGACGGGAATGGATGTGGGTCGCTAATTTGCGACGGAGGGTTGGTCGCAAACCCGTCGCAAATGTCAATGATAATTTTTATTTGTCGCGTGAGTTACTAAACCCTATTACTTCTCTTCTCATCACATAACACCGTCTCGCTCAACTCACCCTCCGTCTCGCTCGACTCCCCCTCCGTCTCGCTCGACTCCCCCTCCGTCCTCCTCCATCTAACCCTCCGTCCTCCTCCATCAGCCACAACCCACAAGTCTTCTCTCCTCCCTGCATTTCCTTGTGCAGCCACAACGTCTTCTTTCCATATTGGCTCTAGTTCCTCGCCACGAGTTACTCCCTCACCCACTCCATCTCCCAGAGAGGTACATGGTCGTAGTGCATCTCCACGAGTGACTCCCCCACTATCACAGAGTCCTCAATATCGCATGATTCCTACACCAGGTTTTCATGCGATACCTACTCCTACCCCCTTCACCCGATGTTGTGCCTACTCGACCTCTTTGCCATCTCCGAAGTGAGCGACTTTCACTGGAGATGATGCGATACGATGGTGACCGGATGCATGATGTTGAGGGGGTGATGATTTGATATCGATGTTGAGGGGGTGATGATGAGGATGAGATTATGTTAGTCGCGATCGGCGATCATCGAGGTTGAGGTGGAGGGTATGTAAGTTTTTACAACTTTGTTTGATTGATTGTTTTGTTATATATAATGTGACATAATCGTTTCAATTGTTTTAACTTCGCAGTTTCTTCCTTCAAGGCCAGCCGCGAAATGCTATTCGACCGACTATTCGCGAGTTATACCACTATCCATGGACTAGTTGGTCGATCTTAATAAGGATGAGCGAGACCATTTTTTTAACGCTTTTAGAGTAAGTGTACATTTTAACACATCACAATGTTTGTCGTTTTTTTAAGAATTTGTGAAGTTATTTTATTTGATGTAACATTTGTTTTGTACATGTTTTCACAATGAGAAGAGAGTTACTTGGCATAAATCTCGGGAGGCCGCCGTTGAGGATCTTTTTCATAGGAGATGTCTTTGATCGACTCAGTGATATGCTCGAGACGTGTCCGCATAGGGAGGGCCAACCTACTTGGATGGGGATGGAGTCTATAATCACCTAATAAACCACATCCGGAATGATCCAAAATTCAAAGATACGTGTGAGCGGAATAAGAAGAAACAGGGCATCGTAAAAGGGTGGAAGCTTGCACACTCAAGGTTCTATCTCTATGTTGCAACATTCAAAGAGATTGGTATATTTATAAACTTATGTTTTCCTTATGCAATATGATTACTTATAATTTACCATTTACAAACTTAAGTTATAAATTATAGACCAAGAAGATAGGGAGGAAGCCACATGTAGAAGAGCTTCATCGCCACACTCACATTAGGAAGGGCACAGGCGAGTATGTAGAGGACCGCGCTCGCATTACTCAAGTATAAAGAAGCTTGAATATAATAATCTATTAAATAATCTACAGGCGAGTATGTAGAGGACCGCGCTCGCACTAAATTGATGTTTTTTGATTCTCATTTGCCTATTTTGTTCTTTGGACTACATTACTGCATCGATTTTCAATTTCTTATAGCCTTCTATTGTGTTGGGATGCTGTCTGTCTTAATGTCTTGAGTCTTGACTTGGTTTGGTTCCTAATGCAATGGATTGTATGTTAACTTTGCTCACATAGACTCATAGATAGTAACTGAATGGGTTTGGTTCCTTTCAGTTTGTGTTGGATCTTATTTTCTGATCTTGTTTAGCCTTCTGTTATGCAATCCTGCATGTTAAGTGTAGGCCTCTATGACTTAGGAGTGTTATCACAAGCCAAATTTGATTTTCTATAGGTGGGGAAACTGGTAGGGAATTGGATGGAAGATTTCATTATGTATATTCAGAGAGAGTTCTTCCCAAATCATCCTGAATAGTAGTGTGGTAAACTGTTAAAGTAAGTGGAAATGTATAACCGGCACTTTTTGCGGAAACCATCCAACCATAACCAATCAGATTCCTTCGGGATGCATCACGAGAATTTCAATCTTGCAAGAAGTGGAGTTATTTTAGCGTTTCTTGGATCTTGGGGTTTTGTTCGATTCTATGAACTTTAGTTTTTGCATGCACATACAATTGATGATTTTCTTAGATTGTTTTTTTGTGATGATATTACGAGAATGCATGCATAGTATTCCAATGTTTTTGGTCACGATTTACGCACTCTTTCTGCAGAAATTGCTCGTTATAATCGATTAGATGCCTCCTCTAGTCGATTGAATCGACTTCTTTGTACATTTCGATAAATTTTGCGATTTTAATCCATTAGATAGGGTTCATAATCGATTATGACATCTTTGGATTTTATCTTTGGATTGTATTTCAAGGCATTAGTGGATTATGATGATTGATGTAATGTCTAAGTGTAACTTGTATTTTGATGCATGTTAATAGTCCTAATAGTAATTTGAAATATATTTCTTAAGTGATGATATAGCAATAAGTTTTACCTCCTTTTGTTCCTTTGCTGATATATTAGGTGTAGTTAATTACTACCACCTCATATGCATGTATTAATTTACGACTGTGTGCTATTTTATTGTAATCATCTTCGATCAGTCAGTTTCCAAAGGTTATATTATCAGGATCCAACACTTTCACCTAGGAATGCATATTATTCTGAGGTATTAGTGGGAAATATGACATTGCTTTATCAGTAACTGAAATAATATGTTTGATGCATAAGAAATTAACAAGCTATTCTTGATACATTTTTATCATCAACTTAAAGTGTAATAATTGATTTGTTTATATTTTGTTAATAAAATGAATGTACCCCTCTGCTTTTGTTAATTTATTTCTTAGTTAATCACCAATTTTTTCTTGAAATTGTAGGGTCGGATAACTTGGTTCTTATGAAACAGGCAACAATCTTGTAATAAAATGAATGTACCCCTCTGCTTTTGTTAATTATAGTGTTTCCATTGAATTGACATAATTCGCAAAAATGACTTCCAGTCACTTTCTTCACAAAGATTGGTCGGTCTCACTTAGTTTATTCATCTTATATCTGTCTATGTTATTATGAATGTGCCTGATATAATATCTCATTTATTTTGACTATAATTATAACTTGTGCATTTGATAGGAGGAGTTTCAGCGACTGTTATCTCAGTCAGACATACCAGTAGACCCTGTTGAGTTGGCTAAGTTGAAGCGATTGTTGTGGGAGCAAGCTGCTGGAGGGCCCTATAAGAGTCGTGTCTATGGGACAGGAGGCATAGTTGACCACGACTCTGAAGCTTCGACGAGCGCAAGCCTGTCTCCTGAGGCCCGTAGGATCATCCAAGAAATGTCACAGCAATTTGCGCGACAGCAGGAGCAAATAGCGCGACAGCAACAACTACTTGAATACGTATTTAACCATTCTGGGATTCCAGTACCTCCACCTGATTGGCAGCCGCCAGAGCAGGACCAGCCCGCCCAGCAGGACGAGAACGATGATGCAGATGATGGAGACGCTGGAGATCATGGAGACCGCCCTTATGGGGAGGGTTATTGACGACATCTAGGTAATTTATGTTTTAATTAAGGTGCAAATTTTCTTAGTTTTATGAATTAATTAGTAATCATTATTGTTTTTGTTTTGTTAGGTATATTGTTTGAGTTGGAGTTGAAGAGTTGGAGTTGAAGATGCTTCATTTTTTGAGTTTCATTGGACCTTAGTGTAGTTTATGTATGTTTGACATAAACTAGTGGTATGTTTTGATATATTTTGATATTTGGTATGTTTGACACTTTTAATATTAGTCTAGTTTATGTTTAACTAAGTTTGTGTTTTGGATTGACACTTTTAACATTAGTGTAGTTTATGTATGTTTGAATTGGTGGATTGAATTGGCAGGAAGTATTGCTAATATGAATGACAATGTACGTAGTTATTGTAGTCTGAATGTAGTTTTGGAGTCTGAATTGAATTGGCAGGAAGTATTGCGCATATTATTGTATTGGAGAGTATGGATTGAATAGGTAGGGAATTACTATTAAATTATTATTTTTTGCGTAGCGACGGAATTTGCCACGGAGTTTTTTGAAAGTTATTGTGTTTGCCACGGAATTTTGCACAATTTGCATTTAAATTTAAAACAAATTCAAAATTATTTGCCACGGCTTTGTGACGAGATTTGCGACGGCTTTGCCACGGAATTTAAAAACAAATTCAAAATTATTTGCCACGGCTTTGCGACGAGATTTGCGACGGCTTTGCCACGGAGGTTTGCCACGGAATTGCGATGAGTTTGCCACGGACGCATTTGCCACGGACAATCCCGTGGCAAAGCGCTTTTGACGAGCAGCGTTTTGCCACCATTTTTTGGCCGTCGCAAATCCGTGGCAAATGCAAATTTGCGACGGGAATTTGTGCGTTTGCCACGGAATTGTCCGTGGCAAATCACCGATTTTCTTGTAGTGTATTTTGTATGAAACCTCTAGGTTTATCAAACAGTTATCGTTTGTCGTTTATCGTGATTATTTTAGTATTATTACTTGTTGGCTTTTGCACCGATTTTATATGAATAATTGTTTAGGCGGCGAAGTTGTATGAGTGTCAGCTGAGGCCGATGTACGTCGTGCTTGTAAATAAAATTTAGATTATTTAAATTTTCGCCACCATGCTTGCTGGATCGAAATGTCTTTGATGCGAAGCCGCTGTGGGCTTCTTCCTCGGCCTATGATGGAGGTTTGAGCTTAGAGATCAGAAAGGACGCATGCTCGCGCGAAGCGAAAAGGGGGTCGAAGTCGCTGTGGACTTCTTCCTTCGGCCTATGATGGAGCGTTAATCTCGTGGATCAGAGGGAAGGCATGCTCGCGCGAAGCGAAATGGGGGTCGAAGCTGTTGTGGACTTCTTCCTTCGGCCTTTGATGAAGCATTAAGCTCGGGGATCAGAGGGAAGGCATGCTCGCGCGAAGCAAAAAGGGGTGAAGCCGCTATGGGCTTCTTCCTTTGGTCTCTGATGGAGCTTTGATCTTGGAGATCAGAGAAGGCTGGCTCGTGCGAAGCAAAATTGTTGGAGCCGCTGTGGGTTTTCTCCGTTGTTGAATAACCATAAATTTGAGAGGTGCGATTCTCGAATCTCTTCTTTATTGAAGAACGATTGATTACATTGACAGTGTTACATAATATTCATTTATTCGTTCTTCAATCTTGTCTGCATTTAGTCTCTGCTTATTGCTTTATTATTGCCGGTTGGGCTTGCTCTTTTTCAGCTCGGCGTTATGACTTGAGTGATAGGTATTGGCATCTCTTGGCGCCTTCGAGGTCGACCGATACGGTGACTACCTCGTCCTTATCTGAGGAAAACCCCATCTTTAGGTGCACTGTGGAGGCGACAACTCCCAACTTTCCTAGAGTAGGACGGCGCCTATGCACTGATAGGGGGATGCACTTGGTAGCACCAAGAATCGGTCTTCATGGTCTTAGACAGTTCATCTTCCCCATTTGTAACCTGAAGTTCAAGGTAGCTGAGTGGTTTTGTCTGGGATCCATTAAAACCTATCAAATCATATCTGTCATACGCTGAGAGATCAGTCGCCAAGATCTTGAGCTTTGGGAGTAGCTCTAGGAACAAGATGCCCGCTAAGCTTCCTTGATCCACTAGTATCCTTTTGACATCCACCCCGGCCAGCACAACCGAGATGATGAGTGGGATGTACTTGTTTGATTTTCCATTCACGAGATCAGCGTCGGTGAATGACAATGGCGGTCTTGTTCACATTGTGGAGATCAGAGTCGGATTCTTGCCGACACTCAGAATTTCCTACCACCCGCGGTTCATCGAACATCTCGTCTCCCCGGCCTCAACAGAGTGGCCCCCCATGATAACCAATGCCCTAGGGCATGGGCATTGTGATCTCAGAGATTCTTATGCCGAGTCACTGTTGTCTTTCGCTTGGGTTTTGGCCACCTCGTTTACCACAGCTTTAGATTTCCGTGGTGAGCACCGAGGGGAACGGGATCTCTTCTTCTCATCAGTTTTTAAGTATTGCTTCAACTTTCCTCGCTAAATCAAATATCTGCAATACGTACGCTTGTTTGTGTTGTCACGTTGTGGACTCGGAGCCAGCCACTTTACGTCGCAGAATTCAGTGCTTGCACATTCAGGCAGAATCCGGTGCCTTGGAGCGTTTAGCTCCGAATATTCTGTGAACCTTCCACGGAATTCCTTAGAGCTTGAACCATGATCTTTCTTGTGCTTCCCATCCTTAGAGTCTTTTCCTAGGGCGGATCGAAGCCGGGTTCACCAGCGACAGATGCTTCTTCGTATTCATTGAACCGTTGGGCCCTTCTCAGGAAGTCTTCAAGCATTTTAGGCTTGAGGAAGCCGACATTTACATGGAACAGGGATCCCTTCCTGAGGTCGTGCCTCATAAACATCATCTTGACGTCGTCAGTCAGGTGGTGAACTTCGTCCGTTTCTTTGTTATAGCACTCGATATAATCCCTCAAAGATTCTTTTTCTTCTTGGCATACAACCCTCAGCACGTCTTCCGACTTGGGCTTCAGTCTTGAGGCAGTGAAACATGCCGAGAACAGTTTTGTGGACTATTTCCAAGAAGATTTCTTCTGAAAAATGGTTGGAAGACGTTTGGATGATCCCTCTCGCTCTTGTTGAGGCTCGGGGGCCATTTTGTAAAGCTCTTATAATTTCCTGAAGCCTTAGTTAACGAACCTCTAGGGCTTGTGCGTTGAAGAGTTGCTCATGGTTTCTAAGTGCTGCTCTTCGTTCTGCTACTCTACCGCTCGAATGGAATCTTGCATTCGCTGCATTTCCTTGTCTAGTTCTTCCATGTTGCTATCTATGGTCTAATTCGAACGTCACATTTCCACCATGGCTCAGGTGAAAGCACTTAGCTCTCTCGCTTGTGAAGCCATTGGGAAAAGAGTTTTTATCAGCGGTTCCACGATAGGCACCAATGTTCTGGTATTCAAAATGGTGGTGGTGCAACCTTTAAGGATATAGCCTTACTGAGAAAGACCTCCCATGTATATTGAACTAAAGATTCTTAATACATCAATAGCATGCACTATTTATACTAAAAAGGAGGCCTATAGTGTGTATATTACAGGGCATCATTGTCCATTGCCTGCCACCGGGGAAGTGGGATTGGCACTACTTCGATAGGAGCCAATTAATGATTGACTGCCACTTCCTCCTCGTTTGTCTTCTATTAGGATGCGTCCTAATCTGTGCATCGTTTGTACGACAGTGCGTGCGGTACAAACGCTTCCTTTAGTACTATATATATGTGCCTCTTCGAGTATCCATTGTGCTCCTCAAGTACCTCTCCTAGGTCTTTAGGACCCTTAGTCGATACTTCGGGACATCCCGGATACCGTGAGCATTTGGGAGTTGAGAAAAGGGCTGTATCTTCTTTAGGATCAGGTGCCCAATTATAGGACTTTTTTTTTATCGTTCTAAAGTATATGAGACCTTAGTAGAAAATATCAAGGTTTTGCTTTGCAGCCGTCATATATAATTTTTTAAAATGACAAAAAGCTCATTTACATTGAGACTATAATTTTCAGTCGAAACACAATATATGTTATTATTGTTTTATTCCCTAACATTTAATAAGCTTATAAATCCATCTGTGTAATTGGGTTTAAGTTTAATGTTTAATCATCATAACTTGTCTTTTTTTATTTTATTTTTTTTATCATCATAACATGTCTATAGATACCAAATTTGCGAGTATTTAAGAGATACTCCAACCCATTATTACACACAATACAACGCGTACTCAAAATTTAGTGTCACCTTGCATGTGCAAGAATATGTTAAAACTAGTTAAGATGTAATTAATTTGATTTTACAGTTGTACTTGGATGCTCATTGTTTCTATTGAATATCTTATCTTAACTTGAATATCTTGGTGTGGTATATTTACATTTATTACATATTGGAGTTGTTTCTGCTTCACACGCGCGTGCAGACACACACACACACATATATATTAGAGCACATGGATGAGGTGATAGGTGTCTCTTCCAGCTTAGCCAAGTTCTTGGGTTGGAATTCAGCCTTCGGCATGCAACAATGTTAAATCTCTTGAGAGAAAACTTTGAATTGTACAACACCCTTCCAGAAGGATGACCTCCTTGCAAAATATAGTGTATGCTCATGGGGGTGGGATAAGATTAATCGATGCGGAGTCTCGACTAAAGTTTCCTTGTGGTGGTGGGATATTTGTAGACTTGGGAACTTTGGGGTCAGCGAGGTTGATTAGTTTCAGGAGTCACTATTGCAAAAAGTAGGAGATAGGAACTCTAGATCCTTCTGGCACAATACATGGTTGGGGCCACAACCCCTTTTTATTTCTTTTCCAAGGCTCTTCTTGTGTGATATCTAACTAGAAGGAATGTAATGAAGGGTATATAATGAGGTCGGTAGGTGGGTCACTTGAGTGTGGTCTAACTTGGAGGAGGAGTTTTTTGTGTGGGAAGAGGGCCTATTGGAGGAGTTTTTTCGTCAACGTCAATTTCTACCTTCTTCCGAGTCAAGTGTGTGGTTTTTAAGAAGGCAGTTTGATGGGATTTATTGAGTTATATTGACTTATATCTTCTTACCAATTGGCTCTAGCAAGGTATCACAACATTTAGAACATCAGTTGTCGATGTTTCCTCATCTCTTAAAGAGTTAAGCTCCCTCTAAGGCAGTTACTTTCTCGTGGCAATTGATTCTAGATAGGAACTCCTCTAAAGAGAATCTGTTTAGGTGGAGGGTTATTGATAAGTGCTACCACTTGTGTCATTTGTTCTAAGTATCATGAGTCTTCTATACACTTTTTCCTCACCTGGAATTTTTCCCTATCGATTTAGTATGCAATTGTAAAATGGGTTGGCTGAGTTTGGGTTACCTCGGTATAACTCCTACATTTTCTTTCTATTCTGTTCGTTTGGTTATGGACCCAGGTGTAAGCTGTGGTTGGCTTTGATCAGGCACATGATTATTTGTGTCCTTTGGGAGGAGTGAAATGACAAAATCTTTTCAGGTACGCTAGCTAAGAGTACATGGATACTTGAGAATATGGAGGAAAGAATAATTAATGGCATCTCATCATTCTTGGCATGTAAAGTAGGGTCGGTGCCCTTTTAAATTTTTGGGGGTTCTGGTCGGGGCAAATCAAAGAAGGGCAATCACTTGGCAACCAGTACTTGATTCCATGAAGGCTAGATTGTCTCTTTGGCGTAGTTCCAAATTATCTATTGGTGGTACAGTAACTCTTATCAACTCGGTGCTCTATTCCTTTCCCTTGTATTTATTTTCAATGTTCAAAGCTCCTAAAAAGGTTATTGGTGAAATACAAAAAATCCAAAGAAGATTCTTATGGGGAGGTGATGATGAAAAGAGAAAGATATCTTCGGTTAAGTGGAGTTTGGTGTGTCAACCGAAGCACATCATATGGGTGGTTTAGGGGTGAAGATGGAGGTTGTTAACGGAGGATGATTCTCTTTTATGGAAGAAAGTGTTCAACACTAGATATGGGACAACATATTCTTGGACTGGGGAGCTGCCTGAAGGAACAGTGGCGAGGAATTCTTCCTTGTGGTGGCGTGATTTGGTGCTCCTAGGTGACGGTTTACAGCTGGGCAGTGAGTGTTTTAATCATGTAACTAAACTGAAAATTGGGAATGGTAATAAAATCTAATTTTGGACTGATAAGTGGATAGGTTCGGAGACACTTGGTGGCTTGTTCCCTTCGGTTATGAATGTTTGTGATAGCAGAGAATTTACGGTAGCGGAGATGGGCTCGTGGGTTGTTTCGGGATGGAAATGGGATTGCCAAAGGATTGTTTCGATGAGCTGCGTGCTAAAACCGATGCAAAGAACGGCACTGCAGACCATTACGTGGCGTGCGGTGGTGGTGCGAGAATGTACGGAGACCAGTGGGTTTGGCTACCGGACTTGATTTGTGGCTTCACGATTAAGTCTTGCTATGATTGGATAGGTAATCACCTTCGTGGAAGCAATCCCTTACATGAAGACCCCGTAATTATGGCATGTAGATCGTTGTGGAAAAGTGATTTGCCGTCGAAAGTATTGATTTTCAGCTGGAGGTTATTGCTTAACAAGCTCTACCAACTAGAGAAAATTTGCACAACAGAGGTGTTTTGTCATCACGGTATGAGCTGTGTTGTGTCTTTTGTTTCCATCAATCCGAGTCTGCAGCACACATGTTCTGCAGCTGCCCTTTTGCGGCTTTGGTCTGGCGTGGTATATTCTCGTGGTTGAGCATAGGAGGTGGCGTGGAAGAGGAGGTTCTAACTAGCTTTTAGAAACTTAAGAAAGTGGTAGAGGGGAAGAAAGCAAGCAACAACGTGGCAAATATGGTTGGCAAGAAATAGGATATTATTTCAAGGTGTAGTTGCAAATGTAAACTCCGTTTTAAATTCCAGTAATATTGTGTGATTCAGCAAGGGTTGGGTGCACCCCTAATGCCCCCAACGTGGCCTAGAGAGGTTTTAATGAGGCCTCTTCCTTTCCCATATCTTTGTAAGGGTTGGGTGCACCCCTAATGCCCCCTTAATGCATTGCTTGCTTATCTAAAATAAAAGTTTGACTTGAAGATGATTTTTTAGCAAGAAGCATAATAGCTCCCTTCCTTTATTATTAGTGGTGGGCGGAGATTGTTTTTTTTTTTTGTGTATCTCTGAGTAGTCATCCACTTTTATGGTTGTTAAAAAAAGTCATTCACTTTTAAGATGCCTGATTTTTCAGCTTGTTATTGTGATCTAGTACACTTCAATGGGTTCTGATAGCATTTGTACTCCCTTATATATATAATGTTTGTGGTTAAAAAAAAAATACTTATTTCTGTTTACTTCAATTTGGGACTTGTTGGGATTTGGGAGTTGAGAAATGGGCGTATCATCTCTTGCCATGTGCTATATTGTGAGAATATTGTAGAACATATTTTTTCCTATAGGTGGTTTTTGAGTTTGTCTAAGGCATCTTAGTTTTGTATGCATTATTAGTGGTGCATGAAATTCTTAGAGTATATATATCTTTGATATAAATGCAATTAAATTTCAATCTTTGATACATTAGAGATTATTTCATATATATATATATATATATATATATATATATATATATATATATATATATATATGAAATAATCTCTAATGTATCAAATATTTGAAATAGTTGAGTTGTATTTTTCTTCCTCCTACTATTATCTTTATGTACTTTGTAAGAGGGTAGGGATACCCTTATATACTTTTTTTGTTGAATACCCCTTGATAGTTTGTAAACAAATAAAAAGTAGAGATTTCATATTGACAAGTGACAACAGATCGGTGTAAATTATTGGTGTCACCAACTCACATAAAATTAGAAGATATACAATTTAAAAAAATAATAATAATTAGGTCAAAGGAAATCTTAAATTGAAATATAATTCAAATCATTATTTTCGAAATATAAAAGACATTATTTAAATTATTGGTGTCACCGATGTCACATAAAATTAGAAGAGATACAATTTAAAATAATAATAATAATAATAATAATAATAATTTGGTCAAAGGAAATCTTAAATTGAAACATAATTCAAATCATTATTATCGAAATATGAAAGACTTTATTAGATTTGAGTACTGAGGAGTCTCAACCCGATTACGCTAAGATAATCTTCAACAAAAACATAATATATAGTCTAATAAAAAGTAAAGCTTAATTTAAACTGGTCCTAGATGTAACAAACATCATAAAGCAGACAAGTAATAAGATTCAGCTACACAAATTTCTTAATCCTCAACATATGGTTCATTCAGATCAAACTCAAATTTGTTGAGTCCTGAAGATTCTCCCACTTCTTTTTCAGTAACTGGTTTCTCCTCCTCCACCTTAGGCACATCTTCACTAGTGCTGCTAGAATTGTTTCCTTGAACATCAGCAACAGAAACAGTATTAGTGCTGCAAGAATTGTTTTCTTCAGCAACAGCATCTGCAGCAACAGCAACGGCATCAGAGTTGTTTGATTCATCCAGAAAGATTGAAAGGCCGTACTTTCTATGACCTGATTTGTGTCCACCTAAGCCTTGAAAAGATGAAAACAATTTACCACAAATACTACATTTATAGCCTCCAAGATCAGGATCATAAGTTGGTGTGTTTCCTTCTGGCTTCTTCTTTTTCTGCACCTTGTTTTCATCAACCCTAGATTCAGATAAACCACTGCTACCACTTCCACCATTACCATCAGCAACATCATTGTTCTTTCCATACATCATTAAACCATTGTGAAAAACCATGGTCTTGTTCACAGCATGTATTTCCTTTCCCTTTGATGATTCACCAGTTGCAAACTTCCTTTTCTTAATAGGCAAAAGAACTTCAGGAACAAAGTTCTTATCTTTTGGCATGGCCATCAGAATTGTAGCAGCCATATACATTTCACCATATCTTTTCCCTCTTTTATTTTTAATTGGCCAATTGGGTAAAGGAGATTTTGGAAGATCAGAATTCTTCTTCACATTTTCTGCAACAAAACCATGATCTTGATTCTTAGAAGTATTAGAATCAAGTGATGAAGAAGAATTCTGATAATTAGGGCTAAAACCCTTAGAAACCCTATCAGAGTGACACTTCATGTGTCCACATAATGCATTCTTTGATGGGAACTTCTTATCACAAATATAACAAATTGTTTTTTCATCATCATTGAAATTAGTCCTAACATGAGTACCTTTGGAGAAATTGGTGAAATGGGTCATGGACTTTTTCTTCGAAGCTTGAAGAATATGTGATCTTCTGTGACCTGCTAGCGCTTGTGAAGTTTTGAAAGTCTTTTCACAAATAATGCACTTGGGTGATCCTTCAAGAGTTGTGTCTTTATCAAGAATCTCACCCTCCTCCATCATCTCATGATCATGGACAGCATCATGTTCAAAAGAAAGTGATGAAGAAGAAGATCTATTCATCTTGGAACCTTCTTCTTCACATGAATCTTGAAGCTTAGGAAGATCTTTAAGATCTCCATCCATCTGAGAAAAAACCAAAAGGGCTAATTAATAAAGCTAATAAGACAACAAAACAACCTTAAAACACAATCAAGTGCAAGGAAAAAAGTATATGAACCTGATGATTCATCACTTCTTCGGAGAAACCTGAAAACACAACAAACTAATATGTAAGAGAGAAAGAAATAGATGGAGAGAGAGAGGGAGAGAGAGTAAGAAGCTGATATTGTTTGAAAGTGATAGAAAGATTTAAAGGGAAAAATGATGACCTTGAAAATTGAGTGCTGGTGGAGGTGAGGCTATAGAGGAAGAGAGAAAGGTGTGGGAGTGTGAGGATCAGAGAGTGAGAAAGTTATAAGAAGAAGAGGAAAGAGACAAGAAGGAAACAAAAATTCTTTACTAAAGTGATGTGCAATTAATTCTGTTGAATTTTCTGAAAGCATAGTGACATTTAATATTATAATTCAATTCATTTCAATCTTATGTAGAAAAACAATTTTCTTTTTGTTAGTTTTCTTACGAATTTTAGTTTTATCCTTATTTTTCTTTTTCATTTATGGGAATCAAATAAATCCCCATTTTTTCTAGATATGAAAATATTTTTAGAGATATTCCATTCAAGTTTCTTTCCCTTTATAAAAAATCAATCTTTCTTTTCTTTTAAAATTAAAAAACAATATTTAGTTCTTTATTAAATATAATTTTTTTTGACCCAATTAAAATAAAATAAGTGTTTTTGACTCAGTTAAAATAAAATAAGTCTTGTTGACTCAATTATAATAAAATAAGTCTTTAGAAAATTTTTTCCATGACAAAATAATATATATTATATATAAGATGTGTATTTAGGAACACCTAACCTATATACAATTAAAGCCCGTCACAGTCGGGGAGAGACCAGAGCAGAGAGCTAGAAAGTAAGAGAGCGCTATACCAGGACCCCAACATAGCCCAAAAAGAGACAGTAGAGCCACAATATCAAGTATCCTAACCCCCCTGGCAAGACATTCTAAAGGGTCTATGTAACACCCAAATAATTTAATTAATTATGTAACACCCAAATAATTTAATTTATTATTTAATTAAATTATTTTAGTATAGAGTGGGAAATGTTGCGTATAGAGTGACCTTGCCGCCTAATCTTTCGAACATGCACGACGTGTTTTACGTGTCGCAACTTCGGAAGTATGTCCCAGACCCATCCCATGTGATTCAGATGGACGATGTGCAGGTGAGGGATAACCTCACTGTGGAGACAATGCCGGTGCGAATTGAAGATCGTGAGGTGAAGATTTTAAGGGGTAAGGAGATAAACTTGGTGAAAGTAGTGTGGTTGGGAGCTACTGGCGAAAGCATGACGTGGGAACTGGAGAGCAAGATGCGGGAGTCATATCTCGAGCTGTTTGAAGCAGGTAAAATTTCGAGGACGAAATATTCTAAGTGGGGGAGATTTGTAACACCCAAATAATTTAATTAATTATGTAACACCCAAATAATTTAATTAATTATTTAACTAAATTATTTTAGTATTACACTGACTTAATTATATGAAATTATTAATATAGTGTTTCACTATAATGAAGGGAGTAGTACTCGGTAACTACAGAGTGGGAAGAAGCGGCCCAAGGACCCTAGGCCCGAGATATAGGCGCTAGGTTAGTGATGCAAGTCGCATCACTTGAGAAAAGAAAGGAGAAGAGAAGAAAAGAAAGGAACAGCGCCGTGAGAGAAGAAGAGGAATAGTTCGCGTGAAAGGCTTCAAGGGAAGGAGCTTGGTGGTGATTCTTATTGATTGCTAGGAGTCATGTTTGGTTTCTTAAATTTTCTAAGGTTAGGGGGCTCTCTTTCATTCATAATAGACTATATGATGCGTGTTATATGTGAGTTAGGTTCTAGGATAGTTAATTGATTGATTGTTGGTGTTGTTTGAGAATTGATTGGCTTGGATTGAAAATGTTGCACCGAGGCGTTTGATGGAATGTCTAGGTAAAGTGAGAATGCCTACTGGTTGTGTGATGAAGTGTGTCGTCTTGGCGCCAAGGTGCTGCCAGTGTACGCGTGTCGAAGCCCAAGGTGAGTGAGGTGAAGTGAGGTAGTGTAACCGAGGTGAGTGAGGTGAAGTGAGGTAGGGTAACCGAGGTAGTGTAACCGAGGTGAGTGAGGTGAAGTGAGGTAGTGTAACCGAGGTGAGTGAGGTAGTGTAACCAAGGTGAGTGAGGTGAAGTGAGGTAGTGTAACCGAGGTGAGTGAGGTTAAATTAGGTAGTGTAACCGAGGTAGTGTAACCGAGGTGAGTGAGGTGAAGTGAGGCAGGGTAACCGAGGTAGTGTAACCAAGGTGAGTGAGGTGAAGTGGGGTACTGTGACTGAGGTGAGTGAGGTGAAGTGAGGTAGTGTAACCGAGGTCAGTGAGGTGAAGTGAGGTAGTGTAACCGAGGTGGGTGGGCTATTAACCTCGATTGCTTAACTATAAGTACAAGACTATATTTACATTTACAGTTTCACTCTAAGACCATTTACTATAGCTAGGTAATTCTACCATTCCTTCTATTAGGAAAGACCAAGAGGAAGAAAGAAAGGAGCGTGTGTCGAAGTTGGCCTGTGTCGGATTTTGGCCTGTGTCGAATTTTGGCCTGTGTCGAATACTTGAGTGTGTCGACTTCTGGGGCGTCGAGTTCTAGGGCGCCATATCGTGCTGCCTAAGGTTGGGATGTCTTGTAACGTCAGATAAGAGTGATTAACAGTAAAAGCGACGTTGTGTCAAGTATGACGAGATGGTTGGTGTTGTCGAGTCGAATATAACGAACTAAAAATGGTGATGTTGATGATTCTGATGGGTCTATGACCTCTTTTTGGTGATGGTGAATTAATTAATAGCAATGGTGAGTCTATTAATTATTGGTGATTATGCTTATTGCGCATTATGGTGAATATGGTGTGTTATGGTGCATTGTTCATGGCGTCACATAAACCATGTGCATTTATTGCTGAGTAGGCTTCGGCCTTATTATAAATTATTGGTGAGTTCCCTCAAGGCTTATTTTGGTGATGGATCCACATGCATATGCCCGTGGAGTTGGGTTGCATTTAATGCATTAATCATACATTCAGTGGTGTTTCATGGAGATTGAAAATTTAATGATGTATGTTGATATTGTTGTGAATTGGTGCTTCTAGGTTCCTTCCCTAGTATAATGCTTATCCTATATGCTATTATTTATGTAAAGAGACTCACCCTACTGCTTTTATGTTGCTTCTCATGTCGGCAACGTGCAGGTGTTAGCGAGTGAAGGTTGTCCTCATACCTTCTTCTAGTCGGTTGTGTTTGGCTCTGATACGTAGCACCGGGGAGGGGCGTCTTAGTTTACTTGTCATTTTTACTTGATGTATTAAACGGTTATTTGGTGATTTATTGAATAAGTTCGAAGACTTGTTGCCATTCCGTTGTGATGGTGATTATATTCATGTTGATGTAACCTAAACAGGTGATTTGTGGGCTCGTCCCTTTGACTGTGATGCTATGTATCGTACTGTTATTTGTTGGATTACGCCATTGATGTTTGTTTGGTTTTAAATGGAGTAAATGTAGCACTCTCTCGTGGTTGTTTTTCGAAAACTCTGATTTTATCAATTAAATAGTAGTTAATTAGAAGGGGGTGTTACATTAGTTGGTATCAGAGCAGTTCGGTCTGTCCGACCAAGTTGTCGAGTCGTCGAGTCTAGTAACTCTCGAGTCTTAGTACTCGTACTAAATCATGTTTTATGTTGTAGTGATTTAGCTGAGATGGCCGGAAGAAATGATGTTGCCACTTGCTAACACGCTATGTGACTTTGGCTCAGTGTAGCAAATCAACAGTCTTTGGTGAGAATCTTTGGTTCTCGGAGTTTGGCTACTTTCCAATGGAGAATCCGCCTACTTTCAAGGGTAAATATGATCCGATGGTGCTTGGCATGGTGAAGGAAATGGAGCGGATTTTTCCGTGTTATGGATTGTACGCTGCAAAAGGTGAGGTATGGTACTCACATGTTGGCCGAGGAAGCCGATGATTGGTGGCTCGAGGTTCCGCAGAGGTTGGAGAATCTTTGGTGAAGATATCACGTGGGATGTCTTCATGAGAGAATTTATGAGAAAGTATTACCCGGAAGATGTTCGTGGCAAGAAGGAGATTGAATTTCTGGAATTGAAGCAAGGGAACAAGTCTGTGGCCGAGTATGCGGCGAAGTTTGTGGAGTTAGCTAAGTTCTACCCTCACTACAATGATGCTAATGCTGAACTCTCTAAATGTATCAAGTTTGAAAATGGTCTGAGGCCGGACATCAAGAAGGCAATTGGTTACCAAAAGATTCGGGTGTTTGCTGATTTGGTTGATAGTTGTAGGATTTTTGAAGGGGATAACAATGCTTCCTATAAGATTGTGAAAGAGAAGAGGAGTTCTCAGTATCGTGGGAAGCCCTATGATGTTTCTGGTGGTAAGGGCAAGTGGAAAGCTGGTTCAGGCAAGAAGCCGAGTGGGGGAGATGCCCCTGCGAACATTGTGTGCTACAAGTGTGGTAAGCCCGGTCATAAGAGTTTTGATTGCCCGGTTAACAAGTGTTTCAAATGTGGCAAAGAAGATCATATAGTTGCTAATTGTGAGAAGAAGGATGATGTTTGCTACAACTGTGGAGAGGTGGGGCATATTAGTACCAAGTGTTCTAAGCCAAAGAAGGAGAAAGCTAGTGGGAAAGTATTTGCTCTTGCGGGATCTGAGGCGGCTAATGAGATCAGAGGTACGTGTTTCATTAATGGTACCCCGTTGCTTGCTATTGTTGATACTAGTGCTACGCATTCCTTTATTGTTGCTGTGTGTGCTGATAAGTTGGATCTAGTATTATCTTCTATGAAGAGGGAAATGGTTATCGATACTCCAGCTAAGGGTTCGGTGACTACTTCTCTCGTGTGTGCTAAGTGTCCTTTATCGGTTTTCGGTAGAGATTTTATTGTTGATTGGATTTGCTTGCCGTTGGATGGATTAGATGTTATCTTGGGTATGGAGTGGTTGGTGAATAACCATGTTCATCTCAATTGTTTTAGTAAGTCTGTGAATTTCTCTTCTCCGGTTGAGGAGGAAGCTATTTTGTTGCCGGCTGGTCAGTTACATGAAGTAATAAAGGAGGAAGTTAATCTGTTTGCTTTGATGGCGTCATTATCAGTTGAAGGCCAAGCTAAGATTGATGAGTTGCCAGTGGTGCGTGAATTTTCCGAAGTGTTTCCCGATGAAATTCCTGATGTGCCACCTGAGAGAGAAGTGGAGTTTGCTATTGATCTGGTACTTGGTACAATACCTGTGTCTATGGCACCTTATAGAATGTCTGCATCCGAGTTGTCTGAATTGAAGAAGCAGCCTGAGGATTTGCTTGAAAAGAAGTTTATAAGGCCAAGCGTGTTGCCGTGGGGAGCTTCGGTGTTACTAGTAAAGAAGAAAGATGGGAGTATGAGGCTCTGTGTTGATTATCGGCAGTTGAACAAGGTAACCTTCAAGAACAAGTATCCACTCCCGAGGATAGATGATTTGATGGATCAGCTGGT
The DNA here is from genome assembly GCA_020916435.1 of Oxytropis ochrocephala. Classification (NCBI taxonomy): domain Eukaryota; kingdom Viridiplantae; phylum Streptophyta; class Magnoliopsida; order Fabales; family Fabaceae; genus Oxytropis; species Oxytropis ochrocephala. The sequence continues at coordinate 99,771,754 of CM037089.1, forward strand.
AGGTGCGAAGGTGTTTAGTAAGATTGACTAGCGGTCGGGGTATCATCAGATTAAGGTGAAGGATGAGGATGTCCAGAAGACAGCATTCAGAACTCGGTATGGGCATTACGAGTAATCTGTGATGCCTTTTGGTGTTACTAACGCGCCGGGAGTATTTATGGAGTACATGAACTGTATTTTCCATACTTACTTGGATCGGTTCGTGGTGGTATTTATTGATGACATTCTGATTTATTCTAAGACAGAAGAGGAGCACGCAGAGCATCTGAAGTTAGTGCTAGAAGTGTTGAAAGAAAAGAAGTTAAATGCCAAGCTGTCTAAATGTGAATTCTGGCTGAAGGAGGTGAGTTTCCTTGGTCATGTTATTTCTGCTAGTGGCATTGCTGTGGATCCAGCCAAGGTAGATGCGGTGTTGCAATGGGAGAGTCCGAAGTCGGTTACTGAGATTAGGAGCTTCTTGGGGTTGGCTGGTTATTATAGGAGATTCATTGAAGGTTTTTCTAAGTTGGCACTTTCGTTGACTCAGCTAACGTGCAAAGGGAAGGCTTTTGTTTGGGACGCTCAATGTGAAGAGAGCTTCGCCAAACTGAAGAGACGATTGACGACGTCTCCTGTTTTGACGTTGCCCAATCCGGATGAGCCTTTCGTGGTGTACTGTGATGCTTCAAAGATGGGTTTAGGTGATGTGCTTATGCAGAACGGTAAAGTAGTTGCTTATGCGTCTAGACAGTTGAGGACCCACGAGAAGAACTACCCTACGCATGACTTGGAGTTAGCTGCAATTGTCTTTGTGCTGAAAATCTGGAGACACTATCTCTATGGTTCTAGGTTTGAAGTATTTAGTGACCATAAGAGCTTGAGGTATCTGTTTGATCAGAAGGAGTTGAATATGAGGCAGCGACGGTGGTTGGAGCTATTGAAGGATTATGATTTCGGCTTAAATTATCACCCAGGCAAGGCTAATGTCGTGGCTGATGCTTTGAGTCGAAAGACCTTGCATATGTCGGCAATGATGGTTAAGGAGTTGGAACTGATTGAGCAGTTCAGAGATATAAGCTTGGTTTGCGAAGTGACACCTAAGAGCGTCAAATTGGGAATGTTGAAGATTGATAATGACTTCCTGAATAGTATCCGAGAGGCCCAGAGGTCGGATGTTAAGCTAGTCGACTTGATGGTTGGGGATGATCAATCTGAGGAAGAAGACTTCAGGTCCGATTCCCAAGGTGTGTTGAGGTTCCATGATAGAATCTGCATTCCTGATGACGCAGAAGTGAAGCGGACAATTCTTGAGGAGGGCCACAGAAGTAAGTTGAGTATCCATCCCGGAGCTACGAAGATGTATCAAGACTTGAAAAAGCTGTTTTGGTGGCCGGGAATGAAGCGAGATGTGGCACAGTTCGTGTATGCGTGTTTGACTTGCCAGAAGTCAAAGGTTGAGCATCAAAAGCCTGCAGGGTTAATGCAGCCGTTGGACATTCCAGAGTGGAAATGGGATAGCATTTCCATGGATTTTGTGACGGGTTTGCCTAATACAGTGAGAGGGCACGATGCAATTTGGGTGATTGTTGATAGGTTAACGAAGTCGTCTCATTTCATTCCTATTAATATCACGTATCCAGTACCTAAGTTGGCAGAGATTTACATTCGAGAAATTGTGAAGCTCCATGGTGTTCCTAAGAGTATCGTCTCGGATAGAGATCCGAGGTTCACTTCAGAATTCTGGAGGAGCCTACAAGAAGAGTTGGGATCGAAATTGAGGTTGAGTTGACTTATCACCCCTGCACGGATGGTCGATCGAGAGGACTATTCAGTCATTGGAGGATCTGCTGAGAGCTTGTGTTTTAGAACAGGGAGGTTCGTGGGATTCCTACCTCCCACTGATTGAGTTTACATACAACAACAGTTATCATTCCAGTTTTTGAATGGCACCTTTTGAAGCATTGTATGGTCGAAAGTGTAGAACCCCATTGTGTTGGTATGAATCTGGAGAGAGTGTGGTGCTCGGACCGGAAATTGTTCACAAGACAACCGAGAAGGTGAAGTTGATTCAAGAGAAGATGAAAGCGTCGCAGAGTCGACAGAAGAGTTACCATGATAAGCGGAGAAAGGACTAAGAGTTCCAAGCTGGGGAGCATGTGTTCTTGAGGGTCACTGCGGTGACTGGTGTTGGTCGTGCCTTGAAGTCGAAGAAGCTCACTCCTCGTTTCATTGGTCCGTATCAGATCTGGGAGCGAGTGGGAAATGTTGCGTATAGAGTGGCCTTGCCGCCTAATCTTTCGAACTTGCACGACGTGTTTCACGTGTCGCAACTTCGGAAGTATGTCCCAGACCCATCCCATGTGATTCAGATGGACAATGTGCAGGTGAGGGATAACCTTACTGTGGAGACAATGCCGGTGCGAATTGAAGATCGCGAGGTGAAGATTTTAAGGGGTAAGGAGATAAACTTGGTGAAAGTAGTGTGGTTGGGAGCTACTGGCGAAAGCATGACGTGGGAACTGGAGAGCAAGATGCGGGAGTCATATCCCGAGCTGTTTGAAGCAGGTAAAATTTCGAGGACGAAATATTCTAAGTGGGGGAGAGTTGTAACACCCAAATAATTTAATTAATTATGTAACACCCAAATAATTTAATTAATTATTTAACTAAACTATTTTAGTATTACACTGACTTAATTATATGAAATTATTAATATAGTGTTTCACTATAATGAAGGGAGTAGTACTCGGTAACTACAGAGTGGGAAGAAGCGGCCCAAGGACCCTAGGCCCGAGATATAGGCGCTAGGTTAGTGATGCAAGTCGCATCACTTGAGAAAAGAAAGGAGAAGAGAAGAAAAGAAAGGAACGGCGCCGTGAGAGAAGAAGAGGAATAGTTCGCGTGAAAGGCTTCAAGGGAAGGAGCTTGGTGGTGATTCTTTTTGATTGCTAGGAGTCTTGTTTGGTTTCTTAAATTTTCTAAGGTTAGGGGGCTCTCTTTCATTCATAATAGACTATATGATGCGTGTTATATGTGAGTTAGGTTCTAGGATAGTTAATTGATTGATTGTTGGTGTTGTTTGAGAATTGATTGGCTTGGATTGAAAATGTTGCACCGAGGCGTTTGATGGAATGTCTAGGTAAAGTGAGAATGCCTACTGGTTGTGTGATGAAGTGTGTCGTCTTGGCGCCAAGGTGCTGCCAGTGTACGCGTGTCGAAGCCCGAGGTGAGTGAGGTGAAGTGAGGTAGTGTAACCGAGGTGAGTGAGGTGAAGTGAGGTAGTGTAACCGAGGTGAGTGAGGTAGGGTAACCGAGGTAGTGTAACCGAGGTGAGTGAGGTGAAGTGAGGTAGTGTAACCGAGGTGAGTGAGGTGAAGTGAGGTAGTGTAACCGAGGTAGTGTAACCGAGGTGAGTGAGGTGAAGTGAGGTAGTGTAACCGAGGTAGTGTAACCGAGGTGAGTGAGGTGAAGTGAGGTAGGGTAACCGAGGTAGTGTAACCGAGGTGAGTGAGGTGAAGTGGGGTAGTGTGACCGAGGTGAGTGAGGTGAAGTGAGGTAGTGTAACCGAGGTTAGTGAGGTGAAGTGAGGTAGTGTAACCGAGGTGGGTGGGCTATTAACCTCGATTGCTTAACTATCGTTACATGACTATATTTACATTTACAGTTTCACTCTAAGACCATTTACTATAGCTAGGTAATTCTACCATTCCTTCTATTAGGAAAGACCAAGAGGAAGAAAGAAAGGAGCGTGTGTCGAAGTTGGCCTGTGTCGGATTTTGGCCTGTGTCGAATTTTGGCCTGTGTCGAATACTAGAGTGTGTCGACTTCTGGGGCGTCGAGTTCTAGGGCGCCATATCGTGCTGCCTAAGGTTGGGATGTCTTGTAACGTCAGATAAGAGTGATTAACAGTAAAAGCGACGTTGTGTCAAGTATGACGAGATGGTTGGTGTTGTAGTTGTCGAGTCGAATATAACGAACTAAAAATGGTGATGTTGATGATTCTGATGGGTCTATGACCTCTTTTTGGTGATGGTGAATTAATTAATAGCAATGGTGAGTCTATTAATTATTAGTGATTATGCTTATTGCGCATTATGGTGAATATGGTGTGTTATGGTGCATTGTTCATGGCGTCCCATAAACCATGTGCATTTATTGGTGATTAGGCTTCGGCCTTATTATAAATTATTGGTGAGTGCCCTCAAGACTTATTTTGGTGATGGATCCACATGCATATGCCCGTGGAGTTGGGTTGCATTTCATGCATTAATCATACATTCAGTGGTGTTTCTTGGAGATTGAAAATTTAATGATGTATGTTGATATTGTTGTGAATTGGTGCTTCTAGTTGCCTTCCCTAGTATAATGCTTATCTTATATGCTATTATTTATGTAAAGAGACTCACTCACCCTACTGCTTTTATGTTGCTTCTCATGTCGGCAACGTGTAGGTGTTAGCGAGTGAAGGTTGTCCTCATACCTTCTTCTAGTCGGTTGTGTCTGGCTCTGATACGTAGCACCGGAGAGGGGCGTCTTAGTTTACTTGTCATTTTTACTTGATGTATTAAACTGTTGTTTTATGATGTATTGAATAAGTTCGAAGACTTGTTGCCATTCCGCTGTGATGGTGATTATATTCATGTTGATGTAACCTAAACAGGTGATTTGTGGGCTCGTCCCTTTGACTGTGATGCTATGTATCGTACTGTTATTTGTTGGATTACGCCATTGATGTTTGTTTGGTTTTAAATGGAGTAAATGTAGCACTCTCTCGTGGTTGTTTTTCGAAAACTCTGATTTTTTCAATTAAATAGTAGTTAATTAGAAGGGGGTGTTATAGTCTACACACCATATCTACAAAAGGCTATGATATGAGTTAGTCTTAGCCAAAAATCAATTTCTCGAGTTCAACTGAACCAAATAGATGATCTCAAGAAGGTCAAAAGTCTTATTAGAGAAAATCACTCTATTCCTACTTTCCTAAATCTCCCAGAGAATAGAATGCCAGATCATTAATGACCCCTCCTACCTTGTCTTTTGCTATCCCCAAAATAGAGATCGAGAACTTAGTGGAAATATTAGGCGGGTCACCACCACCAGACCTAATTATTTGAAAACTCAGTACCAAATCCGTTGTATAAACCCGCACCTTAGGAACAAGTGCAATCCCGACTGCAATAGGTCAGCACAAAAAACTCACCTAGTAGCACCCTTATCTGTAATAACATTCTTCCGAAATAGTTTATCCCAAGTTGGGAGTCTATTCAAGAGGACACGCCAAGCCAAAACAACTACTTTTGGGGGTGTTGGACTCTTCAATTGCTTATTCCAGGAATGGTATTAAGGATTAAGACATAAGTAGACCTAATAGAGTAAATACTATCTACAACTATCTCCCATACCTCTAGTGCGAGGTTCACAGGTGAAATTAAGGGCAGAAGGTCAAACAGGAGCCTTCTTCCTAAGCAAAGAAACCTCTCCCCCAATTCCTACCACCATCACCAAACCCCTAGCCTCCCAAACACTACACTCCTTTTATTTAGAGATGGGAAAGTCCCTTGGAAATACTAACTAGATTAGAAAGAAGAAGTCCTGCCTTATTTATTATAAATAAATGAAAAGTATTAAGGGGTGCCTGGTGTGGTGAAAAAGGTTTGCAAGTATACACAATCACAAACAAGTAGTATAAAAGATCGAACCCATAGGGATTGGATTGATTCTTGAAGTTTTAATACAAAGTAACTAGTGTAAGGTAACCAAGTAACAACAATATTGGGGTGTGGTGTATGTAACAACATGTAAACAACTTATAAAGTAAGTAGTGGTGCAATGGAGAGATAATAGTTGGAATGTCTTCACCAAATAAAATTACTTTCAAGTGTTCAGTGCAGTATGTGATGCAGGTGCACTAAATGTTGTTGCATTTGTAATGTGCCTTTCAGTCACTGTCTTCAAAGTTTCATTACAACCTCTTATGTCTAAGATGCTAAATAAGTTGACTCTTGTATTTGAAGTACCCACAGTGTCACCCTATAGACGTCTATACTATCCTATGTTTAGGACTTAGAATGATTTTAACAAAGTTTCCTTTATTTAAAATACTCACCCATATTAGTTCTTGAGTTCTTAATTGTAAACCATGTATGCTTTTACAAATCTACTTATTCTAAGTGATCAATCTCAAAATAAGTGTTGAAAAAAGTATTAAGCAAGAACTAAAGTGCACACATCACATACATACACAAAACATACTCAAAAGATCATTTATATGGTTAGAACATTCCAACTAAGATAAGTTTAGCTCATGTTAGACATTGCAAGGTATATATAAACGAATAGATCATATTTATATAAATGAAATCACAAAAGAGAAACAACTAGATAGAAGTTACACAAGTTGGAGCCCTTTGCATGAAATCTCCTAGCAATGCAGGTGAATCAGCTACTCTGCACTTAGTAAATACTATGAATTGAAGTAAAAGAATATGTGTCAATTCCTTCCTTTCTTTATCTCTGAGGAGTGGGAAAGATTTGAGTGGACCATCTACTGTAACAGGTGATGGTAGAAAAGAAAAAAATGAAAAAAATGAAAAAGAAAAAAATACTAGAAATGTTGTAGCATCTGATGCTGCAACATCTGATCATGCACATGTGCCATCAACTAAGTTTGTTCAAGAGTACCCTCCTCCTCCCTTTCCTCAAAGGTTGAAGAAGGCTCAGGAGAACAAACAATTTAGTAAACTTTTAGAGGTGCTGAAACAACTCCACATCAATGTTCCTTTGGTGGAAGCACTTCAACAAATTCCCAATTATGCAAAGTTCATGAAGGAAGTGCTCACCAAGAGGAGGAGACTGGGAGAGTTTGAAACAGTGACCATGACTAAAGAGTGCAGTATGATCATGCAAAGCAAGCTCCCAAGAAAATTGGAAGACCCTGGCCGTTTCACCATACCATGTTCTATTGGTGGATCCTATTCTGGTCGTGCACTATGTGATTTGGGGGAAAGCATCAATTTGATGCCCAAATCCATATTTACGTAGCTTGGTATTGGAATTGCTAGGCCTACCACTATTACTCTTCAACTAGCAGACATATCCATTGCTTATCCTGAAGGAATCATTGAAGATGTTTTGATAAAGGTTGATAAATTTGTATTTCCCTATCGATTTTGTAATTTTAGATTTTGATCCAGATAAGGATGTACCTGTAATTCTTGGAAGACCTTTCTTGGCTACTGGAAAGACTCTAATTGATGTTCAAAAGGGAGAATTGACTATGAGAGTCAATGATCAAGAGATCAAATTCAAAGTAATGAATACTCTTAAGTTTCCTGATGAGGGGACTGAGGAGTGTTATTTTGTGGTCTCTCTTGACTCTGTAGTTCAAAAACACTTCCATAAGCAAAGTGACCAGTTGGTTAAAGCTCTTGCTGGAATAGAAAAAGAAGACCTTGGGGAAGTAGGTATGCTACATGATGGTGTTGTTGTGAAAGAAACTCAAGGAAATGGTGAACCCCAAAAAATAGAAACCACCCAGCCACCACCTCAGCCAGAACCACCACCTCATCCAGAACCACAAGATGAAGAAAATCAGATTGTGAGATTTAATGCAACAGCATCTGCTGAACAAGTGAATCACTACAAAAAACCGTTCAAATAGCGGGGGGTTTTTTGTGGAGGTTTTAAAAACCCCCTCTAAATAATTTTAAAATGACACTATTTATCACCCGTGAGAATCTTTCCTTTATTTTAAAGGGGTTAATAAAAAACCCCTCAAATTGAACAATTTGTTTTCCCTCTTTTCTTTTTCAATGTCCCGCTCCCCTTCCCAAAACCCTATTTCTCTGAAAACGTTTTTCACTTCCCACTGTCTCTCGCCCTCTCATTGAAATCCACATCCTCGCTTTCTCTTCGTCGCACTGGCACCGTTCAATGCACCAACACCATTTGTCGCACCACCGCTGTTGACACTATCTCACGTTGAACCTGATTGTGATTGCGAAGTGGGTATTGGGGTTTTGATTTGGGTTCCTCTTTTCTCCTTGTTCCAGGCAAGTTTATCTTTCATATCTTTCTCTTTTTATTTTGTTTTCTAGTTTTCCTGGGAAGCGACATTCGGTCTCTCTTGTGCCTCGTTCACTTCATCGCTCCCGGGCTCCTCACATCTCTTGATCGCTCGCATCGCTGCTCCTCACGCACTCCGCCCAACTTTTTCCACATATTTGGCTCCTTTTAAAGAATTTTCTCGAAGGTGCGTGCATCCAACTTTCAATTTTAAGTCTCTTACTTCAGTGTATTTCCTGATTTACTTTTTGGTACTCTCTAAATGTTGTTGGCTGTATTGGATTTGAGTGTTAGGCAGAGAAGAACTGGGTAGAGTAATAAAAGGGAGGTTCTGTCCGGAGAAAGGAAGCTCAGGAGATGGAGCAGGAGCGATGCACAAAGGTTCTGTTTTGGTAAGCTTTTGTTCACCCTGTTTGCCTTGATTCTGCTGAAATTTATCTGTTATCCCTTTTTCCTTTTGCCACATTGCTGACGTCTCAAAACATTTTCTTATGATTGATCTTCAACTTCGTTATAAGGAATGTTTCAGTGTTATCTCGCTGTTCACAATGATATGCAATCTATTGTATTTGGCAACCCAGCAGTTTGTTGAAGGTATCTATTTTAATGTGCAGTTTTGAGCTTCTCTAGTGTCAATTTAGTTATACTGTCTCGGTCTGACTCCTTGTCATAGTTTAGACAGTTGATTAACATATTACATGATTTGGTGGAGAAAGGCTCGCAAAATGAGTTACTGTGATTAGACGTAAGTTATTTCTCAAATAAAAATTGTGCTTGCAAGCAATTTGTTTAAGAGAATACCATTTGCTCATTTATCCATACTACCCCTTTCTATTAAAGACACATTTTTTTATTGACAGGTTAGTTGCTTCAAAGATATTCGGGCAAATATCTAGATGAACTCTCTGTGGAGGTATTTAGAATAAGTGTTTGGAAAGGGTTTTTAATGCTATTTTCTCTTATTTTACTCAGGTTTTTGTTTATAAGAATTCTAATTTCTTTCTGATAATCGTATGTGCATGGTCGGCTTGTTAGATGAATTTTCAACACTTGGCTTTTTTTTTTTCATGGTATGTCTTTATCTGTTGTTTGCTCATTTCCTATTTTCATTAAAGAGAATAAAGTTAGAGATTTTCATTACATTATTTTTTGACATTTATGATTGTCTTAGATGGTGATTACTACTAGTTTATCATGGAGAATGGCTTCTGGTTGAAACATTGATTGTGCATGGAAATGAATCTTCCATTTGGCTTCGTCAAAAGAGGTTGTGTCCCCCATTGCTATGAGCAAATGGATGAACTAAACAAGCAGAGATTAGAAGAATCCATGAAAATGGAGATTATTGTTAAGGATAATATGGCCAAGAATTAGCAAGACAAGAAAGAGAGAAATATGTTGTAACAGAAGTCAATGTTTTCTTAGGATATTTTAGTATGAGATTGTTTTAAGCTATTATAGATTTTGAGTTGTATTACATTGAATATTTGTACTACAAATATTTTATTTGACAATGAAATGGCGAATATGTTTGAAATACATTTAGGCACCATGGTTATATTTTAAATAAAGTTTTGAGTACTTTGATTAAATTATCATTGTTATATTCTTAATGAAGTTTTGAGTACTTTGATTAAATTCATGGAATTTTGATATTATATATAACACATGGGTGCAGTGGTAGAAGCTAATGATGATGTAAAGGAAGACCTTCTCAATTATAAATAATAATAAAAAGTATTAAGATTTTATATAGAACATTTAGAGGAGGTTAAAACCCCGCAATAAAACTCTCAATAAAACCCCCATAAATAGATTTGATACAGCGTTTTCTAAAACCCCGCAAAATGATTGCGACACTTGAAACTCTCGGCGTTTTAAAACCCCAGTAGTTTAATTTGCGGGGTTAAAACCCCGCTATTTGATCCGTTTTTGTAGTGAATGTGCAAAGCACCTATTGTTGCAACATCTGAGAAAATCCAAAGAAGAGAGCTAACTGGGTCCACATTCAATGTTGTTAGTAAGAGGGTGAAACAATACTGTGGAGCACATGTGGTGAGGGACAAGATCACCACAGAATCACAAAACCTCTAGCATTAGAGGCTAGTCTGGCTGAAGACTCTTAAACCAAGCGCTACTGGGAGGCAACCCAGGGTTTTAATCTAATAAACCAGTGTTGTTGTTGTTCTGTCTTTGTTTTGCAGATAAAAATATTCTGGCAAGTTGAAGTTTGAGGTGTGATAAAGATTAGTGTTGCGGCGGTGCTTTTTCAAAGATTATTGCTGCAGTAGTGAATGGCAGTTGAAGAAAAAAAAGGAATGGCATTTGTTTCCTAAGGTCTGGTGCGTCATCAGTGGGTTGTCAAACCATTCCCTTAACCGTCCCATCACCACCCTCACAATTCAATTGTGACCAAAATTCCCTAATTCCCTCAATCAGAGATCATAACCATTCCCATCAGAAAACCAACCACCACCCTCTCCACTGCCTGAAATAGTGACCTCACCAACCAAATCACCTGTCATAACACCTACCCCTCCACCACAAATCCAAACTCAGCCACAAACACCTGTGCAAACCCCTGTTATTCCACCAACCATTGATGTACCATCTGTCACTGCTACTTTTGATGCTGCGACAACTGATAATGCTGCAGCAAGATCTGATTTGCTGGTTTCACCTAAAAGAGTTAGGACAAAGAGAGATTCTAAGAAGAGGAAGCTTGAGAAAGTACCTGAGGAAGCTGAGCATGTTGAGGAAGAGAGTGTTGTGCAGAAAGAGCAAGAGGACAACTCTGTGATAGCTGCTGTCATGCAAGGATTGGCTAATGATGCTGCCAATGAAGCCCTAGCTAGGGATTCTGCTGCAAAGATTAAGGCTTAAGCTGACAAGAAAGCCAAAGAGGCTTTGGAATTCGTGCTTGCCCACAAGAAGGCAAATGTTTCTGATGTTGGTCATGTTGTTGCAGATCAAGATCGGTCTTTGCGGCAATCCATCGCTGCTTTGAAGCGAAAAACCTCGGATATTCCAAAAACCTCTGGGGCTCAATCATCAAAAGCCTCTGGAAAGAAACAAAGAAAGGGTCTTGCAGTTCGAGCAAGCCCAAGAACTAAACCAGAAGCTCCTACACCTTAATCTCTTCTGTTTTCTGTTTTTAGCTTGTGTTTCAATTTCTGTTCTAGTATTTTGTTTCTGTGTTAGTTTTGTTTCGTTTGAATAAACTCGTTGAGTGCCCCCATGCGTGTTAGTTAGCACTCACTTGGTTGTGTTAGATTAGTATGCTTGTTAGTTTGCTTTTTCTTTGTTTTGTTGTTATCCTATAGCTTTCCCCTTAGTTGCTTGCAGTGCGGACCTTTGCCACGATTCTAAGTGTGTGGGGAGCTACACATAGACTTTGTACTCTGTTTAATGACAATCACTAGTGCGAGAAAAGGCTTTTTGTATCGGTTGTTTTGCACTTTTAGTATCGGTTATCCGTCGATACTAATTCGACCGATACTAAATGTCGACATTTAGTATCGGTTAAATAACCGATACTAAATGTCACTTTTAGTAGCGGATTTTCAAAAACCGATACTAAAATGCGTTTTTGGTGATTTTTATGTCTTGAAAGCGTACATTTAGTATCGGTTATTTAAATAACCGATACTAAATGTCACATTTAGTATCGGTTATTTAAATAACCGATACTAAATGTCTTTTCAACATTGTGTATGCGGTCTATAAAATGACATTTAGTATCGGTTATTTAAATAACCGATACTAAAAAGTGACATTTAGTATCGGTTATTTAAATAACCGATACTAAATGTCTTTTCAACATTGTGTATCTTTGTCTATAAAATGACATTTAGTATCGGTTATTTAAATTAACCGATACTAAATGTCACTTTTTAGTATCGGTTATTTAAATAACCGATACTAAATGTCACTTCAACATTGTGTATCTTTATCTATAAAATGACATTTAGTATCGGTTATTTAAATAACCGATACTAAAAGTCTACTTTTAAAAAAAAATTCTCAATTCACATCTTAAACTTCACATACTCCATAACAGAGAAAGCTCACTCAGAGCAAAGCAGAATAGCTCGGTGAGGTATAAAAGCAAAGAAACAATAAAAGGATACTAGAGTATAGACTTCAAATTAAACAAAGAGTATGAAAATTACTAGAGTAATAATGATTACACAATTTTTAACAAACGCAACAAAATGTCATGATCTAGGATACAAATTAAATGAAGTCTTTGAAACTTTGAAGCGACTCATCATAATCCTATTAGAGAATGAAACAACCATAACCACCTCGCTTGCCAAGTTTTTCACATGCCCTCTCAAGATGTTCTCTGAGTTTTCTAATTTCATCGTCTGATCTCCTTTCAGCTCTCATCGAATTCTCTTCACCTTTAGTCTTCCAAATTTTTTCTTACGCCAAGTGTTTCTCCGGTGAGTAGTTGTTTCCTCAACTCTGTCTCAACCTACAAAAACCATATAATCCAAAAACACTTAAACAACATATCTATATAAAATCATGTTAAATAACATCAAACAAGATGAAATGATGAATAGACATCAACAAAAGATAGATGAAATGATGAATAGACATCAACAAAAGATAGATAGATAGATACCTTGTCAACAATTTGTTTGATTTGCTCCTATATGTGCTATTTGCATTTGCATTTTCATTTTCGATATCTCTCCTTACGAACGTTCTTTCAAATCAGTCTCTCTTTCTTGGTTTTGCATTTCTTGATGTTTCATTTGTAAAAGGCGCCCATCATTCTTGAAATAACTCAATATGAAATTTGACCATAAGATTAATTCCTCAAATTACTAACAATTGACCTACTTGAGTCGTTTTGGAATTTGGACACATTAAAAACTATATATATATATGTGTGACTTGGTTGTTTGATTTTGCAGAGAGAGAACAAGAGTTAAGATGAAGCTAATAGAAAGCAAATGAAGAAGTGAAGACAATGAAAACCGTGGAAACAAAACTCTTGAATCGCTTCAACAAAGCTTACCAAGAGAGAGATGAAGCAAGATCTCATTTGCAAAAACTTACAGAGAGGCTCACACCTCTCATGAAATGTTGATTTCTGAAATCAACCAAGAAAGCCTTCTCTTGTTCTCTTCTCGCTAAAAGCATAACAGAATCTAGTAGTCTCTCACATGGTTCCCCACCGGTAGATTCCTTTTTCAACAATGTTTCATCTCCGAATTCTCAAACAACAACAACAACATGGGTAATAATTGTCTCAATCATCATCAGTGACATTTAGCAATGATGTGTGATCGAGGAAGCGCAGATTATAGATTGTATTGCAAGAAAAATAGCATTACCTCAAAAAGGAAAGCTTCTTCAAGTGTTATAGATGCTGGTCCTTTACTTCAAACTATGTTTCTTGCAGGAGGTCCACTTCCAAGTTGGAGAAATCCTCCTCCTCCTTTGCAACAAAACCTTAAACTTCCACCTTTGACTATCAAACAAGTATAATAATAATAATAATAATGGCATTGAGCCATATGACTTAGTGACAAAAACATAGTCATAGTCTACGAAAACAACTCCAAAACTTTCGGGATCATTATTCAACAAGGCAATGAAAGATGAAGTGGGTATACCAGAATTAAGATACATAGAAGTAGTGCTTTCCCCACTCTGTTTTTACGTCGAAGAAATTAGCGACCTTCTTTGAGTTTGAGACCCATTTCCCTGTGAATCATTTTTATATGCAAAACAACCATGTGTGTATGCAGTAGTGAATGCTGATTGTGGTGGAATGAGGCATCTTCATCGCCTCAAGAATTGAAAAGAACCCAACAAGTAGTTTGTTCCTACAATATGCAACAAGCCCCGCATAATATAGTTCAACTAATGCTTTAGATACTGATTGAACCTTGCTCCTTTATTTTCATCGACCAAGTTAGCTTTTAAAAGATAACAAAAGCTTATATTAAGGAACAACGATGGAAGTCTATCATCCGGTTTATCAAAGACACTTGGTTTGTGAAGAAAGAAGGAGCAACAAGGAACTTTGCCTTAAGATCCAAAAAAACAAAATAATTGTGGATATAGTTTGTAATAGAAACACTACAAGATAGATAAGTATTTATGGGTCCATAACCATTTAACCAAGAACACCGCCAAAACTAAAAGCGGAGGACAAAATTACAAAAATCATCATATGTATCGTATAAGTGCAGAGAAGGCGTACATAAGCATCAAAGATATGGCATTACATTGAACAATTAACATCCTAATATTTTAAGAAGTGAAAAATAATGATTAAAAAAATCACGATATGAATAATCACATATATTTCCCCCACTCGATTGTAAAACCAAAGCATGAGAGATGAGAGAAAGATTCAACTACACCATCAAATAACCCAATTTCCAAACGCACACAAGAAATTGTTATTATTTCTTGCAATTAAAATCGTTAAAGGCACGTAATCGAAATCGAAATCGCAAGAAATATTGAACAAGGAAAAGAGAAAAAGTGATTACCATAGGAGAAAGGGAAGAAATGTTACAACCGATAAATGATTTGGGAAAACCCTAATATCACTGAAGCATCCGCCATGTCCTTGTAAAAACTTCTCTCCTTCCTAAAGCACACTGAAGACAACACGAAAACCCTAATATCACGAAACGAATCATGATGGAAGAAGAAGAAAAAACAGAGAGATCCCAAAGCGAACCAGTACCACCACCAGCGGCGTTGAAGACCAAAAACCCTTGGAGTCTAAGTGCAGTTATCACCAACTTTCTAACGCGATCTAAACACGGATCTACGATTTCTTTGCCAACTAAAGTACAATGAAACATGTAGGTTTCGGATCGATGAAAGCGGCACGGGAACATGCTTTTCGAAGCGGTTTATTTGAAGAAAGTGTTGAGCGCATCGTGTTCAACTCAGGCGTTGAATCACCGTGAAATCGTCGATTCGGTTAATCAAAATTAGGTTAAAAAGATTTGAAAGGAAGAGAGGAGAGACAATAAAGATAGATAGAGCGAGGCGACGAAGATTTGAAAGGAAGAGAGTGAGTGAAGCGTCGTGAGTGAGTGAGTGCAGAGAGTGAGAGAGTCGTGAGTGAGTGAGAGAGTCGTGAGAAGGAGAACGCGTTTTGGAAAATATGTGTGACCTTTAGTATCGGTTGTTTAAAAACCCGATACTAAATGTGTTAGAGACACACATTTAGTATCGGTTTTTTAAACAACCAATACTAAATGTAAGCGTGAAAATTGAAAACTTCAATTTAATTTCAAAATTGCCACCGCGTCTACATTTAGTATCGGTTGTTTAAACAACCGATACTAAATGGTGCTGTCTAAAGTCATTTTTGCACTAGTGAATCAAAGTTAGTGAATTTTAAAACTTTAGAAGTAAAGTGAGTAAAAACTTAGTGATGATATGGTGAGAATTTAGTGAATAGTGCCCGTGTTTGGTGAGTAAACTATTTTACTTCTGCTCCTACACTTAAACTTGAGCTTAGGTAGGAACTTAGTGAATTAAAGATGATCTGAAACTAGGCTAGTGCTGGTAGACCTAGGGAATTGCTAAATTTTTACTAAAAACTTAGGGCAGCATAAGAAACTAAGTTTGGCGGTACTCTGAGATATATTAAGGCAAAGCTTGAAGGAATGCAGTGCTGCAGCAACCCCTGCTGCAACAATGCTGGGTTATGTGCACATACTTTAGGATGTTTTAAAATTAAGTCTGAATGTAGGTGCAACGCACCAAGGTCTGTAATTAAGGAATGTGTTGCATTTGCCCAGTCAACTCAAAAAAAAAATCGAAAAAGCAAAAATGCTATCAAAAAGAAAATCACATAAGGGCAATTCAGTACAAAATTAAGCCAAAAGTCTGTACAAAGTACTGTTCTGAGTCTGTAATGCTGCAGCAATAGTTGCTGCAGCAATGTTAAGTCATGTTTAAATATGTGAACAGGCCTAAAAGTTCTGGATTGCTACATCAAAGCCCTTGATCAGGCTCAACCCCCCTTTCTGAGCTTGAATTGTTAGTCTGCCCTTATTTTTGAAAAATCTTTAGCATTCCCAAAGAAAACCTCTCTAAGTCTTAGCTAAGTGAAATCTTGAACCTTGCTATGGTCTGAACTGAGTTAAGTGTCACACACACACCAATTGAGCAGGAGTAGGCTAGGGAACTCATTATTCAGAAGGTAGACAATTGAGTGATAATCTGAAAGTTGATGCTCAACTTAATTCTTCTTTGTGCTGCATATTTAAATTAATTCATTGATTGTGATTGCTTGTTTATAGTTGTGCTTGCCTGTGTCAAGTGTCATTGCTTGAGGACAAGCAACGGTTCAAGTTTGGGGGTATGATAACCCTCATTTATGATGGTTATTACTTGCTTTCTAAGCTTGTTTTTAAGTGAATTTATTAGCATGTGGTGTGAATTAGCTTGTAAATAAGTGTTTAGGATAGAGTTAATGGTGCGGGAATGAATGGATTGAATTGGGCATATTTATGCCCTTTGTGCTTTTAATTGTATTTGGTGTAAGTGTTGTAGCAACAGGTGCGTGCGCTTTAGTGAAAATGCGGAAGATGAGAGAGAAAACTCAAAGGAATGCGGAAAACACGGAAATTGAGGCAAGGACAGCTGTCAGAGCTGGATGGCACGGAAAGATATGACCTCATGTGGATTTCCCACAATTGCCCTTTAACCTAGGACGCATTTCCCAAAGAATATATTTTCTAGGGTTGCGTGCAAGGAGACACTATATAAGCCGACCTCCATTCCTCGGTTGTGGGATGACATTGCTCTGTAGTCAAGAGGAAGTTTAGAGATAGCTCCTCATAGCGTGCTTAGCTCACCTCCATTACCAAATTTGATACATTCTTTGAGACGATTGCGACAACATCACTGGAATTGCATTTCTCTTGGTGGATTTCTACTTAGAAGAAATTGGATCGAACTCCATTGTCACCATTGGAGCTCCTTTCTTTATTCTCTCTCTATAGTATTATTTCTTACCTTGAAATTTGTAATATGACTTCTACTCTTTTGTTTAAGTTATTTTCCATGTTTTGTAAGCTCAATATGAGCTAAATACTCATAGTTGAGATGCTGGATCTGATGTAGCTAGATTTATTATGTGATTAATGAAGTATGTTTAATGTTGTGCACTTTACCTTGTGTGCTATAATATTTCCATTTTAGAGTAGGATTGGCCGTCTATTCTAAATAGCATTTATAAATTCAGAGATGGTTTGTAAATTAATCTCACAAGGTAATATGGGTAGTGGATATTAACGAGAGATCTTGATGTTCGTTGCTTAACCCTAGAGATAGGAGAGCATAGCCATAAGGTGAATACTGCCAGTGCTCAAGCAGCCTAGGAGGTACTTCTTTAGGGTTTAGAGATAAACTCTTGCAAGGAACCTAGTGTGAAGTATTCGAGAGAATAACGTCTTATTCTTTGCATGACACCTAATCTTTGCGGCATTGAACATACACTTAATTGCATATTAATGTAGCTACTGAAGTGAATGCATTTCAGCTTGTTCTCATCACTGATTTCACATTACTCTTTACTTTTACTACTGTTTATGTCACCAAAAACTTGTGGGTCATTTACTTTCTTCACTAAATTGTTAATCAAATTAAACTTTCAAGATTAAGCTTAAATCCTCATGGGAACGATCTCACTTACACTCTATATTACTTGTTAGACAATGTATACTTGCACTATCGCGTTTTCTCACAACAACAACCAGGGCATTGAAGTGGTCAAGAACAAGGCTCGGGCTATCTTGGAAGCAAGGCCTCCTAGAACTAAGAAAGAGCTGCAGAGTCCGCTAGGCAAGATCAACTTTCTAAGAAGGTTCATTGCCAACTCGGTGCAGGAAAATGAAGGCCTTCTCACCCCCTGCTAAGATTGAAGTACACTGAGGAGATGGTTTGGGGGCTCCAGCAGTAGGAAGCTTTTGACCAAATCAAGGCTGCCTCCGCAACACATAAGACCATTGAAGTTGTACATTGCGGCCGAGGATCAAGCCATCGGCTGCTTGTTAGCCCAAGATGATGACAACAACGCGCTATATATTATCTCAATAGGATTCTCAATGTTGTCGAGACTAGATATTCACCTATTGAGAAGCTTTGTTTTTCTTTATTCAATGCTTGTACTAAACTTGAATATTATTTGTTGCTTAAGGAAGTTCTAGTTGTATGTAAAGTAGATACAATCATGTATCTCCTTAATCGGCTTGTCTTGCAAGGAAGACTTGTTAAGTGGGCCATTAAGTAAACACATTTGTCTTAACATATGTGCCATTGAAGGCTATCAAAGGGCAAGCTTTGGCCAATTTCCTGGCCCAGTACCCTTGTGTAGAGGTGCATGACACTTTGATCGAGGCGACTAACTATTTGGGATTGAAACCTTAGTTCCTCATGTTCGATGGCCCAAGCACCCAAACGGGGGTCGGTGTCGGAATGGTGATCACCAGTCCTTGCGGTCAAAACGTGGAAGTTCATGTGTCGAATAGGGGACCAAGTGTAACACCCGTAAATAATTTAATTAAATTATTTAATTGAATTGTGGATTTTATTGGAAACGTGATTAAATTAATTAAATTGATGGGCGTGGTTCAGGAAGTGGAACGAGCATTGGGGGTAGCGTTGGCAACTCGGGGGTGGTGAAGAGTGGCCCAGGAAGCCCAAGCCCAATAGCTTAGGCGCTCCTGAGGCTCCTGAAGCTAAGGGGTTAGGGTTTAGGGCCTCACTCCTTGCATCAGAGAAAGAAAACGAAATTTGAGAGAGTGAGAAGAGAGAAGTGCAGTGAGAAGAGGAGGAAGGAAGGAACCATCTCAAATTTTCGTTAGGTAAGAGCTCTCAATCATTCCTTATCGTTTCCTCTTTTTCCTAATGATGTGGTCTTTAATCTCACGATTCTGTTGTGTTGATTTTGTTTCAATGATCAAAGAGGGGGGGAAATCGCGAATTGCCAAGGGAGAAGGAGAAGCGTGTTCGATTGAGTTGCTGTGGTTTTGTGTATGTGTTCTCATTCACCTTTCCGGAGCGTTCAAATTCGAGGTAAGGGTGAGCGTTTCGGTTTAACGTGATTGGGTATATGATGGGTTTTGGGGTTTTGATGTTGTTTTAATAACTTTTGAGGTTGTTTTGATGAATTTGATGTGATTGATAAATGCTGATGATTTCTTGATGAAATTGATGATATTTGATGAATTGGCACTGTTTATGAGATTGATGACATTGGATGAATATATATTGTTGGATGATTTTGGTGTTGTTTTGATGCATTTGATGCATTGGAAGTGTTGGATGACTGAATTGGTAAATAAAACGTGAAATTTCTGCACAATTGATTGTTTTACGCACAATCACGCTTGAATTTGCGCTTGAGTGGCGCTTCAGCACAATTGAGCTGCGCAGAAAACCGATGGTTCTCGCCAAATCGCGCTCGGTAGCGCTTGACTCGCGCTCGCGCGCGCGAATCAACTTTTTTGCCTTCTTTTTTCTTTTCGTTTTACGCGCGTTTTTGAAAAATTCATATCTTGCGAACCAGGAACCCGATTAAGGTGTTCTAAGATGCGTTGGAAAGCTTATTCAGAGGCCTAACTGAATATTCTACTTTTAAGGAAAAATAAACTGTTTTGTGGTAGTTGATATAAGAATGAAATGTTATACTATTAGTGTGCTAATTGACTATGGCTAAATTGTGGTTTACCACTAAGGTCAGAATTTCTTTCACTGGTGTATTTACAAGGGCATCACTGAGAGCCTTGCAAAGGTGGACAATGCCTGTTGCAAGTAGTATCAGTTACCTGAGTAATCCCATAGTCAATCAGTTCACTATTTTATAACACACTAAACCAAAAGATAACCGAAAAATATATATACTTTAAATGATGTTGGTGTGTATGGTTTTGACGAGTTGCGGTGAATGTTCCCTATGAGTATAATTATGATGGTGTTGTAGTAGGAATTGTGTGAAAGGTGATGAGTTCACTCTATGAGTGATTATGATGTTGTGATATGACTTGTGATGTTTTGTGAAGAATATACTCTATGAGTATAGTTTTAATAATGTTGTGGTGTGATTGTGATGAATTGCGACGAATACACTCTATGAGTGTTTTATGATGATGATGATGAGTACTCCAGGTGAGTATTTTGATGAAATGCACATGTGTATATAGAATCTCATGGCATGTGCATAATTGTGAAGAATAGGCTTCGGCCTCTTGCGAAGAATAGGCCGGCCTCAAAGTGAAGAATAGGCTTGGCCTCTTAATTATGATGAATATGGTACCATCATGCATTATGCCCTGGTGGGGGTTTCACTTTCATACATAAATATAACTGTGAATTGTGCTGTTTGTGATTGGAGCTGTTGTTGTGTGATCATGAAGTGGTGATGATGATGATACTATGTGATTGCATGCTCTCATTTCTCTATTATGTATCTGATTATGTTTTATTGAAATTCTCACCCTTACGCTTGGAATGTTGCTCTATGGTGGCAACGCTGCAGTAAATCAGCGAGTGAAGGTCTAGTTGCCTTCTTGTTAATTTGTCGGGAAGTCGGTTTGTGTCATTTCTGACGATCTTTGTAGCACCTAGGGGCGTATTCTTGGGATTTGATGTTAAATTACTTAATTGTATGAGGTTTATTTGAGGATTACGAGACGTGTTTGAGTGGACTAGTGAGTCAATATTTAGTTCCGCTGTGATAAGATGATTTTTGAAGTTTTAACTTTGTGATGTATGTGTTGTTGCACAAATTTAATGGTGCATACGATGAGTTTAATTTAATGAAGACGTAACATTTTTTTCTACTACTTAATTAATATTTTTGAGCAGTGGAATACTCCGATAATGACGTTGGAAATTAAGGGGTAGATAAGGGGTGTTACATTAGTGGTATCAGAGCAGTTCGGTCTGTCCGGTCGGTGGTTCAGGAAGTGGAACGAGCATTGGGGGTAGCGTTGGCAACTCGGGGGTGGTGAAGAGTGGCCCAGGAAGCCCAAGCCCAATAGCTTAGGCGCTCCTGAGGCTCCTGAAATTAAGGGGTAGATAAGGGGTGTTACATTAGTGGTATCGAGCGATGCGGTGCCGTCCGTAGGTGGTTGAGTCGTCAAGTTGAGTAACATTTGAGCTTTGTTACTCGTTTACGATTTTTGTTTTACGTTGCAGTACTAGAATGGCGGGGCCGGAACGATCTTTCGCGACTTGCTGCCGCCTTGCGAGCTATTCTTTGGAGTTGTGGGTAACATACCCAATGCTATTGGTGATGAAGCGCGTAGTTTGGCTACGTTCGGCGTGAGAACCCTCCTACTTTTGAAGGCGGGTATAATCACGATGGTGGCCTTGAGTGGCTAAGTGAGATGGAACGGATTTTCCGTGTCATGTGTAACGCCCCAAAATAATTTAATTATTTATTTAATTATTCATTTGATTATTTATTTAATTAAGTTACTTAAGGGTCACAACATTTAATTAGGAAGATTAATTAATTTGGAGTTTTATATTAGTTACGATGTGTTTAAGTATTAGGAGTAGTGGTAGTAAAAAGGGGGGTGTAAGTGATAAGGCCCAAATTGAATTGGGCCTAAGGTTAAATGAGAATTACAAAGGAATGGAATTGAGAGAAGGAAACAAAACCTACGGCAGGGAGAAGATAAGGAAAACGAGGAGAAGAAGAAAATAGGTGAGGGCGTGAGGGAGAAATGGGAGGAAGCTTGGGTATGTGGGTCTTCACATTGGAAGTCTAGGAAGCCATTTGATGTGCAATTGCTTCTCCATTATGGTGTTTTGAGTTCTTCCCTTCTAATTCCATGTTCAAAGCTCACCTTGGCCATTAATGGGGTTTTGCTCACTTTGACTCTAGGTAAGGAGAACTTGGTCTCAATCTTCCCCATTTCTTTCCCTTATTCCATTTATATGAGTTTTATAGTCTCATTCCTTTCCAATTTCCCTTCCCATGGATGAAGTTGAAGCTCAAGGTGTGGGTGGGTAAGCATTGGTAGTTCTTGAAGTTCTAGGAGAGAAAGTGCTTGAGTTTCTCCAATTTCAAGGTTAGGGGATTCTCCACTACATTTATAATAATTTATAGGATATGGCTCTAGGGTTGGCTTGATTGAGTGAAATTGATGTTGTTTATATGTTGATTGTTATGTGTGATGCCTATTTTGGTGATACCTTGTTGCTTGTTGTAGGAAGAATATGAGTTGTTAATTATGCATGTTATATGTTTGATGAAATGTCTCCATGAGGAGGAGTATGAGAATATGGTAATTTAATGAAGTTGATTTAATACCTATATGTGTGTTGTTTATGGGGGAATTAAGTTGTTGAATAAAAAAATAGGTTTAAATTGGTTTGATGGAAGTGTTTGGGGAGGGGCCAAATGCCTAGGCAAATGGCGCCTAGACAACTGTTTTTCTGCTGTGCGTGGTGTAGTGCGAGGAGGGGCGCCATTTCTTTGGGAAAAATGGCGCCGAGTCTGGTGTGTGTGTGCAGGCGGGTGGCTATGTGTTCATGTGCGGGCGCCAAATCTCCATGAATATGGCGCTCGTGTCTAGTGTGTGCGTGTGTTGGGTGATTTGTGGGCAGTGCGGGTATGGGCGCCAATCCCTCAGATTTTGGCGCTGGAGTGCGCGTTTTGGCGTGGGGATGTCTTTGCAGAAGTGGCACGGCAGAGAGGCACGATTTCCTAGAAACTTGGCGCCCGGTGAGGCGAATGTGTGTGCAAGTGGAGGTGCATGCGGAGCGCCGATTTCCTAGAAACTTGGCGCTGTGGGTGTGTGGTGTGCTAAGTAGGCGCCAAAGTGGCTGCCCCCTTGGCGCTAGGGTGCTTAAATGGAACCTAAGTGACGTATTTAGTCCCTAAGAATTAATTTAATCCTTGGTGTGACAAACTAGTCCCTAAGAATTAAATTAATCCTTGGAGAGACAAAATAGTCCCTTAGTCTACAATTAAGCCTAATATGTCAAAATAATCCCCGAGTACTAAATTAATCTTTGGTGGGTCAAAATGGTCCTTCATTGTGGAAAAGGTCCTTATGAGGTGGTTGGGCCTTTAGGTGAGAATCAATTTAATAAATGATAAAGTGGTGGTTAATAAATGACGTGGGCTTGGCCAAAGAGGTGGGTTAATAAATGACGTGGGCCGGCCAAAGAGGTGGGTTAATAAATGGCGACGGGCTTGGCAAAGAGGTGGGTCAATTAGTGTGGGCTTGGCCAAAGTGGTGAGTTATTACTTGATGTGATCAACGTGATGTTGTGATGCATTGTCATGGTGTCGCATAAATCATATGCATTTCAAAAGTGGTGGGTGGCCGGCCAAAACATGGTGGGTGGCTTCGCCAAACGTGGTGGTTGCCGACGGGTTTTGAGGTGGTTATGGATCCACATGCATATTGCACACATGCATATAACCATGCATTCTTTGAATTCTTGTTGATGATTAATTATTTCATTATTGTTGTTTGTTGGTATTCTAATTGAATGGTAGATGCCTTGATCTCTGTGGTTGTTGTTACTAGATGTTTTCCTAATATAATGCTTATTTTATTTGTTATTATTTATGTAAAGAGACTCACCCTAGCATTTTTATGTTGCCTGCTCTTGTGGCAACGCCAGGTGATTCTGAGTGAAGGTGTTCAAGCCCTTTTGGGTCGTCCGTGTCACTACGATCTAGTAACACCGGGGATGTGGTTCTAGTATCATTATTTATGTTATGTATTAAACTGATTTAAACTTTGTATTGAGTATGTTGAACTCAGTTCTATTTCATTCTTGTGGGTATTTTACGGATTATTGTAAACACTAAACAGGTTTTGAGGGTTTTAACCCGCGTGACTATGATATGTATTTCACGCACTAGACACTACAAAAAAAACATCATTTAGTGACCGATTTTTCGGTCACTATATGGGAAAAATCGGTCACTAGAACGTTTAGCGACTGAATTTGCAACCAACAAAAATCGGTTGCTATAACACCTGGTCGCTAACCTTGGCGCATCGATTTGTGACCGAAACTTAGTGACCGATTTAGTGACCGATTTTAGCGATCGATTTAGTGGTGATTTTAGCAACCGGTTTAGTGACCGATTTTAACGACCGATTTAGTGACCGATTTTAGCAACCGATTTAGTGACCGATTTTGCAACCGAAATTGTGACTGAATTTTAGTGACTGATTGCAACAATTAATTTTAGCAATTAATTTAGTCACTAGATATAAATGTAATTAGTGTCCAATTTAGAGAGTGAAAGTTGCCTAGAGACCATATTGTGTTACCAAATTTATCATATTTTTAATTTTTTTACTCGCTAATTCAATCACCAACATGTTGATAGTAATCTAAAACTCAATAAAAATATTTTGTTATACCTTGTTGATCCATGTTGACTTCTTCGCAAGAAAAAAAAAACTCATTACATTAAAGATGTTAATATGTTCCGTAAAATACATAACTAATATTTTAAATGATGTCCTACATAATATAGTCATGATAGAGATTTTACGTGCTAACAAAGCACATCTAATCTTCACTTTTAGTCTTGTTGTCTTTCTAAATCAAACTCTTCATCATCTTACTCTTCATTGTTGAAACTTTGTCACTTTCATTGGTTGTTTTATCATCTTGTTATTTTGTCCACTCAAATAATGAAGAACATGAACCGTAATAGTGAATGTCATCCCTATCAAACAGTCGATGTCATCCCACGATTGCAAATCTTTCATTTCTTCACTCTTATTCACTTTCAGAATGAAGTCGACCTACAAGAAAATAACAGTGAATCACAACAAATCTAAAATGCATTCTAATATAAAAGAAAATGTGATATTTGCATTATTTATATTTCTTGAAACAACTGAATCTGAACATGTAGCATAAGCAAATATATAACATATAATAATATAAAAAATAAAATAACAAAAGGCTAATTTTATGCTGTAATTTTGTACTATATAGCTGCAAATAGAGACCAAGAACAGATTAAAAAAATCCATGTTTCAGTACTTCATGCATATAGGTTTTAGAATCCTTGCTAACTATCTTGTAAATATAAATTGTATTTGTTTCTTAATGTATATAAAAATGAAATTTGTTGACTGCTATTAACTGAGTAATTCAAATGCTAGTTCTCTAAAAGTTTGTAGACCAATCAATTACTTACAACAAAAGATGTGAATAGAAGTAAGCTACAAACATTTTTGAAATCCTCTCTGATATGCAGAAGATCCCCAATATCACCCTTGAAGTGTTGCGGTTGCCACCTTGAAATCATAAGCTACCAAAGAATTTTTAACCGCTACCAAGGCATAGCACATGCGAGAGATGAAATGGTAATGGTAAATACTAAATGGAACTACATCAATTACTACAAAGATAAATCAATGCCAACCTAAAGACGGAACTTCTAACATAGTAACACCAATCATAGTCAAACAATTACATCGAGAAAATTAAGTAGTAATACCCATATTGGATAATGAATGAAAAATGCAAGAAGATTGACAACTATCTTAAAACGGTTGGTTGTAAACATGAAAGGAACTAAAATACGGATTAAGACAAAATAGCATACCAGGCATATGTGCATCTCATCGCCATGCATGTTTCCACTTGCACAGTAAATTGATAACACAAAAAATATTAGAAACAACGAGGATTTAAACATTTGAAAAGATAGCATAGAGGTGGCAAATAACAAGTTCAATACCATTTAAGCTCTTGAAACTAGGACTACTTCAGGTGAAAGACAAAATTAAGATCAAGGTCTTTAAAAGTGGTAGTCTCATCAATCATCTCCGTGGTTTATCGGTGATTCAACCATGAGAAGAACCTTTGAGGTCAAACCTTTTATGGATCCGATACTACGAACAGAAGACATTTCCCATCACAATAAGTCGGATCTATTTTTTTCACAGGATTACAAGTTTTCATTACATTAATTATTACAACAATTAGGATGGTATATTGGTAAGTTGCTTTAACTTAACTGCAGCAAAACTTAAATTTCAATTTTGAAATAATACCTTTGGAACCCCAACAGGTTTGACACAATGTGCCCCATGAAATGTTGTTACCAAAGAGTTCCTATACTGACAAGCATGCTGGTAGTGTCTTGGAAGCATTCTGATAAGCACCTGACATGTACACCAACTAACATTATTGAATACCCGGAAATGAACATGATGACCAACGCTAAAAGTGAAATTTCACCTAACTAGATACTACAATACAATGTTCATAATTTTATCTTGCATTCCAATTTCAAAATGCACTTAGCTTCAATAACCCATTATTGTTTTCAAAATCTGAAGCCTAGTCATATCAATTGCACACAATCAAACTTATTTCAAGACTTATATCAAACAGATGGTGGAATGAAAACCCAATATTCAATTTGACACTGCATATGTTTTCATTTTCACCAATACAAAAAAGAACACTACATGGGATTGATTTGAATCAATCTGAACCCATGAAAAAGCAGCAAATCGAGAATCAATTTTAAATAATCCACAAACAGATTCAGACAAAATATATAGGGAAAGGGGGTCACGAAAAAACCGAAACATAGAGAATAAGAAACTGAGGGGAAGAATTCGGCATGATGATTCTCGTACCGTAAGCGAGATTGTTGATCGGCGAGAGCAAGACGTCGAAGGAGGAGCAAAATGTTGAGGGTTTGGCGAGAGGGAGTGGTGGTGTGAGGGTTTAGCGAGAGGGGTTTCTGAATGAAAGAGAAACCTAAATTAGTATAAGTTTTTTTCTTTTAAGTTTTTTATTCAGTTTTAATTCCTAATAAAACTTCTTTTATTAAATTAAGACTTAAATATTATTTTGGTCCATGTAAATAAGTGAAAATTCATGTTAGTCCCTGTAAAAATACTTATTTTAAAAGGTCTTGGCAAAATGTTTTTTTAAGTCATTTTGGTCTCTACCTTGATTTTTAAGATGATTTGACACATTTTAACACAGCTGAAAACATTGACGTGGATGAGAGACGTATGTCAAGTGCAAGGATTAGGTTTATACGTTTCTGTATGGCGTTAGGCGTTTTAGTTTTTTTTGATTTTAAATAATAATAATAATAATAAATTTTGTAAAATAAATAGTTAGTGACCGATTTTTTGGTCGCTAAGTTTTCGGTCACTAAATCGGTCGCTAAATTATTTTAGTGACCAATTTAGCGGCCAACTTAAAGTAGTTAATATTTTCAAAGAACTTAGTCGCTAAATCAGTCTCTATAGTGACCGATTTTAATTAGTCACTAAATCGGTCACTAAATAAAGTATTTTTAGTAGTGAGATGCGTTTGAATTTTAAATGTGCCTTGATGATGTTTTTATAAAATGTAGCACTCTCTTGAGGTGCGTGGAAAAGTTTTTTAAAAACTCTGATTTTTATTACTCTGTTGAGTAGTCGGGTAGGATTTTGACAACCTACAGATTAGAATACCAAATTGGGGAGTAAGAATATAGGAAAGAGTGTTTAATCTGTTGTGTATATGATAAGACTGAGAGGAGGACGGTTAGAGGGATAAGCAGAGTGGATGTTAATTCATGAGTCTAGCGTAGATCTTCGAGGAGGATAGCAATCGTTCGTACAAGATAGTGAAGGAGAAGTGGAGTTCTCGGTCTAGTGAGAAGTCTATGATGTGTCAGGCGGTAAGGGCAAGAGAGAGGAGAGTTCGAGCAAGAAGCCAAGTGGGGGAGACGCTGCTGCGGGGATTGGGTGTCATTCTTGAACCTGTGGTGGCGATTTACGCTTAGGATGAAAGTGCACAGTTATGTGACCTAAGAGGTGGAGTCAATATATTAGGTTGAGACCCATGAGGAGAAGTAGACGCATACGTTAGTGTTTCACAGACCAAAGAATAGAACTTTGAAAAGGGTGGTAGGTGGGTTTACCGAGGTTAACATTAGGATTTAAAAATCGTGTCAGTTTCGAAGAGATTAAGTACGAATTAGATTCATCTTGTTGTTGAGATTAGCGTGATTTTCGAGGACGAAAATATTCCAAGTGGGGGAGAGTTGTAACGCCCCAAAATAATTTAATTATTTATTTAATTATTCATTTGATTATTTATTTAATTAAGTTACTTAAGGGTCACAACATTTAATTAGGAAGATTAATTAATTTGGAGTTTTATATTAGTTAGGATGTGTTTAAGTATTAGGAGTAGTGGTAGTAAAAAGGGGGGTGTAAGTGATAAGGCCCAAATTGAATTGGGCCTAAGGTTAAATGAGAATTACAAAGGAATGGAATTGAGAGAAGGAAACAAAACCTACGGCAGGGAGAAGATAAGGAAAACGAGGAGAAGAAGAAAATAGGTGAGGGCGTGAGGGAGAAATGGGAGGAAGCTTGGGTATGTGGGTCTTCACATTGGAAGTCTAGGAAGCCATTTGATGTGCAATTGCTTCTCCATTATGGTGTTTTGAATTCTTCCCTTCTAATTCCATGTTCAAACCTCACCTTGGCCATTAATGGGGTTTTGCTCACTTTGACTCTAGGTAAGGAGAACTTGGTCTCAAACTTCCCCATTTCTTTCCCTTATTCCATTTATATGAGTTTTATAGTCTCATTCCTTTCCAATTTCCCTTCCCATGGATGAAGTTGAAGCTCAAGGTGTGGGTGGGTAAGCATTGGTAGTTCTTGAAGTTCTAGGAGAGAAAGTGCTTGAGTTTCTCCAATTTCAAGGTTAGGGGATTCTCCACTACATTTATAATAATTTATAGGATATGTATTATGTGTGGAATAGCTCTAGGGTTGGCTTGATTGAGTGAAATTGATGTTGTTTATATGTTGATTGTTATGTGTGATGCCTATTTTGGTGATACCTTGTTGCTTGTTGTAGGAAGAATATGAGTTGTTAATTATGCATGTTATATGTTTGATGAAATGTCTCCATGAGGAGGAGTATGAGAATATGGTAATTTAATGAAGTTGATTTAATACCTATATGTGTGTTGTTTATGGGGGAATTAAGTTGTTGAATAAAAAAATAGGTTTAAATTGGTTTGATGGAAGTGTTTGGGGGAGGGGCGCCAAATGCCTAGGCAAATGGCGCCTATACACTGTTTTTCTGCTGTGCGTGGTGTAGTGCAGGGAGGGGGGGCGCCATTTGCTGGGAAAAATGGCGCCAGGTCTCTGATGTGTGTCTGGGCAGGGCTGGCTATGTGTTCATGTGCAGGGGGCGCCAAATCTCCATGAATATGGCGCCTGTGTCTAGTGTGTGCGTGTGTTGGGTGAGTTGTGGCTTGGTGCGGGTATGGGGCGCCAATCCCTCAGGATTTTGGCGCCTGGGTGCGCGTTTTGGCGTGGGGATGTGCTGCAGGAAGTGGCACGGCAAGAGGGGCGCCAGTTTCCTAGAAACTTGGCGCCCAGTGAGGCAGAATGTGTGTGCAAGTGGAGGGCTGTGCAGAGCGCCAATTTCCTAGAAACTTGGCGCCTGTGGGTGTGTGGTGTGCTAAGTAGGGCGCCAAAGTGGCTGCCCCTTGGCGCCTAGGGTGCTTAAATGGAACCTAAGTGACGTATTTAGTCCCTAAGAATTAATTTAATCCTTGGTGTGACAAACTAGTCCCTAAGAATTAAATTAATCCTTGGAGAGACAAAATAGTCCCTTAGTCTACAATTAAGCCTAATATGTCAAAATAATCCCCTGAGTACTAAATTAATCTTTGGTGGGTCAAAATGGTCCTTGAGTGTGGAAAAGGTCCTTATGAGGTGGTTGGGCCTTTAGGTGAGAATCAATTTAATAAATGATAAAGTGGTGGTTAATAAATGACGTGGGCTTCGGCCAAAGAGGTGGGTTAATAAATGACGTGGGCTTCGGCCAAAGAGGTGGGTTAATAAATGACGTGGGCTTCGGCCAAAGAGGTGGGTTAATAAATGACGTGGGCTTCGGCCAAAGAGGTGGGTCAATTAGTGTGGGCTTCGTCCAAAGTGGTGAGTTATTACTTGATGTGATCAATCTGTGATGTTGTGATGCATTGTCATGGTGTCGCATAAATCATATGCATTTCAAAAGTGGTGGGTGGCTTCGGCCAAAACATGGTGGGTGGCTTCGGCCAAACGTGGTGGTTGCCCGACGGGGTTTTGAGGTGGTTATGGATCCACATGCATATTGCACACATGCATATAACCATGCATTCTTTGAATTCTTGTTGATGATTAATTATTTCATTATTGTTGTTTGTTGGTATTCTAATTGAATGGTAGATGCCTTGATCTCTGTGGTTGTTGTTACTAGATGTTTTCCTAATATAATGCTTATTTTATTTGTTATTATTTATGTAAAGAGACTCACCCTAGCATTTTTATGTTGCCTGCTCTCGTGGCAACGCCAGGTGATTCTGAGTGAAGGTGTTCAAGCCCTTTTGGGTCGTCCGTGTCAGCTCTGATCTAGTAACACCGGGGATGTGGTTCTAGTATCATTATTTATGTTATGTAAACTGATTTAAACTTTGTATTGAGTATGTTGAACTCAGTTCTATTTCCACTGCTGTGGACTGTTTTCTGGATTATTGTAAACACTAAACAGGTTTTGAGGGTTTTAACCCGCGTGACTATGATATGTATTTCACGCACTAGATGCGTTTGAATTTTAAATGTGCCTTGATGATGTTTTTATAAAATGTAGCACTCTCTTGAGGTGCGTGGAAAAGTTTTTTAAAAACTCTGATTTTTATTAATGTAATTAGTACTTAGTAGAAGGGGGTGTTACATCATGGATTGCACCGATGCTCAGAAGGTTCGCTATGGCACACACATGTTGAAGAAAGAGGCTTATGACCGGGGGGAGGCAGCCTAGTCGGGGTTGACGACTGCCAATGAGGAGATCACTTGGGCGGTATTTGAGAGGGAGTTCAAGAGGAAATACTATCCGGAAGATGCCCGCGGAAAGAAAGAGGTGGAGTTTTGAGACTTTGAGCAAGGTAGCATGGTCAGAATCGAGTATCTTTGCAAAATTTCTTCGAGATGTCCAAGTTTTACCCACACTATGATGGAGAGGGTGCTGAGTTCTCCAAATGCATCAAGTTTGAAAACGGGTTGCGTGCTGATATTAAGAGAGCCATAGGGTATCAGCAAATTCGTGTGTTCCCTTTGTTGGTGAATAGCGCCAGGATCTTTGAGGAGGACAATAATGCCTTCTCGAGTTATGAAGGAAAGGCAAAAGAATTTTTCGGTCGTGGGAAGCCATATGAGGTGCCCGCTTTGGTAAAGGCAAAGGGAAGTTTGTTGGTAAATCATTTGGTGGGTCTAAGCGAAGTGGGGAGATCTTTGCGGCCGGTGCTACTTGTTACACGTGGGAAAGCGAGGCCATAAGAGTCCAGATTGCCCAAACAAGGAAAAAGAAGAGGTGTTATAAGTGTGGGAAGGAGGGACACATGTCCTTCAACTGTGATAAGAAGGAGGTGGTATGCTTCAATTGTGAAGAGAGTGGTCACGTCGAGGCACGATTGTCCTAAACCCAAGAAAGAGAAGTCGTATGGAAAAGTATTTGCTCTAATTTGGTCCGGCGTAGTGAAGCGAGATTCGAGGTGCGTGCTATATCAATAATACTCCTCTTGTTGCTATTGTTGATCTTTGGTGCTACCCATAGTTTTATTCTTTCTTTGCATGTGTTGAGAACTTAAGCCTTGTTTTATCCGATATGTTGAGGAGATGGTTATCGATACTCCGGCTAAGCGGTTCGGTGACTACCTCCGTTGTTTGTGCTAAATGCCCTGTATCTATGTATGGTAGAGAATTTTTAGTTGATCGATCGATCCGCTTGCATTGAGTGGGATGGATGTCATTCAGGTATGGATTGGTTAGTTGATAACCATGTTCATATCAATTGTCGTGAAAGGTGCGCGTGAGTTTTTCTTCGCATGAAGAGAAGTCTAGTTTGTTATCTGCGTGGTCACCTACTACAGGATGATGAGAGAAGAGGTTCACTATTTTCTCTATTAGCATCGTTGTCTGGCCGAGAGCAGCTTTAAGATTGATGAATTGCGGTGAGTGCGTGAGTTTTTACGAGGTTGGTGTTAGAAATTCCGAGGAGTCGAAAGTTATATGCCAAAATTTGCCCAAGTGTGAGTTTTGGTTGAAAAAATTCGATTTTTCTCGGTCATGTGATTTCTAGTGAGGGATTGCGGTGGATCCTTCCAAAGTTGATGCGATCTTTGCAGTGGGAGTCTCCAAAGTCGATTCTTGAAATAAGGAGTTTTCTCGGGATTAGTGGCTATTATAGAAGATTCATTGAGGGGTTTTGAAGTTGGCTCGCCATTGACCCAATTAACTTGCAAGGACAAAGCTTTTGTTTGGGATGACCGATGTGAAGAAAGTTTCAATGAGTGAAAAGGAGATTGACTACATCTCCGGTGTTGACCTTACCTAGTCCGGTTGAGCCATTTGTAGTATCTTGTGATGCTTCCAAGATGGGTTTTTGGGTGGTGTGCTTATGCGAGAATGGGAAAGTGGTCGCTTATGCGTCGAGGCAATTAAGGACTCATGAGCGAATTACCCCACTCATGACTTGGAACTTCTTTGCCGTGGTATTCACATTAAAAATTTGGAGGCATTACTTGTATGGATCGAGATTTGAGGTATTCGGCGATCACAAGAGCCTTCGGTATCTCGTTCGATCGAAAGAGTTAAATATGAGGCACAATGCGGTGGTTAGAACTATTGAAGGATTATGATTTTGAGTTGAGTTATCACCGGGTAAAGCTAATGTGGTTGCCGATGCTTTGAGTAGGAAGACCTTGCACATGTCGGCATTGATGGCTAGAGAGCTTGAGTTGATTGAGCAATTCGGGGACATGAGTTTAGTCTGTGAAGTCACACCTCGAGTGTCGGAGTTGGGCATGTTGAAAATTGGCAATGATTTTATGACTAGTATCGGGAAAGCGGCGAAGTTAGATGTGAAATTGGTGGATTTGATGAGTGGGATTGGTAAGCACGGGAATGAAGACTTGAGTTAGATACTCGTAAGCGTATTGAAGTACCGTGGAAGAATTTGCGTTCTCGAAGATGAGGAAATGAAAAAGGCAATCCTTGAGGAAGGGCATAGGAGTAAGCTAAGTATCCATCCCGGAGCGACGAAGATGTATCAGGATCTGAAAAAGATATTCTGGTGGCCTGGATTGAAGCGTGATGTGGCAAAGTTTGTGAATTCGTGTTTGACCTGTCAGAAATCGAACGTCGAGCATCAGAAGCCTGCGGGAATGATGCAACCGTTGAATGTTCCAGAGTGGAAGTGGGATAGTATTTCTATGGATTTCGTGACGGGGTTACCCAATACAGTGAGAGGACATGATTCAATTTGGGTGGTTGTGGATAGATTGACAAAATCTGCTCATTTTATTCCTATCGGTATTAAGTATCAGGTGTCGAGATCATTTGAAATCTACATTCGGTGGTTGTGAAGTCGCATGGTGTTCCTTTGTGCATTGTGTCGAGATAGAGACCCAAGGTTTACTTCGAATTTTGGAGTAGTTTGCGAGAAGGAGTTGGGTTGAAATTGAGGTTGAGTTCGATTATCATCCTCAAACCGACAAGCGCATTGCAGAGGACAATTCAATCATTGGAAGATCTGTTGAGGTCGTGTGTTCTAGAGCGAGGGAGGTGCGTGGGATACTCATCTCCCTTGATCGAGTTTACATACAACAATAGTTATCACTCCGATGTCGGGATGACACCGTTTGAGGCATTGTATGGCGGAGGTGTAGGACTCGTATGTTGGTACGCGATCGGGAAAGTTTAGTGCTTGGACTCGTGGTTAGAGAAACCACTGAGAAAGTGAAGATGATCCGAGAGAAAATGAAAGCGTCTCAGAGTAGACAGAAGAGCTACCATGATAAGAGAAGGAAGGATTTAGAGTTTGAGGCAGGTGACCACGTGTTCTTGAGGTCACACCTATGGTAGTGTCGGGCGTGCTCGAAATCAAAGAAGTTGACTCCTCGTTTCATTGGACCGTATCGACACGGAAAGAGTTGGAAGTGTTGCATATCGGGTGGCTTTGCCACCTAATCTTTCGAACTTGCACGACGTGTTTCACGTGTCGCAGCTTCGGAAGTATATTGCAGATTCGTCTCACGTGATTCAACCGGATGATGTAGAGGTGCGGGATAATCTCACTGTGGAGACCGTGCTCGCATGCGAATTGAGGATTGGGAAGTGAAGACCTTCGAGGTAAGAAAATCAATTTGGTGAAAGTTGTATGGTTTGGGTATTTGGTGAAAGCTCGACGTGGGAGCCGGAGGATAAGATGCGAGAGTCGTATCCAGAGTTATTTGAATCAGGTATGTTTTCGAGGACGCAAAATCCTAAGTGGGGGAGAATTGTAACACCCGGAAATAATTTAATTAAATTATTTAATTGAATTATGGATTTTATTGGAAACGTGATTAAATTAATTAAATTGATGGGCGTGGTTCAGGAAGTGGAACGAGCATTGGGGGTAGCGTTGGCAACTCGGGGGTGGTGAAGAGTGGCCCAGGAAGCCCAAGCCCAATAGCTTAGGCGCTCCCGAGGCTCCCGGCTGGGGGGTTAGGGTTAGCGCCTCACTCCTTGCATCAGAGAAAGAAAACGAAATTTGAGAGAGTGAGAAGAGAGAGTACGGCGCTGAGAAGAGGAGGAAGGAAGGAACCATCTCAAATTTTCGTTAGGTAAGAGCTCTCAATCATTCCTTATCGTTTCCCTCTTTTTCCTAATGATGTGGTCTTTAATCTCGATTCTGTTGTGTTGATTTTGTTTCAATGATCAAAGAGAGGGGGAAATCGCGAATTGCCAAGGAGAAGGAGAAGCGTGTTCGATTGAGTTCTTTGTGGTTTTGTGTATGTGTTCTCATTCACCTTTCGGAGCGTTCAAATTCGAGGTAAGGGTGAGCGTTTCGGTTTAACGTGATTGGGTATATGATGGGTTTTGGGGTTTTGATGTTGTTTTAATAACTTTTGAGGTTGTTTTGATGAATTTGATGTGATTGATAAATGCTGATGATTTCTTGATGAAATTGATGATATTTGATGAATTGGCACTCATTTATGAGATTGATGACATTGGATGAATATATATTGTTGGATGATTTTGGTGTTGTTTTGATGCATTTGATGCATTGGAAGTGTTGGATGATCGAATTGGTAAATAAAGCGTGAAATTTCTCGCACAATTGATCGTTTTACGCACAATCACGCTTGAGCTGCGCTTGAGTGGCGCTTCGGGCACAATTGAGCTGCGCAGAAACCCGATGGTTTTCGCCAAATCGCGCTCCGGTAGCGCTTGACTCGCGCTCGCGCGCGTCATCTGCTTTGCAATCGCTTTTTCGCTTTCGCGACGTTTTTGAAAAATTCATATCTTGCGAACCGGGAACCCGATTGAGGTGTTCTAAGATGCGTTGGAAAGCTTATTCAGAGGCCTAACTGAATATTCTACTTTTAAGGAAAAATAAACTGTTTTGTGGTAGTTGATATAAGAATGAAATGTTATACTATTAGTGTGCTAATTGACTATGGCTAAATTGTGGTTTACCACTAAGGTCAGAATTTCTTTCACTGGTGTATTTACAAGGGCATCACTGAGAGCCTTGCAAAGGTGGCCAATGCTGTTGCAAGTAG
This sequence comes from Oxytropis ochrocephala, assembly GCA_020916435.1. NCBI lineage: Eukaryota > Viridiplantae > Streptophyta > Magnoliopsida > Fabales > Fabaceae > Oxytropis > Oxytropis ochrocephala. The sequence goes on from CM037089.1 coordinate 99,807,425, forward strand.
TATCGATTATTCGAGTAATCCCATAGTCAATCAGTTCACTATTTTATAACACACTAAACCAAAAGATAACCGAAAAATATATATACTTTAAATGATGTTGGTGTGTATGGTTTTGACGAGTTGCGGTGAATGTTCCCTATGAGTATAATTATGATGGTGTTGTAGTAGGAATTGTGTGAAAGGTGATGAGTTCACTCTATGAGTGATTATGATGTTGTGATATGACTTGTGATGTTTTGTGAAGAATATACTCTATGAGTATAGTTTTAATAATAATGTGTGGTGTGATTGTGATGAATTATAGCGAATACACTCTATGAGTGTTTTATGATGATGATGATGAGTACTCCGGTGAGTATTTTGATGAAATGCACATGTGTATATAGAATCTCATGGCATGTGCATAATTGTGAAGAATAGGCTTGCCTCTTGCGAAGAATAGGCTTGGCCTCCGTGTGAAGAATAGGCTTCGGCCTCTTAATTATGATGAATATGGTACCATCATGCATTATGCCCTGGTGGGGGTTGCACTTTCATACATAAATATAACTGTGAATTGTGCTGTTTGTGATTGGAGCTGTTGTTGTGTGATCATGAAGTGGTGATGATGATGATACTGTGTGATTGCCTGCTCTCATTTCTCTATTATGTATCTGATTATGTTTTATTGAAATTCTCACCCCTTCTGCTTGGAATGTTGCTCTATGGTGGCAACGCTGCAGGTAACCGCGAGTGAAGGTCTAGCTGCCTTCTTGTTAGCTGTCGGGAAGTCGGTTTGTGTCATTTCTACGATCTTTGTAGCACCTAGGGGGCGTATTCTTGGGATTTGATGTTAAATTACTTAATTGTATGAGGTTTATTTGAGGATTACGAGACGTGTTTGAGTGGACTAGTGAGTCAATATTTAGTTCCGCTGTGATAAGATGATTTTTGAAGTTTTAACTTTGTGATGTATGTGTTGTTGCACAAATTTAATGGTGCATACGATGAGTTTAATTTAATGAAGACGTAACATTTCTTTCTACTACTTAATTAATATTTTTGAGCAGTGGAATACTCCGATAATGACGTTGGAAATTAAGGGGTAGATAAGGGGTGTTACATCAAGCCTCCAATAATCAGGCCAAGTACGAAGCCTTGATCATGGGGTTGGACATCCTGGGAACCATGAAGGCCCAGTTTGTAGAGGTAAAGGGTGAGTCACAACTAGTGATCAAGCAGATCATTGAGGAATACAAGTGCTACAACATGAAGCTCCGACAACTGCGGGCCTCGGCGCACGACTTGTTAAAGTTGTTTGTCGTTGTTGTCATAAAGTAAGTCCTTAGGAACGAGAACCAGGGAGCAAATGACTTGGCCCAGCAAGCCTCGGGGGTACAATGGAGCGGTAGTCAAGGTATCACACCAAGACACCCTAGTCCCGTTTGAGGGGGATCCTACCGATGCGTGGATCAGAGCATTGACGAAGTATCTCCACAACCCAACTAAGGATGTCAACTTGAAGCTCAAACAAAAGGCACTTAAGCACATCTTGATCTGGGACAACCTCTATAAGCGAAGCACCAACGGAGTGCTACTGTGATGCCTCAATAGGAAGGACGATTATATGGTGATGGCACAGATCCACGAGGGGATTTGTGGCGCCCACAGGTCTGGCCCCATCATGAAATGGGTCATCTACTGACATAGTTAATATTGGCGAACGATCACGGCTGATTGTATCCAATTCGCTAAGAAATATGAGGCATGTCATCTGCACAGACCAATCCAGAGAGTGCCAGCGGACGAGCTTCATCCCATTATTAATGGAGTTGGACTCGGTGAACGATGACCGATCATTGGTCGCACTCGATTGGACGATAAATTTTTATATATATATATATATATATATATATATATATATATATATATATATATATATATATATATATGAGAGGTTGTTAAGATATAAATAAATCACTTCCAAATCAAAAGAAAAGTTATAAATAAATAAATAAGATAACTTTGAGAAAAAAGGAAAGAAATGTTCTATTAATATTGTAAAATATTATATAGATAATTTGAGACATATGATAATTGTTAAGATATAAATAAATATTACCTTAAAAAAATATAAGTAAACAAGGAATTTTTTTGAACAGCAAATTATATATGTATACTTTGTTTTAAAGAATACAAAAACTTTAGTATATTTAACACCTAACATACCAAGAAAACTTAAAATAAAGATAATCTTGAGATTACAGAAAAAGAGGTCAATCTTGAGAAAAAAGGTAGTTCATGCTCTATTAATAATTTAAAAAATGACAAATAATTTTAGACATGTGTCGGTTTAGTGGATGAGTCTTTTCTTCTACAATTTGGTATGCGGTTGTCAGGTGGGTTTAAGAGAACTCCACAGTTGGCGCGCTTCAAGGGCTCCTAATCAAGAACTCCACAGTTGGCGCGCTTCAAGGGCTCGCTTGGAATCTATTGTGTTAGTAAATTAGTGGAAGAGTTGGCAAATGGGGGTAAATGTTGGAGATTCCTTCCTAGAACGTCTGCGCAGGTTCCTCTGTTGTAGGATATGTGTTCTATCTTTCAAGTACCTAAGGATGCCAGTAGAGTGAAAGCCATGGACGAGCATCCACTTGGCAAACCGGATGATAGAAACCTTAAAGTGTCGACTCATGGGGTGGGGGAATAGGTATCTGAGTTTTGGAGGTAGGACTGTCTCCGATCAATTCAGTTCTAAATAGCATAGCAGTATTGTATCTATCTTTTAAGAAGATTCCATCTAAACTTTGTAAGGAGGTGGCAACTCCTTCTGGGTGATGGCTCACTTGTGACTCAAGTCATTCAAGCCAAGTATGGGAGTGTAGCCATTGGAAACCAATATTTTAGTTCGGTCAGGCATCCATACTTCTCCTCACTTTGGTGGAAATATATTTGTAGGGTGGGAGTGGGTCCCGACTCAATATCAGACTTTTTCACAAAAGGAGTTTCCAAGAAGGGTCGGAATGCTGCTACAGTGACTTTTTGGCATGATAATTGTGTTGGATCGGCTCCCCTAAAGGTATTCTACCCGAGCCTCTTCTTTAATTTAAACCAAAAGGACCTTTCAGTTCTTGAGGTGCGGGGGTTGGTGGGAGGGGCCAGGGAATTGGCTTTGTGTTGGAGAAGATCTTTGTTTGTCTGGGAAGAAGAGCTCAAAGGGGAGCTATTGTCACTCTTAGGCACTATGACCCTCTCCCTTTCTGAGGACTGGTGGGTATGGGAGGCCTCAAGCGACGGGGTCTTCTCTGTGAAGTTAGCATATGAGATGCTAATGAATAGCACGCCCAATATGGATATTGTGAACCCAGTTGCGTTATATGGTTTAGATAAACATTGGAATAGTCGAGTGCCTCCTAAAGTTGTTGATTTTGCAAGGCTTACCCTTCTTAATATGCTCCTACCACGGGATAACCTATTGCGTAGGCAAGTTATTTCTGATCCGATAGCTATTTGTAGTGCTCTTTGTGGAGAACCTTTAGACTCAAAGACTCATATGTTTTTGAGATGTGATTTTGCAGTGAGGTTGTGGTACTCAGTGTTTAGGTGGTTGGGGTTGGTGGTGGTGCTCCCATCTGATCTCCCTACCCGGTTTTCTATTCTTTGTGCGTTGGTCAGTCCCAAGAAAGGTAGAAAAGAGCTAATCATTATCTGACATTATGTACTCTTGGTTATTTAATACGCTAGGAATGGGGTAATTTTTCAAACAAAACTCTTGATACTTCAAAGACATTATTTTCGACCAAGCTTTATTCATGGAACTAGTTTCTAGTTAAGGCTAAGGCTTGCCATTGCCTTTTCTATGAGTGGTGTGGGGCCTCCATGGAGTGTATTTCCAATGGGATAGGATTGGAGTTAACGATTGTATGGCGTTAATGATCCTACAAAGGTGTTGACCTGCGTGGTTGTTTCGAGGTGTACGATTGTTTATTTTAGACTTATTTCTTGTGACTACCTCATCTCATTTGTACAAAGGTTTTTGTGTTCCTTAAAATCACACCATATATATTATTTACTATTATTTGCCATTTTTTTTAAAAAGCAGTGAAAGAGTCTCGCGCCACCAAAGGTAGTGAATTTTGCTTGGCGTGTCCTCCTAGATACGCTACCAACGCGGTCTAGCCTATTCAAAGACATTTCATCTTGGACAGGGGAGATACAAGTCGTGTTCTATGTGGGGAGTCTTTGGAGTAGGAGGCACATATGTTTCTTAGAGGTGAGCTTTCAGACAAGCTATGGTACATTAAGTTTAAATGGCTAGGTTTGGTGGTGTTGGCGATGCTTCCACCTAATCTCCCCACCTTGTTCTCTGTCCTATATTTTGGGGTTAGTCTTAGAAAAATGGGGGTTTTCTTAATGATTTGACACTCAGCTTTTTGTTGTGATTTGGGAGAATTGAAATGGGTAATTTTCTCGTAATAAGACTTTTGAACTTTCCGAGACCTTATTTTTGGTTAAATTGTACCCGTGGAACTGTTATTTGGCTAACACTAAGTCATGTCATTGCTTGTTTTATGAGTGGTAATGGACCCTTTGAATTGAATTTCTAGATAATAGGAGTAGCAAGTATTGTGGTTCTATTGGTCCTCATGGGTTGAAATTTGGACTCACACAGATTGATGTTTGTTTTCGCTTTTTTATGGTTCTTTGTCCTATTCGCCTTTATCTTGGCGAGGACTTACATTGTACATGTTTTTGCGGTTTAAAAAATAATAAACTTAGATACATATTGACTAAACAAATAAAATTGAACTTGCTCTATAGAGTAGTAATATTATTTCATGTTTTTATTATCTTTAGAGAATGAGATATGTATTTATTCCCACATCAAAAATATATGTTAATGGTTTAAATATCATTTTAGTCCCTTCAAATATAGCAATTTTTGGTTGTAGTCCATGTAAAAATTAATTTTCCATTTTAGCCCCTTCAATTTCCAAAACCATTATAATTAGTCTTTAATTCTATCTGTAATTAAAAATGTTGACGTGAATTTTTTTATATTACGTGATTAGGAGCTAAAATAAAAAAATTGCTATATTTGCTGGGACTTAAATGATATTTTTTATATTTGTACAGACTAAAAAAGAAGCTATATCAGCCTTTTTAAACACAAAAAGCACTTGGAGGGCTTATAATTGATGATTTAATAAATTGGAGGGACTAAAACGGAAAAAATATTTCTCAATTGGACTAAAACAAAAAATCGCTATACTTCGATGAACTAAAATGATATATAAACAAAATTTTATTTATAAGATTTGATTTTATTCTTAGTCATGTTTTTAAAAATGACAAAAGTATTATATATTATATAACTTGTGTGCGCAAGGCACACAATCCTATGTACACAGAGATAGATACCCTGCCAATATCAAAGACAAACATACACACATGAAACCACAATACAGAAACCAGAAAACCACTTCTAGACATACACACATATGTGTCACAATATTTAGCTATACAAATTACTTAACCCTCAATAACATATTGTTCATTCAGATCAAACTCAAGTTTCTTCTGGCCAGAATAATTTTCCATTGGTTCTTTAATCACTGCTTTTACCTCCTCCACCTTAGGCACATCTTCACTAGTGCTGCTAGAATTGTTTTCTTGAACATTGGCAACAACATTAATGTTGCAGGAATTATTTCCTTGAACATCAGCAGCAACAACAGCAGAAACGACATCAGAGTTGTTTGATTCATGCAGAAAGAACAAAGTATCATACTTTTTATGGGCTGATTTATGTCCACCCAAGGCTTGAAAAGATGAAAAACATTTACCACAAAGACTACATTTATAGCCTCCAATTTCAGAATCATAAGTTGATGTGTTTCCTTCTAGCTTCTTGTTACTCTTCTTTTTCTGCACCTTGTTTTCATCAACCCTAGATTCAGATAAACCACTACTACCACTTCCACCACTACAATCAGCAACATCATTATTCTTTCCAAACATCATCTAACCATTGGAAACAACTCTGGTCTTGTTCACATGTTGTATTTCCTTTCCCTTTGAAGATTCACCAAATGCAAACTTCCTTTTCTTAATAGGCAATAGAACTTCAGGAAAAAAGTTCTTATCTTTTGGGATGGTCATTAGAATTGTAGCAGCCGTATACATTTCACCACCTCTTTTCCCTCTTTTATTTTTATTTTTCCATTTGGGTAAGGGAGATTTAGAAAGATCAGAATTCTTATTCTCATTTTCTGCAGCAAAATCATCATCTTGATTCATAGAAGAGTTAAAATTATATGATGAAGAAGAATTATGATAATTAAGGCTAAAGCCCTTATGATAATTAAGGCTAAAGCCCTTAGAAACCCTATTTGTGACTCATCGTGTCCACATAATGCATTCTTTGATAATTAAGGCTAAAGCCCTTCAACAGCTGTGTCTTCATCAAAAATCTCACCCTCCTCCATCATCTCATGATCATGATGATCTGCATCATGTTCACTTGAAAGTAATGAAGAAGAAGATCTTTTCATCTTCTCACCTACTTCATATGAATCTTTAAGCTTAGGAAGATGTTTTTGATCTTCATCCATCTGAGAAAAAACAAAAGAGCTAATTAATAAAACTAATAAGAGAGCAAAACAAACCTTAAAAAAAATCAGGGGCAAGGAAACAAGAAAACAAAACCTGATGATTCATCTCTTCCTCAAAGAAACCTGAAAACACAAGAAACTAATATTTAATGGGGAAAGTTATATATATATATATATATATATATATATATATATAGAGAGAGAGAGAGAGAGAGAGAGAGGAGGTGTAAGCTGTGGTCGGATTGAATGTGATCGAAAGATTTATAGGGAAATGAAGACCTTGAAAACCGAGTGTTGGTGGAGGTGAGGTTAGAGACAAAGGTGTGTCACTGTGAGAAATTGAGAATGAAAAAGCAAGAAAGATATAGTTAGAAGAGGAAAGATATAGAAGGAGACAAATATTCTTTACTAAAGTGATATGCAATTAATTCATTGTTGAATTTTCTGAAAGTTATTGTGACATTTAATATTGTGATTCAATTCATGGTCAACCTTATTTGGGAAAATGTGTCAAAAAAAAACGTATGTGAGAAATTTTTTTTTTTGGCAAATTTACTAACAATCTTTTTTGTTTTATACGTATTTTGTTTTTCATCTATGGAAATCAAATGAATCCGCATTTTTTTTATAGATATGAATATTTTTAGAGATATTTAATTTAATATTTCTTTCCCATTATAAAAAATCCATCTTTCTTTTCGTTTAAATTTATAAAAAGCTATTTAATTCTTTATTATTAATATTAAAATAAAATAAGCGTTTTGACTCAATTAAGATAGAATAAGTCTTTTTAACTCAATTAAATTAAAATAAGTTTGGTTTGACCATTTAAGAGACTTTCTTTTTTATAAGTTTTAAAAGACTTCTTTGATCCTTAAAAAAATAGTTTATTTTATATAAATTACTTTACTCCTTTCGGTCCCTAGTTGCATTGGAAATTTCAGGGGCAGTGGGAACACAACTCCCAAGTTCGAACAAAAGATGAGTAACCTTATGATAGTGTGTTGTTTATTCTTCATTTTTTTAGATATAAACAACTAAGAATAATCTTGAATTTACATACAAAAACATAATCTTCAGAAAAAAGTAATTAATGCTCTATTAATATTATAAAAAGTGACCAATAATTTGAGGCATGTGTAAACCCTTTAGTCATAACACTTAATATGAAACAGAGGGAGTTGGTGAATTGGATCTCATCGATTCATAAACAACTTGGTCTTTTCTAATTCACGTCAATGGATGGTGTAAAATTAATAAAGATTATACATTTTCTTAGTCAGATTTCTTTGCATAAAGAGTTAGTTTTCCTTTTTAACAAAATTTTAAATGTGAATATTGTTTTTCAAGTGCTTATTTATTTTGTTTTGTCAAAATAAAAGTGCTTATTTATGTTGTGTATTATATTTGGATTTGAATTTAAAACACTTGTTTGTGACACAAAGTTGTGATATTTATAATACCCTTTTTTTTTGGTCAACTGATATTTAATACCCTTAAATTTTTTAATATTCATACGCTTTTAAATAATTGAAATAAGTCTTATAGTAATCATTAGATAAAAATGCACCAAAGGTCCTTTTAGGTATTTAATTGTAACGAATTGGTCCTTCAAGTTTTTGTTTGTATCACATAACTGTTAACATTATTTTTCATTTTCTGTTGCAAACAAGCTCAGATGACATTAACGGCAATGACATGGACATCAGAGTCCTTATTTGGCATTTCCAATACATTTTAATACAAATTACAATTTTTTATATAAAATTTTATGAAAAACAAAAAATAAGAGGACAATTTCTAAGGTTGAAGATGACCATGGAAATCCAAATCTCCCTCTTTAGTCTTCACCCTGACCACCCCTTTCAATGCGCCCAAGTATAAACATACTATTATACTGAAGGTGCAACCCTAAGCCTTTGCATTCCAAATTCCAATGTAATGCATAAAGCAACCCTAGATGAAGTCAATGTCAGGAAAATCCACAAATATTTTTTTATAAGCATTAATTAATTCATTGATGAGAATACAAGGAAGTCCAAAGGTGTTATAAAGTATGAATGCTGTGTGGCCCCCTTTCTATGTATTAAGCGGAAATAGTTTTGGGCTGTTATTACCGAGTATTGGAGTTAAGGCACCTGTTGTGTCCTGATTTTGATTTATACATACTGCTTTTGCTATTCAAAAAAAATCTTGAGGAAGTCACCCCTTCAATATTGGACAAAAAAATCAAAACCTAAATCGCACTCATAGTTGTTTGGGGCTGAGTCCTTTCTTATCTCACCAAAAACTAAATTTCACTCATAGCTGGAAAACTTCCCCCAATTGCTACAATTCTAGTGTTTCTAAGGAACGATAATAAAGCAACAATTTCATTAATAGAAAACACTCAATACTTGTCACAACTCGGAACAAAACAATACATAACAAACCTTATTTCACCAATTTGGAGCCAAATTAAAAGGTACATAAAACTTTGCTGAAATAAAAGAAATCCGAACATGAAGATTGGATTTGGGGTTGAAAATGAAAAAACGGGTTTGGGGTTGGATGAAGATAGGTTTGGGGTTGAAGATGAACCTGTTTATGGGTTTGGAGTTGGAATAAACATGAGTATGGGGTTGGAGACAGATATGTCATGTCACCTCTGTTCACGCACACGTCATTTCCACATCGCATGCCATGTGGAACTTTTTGAAACGGAAAATGAAAAAAAGGTTAACGGTATACACATTACGTAACTTTAATTACCTATGTGGTACAAAAAATGTTAAAGGACCAATTCGTTATAACTAATTAAATAACTTAAAATACCTCTAGTACATTTTTACCTAATCAATAAATATTTTTATTTTATAAACTATAACAGTACTTAATCAAGAAATTAATATAAAATTACGAAAAATCCTATGGAATTTAAAAACTTTTTTACTTTGATGGATTGTTTTAATCGAGTCTGACTTAGAGTACTAAGGAATTCCTTAATAATTGTTACTAAATGGGCAAAATAGTCATTTCCTCATCAATGAAAAAATTCGGTAAGCACGCAAACACAAAATTGTGGTTTGTACGTATGTACTTACCACACAAACACTTAATTGTGGTTACTCACCACACAAACACTAAATTGTGGTTAGTATGTACTAACCATTAGATTGTTGTATAATGATTACTGAAAAATTTAGTAATTGTTACTATGGTGTCGTTTTATCAATAACACCTTATGCCTTTAAATATTCTCGCTTTTTCTCTCCATCTCTATCCCCTCACCCCCCCCCCCTCTTCTAGGTTTGTATTGCAACCTAAAATAAATTAACAAACAACTATTATATATGCCACATCAAATCTATATACTATTTTTTTTGTCATTTATGCAAAAAGTGAGGGAGGGGGATCATAAAGAAGGAGAAAGTGGAGTCTTGCATATTCGAACTCGCATTAATTGTTACTAAGAAATTTTTAGTGTAATAAGTCTTTCTCGTTTTATCAATAACACCGTATGCCTTTAAATATTCTCGCTTTTTCTCTCCATCTATATCCCCTCACCCCCCCCCCTCTTTCTAGATTTGTATTTCAACTCAAAATAAATTATCTAACAACTTTCGTATATGCCACATCAAATTTATATACTATTTTTTTTGTCATTTATGCAAAAAGTCGGGAGGGGGATCATAAAGAAGGAGAAAGTGGAGTCTTGCATGCTCGAACTCGCATTTTTGTGTGGACACAATACTTACTCATGTTTTTTCGCCAGTTTTGTGCACTTTGAACAAACAAATCAGTTTTAATAAATAATAAAAATATAGAATAGAATATTTATGACATTATAAAAACTAGCCGCATTACCTGTTCGATTCACGGGGTCAGCTAATATCAATCGATGTAAATACACTAAACTTATAACTGGTAATAATAATTTAGACATAATTAAGAAGTCAAATAAAGTACTATAAAAATAGGAATTTTTTTGATGAAAGTCAGGAGTTGAGAGTTCTAGGTATGTGAAAAACATACTAAAAAGTTCTAGATTTGATATTCATATCCATCAAAACACAACATCAACAATAACTTAATACATAAGGTAATATAAATCGGAATCAACGACAGTAATTCTTTAAGTATACTGTATGTGCCTAGAAGATATTAAAAGCTTTTGTTTTTTTTGCAAATCCAGCTTCTGACAGTCCAATATGAATAAAAGAAAAGCAAGACCAAATCAGAAGAATATATACTTAATAAGTTTTCAAAACTTCATGTTGTATGTAACTAAGAATCAAACTATAAACAGTAAAAGAACATTGGTTGGCCAAGTGCTTGAGGAACAACCACAGAAGATACCAAATAGGAAAATAAAATTCTCTATTCACAGGGGAACACTGTGTGAACACAGTATTCGACATTCGTATAGTAAAACATTGCATTTGCACGATTTCTATAAAAACTGGTCATTTAACCCACCTTTACTTGGATTCAGTTCATTCAATAATGTGGAAAATAAGATCATTAATCATAATTCTGATTCCATGACAGTTCCAGTAAACTTCATTTTCATTGGCTTAGTTAGTTGGAATAGTAGGAGTTAATTGCAATTTGCAACTAAGAAACACATTAACAATTAAACAACACAAGACAAATAAAAGCAGAAGTGAACAATTATTAAGAGGAAGCAGTGAAGAGATGAATAAAGAACATTTTCAATTGATTTACTCATCAATTTTGGTGAATCTGTACCTAGATGTCATTTTTGCATATTTAAAACCAGTAGACATGGTATTTAAATATCCAATACTCTCCGTACGCACACAAAACAAAATAATTATTCCAATCTTTTCTTAAAAGATTGAAAAGCTGAATTCCTCTCCATAAGAGTTAGAGAGTATAGATTAGCTAATAACTATGAAGATTATCAGGAGCAATTCCATCTGAGAAGCTACTGTGTAAAAGATTGATTTTGGGATTCAAATTAAATACACAATACTATAGTGTTACTTGTTTTCTGTGTCAGAAATGATGAGTTTTAGGACTTATAAGGAAATTAACAAAAATAAGATATTGAAAAGCCTACAGATAAGATTTGCATTTATCTGTAATTGGAACAAGGTAATTTGCTCCCTATGAATTTCAATGGAAAAAGGAAAAAAGGAAAACGTACTAAGGGTCTAATTAAATATGGGAATATGCAAAGGAAAAGATAAAACAAAAGCCAATAAGTAGATATACACAAATCAAATAAGAGCCAGACTGAGTAAGCTTTGAGAGAAGCTATAAACCGTACCATTAATGGAACACAAAATAAAAAGTTAACATTTTACAAACATAACATTCATAGCTGTTCCGACCTGGGCTAAAAACCCCTTGAAGAATTGGGCCTGGCCGAATTCTGCCTCAGTAGCACGACCCAAATACGCTTTAGCACAAAGCACAGTGCGCCCTGCTCGGACATTCAAGACCGACGACCTGGATTACACGCCCAGATCTGACAGGCAAGACCGAGCTACTTCGTCTATAAATAGAGGTGTTACCCACCAATTCCAGGTACACTCTCATTCTTGCACATTCCACCTTATTCATCTACTGACTTAGGCATCAGAGTGTCTACAGGTACACCCCACCCGACATGGGATGAAGACTAACTCGGACCAGCCGATCTCAATCTTCAACGCCGACGACAATCTCCAAGGTTCAAGAAGCAAGACCTTCAAAAGCTCCTCGGACAAGGTGTTAGGATATTGGCAAGTGTACCAAATCGTGCAAGTAATAAAACCGGCAAGTACCGGAATATCGTCCTCAAGGATCGAACTAAATTACTAAAGACGTTAACAACTACTAATAGGAACCAAGTTTAAAGGGGGTTTTGGGTTGATAATTGTTGAGCTATCAAGCTCGAATGAAAAACAATTAAATATTTTTGGGTTTTTATTACGAGAAAACTGAACACGATGGAAGAAATACGTTGAGAAAACGCTAGGGATGGATGTCTTCCGATTTCATGCTATCGTTACTGATTTATTTTCAGAAGTTATCTCTCTCTCTCATTTGCTATCGAATCCACAATTCTAACTAAGCCCTAATCCCTTAGGTGAATAGGTCTTTGTTAATTGATAAAAGCCCTAATTCCTTAGGTGCATCTACTAACAACAAGCATTAAACGCGAGGATTCGCCACATACATCAATTCGCAGGATATTCCTAAACTTACGAATGGAAGGAATTGAAATTCAAACAATCCAATAATAAGAACTTAGTTAAATTATTGAATAGAATATGGGTTCTATAATTTCCCAATTACGAAAGTTTAAACACGAATATCAATTCACAAACGAGAGAACTATAAAAATCATCAAGATAAACCAAAGAACAATAAATCTAAATCGAATTTATCTATCCCCAACATTGGGGTTTAGTTACACATGATCAAAGATAAGGAAAAGAGAGAATTACAAGATAATAACGATGATGATGATGACATTCAAGTCTCAATTCTTGTTCCCAAGGCTTGATTCTTCGATGGTCGGTCAGAATGCAACCAACTCTCTCGGTGTGCTGGGGTTGCAATTCGTCCAAAACGTCGAAGATCCTCAAAAACGCAGCCTTTTGCGTGTTTTATCGTGTTTTCCAAAGAATCGGCGCCTCGTTGGCGCCTCCAATGACTAACTTAAGCGCCACTAATGGAGGACGCCATAAGAATCGGCGCCATGCGAGAGTGGGGCGCGAATGGGCGAGGACTTTTTATTTCTGCACTCCTTTGTCGCCTTCACTCGGCGCCCAAATGACACTTCGGCACTTCAGCGCCACTTCAGCGCAAGCTCATTCCTTGGCACTTTTCCGTCCGTTTGCTTGCATTTCTTCGTTCTTCCTTTCACCTAGTCCTGGGGCACAAAAACACCACAAAAACCAAGCGTAAACACTGCAAAGCAATTCAATTTCAACTAGCACAATTTACTCTTTTAGTGTTGCCATTTTCCCTACATTCATTAAAATCTTCACATAACATCCTCTTTTTCATACTAAAAACCATCATGTGATGGGGATTCATCACAACCCCCAACTTGAACATTTGCTTGTCCTCAAGCAAAGACAATGCAAGACAAAAACAAAACATCGTCAACATCAGATAACATGCAATCAGTTATGAATCCCTTTTTAAACAAGACAATCACAAACATCCAAAGGACAAGTTGAGCAACAACTTTTGATCGGTCACTCAATTGCAATCCCACATATGGTAATTTCACTAGCACATACTTGCTCAATAGTGCGTGTGTGACATTTAACTGAATTGGAACAAAGCTAGTTTCAAAATGCATCTCACTATAAGACTAGAGGGCTTTCTTCCGAGACCGCCGAAGATGTTTCAAAACAAAGGGTAGACTAACGTTTCCACATAAGATTGAGGGGCTTCAAAGCAACGACAAAGGGTCTTAATTCGGTATTACAGATTGGACCAGTGCACAACTACTTCAATACACACACAACACAAACCACACAACGTAGAGTTTTTTGGCTGCAACCCCCTCATTACATCAAAAATTTAGATTTACTCAAGAAGCATTTTGGAAATTGCAACAATTACACAGCTATGTGGATTTTTCCACTTATTCACAAACACACTTAAACACACACGGCATACACTACAACGTTACGGGTAGACGCTGCAGTGTTGCACTCACGCGCACACACACCACGGCATACACTACAGCGTTACGGGTAGACGCTGCAGTGTTGCACTCACACACACCGACACCCACGGCATACACCGCGGCGTTACGGGTAGACGCTGCGATCTTGTCGCACTCACGCACACCGACACCCACACGCACCGACCATCCTACAATCTGCATACCCAGCCTTAGTACAACCGATGCAACCCCCAACTTAGCTTCTACAGCTACCCTTAATTTTTAGTAAAAATTTGGCACTCCCATGGTCCACCAAACAGCTAGCTTAGCTAAAATCATTTCTAGGATCACTAAGTTCCACCTGAGTTAATGTTTTGAGTGTGGAAGCAAGATTGCATAAGTTCCTTCACCACAGGGGATACTATTCGCTCAACTCTCACCACATAATCACTAAGTTTGCTCAACTAATTTCAAAAAAAATTTAAACAGAAATTCACCATATGATTGCATTTTATTCATGAAATCGACGATAGGTCCTCCCCACTTAAACACAAAGCAGTTGTCTCTCACCGATTGATTTAGGGAAGGCCTATTTACAAAAACCAAAGCAAAACAAAAATAAAATCACATAACGGAAACAAATTGAAAGAAAACATCAAAGTTCACAATCAAATAATACTAGACAAGGAAATAAAGGAGAAGAGATAGAACACTACCTCACATGGGTTGCCTCCCATGAAGCGCTTCTTTAACGTCACTAGCTTCGACGTTACCTCGAATTTTAAGGGTCGCTTAAAACCAAGGCCGCCTCTCTCTTTTCACCACTTCGCCAAGGTATGGCTTCCACCTACGCCCATTGACCATCCAACTTCTTTTTGAGGAAGGTTCCTCCAATTCGATTGCTCTCGGCTTGAATTCTCTTTTTGGCTCTTCTTGTCATTGTATGCTTTGACTTTCTCGCTTATACGACTTTGAAGATTCATAAACTTGCAACCTCATTAACTTCTCCTCTTCCAATCTAGTCAAGGAACTACTAATGATATTTGGATGAAGATCATCATCCGCCAGAAAACATATTTCAAATGAGGGAAAGTTGTTTCAATTCAGAATCTTTTTCTGAATCTCCCCTATCTAGCTCTTCTTTTTCTTGAAAACTCTTTCTACCCGAGAAGCTTCAAATTGCATAATACTGATCTTCTATCTCACTTCCCAAGTTCTCATCCGCTTCTTCAATAGAATTACAATTACATCCTCCAATGGAGGAGATGGAACTTCCGTCTAAAGGTCTCTCTTTCACGAGTTATCAATCATATCCACCCTAAAACACCGTCCTTTATCATCGGGATGGCGATAGCTTCAAAAACATTAAAAGTAATCTTCTCATCCCGGAACCTCAAGATCGCCTTCCCTTGTTGCACATCAATCAAAGCTCGATCCCGTGGCTAAAAATGGTCTACCCAGGATAAGTGGTACCTCGCATCTTCCTCCATGTCAAGTATCACAAAGTCTACAGGAAATAGGAATTTATCAACTCGACTGAGAACATCTTCCAACACTCCATAAGGATATTTTCTCGATCGATCGGTGAGTGTCGAGACATTCTAGTGGGTTTCACTCACCACCACCCGATCTCTTCAAAGATAGACAATGGCATAAGATTAATCATCGGCCCCGGATCACAAAGAGCTTTGCCAATGGCTATGTCGCCAATTGCACATGGAATGGTGAAGTTTCCGGATCTTTCATTTTTCGAGGAGCTTCCTCGGATTATAGCACCGCACTCCTCATTCAAAGCCACTGTTTTCGTCCTCTTTAAATTTCCTCTTCTTTGTCAAAAGCTCCTTCATGAATTTAGCATATATGGCATCTGTTCTAGAGCTTCTCGCGAAGGGTATATTGATTTGTAGCCGCTTAAAAACCTCCATGAACTTAGAAAATCGCTCATCTTTTTTTATGTTCCTTGCTAGCCTGAGGATATGGCAACTTCACTTGAGGAGGAGGTGTCTTGAGTTTCTCTTGTACTGCACATCGAGAACAAATTGTTTTCATTAGGGTTAGACTTCACACCTTCTTCACTTTCCTTACTCAACTCATTTTCGACTTCTCCATTTTTTTCATTTTCATTCTTTTCACTCAACTCTTTTCTTTCATTTTCAATCGACACCTTCTTTTCACAATACACACACAGAGTCGGCAACTCCCGACCACTTCTTAGAGAGATAGCCTTAGCGGTTTCATTCCTAGGGTTGTCAACGGTATTATTAGAGAGAAACCATGTTAGATGATCCAAAGTAAGTCGCTTTGCTAATCGCCTGCGATTTGAGTCTCTAGATTCTTTATGGAATCTTCATGATTCTTTTCCATATTCTTCATAGCTTGGTCTTGAGATTGAAAGGTTGTCTTTGTCATCCGCATAAATCGTGTCAACGCTTCCTCCATAGGAGATGGCTTTCTTTGTTCTTGACTAGGTTGTTGCTGATGTGACCTGCTGGTATCATTATTCTTCCAAGAGAAGTTGGGATGATTACGCCACCCAAGATTGTAGGTGTTAGAATAGGGGTTCCCACCTTGCTTTACGAAAGTTGCCCATATAATTAACCTGTTTCATCGTTATCTCCATGAGTTGCACAGTCACCTTCATGAGCATTTTCGCCACAATAATTACATGCACCCCGGTGTATTGCTGAAGCGGTCGCAGTGTTTGAGATCCCCTCGGCAGAGTAGCGACTAGTCGCTTAGTAAAGAGCTTCAATTTGGAGTGACATTACCTTTTGTTGAGCCAACACAAAGACTATTAGAATCCAGCTCTAACATCCCTTTCTTCACTGTAGCACCCTATCATTTTGAATTTTGTACACATTAGAGGCCATATGCTCCACTAACTGCCTTGCTTCCTCTGCAGCTTTAGTACCCAAAGATCCTCCGGTGAGGCATCTAACATCATCCTTGTTTGAGGTCGCAAACCATGACAGAAAGTTTGCAATCAAGAAAATCATCAATACCATGCCCAGGACATCTTTTTAATAATGAGTTTGAACCTTTCCCAAGCATCATATAGCGACTCACCATCTCCTTGCTCAAAATTTGATATTTCAGCCCGTTTCTTGATGAACTTAGAAATTGGAAAGAATCTTTCTAAGTACTTGCTCTCTAGATCACCCCAATTGTTAACAGTTCTCTTTGGGATAGTGTTTAGCCAATCTTTAGCTCTACCGGTCAAAGAATATGGAAAGAGACGCAACTTTTTACAGTGCGTCGCGGTCACCCCGCAGATTTGTGGACCCACAAATTTCATAGAATTGAAATAAGTGTTGATTTGGATCTTGAAGATCGAGACCCGCAGAATTGTTTCGATTTCAAGGCGGTGAGGATCGAAGACTTGATCTCAAATGCTACAAATTTCACAGGTTGGAAGGTGTAAGCTTGGACGCCTTGGTTCCTGTTCCCAAAGTCGCCAAGAGTGCGAGCCGGTGGTGGATTTTCTCCCATGATTACAGTCACAGTTTGTTGCACAGAAGATTCTCCGGTTGTTGCTCTTTGCTTCCTTAACCTTGCTTCCTTTCTATTAGCTCTAGCGGTTTTCTCAATTTCCGGATCGAAAAGTAGATCTTAGGAGGATCAATGACTCTGCGCATGCACTGAGAAAACAACAACTTGGACAAGTGTCAAAGCAACTGTTTGATATAGATACAATAAATAAAAATAAACAGAAATAAAACTAAAGTAAATGTAAATATGTACGGGTTCGAATTAGCAGTTGCCTTCGAATTAATTAGTAAGTTAATTTCGATCCCCGGCAACGGCGCCAAAAACTTGTTAGGATATTGGCAAGTGTACCAAATCGTGCAAGTAATAAAACCGCAAGTATCTTAGGAATATCGTCCTCAAGGATCGAACTAAATTACTAAAGACGTTAACAACTACTAATAGGAACCAAGTTTAAAGGGGGTTTTGGGTTGATAATTGTTGAGCTATCAAGCTCGAATGAAAAACAATTAAATATTTTTGGGTTTTTATTACGAGAAAACTGAACACGATGGAAGAAATACGTTGAGAAAATGCTAGGGATGGATGTCTTCCGATTTCATGCTATCGTTACTGATTTATTTTCAGAAGTTATCTCTCTCTCTCATTTGCTATCGAATCCACAATTCTAACTAAGCCCTAATCCCTTAGGTGAATAGGTCTTTGTTAATTGATAAAAGCCCTAATTCCTTAGGTGCATCTACTAACAACAAGCATTAAACGCGAGGATTCGCCACATACATCAATTCGCAGGATATTCCTAAACTTACGAATGGAAGGAATTGAAATTCAAACAATCCAATAATAAGAACTTCCGTTAAATTATTGAATAGAATATGGGTTCTATAATTTCCCAATTACAGAAAGTTTAAACACATAATATCAATTCACAAACGAGAGAGAACTATAAAAATCATCAAGATAAACCAGCAACAATAAATCTAAATCAGAATTTATCTATCCCCAACATTGGGGTTTAGTTACACATGATCAAAGATAAGGAAAAGAGAGAATTACAAGATAATAACGATGATGATGATGACATTCGAAGTCTCAATTCTTGTTCCCAAGGCTTGATTCTTCGATGGTCAAGAATTTGCAACCAACTCTCTCTCGGTGTGCTAGGGTTGCAATTCGCCCAAAACGTCGAAGATCCTCAAAACGCAGCTTTTGCGTGTTTTATCGTGTTTTCAAAGAATCGGCGCCTCGTTGGCGCCTCCAAATGACTACTTAAGCGCCACTAATTGGAGGACGCTACGATGGCGGCGCCTCATGCGAGTGGGGCGCGAATGGGCGAGGACTTTTTATTTCTCGCACTCCTTTGTCGCCTCATTTGGCGCTCTCCAATGACACTTGAGCGCCACTTCGCCGCCACTTCAGCAGCGCAAGCTCATTCCTTGGCACTTTTCCGTCCGTTTGCTTGCATTTCTTCGTTCTTCCTTTCACCTAGTCCTCGGGGCACAAAAACACCACAAAACCAAGCGTAAACAACTGCAAAGCAATTCAATTTCAACTAGCACAATTTACTCTTTTAGTGTTGCCATTTTCCCTACATTCATTAAAATCTTCACATAACATCCTCTTTTTCATACTAAAAACCATCATGTGATGGGGATTCATCACAAGGTATCTCCGAATTCCAGGACCGAACATTGCGATCACAGTGGGAGTAAAGTCACTTGCTTCGCCCCGACGTATATTCTACGAACGCTGTATCAGCCATGGAGCTAGCTGGAAGCTACTCCATCTCGTTCGACATGTCAAGGCGGGCGGTGAAACGGAAATGGCGAGAGATTGCCTATCAGACTTCCGCTCACAACCGAAGAACATTTCCGCCGAGACAACCGCTTTTCTTCTCCGACGAAGATTATCTCCTCGGGGAGCCCAATCAACATATCCCTCTGATCATCTCGGCAACCATATCCGGCGTCGATGTAGGGCGAGTCCTCGTCGACCAGGGAAGCTCCGCCGATCTCATGTTTCAAGACCTTCTCCCCGCTTTTGGTTTGTCCCCTGACGATCTAAACCCCTACTCCGAGCCAAGCCTCACGGTCTTTGGAGAGAAGATCGCGCGACCTCTGGGTTATTTTGAAACTTTCGTCACTTACGGGGAAAAGAAGCTCGCCTGAGCTACCAAAACAATATTCTTGGTGATACCCATGATTTCCCCATATCACTTCATCTTCGGGAGACCGACATTGGCGAAACTCGGGGCCGTCGCCTCAACCGTTCATCTGAAGCTGAGATTCCATGCCCTTGACGGCGAAGTGGGGACCATACCATCCGACTTGGAGGCTGCGAAGCACTGTCATTTCCTCACTCTGCTTGGGACCCGATCTCAGCCTCAAGAATTGCAAGGGCCCCCACTGACAACCCTGAAGATGAGTCTGTTTACGAACTGGCCAAAGAGCTCAAAAAGAGGAACAAGCACCCCGAGCCCCAGGGCACTTTACTCGAGGTCCAATTGGGCGAGGACCCCAGCAAAACCGTCAAGATAGGCGCCGATCTCGGCGACGCAGAAAGAGAAGCTTTAACTGCTTGTCTACGACGCAACGCCGACCTCTTTGAGTGGTTCGCTTTGAAATGCCAGGCATTCCCCTTGAACTGGCGTGTCACCACCCGGCGGTGAACCCCAACGCTAAATACGTAGCTCAACGGCGAAGAGAAGGCGGAAGAAACCCCAAAGCAGCCGACGATCTAATCTCGGCAGGTTAATTTCGTCAAAGAAGTGAAGTACACCACCTGGCTTTCTAACGTCGTCATGGTAAAAAAGGCCAAGGGGAAATGGAGGATGTGCGTTGACTACATCGACCTTAATAAAGCTTGCCCCAAGGACGCTTTCCCAGTGTCGAGTATCGATAAATTGGTGGACAACGCTTCTGGCTTCCGTTTACTTTCCATTTTGGATGCCTACTCCGGCTATAACCAAATAGCAATGAATCCACTAGACCATGAAAATACAGCCTTCATGACTGACTGAGGCAACTATTGTTACAGAGTCATGCCTTTCAGATTGAAGAATGTAACGCCCCAAAAATAATCAAGTAATTATCTAACTAATTTAATTAAGTAGTTTTTTTAGTTGGCCATATTAAAATAATAATAGGGTATTTAATTTAAATAAGGAGTGGAGTATAGTAAATAAATGGGGAGTATTTTAGTTAAATAGGGAGGGATATGAGAAAGTAATTAAGGGTGTGCAAATAGGGCCCATTAGTGTTAAGTTGCCCAAACCCAATTAGTAAAACCCTTGGGTCTTAGGAGAAACCCTCATTAGAAAGCAAAAATTCAAAAACTAGAAAGTGAGAAGAGGAGAAGGAGTTGCGACGGCTAGGGAGAGAAAAGAGGAAGAAGTTGTGTGAAGCTTAAGGAGAAAGAGGGAAAGCTTGGAGTGTTGGTGTCTTGGAGGGATTTTCTAGAGAGCTTTGGTGTCATCTTCTTCAATTGTAAAAGGTAAGGGGGCCCTCTTTCGTAGTTAATAATTTATAGAACATGAAACCATAGGGATTAGGTGTTAGGAGAAATTATTTAATTGATTTTATGGTGTGCTTGAACGATTGAATTGAGTAATTGAACGAATAGGTGATTAGACTGATTATTACGTGGAAATTGAGATGTTCATCCTATGATTCGTTGGTGTTTATGTAATGATTTCTTGGAGTGTAATTAAAAATCAGTAGGAGTAATTGTGGTGATGATTAGGTGTTTGGTAATTGCTTGAATGAATGGTTTAATAGTGTTGTATGAGGGGTTGTTTGTATCGGGTTGCTGTGAACAGTGTGGGGGCGCCAAATTGGCCTGAATGGTGCGCCTGATGGCGCCTGTGTTCTGGGTGTTCTGTGTTTGTGTTGCAGGGAGGCGTGGGCGCAGCAAGCGGCGCCAAATCGGCATGCCTGCGCGCGCCGCACCATCGCGGCGCGTGCAGGGTGTCTGCGGGAAGTGCGGGTTGGGGTATGGCGCAGGCAGGGGCGCCATTTTGGCGTGCCCAGCACGCCTATGCCACTGTTTGGGTGAGTGCAGCTGGGTGGCGCAAGACTGGGCGCCATTTTGGCGTGCCCAGCGCGCCTGGTTTACTGTGTGCATGTGTGCAGGTGCGTGTGGCGCAGGATTGGGCGCCATTTTGGCGTGCCCAGTGCACCTAGTAGTGAGTGTTGTGTCTCTAGAGTTGGCGCAGGCAGGGGCGCCAAGTGTGGCAGCCCCATGCGCCTGTGTTCCTATGCTGGTGTGCTGTGTTGCGCACAAGGGCGCCAATTTGGCTGCCCAAGTGCGCCTGTGCTGCTGAGTTGCGCACAAGGGCGCCATTTGGCTGCCTAAAATGCGCCTGTGTGCGCTGGTGTCTAGTGCAGGGCGCCAATTTGGCTGCCCTGTGTTGCTGGTGTGCTGTGTTTAGGTGATGGGCGCCAACTTTGGCAGCCCAAGGCGCAACCTAGCGCCTGTGTTTAGGTGATGGGCGCCAACTTTGGCAGCCCAAGGCGCAACTTGGCGCCTGGTGTACTGTGTCTAGGTGTGTGTTTAGTCCCTGGTGCGTTTTCAGTCTTTGAGGTGTCAAATTAGTCCTGATGGTGTCAAATTAGTCCCTAGGTGTTAGATTGGTCCTTAGTTGTCAAAGTAGTCCTTAAGGCGTCAATTTAATCCTTAGGTGTCAAAATGGTCCCTGGGTGTTGAAAGGGTCCCTAGGAGGTGTTTTGGTCGCTAGGTGTTGGTTTAGTCCCTGGTGTTGACTTTAGTCCTTGGAGTGACTTTAGTCCTTTAGTCCTGGTAGGGTTATTATTTATGGTGATTAATGGTGATTATATTGTGGTGATGGGAGGTCTATGACTCCCCTTGGTGATTGGTGAGTGTAACACCCCCTTCTACTTAATACTAATTTAATCAATAAAAATCAGAGTTTTTCAAAAACTTTTCCACGCACCTCAAAGAGAGTGCTACATTTAATAAAAACATCATCAAGTATAATTAAAATTCACACGCATCTAGTGCGTGATATAAGCATCATAACCAAACGGGACGAACCCTCAAAAAAAACTTTTTAGTGTTTACAATAATCCAGAAAACAATTCACAGCACAGCGGAAATAACAACTGAGTTCAACATACTCAATACATAGTCTAAATCAGTTTAATACATAACATAAAATAATGGTACTAAACCCCATCCCCGGGTGTCACTAATCAGAGCTGACTCGAAGACTCAAGAAGGCCTGGCACCTTCACTCAGAATCACCTGTTTGTCGCCACGAGAGCAGGCAACACAAAAATGCTAGGGTGAGTCTCTTTACATAAATAATAACAAATAAGATAAGCATTATATTAGGAAAACATCTAGTAACAACAATCCAAAATAATCCAATCATTTACCATTCCATTAAAATATCAACAACAACACTATTGGGTTAATTATACATCAACAAGGATTCTAAGAATGTATGAGTTGATGCATGTATGCAATATGCATGTGGATCCATTCTCGTCATTTGGCCGAAGCCCTCGTCATTTGGCCGAAGCCAACCCACCTTGTTTATATGCATATGATTCATGTGACTCCACGACAAATGCATCACAATACAACAAATGCATCACACCAATAATCAACTCACCTCTTTGGCCGAAGCCCTCGTCATTTATTAACCACCTCTTTGGCCGAAGCCCTCGTCATTTATTAACCACCTCTTTGGCCGAAACCCTCATCTTTTATTAACCACCTCTTTATCACTTTCTCACCACCACGCACCATTTATTAAATTAAATCCCACCTAAGGACCCAACCACCTCATAAGGACCTTCTCCACACCTAAGGACCATTTTGACCCTCTAAAGATTAATTTGGTACCCAAGGAATTATTTTGACATACTATGATTAATTTGGCACTTAGAGACTATTTTGACATTTTAGGCTTAATTGGATACTAGGGGACTATTTTATCACTCCAAGGATTAATTTAATTCTTAGGGACTATTTTGTCACGCCAAGGATTAAATTAATTCTTAGGGACTAAAAACATCACTTAGGTTCCATTTAAGCCCCTAGCGCCAAGGGGCAGCCACTTTGGCGCCCCACTTAGCGCAACACACGCACACACAGCATGCCACACACACTGGGCGCCAAGTTCCCAAGTGAACTGGCGCCCTTCCCTGCACACACGCACGCACAGACAGCCACGGCGCCAAGCAGCGCCAATTCTCCCAGAAACCCGCGCCCCTTGCACAACTCACCCGGCCACAAATTTCAAAGACAACACCTGGCGCCATTTTGCCTAGCAAATGGCGCACCCTCCTTGCCAGCCTAGCCAAACCGAAACAAAACTCACCCAAAACAGTAAATTGGGCGCCACTTTGCCTAGCAAATGGCGCCCCTGCCCAGCACAAAACCACACCAGCCAGAATTCAGCTCCTAGGCGCCATTTGTCTAGGCATTTGGCGCCCCTCCTCCAACACCCTCACCAAGACACTTCAAACTTAATTTTCTACCCAACAACTTAATTCTCACATGAACAATACACACATAGGCATTAAATCCACTTCATTAAATTATCACATTCACATACTTCTCTTCATGGAAACATTTCCTCAAACATATAACATGCATAATTCACAACACATATTTTTCCAACAACAAGCAACATGACATCAACAAATTAGGCATCTCACACAACAATCAACATATAAACAACATCAATTTCACTCAATCAAGTCATTCGTAGAGCTATTCCACACATAATACATATCCTACAAATTATTATAAATGTAGTAGAGAATCCCCTAACCTTTGGAAAAATGGAGAACTACGCCAAAAATCCAAGCAATCACCAAGAAACACCAAAAAGCAAGCTTTCCTCCTCCTATTCTCCTTCAAAACCGTCGCCTCCCTTCCGCTCTCCCTTACAACTTTAATCTACCCAAACAACAACAAAACTAGCATTAAATCATCTCTCTCCTTCTTATCAACTTTAATTTTGAGCCAAGAATGGGAAAAACTTCTCTCCAAATCTTATTTCCTTCCTTTCCTTCCTTTTCCTCCCAAGATGGAGAAGTTCTTCCAAGCTTCTCCTCCTCTCTCTCTCGGATCCACGGTTGCACCCTTTCTTTCTTTCCTACATTTCTTTCCTTTCTTCTTTAGTATAAGACACTTAAATGGGTCTATGGGTCATGGGCCTATTATTCACACCTCCCTCATTTACTTCAACCACCCTTAATATAATAAAATCACTACTCAATTATTTACTAACTACCACCTCTTATTTATATTAAATACTCTATTATGATCTTAATATAATTAACCACTATAACATTTAATCAATTAAATACTTGAATTATTTTTGGGGCGTTACAACTCTCCCCCACTTAGAATATTTTCGTCCTCGAAAATCTCATCAATCTTATCCAGGCCTCCAACTATCAATAACACATTTTCGTACCCCAAGCACTAGGACATACACACCTCTCTACGCCCCTTACCTTGTACCAAAACTCTATTTTTCAGAGTCACCAAAGTCTTACTCGATCATCCAAACACCATTAAGTTATCCTTAGGAACTACACCATAGCAATCGCTTAAAATACTAATGATCATTTATTACGTCCATCTATGTCCAAGTTACAAAGAATACCTTCCTCATCTCTAAATCCTATTTCCCGCACTGAAATCCATTCCTTTAATCACCAAATTTGCTCACGACTACCCGGATCTTATATAGGTACTTATTCAACTACCATACTCTTTATAACAATCATCCTACCTCAAGCTTCTTAGAAACCACATTTCTAAACCTTTTTCCAACGAGACATGCTTTATCACTCTGCATGAACTTCAACTCAAAGTGTCTATCCTTATCTTTACATCTCCCTACTATCAACTTCCCCAATTAGGTATTCTAACCCGTAGGTTGTCCCAATCCTACCCGACTACCCAACACAAGAGACAACAACAATTATGGCCAAGGGCCCAACAACACTAACAACCGTAATTAACCAACAATACCAATCTCAACAATTCATCATATATCCAACATCATTCACATCAACAATTAACACGATAATAACAACAAAATTTAAGTTCAATCTATTCCACAAATTACCATTTTATTCAACGTTCAAATTAGTCCACCTAAACTCAAGTGCAGAAAATTCTGTAACTTTGCGCCTACTTTGGCGAATTAATTAAAATAGTAAACGACCTCGGATTTCGACAAATAAATACTTGTTGGAAAGCCACGGAGGTGTAGTTTCTGAATATATCATTAAAATTTCAAAACAATGAGCCAATTAGTACAGTTTTTAGAAACAACTCGAACAGTTCCCAGACTTGACAGATTATGTTCCCCTACTTTATTTCACTCTAAACCGACTTAAACTTGACCAAATGGGACAAAACTTCAGCCCGAATAAAAGCATTTTGAGTATAGTTTCTAATGGAGAAAGAATCGTTCAAAACGGAGTTCATTTGGAGGCATAAAACTTGCAAAAACTGAACCTACCCACAGATTGGTTCTAGAAATTTGACTCGATTTGGAGATTCACAACTGGAGCTACACAACTCCGAATTTAACGAAACCAGTGCCAAAACGACCGGCTTTAAGTCTATTTTCGAAAACACTCAGCCACATAATTTTTGACTCAACCAAACAGTGCCAGTTTTCAAAAGACTGAAACAGTATCCAGGCACGCACGAAATCGTAAACAAGTAAAAACTCATCATTATCAATCACCAAAACCA
Organism: Oxytropis ochrocephala; assembly: GCA_020916435.1. Lineage (NCBI taxonomy): Eukaryota > Viridiplantae > Streptophyta > Magnoliopsida > Fabales > Fabaceae > Oxytropis > Oxytropis ochrocephala. The sequence continues at coordinate 99,833,870 of CM037089.1, forward strand.
ATTACAATTATCGCATACTTATGCATTTCATCAAACGTCAAATAAGCATAACCAATCATGCAGACGCTTAAAACACTCAAGTCCGAAAAGATTTTAAACACGTAGGCATCATCTTCAATCTCTTTATTCCTAGGAATTTGGTTAATATGCGATTTTACAACTTCCCTAGAAAATATCATGGACATATAATTCTACTAAATTCAATTGATTTCATATCACAAAAATAATATAACCAACTCATGCTTCTTAAAACAATTGCTTTGATTCAAGACTTGATATTAGTTTAACCAAATGAAATTACATACCCTTGTCAACATTTAGCAAAGAAAACCAATCAAGTAAGACAAGTGCACAAAAATCTAGTTGCACGGTTTTTCATCATTAAATTTATAATCCACGTAAACAATCTTCAAGAAGGGACAATTAATGCTAGCGTTAGCAACGACAATGCCAAAGTTAAATCATAATCGAGCAAAATTTTCGCAATGGGAATTCATTTTTAGAAGATACTCAAAATTGTATATATTCGTTTCTAAAACTTTGAGTCATTATTGGACCCCCCCCCTTCACATATCATAAAAATTCTACTTTTCTAACCATGCAATTAGTGTAAAACTTCATCATTTTTCAAACAACATTAAACCACAACCTAATCGTGCAAAAGCCGAAATCATGTCTCATTTTGAAATAAAATCTTAGAACAACCTGGAAACAAAATTCAACACTAATTTGACATCCCATTCATTCCCAATAGTACAAAATTTTTCAAGTACCGTTTCCTTTTGAAAAATATAGAGCTCACCGTTTTGTCAAAAGGAAATTATATGCAAATCCCCAACCTTACTATCACTTGAGCATGCAATCACATAAATAACTACTTATTAGTTCAAAATTTAACTCATTTAATTTTGAAAAATCACATCATGCTCACGAAACAAGTCAAATTGAAACACTGAAAGTGTCAAAACTTCAAATTATGCAATCTTAGTTGAGTTAATGAAAATATAGCCTTACACAACATTTCATTTTAGCATACTTAGTTCGAGACAATTAAGTACAAATCAAACTTAAATTCATTTACATCACAGGAACAATCAATTCATAATAGAGGCATCAATCAAGTGCAACAATATTCAACAAGCAATCACTCAAATATTGTCCAGTGTATACTTACCACGGTTAGGTCATATAAAAATTACTTTCTATATTCTAACAAGCTAATCAAGCAATCAATCGAATTAAGCTTAGTGCATGCATCCAAATTTAATAATAGCCACGAGTTATTGTCGCCTCTTTCATTGGGGGTGAGTGATTGGGGTGATCAGTCCCTCCTACTCATGCAACCAACTAGTTGAGGTCACAAAACTACTTTCTCTCAATTTATAACTACCACATTAAAAGATTTTTAACGCAGTCCGGAGTGCGAAGGCGTCGTTACGACTTCTACTCCTTTGACGTCGTTGGAACTCTTTTAATTCACACGTATCTTAATGTTACGAACAACAGTCGCAAACAACCAAAAACCAATGCTACAACCAACAATTACACAGTTCAGTCACACATGTCCAAATGATACAGACAACATAATTATGGTTTAGAACGAGTACTAAGACTCGAGGGTTAACAGACTCGACAACTTGGCCGGACGGACCGAACTGCTCTAATACCACTAATGTAACACCCCTTCTACTTAATACTAATTTAATCAATAAAAATCAGAGTTTTTCAAAAACTTTTCCACGCACCTCAAAGAGAGTGCTACATTTAATAAAAACATCATCAAGTATAATTAAAATTCACACGCATCTAATGCGTGATATAAGCATCATAACCAAACGGGACGAACCCTCAAAAAAACTGTTTAGTGTTTACAATAATCCAGAAAACAATTCACAGCACAGCGGAAATAACAACTGAGTTCAACATACTCAATACATAGTCTAAATCAGTTTAATACATAACATAAAATAATGGTACAAAACCCCATCCCCGGGTGTCACTAATCAGAGCTGACTCGAAGACTCAAGAAGGCCTGACACCTTCACTCAGAATCACCTGTTTGTCGCCACGAGAGCAGGCAACACAAAAATGCTAGGGTGACTCTCTTTACATAAATAATAACAAATAAGATAAGCATTATATTAGGAAAACATCTAGTAACAACAATCCAAAATAATCCAATCATTTACCATTCCATTAAAATATCAACAACAACACTATTGGGTTAATTATACATCAACAAGGATTCTAAGAATGTATGAGTTGATGCATGTATGCAATATGCATGTGGATCCATTCTCGTCATTTTGCCGAAGCTCCGTCATTTGGCGCCCTCGTCATTTTCGCCATTTGGGCGAAGCCAACCCACCTTGTTTATATGCATATGATTCATGTGACTCCATGACAAATGCATCACAATACAACAAATGCATCACACCAATCATCAACTCACCTCTTTGGCCGAAGCCCTCGTCATTTATTAACCACCTCTTTGGCCGAAGCCCTCATCTTTTATTAACCACCTCTTTATCACTTTCTCACCACCACGCACCATTTATTAAATTAAATCCCACCTAAGGACCCAACCACCTCATAAGGACCTTCTCCACACCTAAGGACCATTTTGACCCACTAAAGATTAATTTGGTACCCAAGGAATTATTTTGACATACTATGATTAATTTGGCACTTAGAGACTATTTTGACATTTTAGGCTTAATTGGATACTAGGGGACTATTTTATCACTCCAAGGATTAATTTAATTCTTAGGGACTATTTTGTCACGCCAAGGATTAAATTAATTCTTAGGGACTAAAAACATCACTTAGGTTCCATTTAAGCCCCTAGCGCCAAGGGGCAGCCACTTTGGCGCCCCACTTAGCGCAACACACGCACACACAAACATGCCACACACCGGGCGCCAAGTTCCAAAGAATCTGGCGCCTTCCTCGCACACACACACACACACACAGCACCACGGCGCCCAGCAGCGCCAATTCTCCCAAAGAACCCGCGCCCCTTGCACAACTCACCCGGCCCGCCAAAGACAACACCCTGGCGCCATTTTGCCTAGCAAATGGCGCCTCCTTGCCACACCTAGCCAAACCGAAACAAAACTCACCTAAAACAAGAAATTGGGCGCCACTTTGCCAAGCAAATGGCGCCCGCCAAAGACAAAACCACACACGGCCGAATTCGGCTCCTAGGCGCCATTTGTCTAGGCATTTGGCGCCCTCCTCCAACACCCTCACCAAGACACTTCAAACTTAATTTTCTACCCAACAACTTAATTCTCACATGAACAATACACACATAGGCATTAAATCCACTTCATTAAATTATCACATTCACATACTTCTCTTCATGGAAACTTTTCTCAAACATATAACATGCATAATTCACAACACATATTTTTCCAACAACAAGCAACATGACATCAACAAATTAGGCATCTCACACAACAATCAACATATAAACAACATCAATTTCACTCAATCAAGTCATTCGTAGAGCTATTCCACACATAATACATATCCTACAAATTATTATAAATGTAGTAGAGAATCCCTAACCTTTGGAAAAATGGAGAACTACGCCAAAAATCCAAGCAATCACCAAGAAACACCAAAAGCAAGCTTTCCTCCTCCTATTCTCCTTCAAAACCGCCTCTCCTCCTCTCTCCTCTCAACTTTAATTACCCAAACAACAACAACTTTAATTTTGAGCCAAGATGGAGAAATTCTCTCCAAATCTTTTTCTCTATTTCCTTTCCTTGAGTAGAAATTTTTCCTCCCAATGGAAAGAGTTGGAAGAGAAAGAACCAAGCTTTACTCTCTCTCTCTCTCGGATCCGCTGCTTCCTTTCTTTCTTTCTTTCCTACATTTCTTTCCTTTCTTCTTTAGTATAAGACACTTAAATGGGTCTATGGGTCATGGGCCTATTATTCACACCTCCCTCATTTACTTCAACCACCCTTAATATAATAAAATCACTACTCAATTATTTACTAACTACCACCTCTTATTTATATTAAATACTCTATTATGATCTTAATATAATTAACCACTATAACATTTAATCAATTAAATACTTGAATTATTTTTGGGGCGTTACAGTGAGTATATAATTGTTGGTGCGCATATGAATGCATTATTTGGTGTTCTGGTGTTATGGTGCATAGTCATGGTGTCGCATAATCATATGCATATTTTTGGTGAATAGGCCTCGGCCTCATAAATTATTGGTGAATGCCCTCAAGGCTAATTTAGTGATGGATCCACATGCATATACCCGTGGAGTTTTGGGTTGCATCTCATACATTACATTCATTTTCTGGTGACTGATTTGGGTGTTCATAAACTAATGGTGTACTTGACTTGATTGTATTTCGGTGTGCTAGCTTGCCTGCTCCAATCGTGTTTTCTGTTTTATTTGTTATTACCTATGTAAAGAGACTCACCCATCGCTTTATGTTGCTTCTTATGTCAAGAATCGCAGTGACGGTGGATCAAGGTGACTAGAGTATTTTCTTCTAGTGTGGTCGAGTCAGCTCTGATACGTAGCACCGGGGGGACGTTTAGTATTTGTCATTTCCTTTATGTTTTGAACTATTATTTTAAGTTTGATAATTTCCGCTGCTGTGGTATTTTATCCTCGGATTTAATTGGTGTTATGTATCTCATATTGGAGTTTATTTTGATTATTTTTTTGGAGTTTTGATTTTGGTGGTTTAAATGTGGCACCCTCGAGTGGTCGCACTAAAAAATTTTATAGACTCTGATTTTCAATTAATTAAATAGTAGTTTATGTTTAGAAGGGGGTGTTACAAAGAATGCCGGGGCAACCTATCAGCGTATGATGAACAAAGTCTTCCGAGATCAAATCGGCAAGATCGTCGAAGGACAAAACTGTTTGATTTAGGGACAAAACTATTGTTCTCTTTCTTGCTTTTCCACAATGGGCTAATGGAATCGGGTACACTGCTGCCAACCCTAATTTGTAGGACTGTTTGTCCTTTTGTGGCCCAATAGTTTGCTGACATGCGTTCTGCACATGCACACACAGGACAAAACACCCTTTTCTTCTTTTATGCCACCAACAACAATTCTGATTTTGTTTCCAAGTGTCTCCAGCTATCTCACTACCGCCACAACATCATCACAGTAACAACATAAAAATATCTGCACACTGAACACACACATAAAATCCAACAAAAAGGCACCTAACGTGCCCAAAATACTACCTAATATCTATTTATACAAACAAACAACTTACAAAATTACAATTTTAGACATCTTATTTTTTTGACACATCACAACTTTTATTTTTTTTTATCATTTTTTAATTCTACTTTCTCTTTCTTTCTCACTTACTCTCTTTCAATCTCACATTTCCCAATATTTCTTACTAATTACACATCTATTATTAGTGGGACCCACACCCTTTATTTAAAAATATTTATTTTCCCAATTTTTTTAATCCACTATATAATCTAATATAATTAAATTAATATTAAATAATCTACAATTTACTATCTAACCTAATATCTATTTATCTATTTATACAAACAAACCACACACTTAATCTATTTATACAAACAAACTCATTTAAATTACTCAAACAAGTCTCCCTATTTATTTGACAATTCATCTGACTAAGGACAACATTGTAATTTACTATATATCATACTTTTATCAAATTTCTTTTCTCAATTCATTTTCTTCTCAATCCCACTTTTTTCCTACTTTCTCTTACTTTTTTTTTCAAAATTCAAAATTCAAATCAAACTCACCAACTTTCTTTACCCACTATCTACTAATCTAATATCTATTTATACAAACAAACTATACTTAAATTACTCAAACAAGTTTCTCTATTTATTTGACAACCCATCTAACTAAGGGCAGCACATTTTTTTTCCAAATTTCTTCTCCCAATGCACTTTCTTCTCACTCCAATTTTTTTTAACTTTCCCCACTTTTTTTTAAAAAAAAATTCGAAATTCAAATCAAATTAAATCTACTAATAAACTAAAATAATCAATCTAAACTACGAGATAATTTCACTAATATATAAAAACACGGGATAATATATAAAAACACATAATATTATATATATATATATATATATATATATATATATATATATATAAAGAAATGAAAACTTAATGACTATTTCAACTACTGATTAATATTTAAAACACGGGATAACTTTACTGATATATAAAAAACACGGGATAACAATACTGATATATAAAAAACACGGGATAACTGCACTGATATATTTGATAATCTATATTTTACTATCTACTATAATGTACTAATCAACTAAAATAATCAATTGAAACTATGAGATAAATCGTGATCGATATATATAAAAAAAATGGGATAATTATACTAATATGTAAAAAACACACGAGATGACTGCAATGATATGTATAAAAACACGGGATAACTGCACTGATATATAAAAAACACTTCACTAAAATATCTGATAATCTACCATTTATCCGTTACTGTCTACTATAATCTATTAATCAACTAAAAATAATCAATTGAAACTATGAGATAACTTCACTGATATATTAAAAAACACGTGATAACTTTATTGAAATATAAAAAAACACGGGATAATTGCAATGATGTATGTAAAAACACAAGATAGCTACACTGATATATAAAAAAACACGGAATAACAACACTGACACTAATATATAAAAGAATACGGGATAAATGCACATATTGTTTTTAAATGATACTTTTACATTTTTAGATTTTAATATTTATCTAATTTTTTATTTGAGACTCCTTTTTAACTACTTTAAATTTGTCTTTTTTTTTCACGAGGTATTGTCCAGACTATTTAAATTATGTCTAAGTTCGTTCATGAAAAGAATATGGTAGCACCTGTGCGTATGCACGGGTATGCTACTAGTTTTAACCTATTGACCACATCCTAAATTAATTTCCAACAAAAGACATATTTATTTACAATATTTACTTTAGGAAAGCACTAATTCTTGTTTGTTTTTGAGATGAATAACTCTTATTTATAAGAGTTATCAGAAGGATCGGTTCATGATGCAAGGTTTTGATGGACACTCTCCGCCAGCCCAGTTTACAATTTCCTTATCCTCCCGAAGGTTAGTTACAAATAACTTTATTTATTTTCTTGTATAATATTTTCGTCATACCTTATGACATTTCTTCTATTTATTATAGGAAAATATTACCTTGTCAACTTGGCGTATCCCTCATTTACAGGTTTCATGGTACCATATAGGAATACCAGATATCATCTTCCATATTTTAGGCTGGCTTCAGGTTTCAGATCAAGAAATGAAATTTTTAATTATCAACATTCTAGTTTGAGAAGTGTTATTGAAAGAACATTTGGTGTATGCAAAGCAAGGTGGAGAATATTGCAAAATATTCGGTCCTGGAATTCGGATGTACCTTGTCTGAGGAGCTTGAGGATCTTGCTTCGTGTACTGAAGATTAGAGTCGGGTCCTTGAAGATTGAGCTCGGGCAGTCCGAGTTAGTCTTCGTCCCACATCGAATGGGGTGTACCTGCAGACATTCCGATGCCTAAGTCAGTATATGAATAAGGCGGAATGTGTGAGAGATGAGGACGTACCTGGAATTGGTGGCCTGCACCTCTATTTCTAGATGATGTAGCTCGGTCTTGTCCGTTGGATCTGGTCGGGGCGATCTTAGTCGTCGGTCCTGAATGCCCGAGCGAGACGGGCTGTGCTTCGTTCTGAAGCGTATTTGGGCCGTACTTTTGAAGCTCAATTGGGCTAGGCCCAATTTCTTAAAGGGCTTTTTTCCCAGGCCCATGCTTCGTACAACCCCCCTCCTACTTAGTAGAACCCCCTACCATCCAAATATCCCCAAAATGCCCCCAACATATTTTTGTCTTTTTCTTTTAAAAACCCCCTTAACAACACTAGAACCCCCCATTCTTCCTCCTACACACTAGACACCTCCGCCCCCAAAAAAAAAACCCTCTCATTTATCCTCCTCCCACCGGCGTCCTCAACCTACCACCGGCGTCCTCCTCCACCTCTTGGTAAGAATCCATTTCCCCTTCTCTGTCTTCCATTTTTCCCATTTTTTCCACTGTTTGCATACTGTTCAACGCTGCAAAGGTCGAACACGACCGACCAGGCGTGCGCCGAACAGTCTGTGTTGCCTTGTGTTAGATCTGTTTAACAACAGATCGATCGAGCGGGCGCCAATCTACTTCGATCTGGCGTGCGCTGATTAGTTATTCAGGAGGACTACATTCTAAGTCACCGTTGATAGGTACATAGGGGATATTTGCGTCCCCGACGACTTTGAGGAGCTGCCCGACATGTTCGTTTGTGATTGATATTGGAGGGGTCGCTTAAGGCTCCCATGATGGTACTGGCAGGATCGAAGTTGACACTGCAGAGTTCGTTCGCGCCTACAGCCTTGGGCGCCCGGTTGACAGTGTCTTGAGCCAAAAACCTCCATGTTCCAAACTCGCAAATTTCCTTTGAGTAGCTTTAGCTTTCCTTTGATGATATAAGATTTGTTGTCCTTAGTGTTGAAACTGGCACAACTGTCATTAGCCAATGAGAGAACATCAGCATGCTCAAACCACGCATTAAACACCCAGAACGGATTTAGGCCCCAATCCTTCGTCGATCGAAGTAACCAAAATGGGACAATGATCCGAGATTTCACGATTACAGATCCATTATCCTGAGATTCCCCATAAATCAATCAACCCGTCGGAAACAAGGAATCTATCTAATCTACTCATAGATGTACCACTCCAACTAAACCAGGAGAATTTCTTACCGGAGACCAGAACATCAAACAACCTCATCTGTGCTATAAAATTGTTAAAATCAGAAATTTTAGTAGCTGAACTCTCACCCTTGTATCCCCACCTTTTCCTCCAAACTAGACACTGCATTAAAATCCCCAATTATGCACCATTCACCTGTAGCTAAATTCTGTTTGAGATTCACCAATTCTGACCTTACTCTTCTCTTAGACGCTGAGGATTAAGTAGCGTATAAGTTAATAATATATATCACAATGTTCTTAAACACCACACTAACACCAACGATACCTGTTCGAGAAAAAGTTGAAGAAACAGTACACACAACATCTAACCACGTGCTAACAAGAGACGCTAATTGGCGATGCTTTCCACGGTAGCCCCACCCACATGTGTTGAGAGATAATAAATTCATGGGACTCAGTTGAGTTGCGCCCTTTGTGAGATTGTGGCCACATCTCTACTTTCAGCAGCCTCAATCATTTCGACATATCTAACATCCGGAAGATTTCCTTCAATACCCAATCTTTTGGCCTCATCCCAAACCTTTTGAGTAATAGATTTGCCTTGTAGAACCCAATACCTATTATTACAATTGGTAATATCTGAACTTGATATAGAGCCATCACATAAAATAGTGCTCGCAGAGAACATGAATGACGAATTCGTCCTTGTATTGTTCGATACTAGTATAATTCACCCGTGCCAGCACGGGTCGATATTCATGTGTTTAGACACCGTAAGGTAGCTACTTCAACTATTGTATTTTGACAATTATATATATATATATATATTTCATTTTGTTTCAATTTTGATTAGTAAAATTTTAAATAATTATATAATAGTAAGAAATTAAATTTAGACTTATATATATAATACAATTATATATTATAATTTCAAATGGGATGTGGGGTTTTGTCAATTATAGATTTGCCTTGTAGAACCCAACAACATAAAATAGTGTTTTTATATAGTGATCTCTGTTATCCAATACAATTGTTTGCTGCTTCAAAAGAAAATACAATTGTTAGCTGCATATGATTTAACTAAATATTTATAAGATTGTGTAATTAGGTTCAGTCTTATCATGCATGAGACGAATAACATAGGTGTCCTTGACTTTGGCACATGACCATACCCCAAAGGAATAAGCTACCTTGGAGGACAAAAACAAATTCAAAAAAAGCATGGTTATGTTAGTAGCTTTAAGAGATTCGAAAGTAAAAATTCAGGAAGGGAACGCATGGAAAGAGAAGAGCGACTCTAAAGAATACAAAATCAATACTTTTTGTGATATCACTATTTTAACATGTAAATAGCAAGAGTAGCTAGTGGAGAAGAGAGTTTTTTCCTTTGTACCACTAAGTTCAAAATTCCAAATAGCAAGAGTACCAAAGTATATTATGAGAGGCCCACATGATCAACGTTTTTGCCATAATAGTACTCTAAAATTTAGTAGTGACATTACATGACACTGTAACTAAAATTGAACTTCATAACAAAAACTAATATTGGTTTTATGGGTTTTTTTTATGAGAATATTTATTTATTTAGTTTTATGTTTTTTTTATAAAAGAAGTTGGTTTTTTTGAAAGAATATAAATAAGAAAAACGAAAAGGGGTTGCATTAGTACACTTGTCATTCAAGGAGAGGCTAACATTTCTCAAGTCTCCTTTACTATATATATATAGATAGATAGATAGATAGATAGATAGATATAGATGAGCATCATTGCCTTCTCTCATCTATTGGAAGGTGCATCAAGGAAATACATAAAAGATCAAAATCATTAGGAGAAACACCTCAATTAGAAAGCAACATGTGCTATGGAATAATTTATTATGAATACAAAAATGCCTAAAATTTCTATTAAATACTTCTTTAGCAAAGACTATGAAACATCTCAGTTACAGTTGCACCATATAGTAAGAAGATTACAATTGATAGTTCAAGATATACTCCAATCCAAGAAGAGATAGTTACTCCTATTTACAAAATATAAAAATTGGATAATGAAACTTGAAACCTATTAAAATTTCAATACTGAATCAACAATGAATAAAAGCTTAAGAAAAAAGAAAGACAAATTTACATAAAAAACTTGCAATTTCAACTCCTGCAATGCCTTTCTTCAAACTTGGGTATTAGTGATGTAACAATAAAAAAATTTACATAAGTAATGTAACAACAAAACAAAGAGCTGTAAAAAATGAAAAGGTAAGTGGTTACCCCTTTTCTAAATGTCTTAGGTATTTATAGTATATGTTATAGAAGACTTAAAGTCAAGGAAAATGAAAATATTCTAATTAATGCATACTATAATCTAACCTAAATAATTTATATTGCTTCAAAAAAAACCTAACTAATTTATAATCAATAATAATCACAATAATAATTTAGAGACACCAAAAAGCATCTAAGATCAAAATATGAAGTAGTGAAAATGTAAGAGATAATTTTTTTTTAAGAAAATGGAGAAAAGCTCACAATTCAGAAATTATAATTTTTAAATATATATATATATATATATATATATATATATATATATATATATATAGAGAGAGAGAGAGATATTTTTAAAAATAATGTAACTATTTGTTGAAGTGTTCTACCTACAAAAATTTGTTAAGATTTAACATAATTGAAACCTGCAATGGTCCAATTGAAAAATTGCATAGGTGTGATGGTTTAACTATTATTTTTCGGATATCAATTATTGGCACATAAACTTTCTATTTTCTAAAAATTTAAACCAACCAATAATGGATATCTAGATGTTATAGTGGTGCATTAAAAAACTGAGAAATTTTTCGTTTCATATATATAAATAAAGATTGAAAGAGTTGATAATTAATAAGAGTATAAATTTTAGAAATTGAGAAGCATTATAGAAGCTCCATTAGAGTTTTCTTTAGATAGATAGATAGATAGATAATTATTATTATTATTTATAAATTTAATAAATTGAGAAGCATTATATAAGCTCCCATTGGAGTTTTCTTTAGATAGAAAGATATATATAGATAGATATAATTTTTTTTATTATAATATATACGTATAGATAGATAAGATAAAAGACAAAAATATTTAAAAAATAAAACCAACGTAAAGTCATAACTATATGTGAATGGTGTTGTTTAATATATTACATTATTTAAAATTTTATTAATTATTTATATATAATTTTATGTATCCGTTCTTTAATTTTCACAATAATGATTATTAATATTGATAAGATGAAGAACAAAAAATTGAAAATTATAACTAATGAAAAGTCATGCATTTATACATGTAATATGAAAAGTCATTTAATTAAGTCATTTGATTAAAGCTTAGTACACTTGTCATTCAAGAAGAGGCTAAAATTTCTCAAGTCTCCTTTACTATATATATATATATATATATATATATATATATATATATATATATATATATATATAGATAGATTTTATAAATATGTATTGATGATCAGGAATGAATGGAATATAAGAAGTTCAACACTGTTTGTTTTTTTTTGACAACTTCAACACTGTTAAAATACCTTTTTAGGTTATAACCATAAAAGTCTCTTCAAATGCTCAGTCATTATAACTAAGAATTTAAACCGATTAATTATACTAAAATTTAGTATTGTTGCAAAAAACTTGCATGAGTATGATGCACGGTTCTCTATTACGATTATCACCTTCGATACTATAAAATATATATATATATATATATATATATATATATATATATATATATATATATTCAAAAAGCAATAATAAATAAAAAAACTTAGAATGAATTTAAATATCAGTTTAACCACTTAAGCATTTAACCAAGTAAACATCAGTTTCTTCTTTTATTTATTCTTTTTCTTCTCACCAACGTGGTTTCAAATATACCTTTGTATTCTTTTTTTTGTTTTAAATGTAATGGTGATTAAAATTCCTCTAACAGTATGTAAGGGCATCATTCATAGCAATTTTTCATTTCTTCTTAATTATTATTATTATAATTACTATGAAGAAAAGAAGGAATTGTTATTCTCATTGAATTCACACAAAGAGTGATTGTGTGAGTTAACAAATAATCAGAGATTTAAGCTTATTCTTAGTTTTTCTATTAAACATCTATTTTCTAATTATTCTGAGATTTAAGCTTTATATATATATATATATATATATATATATATATATATATATATATATATATATATATATAGATATATAGATATATATTATCACATTTTTATTATATAATTAAGTGGTAAACAAAAAAGTTGAATACCCTTCCCTACGTTATAACCCAATATTGGAAAATTTTGGATAGTTTAATTATTTTATAATTAATTGAAAAAATTGTTTTATTTAGTGTAAGAATGCAAATGAATAGTCATATTCCAATTTATTGTATTAATATTTTTAAGTAAGAAATAATGAGTGGACCTTTTAAATTCTTTTTGGTGTAACTATTATATTGTACACAGGTTTTTGCTGTTTAAAAAATTATACACTTAGATACATATTGACAAAACAAATAAAATTGAATTTACTCTATAGGGTAGTAATAATAGCTCATGTTTTTATTATCCTTACTTAATAAGATATGTGTTTATTCCCCCACATCCAAAATATACATTAATGGTTTAAATGTCATTTTAGTCCCTGCAAATATAGCAATTTTTGGTTGTTGTCCTTGTAAAAAAATATTTTTCAATTTTAGCCCCTGCAATTTCCAAAACCATTATTTTTAGTCCCTAATTCTATCTGTAATTAAAAATCTTGATGTGACATTTTTATATTACGTGACTAGAAGCTAAAATAAAAAAATTGCTATATTTGCTATAACTGAAATGATATTTTTTATATTTGCACGGACCAAAAAAGAAGCCATATCAACCTTTTTAAACACAAAAAGCAATTTGAGGGCTTAAAAGTGATGATTTTATAAATTGGAGGGACTAAAACGAAAAAAATATTTCTCACTCGGACTAAAACAAAAAAATCGCTATATTTAGATGAACAAAATTGATACTTTTAAAATTTATACGTTTTGATTTTATTCCTAGTCATGTTTTTAAAAACGACAAAAGTATTATATATATTGTATAACTTGTGTACTCAAGGCACACAAACCTATGTTCTTAGAGATAGATACCTTGCCAATATCAAAGGCAGACATATACACATGAAACCACAGTACAGAAACCAGAAAACCACCTCGAGATATTCACACATATATGTCACAATATTTAGCTACACAAATTACTTAATCCTCCATAACAAATTGTTCGTTTAGATCAAACTCAACTTCTTCTGGCCAGAACCATTGGTTCTTTAATCACTGCTTTCACCTCCTCCACCTTAGGCACATCTTCACTAGTGCTGCTAGAATTGTTTTCTTGAACATCGGCAACAACATTAATGCTGCTGGAATTGTTTTCTTGAACATCAACAGCAACAACAACAGAAACAACAATGACATCAGAGTTGTTTGATTCATGCAGAAAGATCGAAGTATCATACTTTTTATGGCTTGATTTGTGTCCACCTAAGCCTTGAAAAGATGAAAAACATTTACGACAAAGACTACATTTATAGCCTCCAATTTCAGGATCATAAGTTGATGTGTATCTTTCTAGCTTCTTGTTACTCTTCTTTTTCTGCACCTTGTTTTCATCAACCATAGATTCAGATAAACCACTGCTACCACTTCCACCACTACCATCAGCAACATCAATATTCTATCCAAACATCATTAAACAATTGTAAACAACTCTGATCTTGTTCACATGTTGTAATTCCTTTCCCTTTGATGATTCACCAATTGCAAACTTCCTTTTCTTAATAGGCAATAGAACTTTAAGAAAAAAGTTCTTATCTTTTGCCATGGTCATCAGAATTGTAGCAGCCGTATACATTTCACCACCTTTTTTCCCTATTTTATTTTTATTTTTCCATTTTGGTAAGGGAGATTTTGAAAGATCAGAATTCTTCTTCTCATTTTCTGGAGCAAAACCATCATCTTGATTCATAGAAGAATTAAAATTATTTGATGAGGAAAAATTATGATAATTAAGGCTAAAGCCCTTACAAACCCTATTTGGGTGACACCTCATGTGTCCACATAATGCATTATTTGATGGGAACTTCTTATTACAAACATAAATGGTTTTCTCATCATGATCATCATCATCATTATCATTGAAATTAGACCTAATAGTACCTTGTTTGGATAAATTGGAGAAATGGTCATGGACTTTTTCTTCAAAGCTTGATGAATATGTGATCTTCTGTGACCACCTAGTGCTTTTGAATTTTTGAAAGTCTTTTCACAAATATTGCACTTGTGCGATCCTTCAACAGCTGTGTCTTCATCTAAAATCTCACCCTCCTCAATCATCTCATGATCATGATGATCATCATCATGTTCACTTGAAAGTGAAGAAGAAGAAGAAGATCTTTTCATCTTCTCACCTACTTCAGATGAATCTTGAAGCTTAGGAAGATGTTTTTGATCTTCATCCATCCGAGAAAAAACAAAAGAGATAATTAATAAAACTAACAAGAGAGAAAAACAACCTTAAAAACAATCAGGGGCAAGGAAACAAGAAATTAAACCTGATGATTCATCTCTTCCTCAAAGAAACCTGAAAACCCAACAAACGAATATGTCAGAGAGAAAGTTATAGAGAGAGAGGAGTTGTAAGCTATAAACGGATTGAAAGTGATTGAAATATTTATAGGGAAAAATAAAGACCTTGAAAACCGAGTGTTGGTGGAGGTGAGGTTAGAGAGAAACTGAGAATGAGAAAGCGAGAAAGACATAGGTAGAAGAGGAAAGAGACAGAAGGAGACAAATATTCTTTACTAAAGTGAAATGCAATTAATTCAGTGTTTAATTTTCTGAAAGTTACAGTGACATTTAATATTGTGATTCAATTCATGTCAACCTTATTTGGGAAAATGTGTCAAAAAAACGTATGTGACAAAAAAAATTCTTTGGCGAATTTACTAACAATTTTTTTTTAGTTTTATACCTATTTTGTTTTTCATCTATGGAAATCAAATGAATCCCCATTTTTTTAAAGATATGAATATTTTTAGAGATATTTAATTTAATATTTCTTTCCCTTTATAAAAAATACATCTTTCTTTTCATTTAATTTTATAAAAAAGCTATTTAGTTCTTTATTATTAATATTATTATTTTTAAAATAAAATAAGCGTTTTTGACTCAATTAAGTTAAAATAAGTCTTTTTAACTCAATTAAATTAAAATAAGTTTGTTTTTTTGACCATTTAAGAGACTTTCTTTTTTATAAGTTTTAAAAGACTTTCTTTGATCCTTAAAAAAATAGTCTATTTTATATAAATTAATTTACTCCCTTCGCCCTCTAGTTGCATTGGCAATTTCAGCGACGTGGGAACACAACTCCCAGGTTTGAACAAAAGAATGATCTTATGATAGTGTGTGTGGTGTTTATTCTTCATTTCTTTTAGATATAAGAAAATAAGAATAATCTTGAATTTACAAACAAAAGACATAATCTTGGGAAAAAAAGTAATTAATGCTCTATTAATATTATAAAAGGTCACCAATAATTTGAGACATGTGTAAACCCTTTAGTCATAACACTTAATATGAAACAGAGGGAGTTGGTGAGTTGGATCTCATCGATGCTTAAACAACTTGGTCTTTTCTAATTCGCGTCAATGGATGGCGTAAAATTAATAAATATTATTGATTTTCTTAGTCAGATTTCCTTCCATAAAGAGTTTTTTTCCTTTTTAACAAAATTTTAAATGTGAATATTGTTTTTCAAGTGCTTATTAATTTTGTTTTGTCAAAATAAAAGTGCTTATTTATTTTATGTATTACATTTGGATTTGGATTTAAAACACTTGTTTGTGACAAAAAAGTTGTGATATTTAATACCCTTTTTTTTTGGTCAACTGATATTTAATACCGTTAAAAAGTTCATTGTGGTCCTACCTAACTAGAGCGATAGTCTCTGCAATTACGTGTAGAGAATATCCAATTTACACATCTCTCTCTCTCATAGATATATAGACACACAAAAACAGTAAGTATTCCAAACCCAACTAGTATCCAACTTCTTTGTACATATCAGGAAGTATATAAATTAATCTATATTCATTAACGCTTTTAAATAATTGAAATAATTCTTATCGTAATTATTAGGTAAAAATGCACCAAAGATCCTTTTAGTTATTTAATTGTAACGAATTGGTCCTTTAAGTTTTTGTTTGTATTACTTAGGTCTTTTAAGTTGCATTGCGTTTACCCGTTAACATTATTTTTCATTTTCTGTTGCAAACAAGTTCACATAGCATTAACGACAATGACATGGACAATTTTTTATTTAAAATTTTGTGAAAACAAAAAATAAGAGGACAATTTCTAAGGTTGAAGATGACCATGACAGTCCAATTAAATCTCCCTCTTCAGTCTTCTCCCTGGCCACCCCCTTTCAATGACCAAGTATAAACATACCGTTATACTGAAGATGCAACCCTAAGCCTTTGCATTCCAAATTCCAATGTAATGCATAAAGCATCTGATAAACTACAATTTAGTGCATTTTTAGAGACACGTTTGAATCACTTTTAGAGCAATTCTTACCAATTATATAAACCACTTACTAGTTTGCTCTTTATTTTGCAGAAAAGAAGAAAAAGACAAAAAGAGTAAATATTCAAGTTTTAAAGTCACTTACAAAAGTAAAATATAAATATATATGTATTTATATATGTGGGCTGAATAACAACAAGAAAAAGCCAAGACCCAATATAATTGGACTTGCGCAAGTTTAAGGCCTATGCTTCGTACAACCCCCTCTACTCACTAGACACCCCTTTTTGGTGTGAAAAGACCAAAAGCCCTTACTGAAATTTGATTTTTTTTTTAAAGATTATGCACGGTTCGGTGCACGGTTGATCGAACCAGGTCGAATCTGGTAGCGCCAAACCTGCTAATTTTACTGAGACACCTCAAATTGGCCAAATTAATAGGTTCGACCAAGCGAGGATCGAACATGGTCAAACGTGTGATGGTCAAAAGGTGTTGATGTTGGTTTTTTTAAAGAGTGGTTAACCAAAACTACCTTGAACGATAAAATAACTCATTTGAACGATAAAATAACTAACTTTTAACAAAACAGTTGCAGTGGGACAGATCCTATCCTCCTCGGCCTGCGTCTCTCCACGTCCACGTCCACGTCCTCGTTCACGTCCCTCGCGCTACTCCAATCCAGCAGTGCCACCTCCTCTTGTGTTAGCCATACTGTAAAAAACCAGTAAAAAACAGTCAAAACCTGCTCCAATTCAGGTACATTATCAATTGAATTGTATGAAACCGGTAAAAATAAGTCAACTTCAGCATACAGCAACAATCAGGGGTGTTCGATCGTGCCAGGTTCGACCACAAACGGCACACGCTTGATCGAACACCCCCAAAGAGGTTCGATGCACGCTCGATCGAACAACAACTAAACAGTTGCATCACTAACTTTTAAATTAGGGGTATTTTTAGAATAATAAGTGGTTTGGGGATTCTGGTGAGTAGCTAGGGGGTTGTACGAAGAATGGGCCAAGTTTAAAGGGACTCATGCTGCATGAGTCATGTAGCCCAATGTTGAGTATTTCATAACAGCCCAATTTAAAAAGAAAGAGAGTTTGTTTCTTGAATTCTTGCATGACCAAGCAAGGGTTAATTTAGGAAAATAATATTAATCATGAATGACCAAACGGATTAGTAGATTTAGTAAAGGGATTGATAATTGAATTAAAACAAAGGAATTCAGGTAGAATTAAACATAGGGGAATCGAAGCTTGCAAGTGAAACCGTGACTCTAGACTTCTCTCAACTGAATTAATTCTTGCACTTTATTATTGTTCTTTATTTCTTTTTTTTGTTTCCGTTACAACTCAAATATTCGTTCGTCTAAATAATAATAAATCTCGACTAGTTTGGAACTTGTTAGTTAATCCCTGCGGATACGATATCTTTTATACTACTTCTGCGAAAGAGTATAATTGCTCTAAGTGTGTTTATAACACAATAGCATCCCTAGATGAAGTCAATGTCAGGAAAACCCATGAATATTATTTTTTTATAAGCATTAAATAATTCATTGATGAGAATACATGGAGTACTCTGTCCAAATGTGTTACAAAGTATGAGTGCCATGTCGCCCCCTTTCTATGTATTAAGCGGAAATAGTTTTGGGCTGTTATTACCGTGTATTGGGGTTAAGGAACCCATTGTGTAACACCCTCAAATTTTTGAAGTATCGGCATCGACTGTAAGAATTTTATCAAAGGACATAGGAAGTAAAAAATAGGTGAAATGAGGATACGGAGAGGTTAGCTGCATTAACATATAAAGTATATATATTATAATATATCATCACACTTTTTATGTTTGTATAAAAAAAACTAAATAAATAAAGTATATAAATATTAGTAAAGTGGTTGATGGGACACATATGGCCGAGAACCTTCTTCTTTCTTCTTAACCCATTTTCAGCAAAACCAAACATTTAGTTATATCAACAAAAAGGAGTGGTTCTAAAGAAAAGAAAGGCTGAGAAATAGAAACATAGGGTGATCAATTTGGAGTTGTCTCTTCTATGTTTGGTTGATCGAGAGTTAAGGCAAGCCATATAAGCAATTAAGAAGCCAAAAATTGGAAGATTGGGTTATTGGGTCTGACGCAGAGGAAGTAAATCAAAGCTAGGAGGATGAACATTAGGAAGCTGGGGTTAGTAAGAGGTTAAAGGACAAAGGTGTTGTTCACAAAAGCACAACTTATTGAGGTAACAATATTCTCATCTCATTGGTTTAGATATTATGAAGTTAGGGTTAATTTGATTTTAGGGAAAATTAGAATGTCAGATAAATTTTATGAGTAAAGTACATAATTTGGTGTACTTAGTATTAAGATTTAGGTAGAGATGTTTTCAATTTTGTTGATATTCTTAAGTTAGAGGTGGACACTAAATTGTTAGTAAGTTAGAAATGGTAGAGTTAGTTTAAGTTAGGTAGTAACAAGCTTTAAAGTAATGAATGAGATTTATTAGGATCAAAGAAAAATATTTAGTTGATGATTCAAGATTAGTATCTCAGGGTTATATTTTTGGAAATGGTTAGTCACTAAAACTTGAGATTTTAAAATACTAAAATTATACTATAGGTAGGGATTCACGATTGGCGTCGTTTTATTCATATTAACTAAAATCCTCTCAGCGGCTTAGGAAGTGGTGAGTAAATAATGGGGACTATAACGAGTCCTAAATACTTCTCTTGACTTATATACTCATTTCACTTAACTTTTTCCTTATGGTTACTTGAAATACTTTATTTTCTTGACGGACATGGTACTATGATCATATAGTTTGCCAAATTTAAATACGTGAATTTTGTTGAAGCATTTCAAGAATTATTGATTTGTTATTGATTCATTTAATGTGATATTTATGACTGAGATATTTTTATATGTATGACTTTATTTTATACGATTTGGGGGTAACACTTTGTCAGAACACTGCATGCTAACAGCAGTATGTGTTAGCCTTGGTGCACCATGATTTATCTTTAGGCGGGGAGCCTACATTTATATTTCGAGGCGGGGAGCCTATTGTTGATATTTCGAGGCGAGGAGCCTGTTATTGATATTCGAGGCGGGGAGCCTATTATTATTGTTTCCAGGCGGGGAGCCTATTTCAATTTTGCATATGTATTACCCCATTTACGACTTATACGATTTACTTATTATGACTTTCTTTAAAAACACTTTATGATCGGTATTATCGTGTCCCGCGCTTGTTATGCTCTTCATTATTTGCTCACTGAGTGGTGACTCACATCGTCTCTTTTATATATTTCAGATTACCAGGTTCGTGCTGAACCAAGCTCCTCTGCGAGAGTCTAGTCTATTACTTCTTGGTGAGGCCCTTTTGGTTTTGGAGGGCCACTGCATATTATATTATCTTTTGTTTCCATGTGTATTTGACTTGTACAAATCTTTAGAGGCTCTGTTGCATTATGGGGTTGTCTTATAGTAGTTGCATGACACTCTATTGGCCTCTCTGAGGACCGATCTATGTTGGTATTATATGTTTTGATTATACAGGGATATATATTATTTTGGGATGTCCGTAATTCAGAGGAAGTTCTGCCGAATTTTTGTTAAAAATTTCTTTGAAACATAGATTATAATAGGTTTAATATAATGAATCTTCTTCAAATAGACTTTAGTTGCTGAGGCTTGCCAGATTAGTGTAGTAGTATCTGTGTGCCGGTCATGGTTTCGTTTGGGTCGTGACACATTGTGTCCTGATTTTAATATATACATACTGCTTTTGCTATTCAAAAAAAAATAAAAATTCTTGAGGAAGTCAACCCTTCAATATTAGACAAAAAAATTAAAACCTAAATCGCAAAGATGTTTGGGGCTAAGTCCTTTCTTATCTCACCAAAAACTAAATTTCACTCATAGCTGGAAAACTTCCCCCAATTGCTAAAATTCTAGGGTTTCTAAGGAACGATAATAAAGCAACAATTTCACCAATAGAGAACACTCAATACCTGTCACAGCTCGGAACAAAACAATACATAAGAAACCTTATTTCACCAATTTGGAGCCAAATTAAAAGGTACATAAAACCTTGCAGAAATAAAAGAAAACTAAATTCCTAACCAAATCAAAACAAGAGGGAAAATGAAATCCGAACATGAAGATAGGATTTGGGGTTGAAAATGAAAAACTTCTGGGTTTGGGGTTGAAGATGAAGATAAGTTTGGGGTTGACGATGAACAGCTTATGGGTTTGGAGTTGAGAATGAAGATGAGTATGGAGTTGGAGATGGATGTGTCATCATTTCACCTCCGTTCACAGACACGTCACTACCGTTACTGCATGCCATGTTGGACTTTTTCAAACGGAAAATGCAAAAAAGTTTAACGGTATACACATTACTTAACTTTAAAGACCTAAGTAGTACAAAAAATCTTAAAGGACCAATTCGTTATTATTAATTAAATAACTTAGAAGACCTCTAGTACATTTTTATTTAATTAATAAATATTTTTATTTTATAAACTATGATATTACTTAATCAAGAAATTAATATAAAATTACGGAAAATCCTATGGAATTTAAAACTTTTTTACTTTGATGGATTGTTTTAATCGAGTCTGACTTAGAGTAGTAAGGAATTCCTTAGTAATTGTTACTAAATAGGCAAAATAGTCATTTCCTCATCAATAAAAAATTTGGCAAGCACACAAACACTAAATTGTGGTTAGTATATATGTACTAACCACACAAACACTTAATTGTGGTTACTCACCACACAAACACTTAATTGTGGTTAGCATGTACTAACCATTGGATTGTTTTATAATGCTTACCGAAAAATTTAGTAATTTTTACTAAGGAATTTCTTAGTATAATAAGTGTTTGTCGTTTTATCAATAACACCTTGTTCCTTTGAATATTCTCGCCTTCTCTCAATCTTTATCCCCCACCTTCTAGATTTGTATTTCAACCTAAAACAAATTATCAAACAACTATTATATATGCCACATCAAATTTATATACTATTTTTTTGTCATTTATGCAAAAATTGAGGGAGGGGATCATAAAAAAGGAGAAAGTGGAGTCTTGCATGTTCGAACTCGCATTAATTATTACTAAGAAATTTCTTAGTGTAATAAGTCTTTGTCGTTTTATCAATAACACCTTATGCCTTTAAATATTCTCGCTTTATCTCTCCATCTCTATCCCCTCACCCCTCCCCCTTCTAGATTTGTATTTTAACTCAAAATAAATTATAAAACAACTATTGTATATGCCACATCAAAATTATATACTATTTTTTTGTCATTTATGCAAAAAGTGAGGGAGGGGGATCATAAAAAAGGGGAAAGTGGAGTCTTGCATGTTCGAACTCGCATTTTTGTGTGAACACAATACTTACTCATGTTTTTTCGCCAATTTTGTGCACTTTGAACAAACAAATCAGTTATAATAAATAATAAAAATATAGAATAGAATATTTATGACATTACAAAAATAAAGTGATATTTTTTGTTTTGAAGTTCATAATTCTTTTTAACTACATAAAATACAGTTACATACATGTGGACAGAACAAAAAAAAATGAACTTACTCTATAGTGTGGTAGTAATAGTTTGGGTTTTTTTTTTTCGCACCCCCTCATTATCTCCTGCACTCCCATAAATATCATTCTGGACAAAAATGTCCCATCATAAATAGTTATTCCCGGAATTATCTATGGATTTTGGTAAATCCGGGTGGGGGTTTGGGGATTCACGGATTTACCAAAAACTGGAGGTAAATCCGATTCATCGAATTTACATTAGTTTGTGGTAAATCCGGAAATCCCCAAACCCCCACCCGGATTTACCTTAAATTGATGGTATTTCTGCACTAGCCAAGTTAATTAGTTCAACCGCACTAGCCCCATGCCTCCTGTTCATCCTTCTTGGGGTCACTATGCTTCAGATGAAGCTAGATCGTGGCAATATCCATACATTGGACGCCTGCAATTATGGACCTCTTTTGTTCCAGATTATGTTCCATAGACACCACTTGATTATGTAGACATTACATGATTGTGTATTCTTGGATTATATATAATTTTACATTATTATTTGGTGCTTTTTTGTACACGTTAATAGTCTTAGAATATTTTTAAACTCGTATTTTTAACCTCAACAACATAGTATTATACTTTGTATACAACGTTATAATTTTTAGAATAATTTTTAAAAAATTGACGCATGGAAAAACTGACCAAAACGTAGTTAAAATGTCATTTTTTATGCCACTTTGGTGTATAATTACAGCCCGTAAATAATTTTGCAACTCATCTTTTTAACCTCAAGATCGTAGTATTATACTTTGTCTATAAGGTCATAATTTTTAAAAAAAATTTAAAAAAAATTACGCATGGTAAAAACTGACCAAAACGTAGTTAAAAAGTCTTTTTTTAAACTAATAAAAACATTTTTTATTGGATTACTAATTGACGGTCTAGATATTGCCGACCACTTTTGAACGATCTAGATTTTGCCGATACTTTAAATGGTCCAGATTTTGCCAACCACTTTTCATCAACGGTGGAAATCCATTTTAGGGTTTCATTTTCCCCCTATAAATAGACCCTTTCCATTTCACTTCTTTCACTCACAACACTCTCATGGATACTCTGAATTCACAATACCCTCGTGATTCCGCACTCACTGCACTTCACCATCAGGGCACAATCACCAATAGAGAAAATGGGGTCCATTTGAGGTCCACACCCCATTTTATGCAGGCTTAAACATCACCTTTGAAGCTCTGAAAGAAAAAATAACAAGGAAGGTGCAGCTGGAGGGTGACGAGCAAGAAGTCACCCAGATCATTTATCGCTACCCCACTATGGGCGATAATAATCGTGTTCAGTGGTCCACCATTGAGCAATGATGGACCTATCAACAAGTACAAAGCAAGGTTAGTTGCTAAGGGTTTTAATCAAAAGTATGGGCTAGATTACTCTGAAACTTTTTCACCTGTGGTCAAGCCAATCACCATCCGGACTGTCCTTACTTTGGCTCTCTCTTAAATAGTTAGATGTTAATAATGCGTTTCTCCATGGTCACCTTAAAGAAGATGTCTATATGGAACAACCACCTGGTTTTACTCAAGGTGATCCCTCTTTGGTTTGTCACTTGAAAAAGGCAATTTATGGTCTTAAGCAAGCACCATGTGCTTGGTATGAGAGCCTCACCAAGACTTCCTAAGTTTTTCACAGTTCAAGTGTGACCCTTCTCTCCTATATTATAATAAACGTGGTTGCTGTCTTTTGGTTCTCATTTACGTTGATGACATTATTGTTACCAGTTCTTCCAACATTGCTATCAATTTAGTTATCCAACAGCTGCAGAAGGCTTACTCCCTCAAACAATTAGGCTCCTTGGACTATTTTCTGGGCATAGAATGCAAGCCCACTGCATCGGGTTTCCTGCAACTCTCACAAACTAAATATATTAAAGATGTGCTTAACAGGGAAGGTATGACTGATTGTAAAGGTCCAATGTCCAATGTCCAATGTCCAATGGGACTTCTGGCCCAGGTCGGAACAGTGCCCCCCCAAGCCGAGGTCTGAAGAGACGAGTGAGCTTGATTTGATGAGGTTGTTCATCATTCCTTCTACTCGGGGAATCTCATTTATATTCAAGAGTTCTTGTCCCTCGAGGTATTGCTCCCTACCTTTGTCCTGAATAAGCTTGACAGAGCATTTAAGCTCGGAATAGAGTAAATCTTGATTGAGCATGGAAGCTCAGAGTCAATTGTCCCTTGACAGAGCATCTTAGCTCGGAATCAAGGTCTCGATAGAGCATTTAAGCTCGGAATTGAGAGGGGCGAAGCCGCTGAGAGCTTCATCCTTCGGTCGCGTAATCGGACGTGGAGTGCTCGGTGTTAGAGTCAGGGGAGAGGGGCGTTATCACGAGTCGGGAGCTGATGTCGCCGTTTGCCCTGTCTATCAGGAAACAAAATAATTTCGAAACAAGAAGTCGTTTCATTTATTGATGAGAATCACAAAACCAATACAATTGCCATTTAAAATGAATGGCTAGCTGTAATAAATCCTGAGCTTAGTCGCATTCAACGTCCTCGGAAATGGCTCTTTAGAGAGCGTTTCGAGTTGAAAAGCTCCTTTGTCGGTTTTTGAGATGACTCTATACGGGCCTTCCTAGTTTGGTGCTAGCTTGCATTCTCTTGCATTTTTATTCCCCACGTCGGCTCGTCTGAGCACAAGGTCGCCAATGTCAAATTCCTAAGTGATGACTCGTTGGTTGTAGTGGCGTGCAATCCGAGCTTTGACAACAGCTTTAGTGAGCTGGGCCTTGTCACAGACTTCTTGGATAGTGTCCAGCTCTTCTCGGATAGCTCTGTTGTTTTCTCCTTCGTTGAGAGTACATAGGGTCCTCCAGGTTGATTCCCCGACCTACACTGGGATGATGGCCTCTGTCCTGTACGTGAGCCGAAAAGGAGTTTCACCGGTAGTTGAATGCGGTGTGGTTCGATACGCCCATAGGACATAAGGGAGCTCGTCGGGCCATGCACCTTTCGCGCCTTTTAGCCTCTTCTTTAGGCCCTTCAGCATGACCCGCTTTGCTGCCTCGGCTTGGCAATTGGTCTGCGGGTGTTCGACCGACGTGAAGTGCTGCTTGATAATCAAGTCAGTCAAGCATCGTAGGAATCCTTTGTCGGCGAACTGAGTCCTGTTATCCGTTATGATTACGGCGGGAATACCTAATCTGGCCAGGAAATTCTTTTTGACAAACTTAATGCAACTTTTGGTGGTTATTTGCGCCAGGGGCTCACCCTCGATCCATTTGCTAAAGTAGTCGACTACAACGATAAGAAAATTCACCCCGCCTTTTGCCATGGGAAAGGGGCCTAGTAGATCTATCCCCCACTGGGAGAAAGGCCATGGTGTCGACAAGGAAGTGAGCACGGCCGGTGGAGCGTTGTGTACGTCGGTGTATCGCTGCCAAGTGTCACACCTCCTGACCAAATCTGCCGAGTCTTTGACCATGGTCGGCCAGAAATATCCAGCCCAAAGGGCTTTCTTTGACAAAGCTCAGGCTCCCAGGTGCTGTCCACAAATTCCCTCATGGATTTCTTTGAGTACATACTCGGCCTCTTCCCCTTCCACACATCTTAACAACGGGGAAGAGAGGCCTCATCGGAACAGTTTGCCGTTGATTAACGTGAAAGAAACGACCCTTTTCCGTATCGCAACTGCGTCTTTAGGGTCGGATCGCTCGACCCCAGTTTCAATGTAATTCTTTATTGGTTGGATTCACCCGTTTCTTTCGTGGACAACACTGACGTCGGGCATGGAGAGGGGGAAGAGATCGACACTGGCCTTTGTCAAGCTCTTCTAGATGATACTCCAGAGGTTGCCTGTTGGTTTGGTGCTCGCTAATTTAGCCAGAACATCAGCTCGAGCGTTCTCTGACCTCAGAACATGCTTGATTTCCACCTTTTCAATTTGTAATAGTAGTTCTCGGACTCGGGCCAGGTAGCGTTGTAGTATTGTGTCTTTCGCTGTGAATTCTTCCTTGACCTGGGAAACAACCAGTAACGAGTCGGTGTTTAGCTCGATGACCTTCGCACCGAAGTCCGAGGCCAGTTTCCGGCCGGCTATGCATGCTTCGTACTCGGCTTGATTGTTGGAGGTGGAGAATGCAAAAATCAAGGAAACTTCTATCATTAGACCTTCCGAGTTTTCCAGGATCAGGCCAGCCCCGCTTCCTTTCGAGTTCAAAGATCCGTCGACGTAGAGTGTCTATAGCAAGGAACGCGAATTGGAAGAGGCTGGAGTCATTTTGGCAATGAAATCGGCTAATACCTGGGCTTTGAGGGCGGTTCGAGCTTCATATTGAATGCCGAACTCGGAGAGCTCAATATTTGCCCATTTGATTATCCTGCCTGCCAGGTCGGGTCGGTGTAGGACTTGACGAATAGGTTGATCAGTTCAGACTACAATCTGGTGTGCAACGAAGTATAGCCTAAGCCTTCTAGCCGCGATGACGAGAGCGATGCCACTTTCTCTATCTTTTGAAATCGGGATTCGCCTCCCTGCACTACTTTGCTGTCGAAGTATACGTGTCGTTTTCTGTCTTCTATTTCCCGGATCAGGACTGCGCTGACGACCTCTTCGGCTACAGCGAGGTATAAGTATAGGGTTTCCCCTTTCGTTGGTTTCAACAATATTGGAGGCTCGGAGAGGATCTGTTTGAGCTCGGAGAGTGCGTTTTCACAGTCCGGATTTCGTTGGAACTCGACTCCTTTCTTCATGATTTTGAAAAAGGGGAGGGATCGATAAGCTGCTTTAGAGACGAACCTGGACAAGGCGACAATCATCCCTGTAAGCTTCTGAACTCCCTTCTTGGTCGTTGGTGGACACATGTTGGTTATTGCTCTGCATTTGTTCGGGTTTTCCTCGATTCCTCTCCTCGTTAGACAAAAACCGAGGAATTTTCATGCTCTAACTCCGAAAGTGCATTTCTCGGGGTTAAATCAGAGGTTGTTCTTTCTTGCCTCGGCAAAAATCTCTTCGAGGTCGGACACATGGTCCTCATCGACTTTGCTCTTGACTATCATGTCGTCGAGGTAGACTTCGACGACTCGACCGATTTAACCCCGGAAAACTTTATTCATTATTCGTTGATACCTCTCCGGCCTCGACATTTTTGATCCCGAAGGGCATCACTCTGTAACAATAGGTTCCCCGATCGGTCATGAAGGTAGTTTTTTCTTGGTCGGCAGGATTCATTGCTATCTGGTTGTAGCTGGAGTAAGCATCTAAGAAGGATAGTAAACGAAAGTCGGCCAATCTGCCGATGCTCGGCACCGGGAGAGCGTCTTTTGGGAAGGCTTTGTTAAGGTTAGTGTAGTCAATGCACATTCTCCATTTCCCGTTGGCCTTTTTCTCCAGGACGACGTTGGAGAGCCAGGTGGTGTACTTTACTTCTTTGACAAAACTCCCCGCAATTAAATCGTCAACTGCTTTGGAGGCTGCTTCTACCTTTTCTTCGCTTTGAACCCGCCGGCGCTTGGCTACATATTTAGCATTTGGGTTCACGGCTAGGTGGTGACACTCGACTTCAAGAGGGATACCTGGCATTTCGGAAGCAGACCAGGCACAGAGGTCGGCATTGTGCCGTAGACAGGCGGTTAAGGCTTCTCTAACCTCGTTTCTGAGTTTGACACCTATCTTGACAGTCTTATTGGGGTCATTGCCTAAAGGGATTTCTTTATAAAACGCTACCTATTGACTGAATTTTTTTTTAAATATTTTTTTATTTTTGTTTAATCTCCATTTTAATTACAACCTATAAACTCATTCCCTTCCAACAAAATTCATCAAATATCATTCCAATCCAATATCATTCCAACAAAATTCAGTCAACAAAATTCATCAAATATTCCAATCCAATATCATTCTAAGAAGTACTTACAACATAATATATATCCAAATCATATATACAACATATATAATAACTAACTAACATTATGAAACTCAAAACTTGCTACAAAAATCTAGAAACAAAACGGCACCACTCCCCACTTCATTGTTGTAAGTTGTTCATCGAGTAATCTTTGGATCTTATTACAATTTGGAAAAATCTTGAAAAATAAAATGAAATAAAATTAGAATTAAAATGGTTATTAAATGTGAGTAAGTATTATAATATCAATATAAAAAAATCTAAGTAGTTACCTTGATTGGGATTACTACTCGTCGTGAGTGATAATCTCTCTCATATACCTCATAGTGTAGTACCCACAATCATTATTATTTGGTTGTTTAGGACACTACAAAACAAAAGATTAGTTAATTAATTGTCACATTTTATGACCAAAAATTCAATTAAAATTATAAGAATATTGATAAAAACTTACGATTATGGGTATCCATTTTGTTTTACTCGTAGAGTATCCCGATGATTGTCTCAAAACACTGTAACGTCATACATGTATATAACTAAGTTAAACAAAATACATATATTAAATTATACAAAATGAGAGGTTACACATACACACTGTCAACTATCTCTGCATTTAAGTCTCACGTAGACTTTGTAATGGCCTTGAAGTGAATCCGGATAGTAGACAAGCATTTCTCTTAGGGTTTATTGCAAAGAGTACCCAATGTTGTCTGCAAGCAAATGAATCACGAATGAGTACACATTTACACTATAATACAATCCTCAAAATAAATAATCAAGTGATTGAAGACTAAATTTCTCACCTTATATTGAGTGGTGCCAAAAATAAAGATTCGTGATCACAATTGGACATCCCGAAGCGTGAAAGGATATAACTTTCAATTTGACTCTTCCTAGCCATAATATCCTCTGGTTTACCTTGATCCCACACAACGATACACTCTCGGCACAAGAACAAAAACTTTTTGTGTATGCATTGCTTGAAGGGACAGAGACTCATTGTACAAAAACCTATAAAAATAATATATATATATATATATATATATATATATATATATATATATATATATATATATATATATATATATATATATACAACTTTCAGATCCTCATATATACTCTAATATATACAACTATTGTGTACAAATAATTTAATACATACCTCATATATACTCTAATAACAACCACAGTGGCCCATTCCATGTCATATACAGCTTTCAGATCCTCAACATTGAGAATCATATCCTGTTCCACTCCCACAATTTGATCGGTCGGTAACATAATAATGTCATCGGGCTTCATTTTTTGAGTGACGTGGACCTTTACATAAGTGATGAACTTCTCGAATTCATCATTGGGAGATTTAACAACATGTTCGACTGGGTGTATTTCCTTTCGTTTAATAGAAGGAGATGGTCGGGACAGTTTGGTATTGTCGGTGGAAGGGGAAGGTCGGGACACTTTAATAGAAGGAGACGGTCGGGACACTTGGGGTACCTGTATATATTAAAAAAATGATTAATTAGTTAGTTAGCACACATTATATATAACAATGAGTCATTAACTTATTAACAAAAATATTGTCACTTACAACGACAAGTTGTGCAGGCCAAGCCACAAAAGTATTAAGTGCTTGATCCACAGTAAATATATCCTCACTAACAATTGGAACATGCAATGGTGCAGACCCCTCAATTGAATAGTCTACTCTAACTCTCAAATGGTTTTCAGGCATGGGTAAATTGTGCATTGTGGCACTCAATTGGTTATATAACATGCCCACTGCAACCTTTCGATGTGGGTTTGCAATATATAGCTCACATTCACAGTTATCCTAAATCAATTATAAAGAAAAATAAATATACATGATAGTTTGATGAAATACATATGTACAAAAAACAGGTCGAGTAATAATAAATACCTGTGTTGAAGGGATGGTGCAGCAATGGATTGTGCTAAGAGCTGCTTATACATCTGTCTCTCTTCCATTAATACAACAACATTCTTGGATAGCTGGTCATACTGTGCCGCCATCACTTTACATTGTCCGCACCCCTTGTTATGGCTCTTTGGCCCAAACACAGTGGTAGGAGGAATGCCATATCCATAACCTCTTATACGACCCTTATACTCTTCCCTTCCCAAGGCACGAGCAAGGATATCTTATTCACCAGAACAATCTGTTAACTCTCCTTGTGATACAGATTGTGATATGCTTTGTGTTACCTCAAAATTTCGACAGTACATTAAATGAAGCTTTAAATGAGGTTGACTTCACATTTAATATTGTTCTGTGGGCCATAGGTTAGTATTCAGGTCAGTACACCATGATTTCGACAGGAAAGGCAGACAATATGCAAGGAGTGCAAGTGAGCTTCGACAAGCTTAACTCTCAAAGCTATGAAGTGAGTAATACAAGAAACCTTCGACAAGAGAGGACAAAACACTTGGACAGAGCTGGGCTCAACATTTCGTCAAGCGGTTACTCTCCCGTAGTTTTAGGAGGCAGTTCCCTTTTCCCCCACGATTGTTCCTGGGAGTATAAATACCCCTTTGTAATAGGAAATAAGGGTCACCACATTCTACAAAAAACTCTGGGAAACTCAACTTCCAAGTCAAAGCGAAACACGAGTGAAACAGATCCTTGTACGTGTTGGTGAACCATTTATCTTTCTTCATTTAATGCAAAGTTTTTACTTTCCTTTTACGTTCGTTGCATTTATTGCTTTTACTTCGCTCTCAAGTTATTTCTTTCTACCATCCCCTGTTCTTACGTACTTCAAAAAACACGAACTCAATGGCAATTGTCAAAGAGATTTTCTAGTTTGATCTCACAATCTTGATATTGAAAACTAGTGATTGTTTGCTAAAAACACCAGCAAACAAATTGGCACGCCCAGTGGGACCTTTGCCATTAATTTTGTGTCTTTTCCATCAGTATACGTGTTTGTATGCACTTGAGGAGTGGTAGAATGGTACGCACCAATTCTAACAACGCCTCTAGTTCCAGCCCTGTGATATCACAAGTGCAAGGAACAACGGTAGATTCTGCCAATGTCAGTGTTGGAAATGTTACAGGGACCATGGCCCCAGTAACATCAATAACCGTCCCCACGATGTCAATGACCAATGCTGGTTCGACACCGTCTATGTCCTTGCCACAAAGTATAGGACTTCCTTCTAGTCCTTATGTGGCAACAGGAAATAGTTTGGAGACACGTTTCCAGAACATGAGTCTACCACCATATCCTTTTGGGGTATATGGCATGCCCTCTTTGGAATGCCACATGTCTCGACCTTTTCTCCTTCACACGCCTCTTACGAGGGCGTGCTTGGTGAAATCTCTCGCATTAACCAATGTGTCCTTGTTGGCGTTAAGACAACAAGTAGACGAAAGCAATCATGATATGGTTAATATGCTGACTCAACAAATTGGTACTGTGTTTAATCCTTTGATTCAGAACACAAATACCAGTTACCAAATGTTAGCAAACCAAATGGGTAGGATTGCAGATTTCTTTGGGGCTCCTACAGGAAACAATAGGCAATTACCCAATTGTGGGAATAATGCGCCTAATACCCCACAGAGATCGATCGCCGAAGCCCAAAGCGGTTATGGGCGAACAACAAGGGATGGGAAACCACGTCCCTGAAGTAGTTATGGTAAATCGAAACCAAAATGCCGATGAAGTTGTTCGACAAGTGCAACGAAATAACGTTTGCGCTCAAGACAACATAGCCAATTTGGTGGAAACCATAATGGCACAAAATGGCCTTAACGTAGGTTTGCACAGGCCTAATTTCATATCGCCACTGTGTGAATATGTCCTACAGGCAGAATTGCCGAGGGGTTGGAAAATCCCTAAATTTACTAAGTTTGGGGGTGATACTAATGAGTCCACTGTCGAACACATTGCCCGGTACATGACTGAGGCAGGGGACATAGCCCAAAATGAGAGTTTGAAAATGAAATATTTTCCAAATTCTCTAACTAAGAATGCCTTTGTAATACCCCAATTTTGTCCGTCCCTTAACTTAAGCCAATTCCAATCATGGAACTCAACTAAGTCGAAATACCGCTGTTTAAATTAAGCAGCCACGCGAATGATCTATCTTTTCGTGCGTTCTTCAATTTAATCTCTGTATTTGGGTTTAGTCGTACATAAGTAGTGTTTTTAGTTAATGAGCTCATTTCTTATATTTGAGTCTCGTTTTAGCGTATTCGTCTAGTCTGGCCCGTTCTCGTCTTTGTGTTTGGCTGACACTTTTTATTATTATTCTTTTTTGTGCGATTAATGTATTTTGAGCATATATATATAGTCCAAAAATGTCAAAAAAATACTATTTAATTTTTTATTACAACTCGGGAGAGTCCAAATGTCCAAATGTCCAAAAATACAAAAATAATAACAAAAAATATACAAAAATAAATAAATCCGAAAATACAAAAATACAATAAAAAGCGCAAAGAAAGAAGAAACAAATTTGGGGTTCTAAATAATTTGCTCTCCAGCGGTGGGCCAGGTTGATCCGCTCCAAAACACGAAAATAATTCAAGGCCCAGATCAAAGAGTAATTAATGCAAAAAACCTAGAATTTTAGTATAAAAGAGCATCAACACACACACCAAAAAGACAGAAAAACAGAGGGAGAGCAAAGAACACGAATTTCAAGGTAAAACCAACAAAAAAAAGCAGTTAGGGTTTTACATGAAACACTAATCACACAAACACTTGTTTTTGAGATCCGAAATAGTCAAAAAGGGAAGAATTCAAAACACAGCAGGAAGAGAAGCGATAGATCACCAATACCACCAAAGATAGAGTTCGTTTTCTTTCTCTCGAGTAATCAAAAACAGTACACACTTACGATTCGAGGTGACGATATCTTTTCTTCGCTAGAAGGGCAAATGTGGTATTATTGGAGTTCACAAAGATAAGATCTGATTTTCATTTGTCTTGAGTAATGACTAGCAAAATCACTATTCCAAGAAACTTGTTAATCTGATAATGTTCTATTATGCAGTATTCTTTTTTGGTCCAAAATATGTAATATATTTGCAATGTTTTTTTAAAGCTGATGCTGTTAAGGTTTTAGATTCCAACTTGAATGATATATATTAGTTGCTTGTCACATCCAACAACCAAACAGAGAAGAAAAAAATTTTGAAAGAGAAGAGAAACAACAACAGTGAACCGAAGCAAAAAAGTATAAAGAAGGGGCTGACCTTAAAACGCCGCCGGAGACTTCGTCTTCTCCGGCGAAGCTCCGGCGAGGCACCACCAAACCGAACCCACCACCGCCGTAAGCTTCCCCCAAAACCGAACCCACCACCGGACGTCTCTCTCTCTCCGCAAGTGCCGGCGAAATTCTCGCCATGATTTGTGGGAAGGGAACACCAGCGGCTGCTTGCTGTTGTGATGAGAGGGTTAGGGAATTAGGTTTTTTTTTAAGTGGGCTTAAGTCACTTTATTTTTATTTTTATTTTTTTTCCAGAATGCTGTTTACACCCCACAATTTCAGCATACCCTCTCCCCTCAAAAGCCCATTCCTTTTTTTGTTACAGCGCCCCCTGGTACCAAAAACCAAATTGGGCCTTTAATTTTTACACCCCTTGTTCACTTATACAACCCCCCTGCGACTAATAGCACCCCTCATTTTGCAATTTTCACCTTTTTCTCGTTTTTAATTCTTTCTAACTCAAATACTTTTCATTAAATCAAAACTTTGTTAGTGGTCTTGTGAAGCCTTTGCTTGCATGATTACTAACAATGAGGAACTAGTGGTGATCACTTGGAGCCTTTGCTCAATTGATCATCATGAATGCCTAATTTTTCTAAAGGCTTTCATTAAATCAAAATCTGTTAGTGGTCATGTGAAGTCTCTGCTTACATGATCATTAATAATGAGGACCTAGTGATGATCACTTGGAGCCTTTGCTCAATTGATCATCATGAACGTCTAATTTTTTTCGAAAGACTTTCAATAAATCAAAAAAACTTTGTTAATGGTTTTGCGAAGCCTTTGCTTGTATAATCATTAACAATGAGGAACTAGTGATGATCACTTGGAGCCTTTGCTCAATTGATCATCACGAACGCCTAATTTTTCTAAAAACTTTCGATAAATCAAAAAAAACTTTGTTAGTGGTCATGGGAAGCCTTTGCTTGCATGATCATTAACAATGATGAACTAGTGGGGATCACTTGGAGCCCTTGCTCAATTGATCATCATGAACGCATAATTTTTCTAAAGACTTTAAATAAATCAAAAAACTTTGTTATTGGCCTTGCGAAGCCTTTGCTTGCATGATCATTAACAATGGAGTGCTAATGGTGGTCACTTGGAGCCTTCGCTCAATTGATCATCATGAAAGCTCAAATTTCACAATTAAACAAAATAAAACCAAAAACCTAGAACTACGTAGCTTTGAATTCTCCATCGCACCGGGAGATACGTAGGAGCGGATCCCCTCCGTCAAGCACAATAAACTAAAAATATTTTTCCTTTCAAAAAAAACCAAAGCGGCTAACTCTCGTCAAGCGCCGCAAATAAAAATTCATTAAGAGGCAAACTTAAGTAATTTTCAAATCAACACTTAAAACCACACGTTTAATTAAAGGTTCCTTTCAAAGAGAAAGGAGGTGTGTGGGTGCTAATACCTTCCCCATGCCTAACCGACCCCCGAACCCAAACCTCCCGGTTTTCCAAAAGGTCATTCGCCTTCCAAAAAGGTTTTTCTTCAATATTTTCCTTATAAAAAATATTGGTGGCGACTTCATTGTTTTAAAACGTTGTAAACGAAGAAAACCCCTCGGGGACTTTTTCGGGCGCAACAGCTGGCGACTTCACTGGGGACTTTTCCTTTTCTAAGTGGGTCAAG
The DNA here is from genome assembly GCA_020916435.1 of Oxytropis ochrocephala. Lineage (NCBI taxonomy): Eukaryota > Viridiplantae > Streptophyta > Magnoliopsida > Fabales > Fabaceae > Oxytropis > Oxytropis ochrocephala. Next base: position 99,869,615 of record CM037089.1, read on the forward strand.
CCTAATTAATTAAATGTGTGGTTTGTGATTTGATTTGGATACCTTGTCTGCCTCTATCTCTTTCGGTTTCCTTTTCTTTCTTATCATGTTGTATGCAGGTGCATTTGTTTTCTCTTCTTCTAGGTTTGTTTTTCCCCCCTCCTTTTTGCTTATGTTCTTAGTACCCTCATGCATTTCCCCAATCCCAATCATGTTCCCTTCTTCTTTGCTCCCTTTCTTCAATGTAAGCTCATGCATTTCTCCCCAATTCTATCATGATCCCCTCCTCTCGGCTCCCTTTCTTGAGGTAAGCAATGCACTTGGTTGCTGTTAAAAACCCTAGGCTGACTTATTTGATATTAAACCCTAGGTTAGACGACATGTTATTCTGGACTGTTCTGAGTTTTCATTTGCAGGTGGGGAATGGTAGTTATTCCTAGGTGTCGTGCCCTCAACACACACTTCACACCCTATACTTGTGAGCATTGAGTGGGGCCTAAAACCCAAGTGCGGACGGAAACCTAGAAGAGTGGGAACGATTAAGGATCGCCATTCGTGAGACCTTGTATCTGTATGGCTCTCATGAAAGTTCCACCAAGAGTGCGCTTTGTCATGATGCCTCACACTCGGTAGCTTTCTAAGGATTGTGGGTGTCTCATGAGAAAGACTTCAGCTCTTGGTTGCCATTGTGAGGAAGTGATTAGAACCTACATGGGAGGATTACCATTTTCGTCGAATTTAGACCCTAGGATTCCCACCCTTCGTAGGACACAAGGGGCATACCGAATTGTGTGTTGCATTGTAATCTAGGCATGTTTTCAAAAAAGGGAGAAGGAGATTTTTCAAAAAAAGAAGAGAAAATAGAGAAAGAGCTGCCGTTGTAGCCTTTCTTTTGCCGGTCCGTACGGGGCAACATGTGGTTCACCCTTTTCAAAAAAAGAGAGAAAGAGCTGCCGTTGTAGCCTTTCCTCATCGGAGTCCATATGAAGCCACGTCACGACCCGCATCTTCCAAAAAAACTTGAATCATTGCCAATAAAACCTCTTTCATTTATCTTGCATAGAGCATCATCATCATGCATACATCATCATTTGCATTGCATAAAACAAAAACTCGATAAAATTCATACATGCATTTTTCTCTATATCATTAAGGTTTGTGTCTTATTAGGGGCGCGTCTCATGCATTATTGTTTTCATTTTTCACGCATCATGAAAAAATAAACATTAACGCCTCATTTCATATGCATCTCCATTCAATATCTCTCATACATTAGGAAAGTAATTGTAAGCATCACACATTTCATTTTCATTACATAAGAAAAATGAAAACCATAAGCAATCATCATCCGCATTGCATAAGCATCTCATTCATAATCATGAACAAAAATCATCATCAAATTCATTCAAAATATAGCATTCATGCATCATTTCATTATCCTCATCACTTTGTTCGAATACATCATTTCTCCCTGCATGCATCCTTTCGAAACAAAGAAAATTTCCTCATGTGATGGCTTAATGGGTAGAAGTGCACCTTTGAACGACGAAGGTAATATCTCAAATTTGTTTGTCGACTACAAATTTGAGATGTTACTCTACGATATCGAGCACTTTGACCCGATCACACGTGTTTTATTTTCAAGTAGGAAATTAAGTTGAGTCAACTAATTGTCGAAACGTTTCAGTATATTGTGTGAAGTATTGGGTCAGGATCCACTAAATGTTTCATGCAGGTTACTCAGGGTAACGACAATCAGTTGCCTCATATCACCATTCTTGCATCTTTCATCATTCAAAAGAAAAGGGAAGGGGCGTTGGCATTTCATACTTTGCCTTGCCTCTAAAAAATCATCATTTGGGAAAAAAGCATCATCCCTTCACCTCTTATCATTCAAAAGAAAAGGGGGCATCGACATTTCATATCTTGTCTTGCCTCTATAAAAATCATTCTCAAAAGAAACATCATTCTTGCATCATTCCTCATCCAAAAGGCATTGACATTTCATATCTTGTCTTGCCTCTATAAAAATCATTTTGAAAGAAGCATCGTTCTTGCATCATTCATCATCCAAAAAGGCATTGGCATTTCATACTTCGTCTTGCATAAAAAGAAAACCTAAAAAAAAAAAACAAAAACAAAAAAAAAACTTTTAGAATAATCACACTTTTCAAGTGAACATGCTTTCATACATTTCATTCTCATCATGTATGCATCATAGTATTCATCCATGCATTGCATACAACAAAAACTTTGTGATGAGAGACGAGATGTTCTTGCAAAAGTAATCTTTCCTTTTTTGGAAAAGTTTACCCTCACTCATTTGCAAACTCAAGGTGTTCCAAGGCCCTCAATTTTTCACATCAATAACTCATTTGTATTTCCTTCAAAAAAGCATTGCATCTCATCCATTCCATGATAAAAGATCAAACCGTTTATCAAAAAGTTTTTATATCATGTTTTAACCAATGTTAACTCTCTCGTGAAGCGTTCTTCTAGTAAGTATGCATGCCACGTGTAGTTCCTCTTGTTTGAGTCATCAATTTCCTTCATTTATCATCATTCCCCATCCAAGTCTAATCCCGCCCGTCCACCCCTAAAGCGCATATTTTTCTCCCATCAAGACATACTTGACTTTTTGGTTCATTCTCGCTAACACTTTAAGTCCTCCATGTTTTGGGCAATTAAAGTGATCACTAATTTTGCTTGTCAGTATCATATTCCTTAGTGCAAGTCTTTCTAAAAAAGGTATATAATAAATAAAAAGATAAAATAAGCCCGCTAGGTTGAAAACCCGCAAAGGGCGGCCTAGGAAAAAAAGAGCGCCCGGTGGATTGAAAACTCGCAAAGAGCGGTCGGGCAAAAATTTAGGCACAAAAAAAAAAAAAGAAAAAGAGCAAACACATGAAGATAGATGAATCATTGTCCTAAAGTTAAGTCTCACAGAAATAAGCAATCGGGATTTGAAAGGAAATTTGGTCATCTCTCCACACCCTCAAAAACCTAAAATCACAGGAAGTCCATTTCCTACCCCTCTTAAGCTAAAGATTCAAAATCACAAGAATACCATTTGTTACCCATCATAAGCCGAGAAAAGCCCAAGATATCCCCATCACCCTAGACGAGGGTTAATTCCACATCAAAGATGATGTATCATTTTCACCCAAGTCAAAAGGAAAGAAAATTCACAAAAGGAGGGGGATAACAAAGTTTCAAAAAGGAGAATCCCAAAACAAAGAAAGGAAGACAAAGGGAGTATAAATTAAGAGTCAATACATTTTGCCATGAAGCATAAGAGCTCCCCTTCCGAGGCCCTCAAATTCAATGGGTTAAATCATTTCCCCTTTCAAAAAAAAAAAAAAAAAAAAAAGAAGCTCTCAATTCCTTGGGTTTAACCACCTTTTCTTTCATAAAACCTTCAAGCACCTCATCAAACCTAATGACCATTTCCTGCACCTCATCAAACCCAATAACCATTTCAAGCACCTCATCAAACCTAATAACCATTTCCTGCACCTCATCAAACCTAATGACCATTTCCTGCACCTCATCAAACCTAATGACCATTTCCTGCACCTCATCAAACCCAATAACCATTTCAAGCACCTCATCAAACCTAATAACCATTTCCTGCACCTCATCAAACCTAATAACCATTTCCTGCACCGCATCAAAGCTAATAACCATTTCCTTCATAAACCATTGACGATCGGCCAACACCGAACAAGACCCATCCTCCCCATCAACTCCAAACACTTCATTAAGCTCAATCATCCCCTTCTCCACGTCACAACCCTAAAAAGACCATTCCGATCAATGACTAATTGCTTTCGTTTTCTCAAGTTTTAATCTTAGGACAAATAAGTTTATCCATTTACGACGTGTTTGCTCAAAAAGAAAAAACAAACAAGCAGAAAGAAGAAAACTGCTCAAAAAAAAAAAAAAAAAGAAGGACTTGCACTCCAAGATGCATTCATGTTGCATTAAAACAAGGTTTAGTGGTCACCAAGTGGAGCCTCTCCTCATACTAAAAAGTCAAAACTTTCATTGCATTTGAGTTGTTCTTAAAGAGAACCAAAAGTGTGTACTAGGGGCATTCCTTCACCTCTCACTCCGCTCGACTTTGGGGAGGTTTGTTCATTGCCCACCCCATTCATATATCACCCTCAGTTCATAACCATCACCATAACTCTGTCACCTTTCACAACCTCACTCAAAGAAACCATTTGAGATGTCATTCGAAAGTGGGGCAAGTGCGTTCCCATTCCTTCATCTCATAAAACCTCACCGGGGCAATCTCTCAACTCACTATCCTAAACAAGGCCTTGTCATTCTAATTGGGGCAGCTTTGTCTTTGTTATGACTGGGGCAACATCAAACTTTATGGGTTGAGACAAAATCTCTTTTGCTCCACCCTTCATTTCAAAAGCCGAAGCATTCCCAATTCATCATCTTCTACACCCCTAGTTGGTGTCACCACTAGACAGGGGCAAGCTATTCACTCATCAAAGACCTGAATTGGGGCAATCTTGTATCTCTTGATCCCTCATGAGCTTCGGCAATGTCTGTCATTCCTTCACTTGCCATAAATGTCCATGCCCTAAACCAATGCCAAGCTAGCTGACTCATTCATTCACATTTGCACTCCTATGCATGCTTACTAGACGATGCTTCAAGAAGAGAGAACACAAGTTGTTTACGTGATATCTAAAATTCAGTCATCATGGAAAGAAAGAGAAAACAAGTGAGATTGTTTGTAAATAAAAACCTTGAGAACACCAGAGTTTGAATCAAATGCAATTTTTCAACAGAATGGTCAATAATCATCTCAATTCCTTGCATCCAAAGTCTCACATCTCATCATCACCAAAATGTACACCTCATGCATCTAGGCATTTCAATCTATTCATTATGGCATATGCATCAAAGCATTACATTTGCATCTTCACATTTTGTGCATTCATCACATAGCAAAAAGCAAAAAACGGTCCACGCCAGTTGCATCATACTAATACTTGCATTTCATAGAAAAAATAGTAAAGAAGAAAAAGCAGAAATCTTTTCATTGCATTGGCATCACATTAATGCTAGCATTTCCATAAAAGAAAAAGAAAAAAAAAATCATTGCATCAAACATCAGAGCATTGCATCATATTAAGGTGCGCATTTCATAGAAGAAGCAAAAAGAAACAAATGTGAAGTTAGAATAGGAGCATTCCATTCATCAAAGCATCAATCACCGCATACACTTGCATTCAAACATCAAAGCATTATGTTGATATTTGCAAAGAACACAACATCTTCATATCATTCATCGTTCTCATATCATCCATACCATTCATCACCCCATGGCATCAAACAGTACATTACGCTGTCAAGTTCGCATCTCAGAAGAGCGAAAGAATAACAAAAAAGGAGAGAATGAAAAATCAAACAGAAGAAGCATCCCACCAAAATCAATCATTGCATTCATATGCACCCAAATACCCAAGTGCGTGCATTTCACGCACCATTCAAGAGAAAAGTTACTTCGGACCCGAGAGTCCCAAGAATCCCATTTTTAGAAAATCACCATCAGCACAGAGTTCGTAAACTTCATCAGCACAGAGTTCGTAAACTCCATCAGCACAGAGTTCGTAAACTCCATCAACCCAGAGTTAGTGAACTCCCACAAAGTTAGTGAACTCCTTCCACAGATCACAACATCGTGTACGAGCACGCGATGGATCCATCAGACTTTGTTAAGTCCTTCGGATTAGTTGTGTCAGCCTAAGGCACAGCGTAAATCCATTGATCAAATCAGTTCCGGACCTGATGTTGATCGGCCGCTCGAAAAGGCCACCCCCAGAGTTCGTAAACTCCATCAACCCAGAGTTCGTAAACTCCATCAACCCAGAGTTCGTAAACTCCATCAATCCAGAGTTCGTAAACTCCATCAATCCAGAGTTCGTAAACTCCATCAACCCGCAGTTAGACTCCCACGAGTTAGTGAACTCCTTCCCACAGCATCACAACATCGGTACGAGCACGCGATGGATGATCCATCGACTTCGTTAAGTCCTTCGGATTAGTTGTGTCACCTAAGGCACAGTGTAAATCCATTGATCAAATCAGTTCCGGACCTGATATTGATCGGCCGCTCGAAAAGGCCACCCCCAGAGCTCGGACTCGACAAGAGTCCGTTAGAAGGTTTTAGGCAACCTCCGAATTCCCAATTTACCGCTTTTCCCAATTTACCGTTTTTTCCAATTTATTGCTTTCTCGTTAATGCGACAAGTGTTAACCCCCTCGCTCAAAAAGAAAATATCAAAAAGAGTTGAGTTTTTTTGAAACGGACAAAATTAGTATTATTTCTATATCTTTATTTCCATTTCACCAACAAATATGAAAAGGCCAATTCATATTTTTTGGCGAAATGTGAAATAAAGAGGGGCAGCTGTAATACCCCAATTTTGTCCGTCCCTTAACTTAAGCCAATTCCAATCATGGAACTCAACTAAGTCGAAATACCGCTGTTTAAATTAAGCAGGCACGCGAATGATCGATCTTTTCGTGCGTTCTTCAATTTAATCTCTGTATTTGGGTTTAGTCGTACATAAGTAGTGTTTTTAGTTAATGAGCTCATTTCTTATATTTGAGTCTCGTTTTAGCGTATTCGTCTAGTCTGGCCCGTTCTCGTCTTTGTGTTTGGCCAGACTCTTTTTATTATTATTCTTTTTTTGTGCAGTTAATGTATTTTGAGCATATATATATAGTCCAAAAATATCAAAAAAAATACTATTTAATTTTTATTACAACTTAGGAGAGTCCAAATGTCCAAATGTCCAAAAAATACAAAAAATAATAACAAAAAATATACAAAAATAAATAAATCCGAAAATACAAAAAATACAATAAAAGGCAGCAGCAGCAGCAAATTTGGGGTTCTAACAGCTGCTCTCCAAGCAGCTGGGCCTGGGTTGATCCGCTCCAAAACCTGAAAATAATTCAAGGCCCAGTCAAAGAGTAATTAATGCAAAAAAACCTAGAATTTTAGTATAAAAGAGCAGTCAACACACAGTCAAAAAGACAGAAAACAGAGGGAGAGCAGCAACACGAATTTCAAGGTAAAAACCAACAAAAAAAAACAGATTAGGGTTTTACACTGAAACACTAATCACACAAACACTGTTTTTGAGATCCGAACAGTCAAAAAGGGAAGAATTCAAAACACAGCAGAAGAGAAGCAGTAGATCACCAATACCACCAGCATAGAGTTCGTTTTCTTTCTCTCGAGTAATCGAAAAACAGTACACCCTTCGATTCGAGGTGACGATATCTTTTGCTGCTAGAAGGGCAAATGTGGTATTATTGGAGTTCACAAAGATAAGATCGATTTTCATTTGTCTTGAGTAATGACTAGCAAAATCACTATTCCAAGAAACTTGTTAACTGATAATGTTCTATTATGCAAATTATTCTTTTTGGTCCAAAATATGTAATATATTTGCAATGTTTTTTTAAAGCTGATGCTGTTAAGGTTTTAGATTCCAACTTGAATGATATATATTAGTTGCTTGTCACATCCAACAACCAAACAGAGAAAAAAAAAAATTTTGAAAGAGAAGAGAAACAACAACAGTGAACCGAAGCAAAAAGTATAAAGAAGGGGCTGACCTTAAAACGCCGACGGAGACTTCGTCTTCTCCGGCGAAGCTCCGGCGAGGCACCACCAAACCGAACCCACCACCGCCGTAAGCTTCCCCCAAAACCGAACCCACCACCGGACGTCTCTCTCTCTCCGCAAGAGCCGGCGAAATTCTCGCCATGATTTGTGGGAAGGAACACCAGCGGCTGCTTTGTTGTGATGAGAGGGTTAGGGAATTAGGTTTTTTTTTAAGTGGGCTTAAGTCACTTTATTTCTATTTTTATTTTTTTCCAGAACGCTGTTTACACCCCACAATTCCAGCATACCCTCTCCCCTCAAAAGCCCATTCCTTTTTTTGTTACAGCGCCCCCTGGTACCAAAAACCAAATTGGGCCTTTAATTTTTACACCCCTTGTTCACTTATACAACCCCCCTGCGACTAATAGCACCCCTCATTTTGCAATTTTCACCTTTTTCTCGTTTTTAATTCTTTCTAACTCAAATACTTTTCATTAAATCAAAACTTTGTTAGTGGTCTTGTGAAGCCTTTGCTTGCATGATTACTAACAATGAGGAACTAGTGGTGATCACTTGGAGCCTTTGCTCAATTGATCATCATGAATGCCTAATTTTTCTAAAGGCTTTCATTAAATCAAAATCTGTTAGTGGTCATGTGAAGTCTCTGGCTTACATGATCATTAATAATGGGACCTAGTGATGATCACTTGGAGCCTTTGCTCAATTGATCATCATGAACGTCTAATTTTTTTCGAAAGACTTTCAATAAATCAAAAAAACTTTGTTAATGGTTTTGCGAAGCCTTTGCTTGTATAATCATTAACAATGAGGAACTAGTGATGATCACTTGGAGCCTTTGCTCAATTGATCATCACGAACGCCTAATTTTTCTAAAAACTTTCGATAAATCAAAAAAAACTTTGTTAGTGGTCATGCGAAGCCTTTGCTTGCATGATCATTAACAATGATGAACTAGTGGTGATCACTTGGAGCCCTTGCTCAATTGATCATCATGAACGCATAATTTTTCTAAAGACTTTAAATAAATCAAAAAACTTTGTTATTGGCCTTGCGAAGCCTTTGCTTGCATGATCATTAACAATGGAGTGCTAATGGTGGTCACTTGGAGCCTTCGCTCAATTGATCATCATGAAAGCTCAAATTTCACAATTAAACAAAATAAAACCAAAAACCTAGAACTACGTAGCTTTGAATTCTCCATCGCACCGGGAGATACGTAGGAGCGGATCCCCTCCGTCAAGCACAATAAACTAAAAATATTTTTCCTTTCAAAAAAAACCAAAGCGCTAACTCTCGTCAAAGCTACCGCAAATAAAAATTCATTAAGAGGCAAACTTAAGTAATTTTCAAATCAACACTTAAAACCACACGTTTAATTAAAGGTTCCCTTTCAGTAGAAAGGAGGTGTGGGGTGCTAATACCTTCCCCATGCCTAACCGACCCCCGAACCCAAACCTCCCGGTTTTCCAAAAGGTCATTCGCCTTCCAAAAAGGTTTTTCTTCAATATTTTCCTTATAAAAAATATTGGTGGCGACTTCATTGTTTTAAAACGTTGTAAACGAAGAAAACCCCTCGGGGACTTTTTCGGGCGCAACAGCCTTTTCGTGGTTTACCACTCTACCCCCTAGTTCCATATATACATGGGGGCAATTAGAAAAGGCTTTTCATGAACAGTTTTACATGGGCCAGTCGAAGATTAGTCTTAAAGAATTGGCCAGTGTTCGACGTAAAGTGCCTGAAGTCATTGACGACTATCTGAATAGGTTTAGGCTATTAAAGGCTAGGTGTTTCACACAAGTGCCTGAGCATGAGCTTGTCGAAATGGCTGCAGGCGGCCTTGATTATTCAATCAGAAAGAAATTGGATACCTCTCATTTGAGAGACATGGCCCAGTTAGCCGATAGAGTTCGACAAGTTGAAAGGCTTAAAGAGGAAAAGGCTAGAGTGAATAAGTTCACTAGAAAAGAAAACTCAGTTGGCTTTCACAAGAAAGAAAAGATAGCCTATGTCGATGAGCAATTCGACTTTGCGTTTAGTGATGTCGAATCTGAGGAGATAGACGTGGCTGAACTTAAGCCTGGTCCTCCTTATACCTGTAAATTATTAAGGCCTGCAAATGGGAATAATCCCGTGGAGCCAAAGAACGATAGATTTGTGCCTAAAACATACACTTTTGATGTTACTAAATGCGATGAAATCTTTGATTTATTAGTAACTGATGGCCAAATCATAGTGCCAAATGGCCTGAAAGTTCCTCCTCTCGAACAGAGGAAGAAAAAGGGTTATTGTAAGTTTCATAATTTTTTGGGACATACAACTGACCGTTGTGTTCTTTTCAGGGACATGGTTCAGAAAGCAATCGAAGAAGGAAGGCTAAAATTTGGGGACAAGAAGAATAAAGCACCTATGCAAATCGACGCTGACCCACTTCATCAAGTGGAGGCTATGTACGCAGAACGGTTGAGATGAATATCAATATGGTGGATGCAAAAATGGTGGATTCTCCAAAGCCTATCAAACCTTCTGTTGACAAACTCAAAAGTGTTGTGCAAAAAGGGTGTTCTTTGCACAACACGCCACTCAGAAGAATATAATGAGAAGGTGCAATCTGTGTACCCCAAAGTCGAGGAAGAGTTGATAGACTTCCGAACAGTGTGTAACCGAGAAACTCGAGGTCATGTTGTGCCCAAGATGTAGTCTCGTGTGTTCGATAAGGAGGCAGCTAAAAGTGTTGAATGTTGTGAGGTTCGACAACCTCTAAAAAGGAAATGGCCAGACAAGAGGCCAAACTTTAGCTTTAAAAGAGGGGACCTTCCTTATAAGGTCAAAAGTTTGAACAAGGCTTCGACAAGCAAATCACGGTTCTTTGGTAAGCGCTTGATCAAGAAGGAATTCGTGTTATCGCCTCTGCTAAGCCATTTGTTCCAAGAGCAGATCTCTCCAACGAAAAGTGGATACATGCTGGGTGTAGACACTATAGGAATCTTTGCTCGAGAATCTTTGAAACGGTCAAGCCACGTACAGGTGAAGCCGCCAAATATAATTATAAGAATAATTATAAAGGGAAGAATCCCATGACTAAGACCCAATGGCGTCGTTATCATATTTCGAAGAAGAAGCAAAGATTTGTCGCTTCGACGACGAAAACGCCAGAGGATTCAAAAACGGCTAAGAATATGAACCCTAGAGCCGTGGGAACGCATTTAAAGTAAACATAGGTGCCGCCAATCGTAAAGGTTGGGAATAAGGCTGCGGAAAATCTATTGTGATAGAGGAACCTAGGAGGCTGCATTGGAGAGAATTTTTCCTCCATTAACATCATTGAAGAAGACAAGCGCTTTGTTCGACATGGATGAAGAGCGTTACTTCAGATTTGAAGACTCGCCGGTTCGACGTCATCCGCAGCGTGGTGTCCATTTCCGCCTAGTGAGTATGACGAATTATGCACCAAACGATGTCGAAGAAGACTTCATTGGAGATATGGCTAATCACAAGCCAATGTGCTATTATGTGATGAACAACGGCTGCGTTGAAGAGCAGATGGCCACTTTCGAAAGGCGAGACGGAGGCATGCAACACCATCCAAGCCTTTATACGCCCAAGCCAAAGTTAATGGTGTGGGTGTCAATAAAATATTGGTCGATGGAGGTGTTCTTCATTAACCGATGCCTCAAGCAATGCCGCGCATAATAGGGATGTATGATACAGATCTTAGGCCCCATAATATTGTGTTGACTAATTATGAGGGTAAATCTGGCCGGTCTTTGGGGGTCGTTGAAGTGGAAGTGGTGGTAGGAACTGTCAGAAGGACTACCATGTTCTTTGTCATCGCTTCGAAAGCAAGCTATAATCTGCTCCTTGGGAGAGAGTGGATACATGGAGTAGGAGCTGTCCCTTCAAGCCTACACGGAAAGGCGGTAATGTGGAAGGATGATGGTCTTGTGGAATATGTTGAAGCAGACCAAAGTTACTTTCCTTGCGGACGTAAATAATGTCACCAAGGAAAATTTGAAAAACAAATGGCGAATATTGCGCCATGTTCATCTTCTAGCCAATCATATATCTCTTGAGATAATGTGCTTTCCTCTGTTCGCCTATACCCAACACATGGTTTTGTGTGGGAAAGAGAGGTGATAGAAGGTGCAAATGTCTATCCTGAGGGTGTGTTACCTCCAACAGGATGGGACACTGATTCTTAAAAAGTGTTAGATGTCAGTGCCCAATGCTTGGGATAGAATTACGGCCATACATGCCGAAAATAAAGTAAAAACGGCTTTGGAAGCGAAATAAATCAACAAACAATGGTTGCCGAAGCCATAACTTCATCTGAAGAAAATGGTGAAGTCATAGATGGCAAGCTTGATTGCATTTATGATGACGAACCATTAGGTTTTGAAAAAGACCCTAAAGATTCGACAAAGCGCATGCAAGCTCAAGATCCAAAGTGGAGGAAGTGGATTTGGGAGATGGCCTAGTCAAAAGGCCAACATACATTAGTGCACACCTCGATGCTGCCTTCAAAACCCAAGTTGTTTCACTTGCGGGAGTTCAAAGATTGCTTTGCTTGGGAGTACAACGAAATGCCCGGTCCGAGTCGAGAAGTGGTGGAACTTCAAATACCTATTCGACTGGGAAGGAAACCAAAGAAAGCAAACACCAAGAAGATTTGCTCCTCCAATATTGGCTAAGATCAAAGAAGAAATAGAGAGGTCGTTTCAAAAGCAAATTCATCGAAGCGCGTGTATGTCGATTGGCTAGCTAATATTGTTCCAAAGAATGAAGAAAACGGAAAACTTAGAGTTTGCGTAGACTTTAGGGATTTAAATAATGCAACACCTAAGGATGAATACGCAATGCCTGTAGCAGAAATGCTAATAGATTCGGCAGCAGGATTTGATTATCTCAGTATGCTAGATGGCTACTCAGGGTATAATCAAATTTTTATTCTTTGAAGAGGATGTGTCAAAATGACTTTTTCGATGTCCGGGGGCATTGGGTGTTTATGAATGGGTAGTAATGCCCTTTGGGTTAAAAATGCTGGTGCCACTTATCAAAGAGCAATGATTTCTATGTTTCATGATTTTATTGATGATTTTATGCAAGTATACATAGATGATGTGGTGGTTAAGTCATCCTCAGAAATTGGTCATTTAGACCATCTTCGACGTTCTTTCGAACAAATGAGGAAATATGGATTGAAAATGAATCCAACCAAATGTGCTTTCTGTGTACGTGCAGGTGAATTCTTGGGTTTTGTAGTGCACAAGAGAGGCATTGAGATCAACCAAAATAAGACTAAAGCAATTATGGAAACGAAGGCTCCTTCGACCAAGAAAGAACTTCAGTCACTACTGGGAAAAATCAATTTCCTTCGCAGATTTATTTCAAATCTAAGTGGCAAAACACAAGCTTTTTCGCCATTGCTGAGACTGAAGAAAGAAGATGCATTCAAGTGAGCAGGTTCACCAAGATGCTTTCGACGCAATCAAGTCTTATTTGGTCAAACCACCAATTTTATTGCTCGTTATTGGAAACAAATTGCTAAAATTGTATATAGCAGACACGATAACACAATAGGTAGCATGTTAGCGCAAGAGGATGATAATGGGGTCGAAAGAGCCATTTATTACCTTAGTAGGGTTTTGATTGATGCTGAAACTAGGTATAGTCCAATAGAAAAACTATGCCTTTGCTTATATTTCTCTTGTACAAAATTGAAGCAATATATAAAGTCAGCAGATGTTTATGTTTATTCGCACTTTGATGTAATTAAACATATGTTGTCAAAACCAATGTTACATAGTCGGATTGGAAAGTGGGCTTTGGCTTTGCTAGAGTACAACTTAACGACGCCCCTTAAATCAATCAAAGGACAAGTGGTTCTTGATTTCATAGTGGACCACTCTGTTGTCGAACATGAAATACATTCGTTAGACATACGTCCTTGGAAACTATACTTCGACGGCTCAAGCCATAAAAATGGAGTGGGCATTGGAATATTAATTATTTCCCCAGAAAACATTCCAACGAAGTATAAATTTAAAATTCGAGACTCTTGCTCCAATAATGAAGCTGAGTATGAGGCTTTAATAGTAGGCCTTAAAATTTTACTCGAATTGGGGGCAAGCCATGTCGAAGTAAAAGGTGATTCTCAACTAGTTGTCAAACAATTGACAAAAGAATACAAATGCATCAACGAACACCTTATTAAATATTTCGTCATTGCCAACACATTGCTAAAAAGGTTTACATTTGTACACCTAGAACATTTACCACGAATTGAAAATCACGTGGCAAATGAGTTGGCACAAATTGCCTCAGGCTACAAAGTGTCAAAACAAAGCCTAGAAGAGTTAATTGAGATAAAATATAAACTAATCTCAGAAGACTCTCTTTATAATACCACTCCTTCGACGCTATTGTCAACACCAAAAATTTGGGGGGCAATAAATACAAATGAAGTGCGCGTCGAAAAACGCCACATTTTCGACGATATTGACTTAGCAGAAATTTTTGCTATTGACAATATGGTTGATGATGATTGGCGAAAGCCTATTGTCGAGTATTTACAAAATCCTATAGGAAACACTAATAAAAAAGTAAAGTATAGAGCTCTAAGCTACGTGTTAATTGGAGACGAATTGTACAAGCAAACTCCTGAAGGGGTACTATTAAAATGTCTTAGTGAAAATGAGGCATATTTAGCAGTTTCTGATACACATAGTGGAGCATGTGGCTCACATCAAGTAGGCCACAAAATGAAATGGTTGCTATTTCGACAAGGAATGTACTGGCCAACCATTTTAAAAGATTGCATAGAATTTGCTAAGGGTCGCCAAGAATGCCAAAAACATTTGGAATCCAAAGATGTACCGCAAATGAATTGCATTCTATAGTGAAACCTTGGCCATTTAGAGGTTGGGCTCTAGATGTAATTGGAGAAATAAAACCAACGTCGCCGAAAGGCCACAGTACATCTTGGTAGGAATTGATTACTTTACTAAGTGGGTAGAGGCAATACCTTTAGCCAACGTTGATCAAGAAGCGATGATAAGGTTTATCCAAAACCATATCATTTGAGATATGGAATACCGAAACCATTACTACGGACCAAGGTGCTGCTTTTTACCTGGTCGAAAAATGGTAGATTTCATTTCTTGAAATTGGTTTCAAGTTGTTGACTTCGACACCATACTACGCGCAAGCTAACGGTCAAGTAGAGAGGTCGCAAATAAGATCATTATTAACTTGATCAAAAAGCACGTTGGACGTAAGCCTAAAAGTTGGTACGATTCTCTTGACCAAGTGTTGTGGGCTTGTCGAACTTCGCCTAAAGAGTCTATAAACACTACTCTTACAGTTGACATTCGGACATGATGCGGTGTTACCGTTGAAATTTGTTTACAATCAACAAGGATTTGAAACAATGCGAAATTCCCTTTGATCATTATTGGGATATGATGATTGATGAATTAGTTGATTTAGGACGAAGAAAATTTGTTAGCTTTAGAGATGCTTATTCGACAGAAAGAAAGAGTAGCTAAAGCTTACAACAAAAAGGTTAAGTTAAAAACCTTCGAGGAAGGAGAGTTAGTGTGGAAAGTCCTATTACCTATGGATAAAAAAGATAGAGTTTTAGGCAAATGGTCACCAGGGTGGGAAGGCCCATTTCGCGTGTTGCAATGCTTTTCGAATGGCGCTTATGAAGTCGAAGAGCTAGGTGACGAGAATAGAATCTTTAGAATAAATGGCAAGTATTTAAAGCAATACAAGCCAACGTTAACTGAGATAAAAATTGAGCAATTATAAATAAACGAAAAATTATTCATAAATGGCAATGTATAAAGAAACGTCAAAATTACATAGCCATTTTTAGAATTCTAAACTATTACAGTCTCAGAAGTTCGACAAAGTGGCCTTATGCCTCTCCATAATGCTAACACTCAAAGAGATAGAGGTGTCGAGAAGGTGCAGCTCTTTGTCGAGGTCGGCGAGAATGGCTTGATGCTTGTCAATCTTCTCCAAGTGCTCTATAGCTGTCAATGCCTTGGTGGTTTTGGTGGACGAAGAAGCAAAGACTCATTCTTTCGGACGATCGTGCCCTTCCCGATGCTTAGCGTTTGACAGTTTAAGTTGAAGTGTCTTTATCTCTTCGTCAATACGCGCAATCTCTGCATCCCATTCAGCGATTGCTTTCTCATCGTTGGCTGCTTGGGTTTCGAGAGCCTCGATGTCGTCTTGATCGGCCTTGAGAGAGGCGAGTTCCACTTCGCAGAGTTGATTCTCTTGAACCTTGCGCTTGGAGGTGTTCGACCGTTGGGTGATTAGAAGAGAAAGTTGCTCAAAAATGGGGCCAAATTCCATGAAGAATGAAAGGATGTTTTGAGGAGGGTCCAATTTGGTGATCTTGTGAATGAGGGATTTTACCTCAAGATACACAGATGGATCATTCTCGATGGTCGCCACCAAATCCCCTTCTAATACCTTCGTCTTCAGCTGGCGAAGCAGGCTTTCGACCGTCTCCTGATTGATAGAACTTAGAGAGTTGTTCGAAGAACTGCAAATCAAGCGGCTCGACGAGCTCTTAAGACTCAACATGATCTTCAAGGCTGCCAAGGGATTCGTCTTCTTTAGCTCAGCTAATTCTTGATCGCTACTTGGTATTTGTTGGATGACTCTTTGGCGTAAGCACCTTGATCTGCTGAGCTCCTCCACTCTAGGCTCCTCTTGTTCTTGATCGAGCATATTTTCTTGAGAATTTCGACGAGGTAGCCACCACTTCTCGTCTTTCGACTTACGGGATGTTAGGCTCGAACTTGGGACGTTCTCTTCGACAACCGCTCTACTCCCACATTTGGAACAAGCTCTTGAAAAGGGGAATTCCGAAGGTCGCAAGTGCACGAAAAACCTCTCTCAAAGATCACACCTTGAGGCGAAGAAGGGAAAGGAAGCATTGGAGCCGACAATTCCCGTTCAGCAACCTCAATCAAAGACTCAATGCCAGGATTCTCGACGAGCAGTCCACCTACCTGTTTGCAGTGAGTAATACTATTTAAGTTAGAACTGGAAAGGTGAAGATCAAAGAGGTACGAAATGACGTCGAAAGGAAAGTTACCTTATGTACCTTAAGCCTCTTAATTGGAGGAGAAGAAGGTGATTCAGAAGGCTCGGTGATAGTGATGCCTTGAGATGCCCTTTGAGATTCAGGCAAAGCCCTTTTCTTCGACCTCTGAGTGAGAGGAATGTTGTCATCACTTTCAGTGTCCTGCAAAAGAGATCAAGTTATGGTACAGGTGATGCCACAAGAAAGTGAATGATAAAATCGAAGAGAAAGGGCGACGCGTATACAGTACCTCAGAGCTGGAGGGAATAACCAATTTCTTTTTGGCTTTAGGCTTTTGAAGAGTTTTAGTTGTTTGGGTTGTCACCTGGAGAAAATTTCCAACACGAGTAAAAGCCATAGTCAACAGACAACTTAAGATAAGTGGAAAGTGCCATACCTTTTTTGGAGGGTTGTCTGGAATGGGATTTGCTGTCACTTTCTTCGTAGCTTGGGGAGAAGATTTTGATGTGGTAGCTTTGCCCACCTTGACCTTCAGCTTTGTTGCAGGTTTTTCTGAAAATGTCGAAAACATTGGTAAGCAATTGGAAATGAAGCCAAGTTATAAGTGGTTAAGACTTAAAAAGCTTTGAGTGTCGAAAAGTGTTAACCAGTGTTGTTCCAAGGGAAAGCTGCTACCAATTTCTTCACAATGTTGCCAGCAAAAGTATCAATGGCTTCCCCAGCAGCTTTGGTGTAATAACCGGTCCACCATTCATGAAATGTCTCAGTACATGAAAACCTTGGATTGAATTTGAGAGGTTCAAAGTTCAAGGCTTTGTAGTGAAATCTCTTGAAGGCTTGTTTATAAGCCACCTCTGATTCTGGACATAAAAAGTCTCGCCTGTGAAAGCATACTGGTGCAGGGCGAATTTGACAAAGGCCAAATTGCCTAGCAAGATAACTTGGGAAATATCTAGTAATTCCCAAACTATTTTTTGT
This sequence comes from Oxytropis ochrocephala, assembly GCA_020916435.1. NCBI lineage: Eukaryota > Viridiplantae > Streptophyta > Magnoliopsida > Fabales > Fabaceae > Oxytropis > Oxytropis ochrocephala. Next base: position 99,887,303 of record CM037089.1, read on the forward strand.
TTTTTGCAGGTGAGCCTAGTGGAGAGGGATGAAGGAGAGAGGTAAGCTTGCCAAATCCGGTTAACTTCCTCAGCAGGATCGACAGAAGAAGAAGGAAATGGTTGTTTAAACCATGCTGGACCACAAGATCTTTGGACAAAGGGAGCCATAGAATCTGTAAAAGTGGCACAGTTCAGGAAGATTTCGAAATAAGCTAGAAAGGATTCTTCGGCAGAAAGGGTTGCTTTCTTAGGCCTAAACTGAGCCAATCGAATACCTTCAGTGCTGCTAGTCTCCACGGTTAGTCGAGCAGACTTGGGGATATACAAGTTTAGTCGAGACTCAAAAGTAGCCAACAACCACAATTGCAGCAACCATAGTGGGCCAGAGGCCAAAAATTTGGTGGCCGGTTCATTCTCTTTCAATTCTATAACAGCATTATCAAGTTGCTGGTAGAGAGAGCCTAAAATCAATTTGGCAAGGTTGATGTCTTCTCGGTCATGGAGCTGACATGCCAAGGGGACATAAGTTTTGGAAACTTGGAGGGAGCGTGTGCAGAAAACGAAAATAGATAACCACAGAGTTAGAAAGGCTACATGTTCCATAGCAGACACTTCCTCAGTGTCAAGCCTATGGTGCTCAGCAATGTAGGGGGCAAAGGTGGCATTGGTGAATTTGAAACCGTATGTATAGTCAGGATGTGTGGGATCGAAGGTCTCTCCTAAGGGTTTCAGACCTGTAATGGCAGCCACATCTAGCAGAGTGGGGGATAACATGCCACATTTCGTGAAGGCTATGGGTGAGTAGCCCCAGAAGCGCATAGCGACCAAAAGTAGGGTGCTATCGTATTTGGGCCCATACCTAGACAATTGGATAAGGTCGAAGATGCCCTGTTTTTTCCAGGCTTTGGCTTTCTTAGCTTCTACTTTGTCAAGCCAGGCTATGTAGTTTTGTTGGTCGAGCCTAGGAGCAGACCTAAAGACCCTAGAGGGGTTAGTCAGAAACTCTAAATGAAAAGGGGTTTCAGCAAAGATTCTAGGTTGAAGGCGAGCATGGCTGGGGAAAATCTCAGAAACTTCAGTAGTTTCCAGCAAGATATCGGGCAAAGGACCCAAGTAAGCATGGGTATAAACCTCAGTAGAGGGGATTAGTACCTGAGTCTGCCAGTGAGTGGATCGTTCGTCGTTGATGTCAGGTTCATCAACGAAGCCATCTAGGGTTTGGATGTTTCTGGACTCATCGTTCCTCTTGGAACTCTCAGGTCGCGTCACTACAGCAGATGATGAAGCCATAAGTAAGAGAATGTGAGTGCGAGTTGAAATCTGGGGTTAGAGTAAAGGAAAAGTACGAAAGTTTGAAACTTTGGTGAAATTTGGGGTTTTTGCAAAACGCAGGAATGAAGAACGCAGAAGGACTTCACAAGGTTTCAAACTGAGGAAAGAGGAATTTGAAGGGTTGTGGCCGTTTATATATGTTTGGAAGTGGACAGTTGTTGGCACGTTCGCCATAACTCGCACGTTTGCGACGGTTGGGAGACGTGATGGCCCACCAACTATGCGACGTGTGCCAATAAAACGGTTCGTTTTACCTGCGCAAGTAATGATGACTGTCTTTTCGACCACTGTTGAAGTGCAAAAGGCGGTAAAAGTGACCATTGCACAGTATTCAAAAAATGCCTTTTCTTAACTCCTTTCCTTATTCCGTCGAAAAGCATTTTTTGGGGGGCAATCTGTTACCTCAAAATTTCGACAGTACATTAAATGAAGCTTTAAATGAGGTTGACTTCACATTTAATATTGTTCTGTGGGCCATAGGTCAATATTCAGGTCAGTACACCATGATTTCGACAGGAAAGGCAGACAATATGCAAGGAGTGCAAGTGAGCTTCGACAAGCTTAACTCTCAAAGCTATGAAGTGAGTAATACAAGAAACCTTCGACAAGAGAGGACAAAACACTTGGACAGAGCTGGGCTCAACATTTCGTCAAGCGGTTACTCTCCCGTAGTTTTAGGAGGCAGTTCCCTTTTCCCCCACGATTGTTCCTGGGAGTATAAATACCCCTTTGTAATAGGAAATAAGGGTCACCACATTCTACAAAAAACTCTGGGAAACTCAACTTCCAAGTCAAAGCGAAACACGAGTGAAACAGATCCTTGTACGTGTTGGTGAACCATTTATCTTTCTTCATTTAATGCAAAGTTTTTACTTTCCTTTTACGTTCGTTGCATTTATTGCTTTTACTTCGCTCTCAAGTTATTTCTTTCTACCATTCCCTGTTCTTACGTACTTCAAAAAACACGAACTCAATGGCAATTGTCAAAGAGATTTTCTAGTTTGATCTCACAGTCTTGATTTTGAAAACTAGTGATTGTTTGCTAAAAACACCAGCAGACACTTTGCTGATGCACAAACATAAGTTTATAGGAAAGCCATGCACTAAGAAACAGATGAATTATAATAAACATATATAGGAAAGCCATGCACTAACAACTAATTAAATACAACATTGAGCTAAGTAACAGAGAAAGCCATACAAAAGAGAACTACATAACAAACCATTAAAAAACCAGTGAGAGTATGTGAGTGCGAAATACCTTTTAAAGGAGAGAGAGTGCGAGAAAAAGGAGACAAATGGGAGGGAGCTGCGTGGTAAGATAGCACCAAGGAGAGAGAGGAGAGCTGCACGCGTTTGGGGTTTCGGGTTTTGGTTTCTCTGGGTCGCGCGTTTCTGGGTTTCTGGGTGATGAACGAAGAGGTGGAGTGTGGGTTGTTCGCAAGGGATGAACGAAGAGGTGGAGGTTTATGAGAGTTCGCAAGGGAGAGTTATTGGTTTCCTGGGTCGTTTGGTTTCCTGGGTCTCACACAGAAGGGATGAACGAAGAGGTTTCTGGGTTTTCGCGAGGGAGGAGTTAGGTAGATGAAGAGACGTAGTTGAGCGCTGCGTGAGTTTGTGTGAGAGAGAAGAGTTTGGTGCCTGCCCTTGTGAAAATTATAATAACAATGCCTAGCGTTTTCAAGCAAAAACGCTAGGGAAGCTGAAAAATTATAATTACAATTCCTAGCGTTTTCTGTAAAACGCTAGGGATCCTGTAGCGCCTCTTTACAATTCCTAGCGTTTTCTGTAAAACGCTAGGGATCCTCTAGCGCCTTTTTACAATTCCTAGCGTTTTCTGTAAAACGCTAGGGATCCTCTAGCGCCTATTTACAATACCTAGCGTTTTCTGTAAAACGCTAGGGATCCTCTAGTGCATTTTGTCCATAGCTAGCGTTTTTTCTATAAAACGCTAGGTATTGAATGATTTTTTTTAATTTCATTTCTAGCGTTTTCTCCTTAAAACGCTATGTATTGACTGATTTTTTTTAATTTCATTTGTAGCGTTTTTTCTAAAACGCTACCTATATACTGATTTTTTTTTAAATATTTTTTTTATTTTTGTTTATTCTCCCTTTTAATTACAACATATAAATTCATTCCCTTCCAACAAAATTCATCAAATATCATTCCAACAAAATTCAGCCAATATCATTACAATCCAATATAGATACACACATATGTACATATCACCAAAAGACCATATTAAACTAACAAGTACTTACAACATAATTAATATATATCCAAATCATACAACATAATAACTAACTAATATTATGAAACTCAAAAGTAGCTACAAATTAAAGCTAGAAACATAACTAAGCACAACCCTCATGACTACTGCTTGACCACTCTCATGATCACTAAGTGATGCCATCTGACTGCAATATAACATAATCCATGTTATTGTTAAATTTACCAAAACAATATAATTATCTATTAATAAAAAATAACGAGATATCATTAAGTCTATATTACCTTTTCCTTTTCCTAGATAAAATTTTGTTTGCAATTCGCGTCTTGGTATTTTTTTCCGATTTAATAGTAATTCCATCATTATGATCTTTTCTAAAATATAAAACATCCTCTATAGAAGTATTTTCCCTATTATTGGTTACGAAGTTACGAAGAAAAGGTCGTCCTCAACACCAACATCATCGGGTGCTTCATCATCATCATTGTTATACACAAAATTTTTGTCATCAATAGAACAATAGACCAATTGATATTAACTCTGGATCGGTGACATAAAACACTTGTTGAGCTTGCGATGCTAAAATAAAAGGTTCATCTTTATATCCTAACTTGTTGAAATACACCCGCATGAACCCCGATTCATCAATCAGAAAAACGAAGATATTGTCAACCCATTCACATTTGAACACAGGCTCTCAAACATATTGTAATCCAACTCCCATATGTGTTCAATGAAGCCAAAGTATGACATATTCGCATATATGGGATTTTTGTCTTTTGTACTTTGGATGCATGCATAGAATGAGCTACAAGAGTCACCCCACTATTTTGCATTTTACTCTGATCATCTTGTTCTTTTGTATAGAAAGTGCACTCGTTCATTAGATAGTTGTTGTAAGAGAAGACATGTATATTTGGACCTTTTGCTAACCATCTCAATCTTTTTGAAATCGAAGTAGGATTCGAAACACACTCACCATCAATGTGATGTTTTAGCCACACTATGAAACTCCTATTGTGTTCTTTTGCTAACCAAACTTGCTTCTTTCCCAGGAATTGACTCTTAAGAATCTCCTTGTGTTTGGCAACATTTGAATCAACCTCACTATCATTGTGAAGAACGTACAAGTGTGCTTTCTCTATTTCTTTCCTTGATACCATCACTAATTTAGTTCCTGTCATCCCTTTACTAATCCTTCCTACATTACGAGACCTTGGCAGTCCCACAGAATATTCAAGACTAGATAGATAGCCCGTGCAAAACTCAATAGCCTCTTCAACTATGTAGCGCTCAATAATACAACCCTCAGGTCGTGATCGATTTTTCACATATCCTTTTAATATCTTCATGTAATGCTCAAACGGATACATCCATCTCATGTAACATGGGCCACACAATTGTGTCTCTCTAACCAGATGAACTATTAGATGAATCATTATGTCAAAAAAGGAAGGTGGGAAATACATCTCAAGCTCACACAAAGTGTGATAATTTCTCTTTGCAATGTTGGCAACTTTCCGGGGTCCATCACTCTACTACAAATCGCCTTAAAGAAGAAACAAAGTTTGGTTAAGGTCTGACGCACTTTCTTAGGCAAAATGGATCGTATACCAATGGGTAGCAAATGCTCCATGAGAACATGACAATCGTGGGACTTTAGAGACTTTAACTTGAGGTCTTTAATCGATACAAGAGTCGCCACATTTGAAGAGTATCCCTCTGGAACTTTAACTCCATGAAGAAACTCACAAAAGACAGTCTTCTCCTTTCTAGATAGAGTATGAGCTGCCGGAGGTAGATATGTACGTGTACCCTTCTTTCTTTGGACCCAATTCAGGTCTCAAACCCATACTAACCAAATCCAACCTTGAGTTGATGGTATCTTTAGTCTTACCCGGCATATTGAGTAAGGTACCAATGACACTTTCAAAGACATTCTTTTCAACATGCATCACATCAATGAAATGCCTTACATATAATGACTTCGAGTATGGCAACTCAAAGAAAATCGACTTTTTCTTCCACCCCCGTTTGGCAAGCTCTCCTGCAAAAGGCTTCCCAAATTTAATGTTCAAATCTTCCACCTTTTCAAATACCTATTCGCCCGTCAAAGGCGGGGGAGCTCTACGTGTTTCTGTATTCCCATCAAATGCCTTTCTCCACAATCGATAGTGATGAGTTGATGGCAAAAATCTACGATGACCATGTTCCAACCACATCCAATCTGTGTTATCTTCACATATAGGGCATGCACACTGCCTTTTGTTACTGTACCCAGATAGATTGCCGTATGCAGGAAAGTCGTTAATTGTGCCAAAGATCATAGCCCTCAGGGTGAAACTTTCTTCTCTGAACCCATCATACACCTCTACCCCAGTCTCCCACATTTGCTTCAAGTCTTCAATTAAAGGAGCCAAGTATACATCAATATCATTTCCTGGTTGTTTGGGCGAGAAATTAACAAAGACAAAGATCATATATTTGTGTTTCATGCAAAGCCACGCAGTAAGTTATAAATCGCCAAAATCACGGGTCATGTCTTGTGGGAGCTACTCGATACCGCGTCGAAGTTAAATCCATCAGCCAGACAATGCAAGGCGTAGGTTTCTCGGGTCATCCCGAAATTAGGATATTCAATATTAATTTTTTCCATTGCGGAGAATCTGTAGGGTGTCGAGCATACCATCTTTAATCCTTTCATCCTCATGCCATGTCAAGTGTTTTGCATCTTCTGAACTACGATACATTCGCCTAAATCGAGGAATTATAGGAAAATACCACAACACCTTTTCTAGAGTAGACTCTTTCTTCTTATACCGGGGTGCATTACATTTAGGACACGACTTTAACAACGCATGTTCATTCCGAAATAAAATGCAATCATTCGGACAAGCGTGTATCTTCTCATAGTTCAAGCCAATAGACCCCAACATTTTCTTTGCATCATACGTCCGAGAAGGAAGCACATTATCATTCGGCAACATTTCTTTCAGAAGTGCGAGTAAATCGGTAAAGCTCTTATCCGTCCATCCGTGGCGAGTTTTCAAGTTATAGAACTTGATCACAGCCAATAATTTTGTGAATTCAGTACAACCCACATACAATGGTGTCTCTGCATCAGTTATCAACTTCTCAAACATTTCAGGACAATCATTAAGATCCTCTTCAACCACCTTTGCCATCTCTTCAAATTCGTTCGCATCAAATGAATGTGTTCCGGTCAACCCGGTGGCGCATATCTCTTAGTAATATCATTCATATTTGAAGATTCACCTTTTTCTCACTTTGTGCATTATCCAACAAGTGTAACTTTGATCAATTCCATTCGCCTTTAAATGTCGTGCCAACTCCTCTGCGAAGAATCGATTTTACATAACAACAACCTAAACAAGGACATTTCATACCACTAGAAGTCCCTAAACGTTCAACAGCACAGCTCACAAAATAATCCACTCCAGCGGCATACTCCTTGGACAGACGATTGGCAGACATCCAATTTCTATCCATATTTTCCAAATATTTATAATAAAATCCTTAGAAGAGAACTTTAACATATGACCCATCAAGCAATTCGAATATAATGAAGAATCAATTCATATAAAAAAAAACAAACAAAATTTCCTCTTTTAAATTTTTTTCAAGTCCACTCCTTATTTTCCCAAGCTATATCTATCTCATATTCTATTTCTATTCTCTCGGTCCTTTGGTCAAGACAAAGGAACCATAGTCTAGTCTTCCAAATAATGAACTTAATTTATGTGTAACAAGAAGAGGCTAGTGGTAAAAAAAAAAAAGAAGAAGAGTCTAGTGTGCACAAGTGACAAAACTAATATATTTCTAAACTAGAACCCACAATTAATATCTAACAAATTTCTTAATTGTAATTTACAAGAAAAAATTGCAACTAGAGAAAGGAACGAAATAAAGGAACCCGAAACAGAGAAAGGAATAGAAAACTCACCGATGTTGTCTGAGTGAGAGACTGAGAAAGATGATGTTCACTGAGAGAGATGATTTTCGTTGAGAGAGATGATGTTAATTTGCGTTAGGGTGTTAGGGTTTTGCGTTTCTGGGTGAGTGATTTTGCGTTTCTGGGTGAGAGTGTTAGCTGAGAGAGGGAAGTAGCTCAATGGGAAACGAAAAAAAATTATTTAAAAACGCTAGGGATCTATCTAGCGTGTTTTCTAAATACCTAGCGTTTTGAATAAAAGCGCTAGGGATTTGTCTAGAGTGTTTACTAAATACCTAGCGCTTTATAAAAACGCTAGGGATCTATCTAGCGTGTTTTCTAATTGGCTAGCGTTTTGAATAAAAGCGCTAGGGATCTGTCTAGCGTGTTTTCTAAATACCTAGCGCTTTCTAAAAAACGCTAGGGATCTATCTAGCGTGTTTTCTAATTGGCTAGCGTTTTGAATAAAAGCGCTAGGGATCTGTCTAGCGTGTTTTCTAATTGGCTAGCGTTTTGAGTAAAAGCGCTAGGGTTCTGTCTAGCGTGTTACCTAATGTGTAGCATTTTACTTTAAAACGCTACTAATGGTGTAGCGTGTTATTAAAATGGGTAGCGTTTTTTTATAAACGCTACTAAAGGTGGCGATCTTTTTTTACAATTATGGCGTAGTGACCACTAGGATAGCTGTGAAGCCAAACGATAAGGGCAGGCCAACTATGAAATCCATTGCAATGTCCTCCCAAATTTGAGCTGGTATTGACAAAGGTTGCAGCAGCCCTGCAGGCAATGTATGAGCTGATTTAGCTTGCTGACATATTGTACAATGAGCTATAAATTTCTGAATGTCTTGCTTCATTCCATTCCAGTGAAATTGAGAACTAATCTTGGCCAATGTACGTGTAACACCAGCATGGCCACCTATTGGTGAACTGTGAAACTCTCTCAGTATAGTTTGAATCAACTTCTCGTTTCCGGGCACCACCAGCTTCTGTCTGCATAACAACAATCCTTCCTTCACCGTATATTGTGGCCAAGCAGCAGGTGTAGTTGCAATTTTCATGATCATATCTTGTATCCAAGCATCTTCTTTACACACCTCTTTGAATTCTTTCATAAAGTCAGGTTGTACCATCGAGCACATCAGCATAAATACTCTTGACAGTGAGTCTGCAGCAAGGTTCTCTTTTCCTGGTTTATATTCGATGGTGAAATCATATCCCAGGAACTTATGCAACCATTCTTGTTGTTTTGGAGTTTGTAAGGATTGATCAAGCAAGCTTCTCAGACTCTTTTGGTCAGTCCTAATCACAAATTTGTGACCCAAAAGGTAGTGTCTGAACTTTGCTAGAGCCTCAGTGATGGCTAGCAATTCTCTGAAATATGCAGACTTCTTTTGCATCCTTGGAGCTAATTTCTTTGAGAAGTATGCAATAGGATGGCCATTTTGATGGAGCACTGCCCCCACTCCTGTTCCTGATGCATCTGTCTCGAGAATGAATTGTTCTTTGAAGTTTGGCAGAGCAAGTACTGCCCCCACTCCTGCTTCAATTGTTTAAAAGCATCTTCAGTGACTTCACACCATTTGAAGCTGTCCTTCCTAAGAAGATTTGTGAGAGGCTCTGCAATTTTGGCATATGACTTGATGAATCTCCTATAATATCCTGTGAGACCAAAGAAACCTCGAAGTTGCTTAATATTTGTAGGAGTAGGCCAATTCTTCACTGCTTGGACTTTACTATCCTCCACTGCTACACCACTGCCCGACACAATATGACCAAGATATTCTGTAACATCCCTAAATTCGTTAATTTCAAATTAAGAAATTAACGAGTGATTTATTACTCAAATAGGTAATAAATCAAGTTACGGATATGAGGTTGTTACGAAAGCAATTTATAAATGCTAGAGAATATAAGTTAAATGCATAATTGAGTGGAAATTAGAACACTAAGCGTATTTTAGTCTTAATACCACTCACACTAAATGAGATCCAAAACCCAAAAATATCCAAACAGTGTCTCACTCCTCACTTGTGTGAAATAAAGTAAGAGAAGAATTGATAAATTGAAAGAGAGAGAGGGACACAATTAAAAGAATAAGAAGAGAAAGGTAAAGTATGAAAGAGAAAGAAAGAAAGGAAACAGAGAGGGAGTGAGGAACCGAGAAGAAGAAGAGAGGGTGAGAGGTGAGGGCGTGAGAGAGAGATGGGAGGAAATAACTCTTGACTCTTTCAATGCATGTCCTCCATTCTTGTTCCATTGCATTCCTGGTGTGATTCTCAACAAAACCATACCAATTTCAGCAGCAAAAACTTCCCCTTTCTCAAACCCCCAAATCGAGAAAACTTGATTCCATCCATGGCAACTCTGTTTTGGAGGTGAAATAGAGTGTTTAAAACTTGGTTGCTATTGTTTTGGGTAACCAAGGGCTAGGGCAGAAGTTTCAAAGATGGGAGGAAGCTTGGGTATGTGGGTTTTCGCTTTGGAACGTTTCAGTTGAGTTCGTGAAGTTTCGGAATCGTGAGCTTCGTAAAGTTTCGGTTTTTCGTGATTTTAGGTGAGTTTTACTCGCTTAGGGTTTTGTTTTATGTTGTGTTGACTGATTGATTTCTGTGGTTGTCGAAATTGCTCGCGTTTCGTAAATTTTGAGTCGCGAAAAACACAATTTGGTCTCGAACTCGCTGTTTTGGAAAATAGACTTAAAGCCGGTCGTTTTAGCACTGGTTTCGTTAAATTTGGAGTTGTGTAGCTCAAGTTATGAGTGTCTCAAGTTAGGTCAAATTTCTGAAATTAAACTGTGTATAGGTTCAGTTTTTCAAGTCTTGAGTTCTCAATTGAAATCCGTTTTGAATGATTCTTATTTGGTTGGAAAGTAGACAGAATTCCCTACGAAGTAGGCACTGGTTTTATCAAATTTCATTAAGAAATGAGAAAGAAACTTGGGTTGCAAGTTGGGAAAATAGTTCTGTACCAATTAAATGCTTATTTTGAAAAATGAAAATCATAGGCAGAAATTACACTCAGAGAGCTTTCTAAAGAGTGTTCGTTTGTTGAAATCCGATATCGTTTGCTATTTTAAATCATTGGTCGAAGTAGGTGTATTCTTTGTCAGAGGAAATTCTGCACTTATGTGTGTGCAAAAATGTCGGTGTGTGTTCTTCCAAATCTCAAACGAATTACTTGAAGTAATTGCTTGTGATTCTTTGTGGTCATCAGATGGAATATGTGTATGTTGGCTATTGTGGTTGAATTTGGATTGAAACATAGTTTGGGTTCGATCGGAGAACGAAACGGAGCTAAAGTGGGCACAAAGTTGAGAAGTTCCTTATGTCCCCAAAATTCGATGTTTCGTTTCGACGCTCGCTCGACTTCAAACTTCTTTCAAATCCTTTTTCCTAACCACTTATATCATATATAGTTGAATTTGTGAAACTTAGAGTATCGTGTGGGAAAAATTGTTTTAAGAACAAAATTTGGTGTCCGGATTTGGTTATGCGAGTTCATAAGAAAAACCATATGATATGAATTTATATCATAGAGTAAATTATGTTTGAACAGATATATATATATATATATATATATATATATATATATATATATATATATATATATATATATATATATATATATATATTATGTCTAGTCTCAGGTGACGACCAGGTTAGCATACTAGGAGGGGAAGTCATGAGCCCCTAAACCTAGGCTCAGCGATAGGGTTCACCGGGATTAGCAGATGTGCGATCGGTGTTATGCTAAAGAGAATTAATGTATTGTGCGGGATTAGCGGATGTGCGATCGGTATGGTACAATTGTTTTGACGTTATGAATGCAATCATTTCACGGATTAGCGGTGTGTGCGATCGGTATTGTGCAATTAGTGCGTGCATGGTTTATTTATTAAATCAAGAAATTAATTAATGTTTTATAAATGGACCGAGTGATAGGTAAGGGGTCACGGTAAGACTCACTGAGATTTGTTATCTCACCCTACAAATGTTGTTGTTTTACAGAGAAACAGGGAAAGAAGGTCCTTTATGGCACGAGTGGATGGCGTGCTTGAGAAGGAAATGGAAGACGTAGTTCTTCAATTATTAGTTATGGTTTTCCCTTGTATCTTTGTATTCGATTTATAACTTGAATTAGTTCTAAGTTATGTATCGTTTCCGCTATTCTTGTAAAGATGTAAATCTAAGCAGGAAATGTATCTCTGATGTATGCTAAAAAGGTACACTTTAGTATTTCTACTAGATATAAATATGAGGGTGTTACATATTCCACCTCTAATTGACCAAATGAACATTTAGAGAGTTTGACAAGGAGAGTATGCTGCTGCAGAGTTTGTAGAACAGATTCCAGGTGTTGTAGGTGAGCATGCCAAGAGGGACTATACACCAAAATGTCGTCAAAGAACACCAAGACAAATTTACGAAGCACAGGCTGGAAAATTTCATTCATCAAGCACTGAAATGATGCTGGAGCATTAGTCAATCCAAAGGGCATCACCAACCATTCATAATGGCCGTGAGTCCTAAAGGCTGTCTTGCTTCTATCTTCCGGTTGAATGAGTATCTGATGATATCCTGACCTAAGATCAAGCTTGGAAAAGAACTTAGCACCATACAATTCATCTAGGAGTTCATCAACCGTGGGCGTTGGAAAACTATCTTTAATAGTTATCGCATTTAAAGCTCTATAATCAGTACAAAAACGCCAACTACCATCTTTTTTCTTTACTAATATAATAGGAGAAGAAAAAGAGCTAGTACTAGGTTGAATAATACCTTGGCTCAGCATCTCATGAACCATCTTCTCTATCTGCTCTTTCTGGCTGTGAGGATATCTATATGGTCACACTTTGACTGGCTTGGACCCCTCTACTAGTGGGATAGCATGATCTTGAGTCCTTTGAGGTGGTAAACCAGTAGGTGTTCTAAAAACAGCTCTGTAAGTGTAGAGTATTGTTGCTAGTTCTGGTGCAATGTCTTGTGGCATGTCTTTCCACGTATCCTCTTCTACTTCTGTTGGTACCATTTGAATAGAGAAACATTAATCCAATGCCTTAGTATGATGCAACCTCTTCAATTGATGAAATTGAGCTATCTATGGTTGTTGCTTTCCCTCTCCTTGTAATGTAATGAATTTCCCTTCAAGATAAAACTTGATACATAAACCAGCATAGTCTGCAACGTGAGGTCCCAATGTAGCAAGCCAAGTTGTTCCAAGCACTAAATCAGCACCTGCTACTGGTAGGAGATAAATTGGCACATGAAGATCATAGCCCTGCACATGGATAGGTAACTTTCTGATCATTCCATCAGCTGTCATGGATTGGCCATTTCCCACGAGCACTTTGAAAGCAGGAGCAGGTTCTACTGGTAAGTCTAAGAATTGAGCAATCCTCGGTTGTAGAAAATTGTCTGAGCTTCCACCATCCACTAGAATTTGAACACTAGTGTTGCCAATTTTCCCTTGGAACCGAATAGCCCCTAAACTATTAGCTCCCTTCATTGCATTAAGAGATAAATTGTAACACCCTCATATTTCTATCTAGTAGAAATACTAAAGTGTACCTAATGGCATACATCAGAGTATAAAAATTCCTGTCTCAGATATTGATTTGACCAAAAACTCTCGAATCCAAATCAAAGAGTCAGTAAACATAATATATTCCAAAGTTCAATATCCTAAAACAAGACAACAATGAAACGATTACATAACTCAAATACAAATTCAAGTTATAAATCGAAAACAAAGATACAAGGAAAACCATAACTAATAATAGAAGAACTACGTCTTCCATTTCCTTCTCGAGCACGCTATCCACTCGTGCCATAAAGGATCTCTTTTCCTGTCAAGCACGAAAAACAACAACATTTGTAGGGTGAGATAACAAATCTCGGTGAGTCTTATTGTGACCCCTTACCTATCACTCGGTCCATTTATAAAACATTAATTAATTTCTTGATTTAATAAATAAACCATGCACGTTACTAATTGCACAATACCGATCGCACACTGCTAATCCGTGTAAGCAATTGCATTCATAACGTCAAAACAATTGTACCATACCGATCGCACATCCGCTAATCCCTACAGACAAAGACATTAATTCTCTTTAGCATAACACCGATCGCACATCTCGCTAATCCCGGTGAACCCTATCATTGAAGGCCTAGGTTTAGGGCCCATGACCTCCCCTCCTAGTATGCTAACTTAGGTGGGTCGTCACCCAGACTATACATAATATATATATATATATATATATATATATATATATATATATATATATATATATATATATCGAGCATAATTTTACTCTATGATATAAATCCATATCATACGGTTCTTCTTATGAACCCGCATAACTTGATCCAGACAATTTACAACCACATACATAAATCCCAATCCAGCACAAGAATTCACAATCAAAATAATATGGTTTCTTTTAAATTTCCAACACGCGTAATTTTTTTATAAAATACCGTTTTTGACTCGAAAAATTTGCGAAACTCCGAATTTTGAAATCATTCAAAGCGTAACACAAAAACAATATTTAAAATTCCCTAAACGTGAGTAAAACTCACCTCGTGTGATGAAAATCACACAAAACCAAAACTTCTAGAAGTTCAAACGATTCTGAAAAACTCACGAACTCATCCTGAACTCGTTCAACCGCTTCTAAACCGAATGTATTCTGGACAGCATCTCTGTGCAGTTTTTGAATGAGCATAACTTATTTAATTTCTAACCAAAACCATCCAAACCAGTGCCTAATGTGTAGATAATTTTGTCTATGTTCCAATGGTTCAAGTCCCACACTGATATGACAAGTATTCAGAGAGTTATGGCTAAAACAATGTGGCTGGTGCAAAATCGTTACTGTTACAAAAGTGAAACTTGTAACTAATTGTTCTCTCTCAATACACAGTCAAATCAAGTGATTCTTGTGCCTATTTCGAAGGACGTTTTGTCTACTTTCCAATGAAACAAGAATTATGTAAAACGGAGTTCAATTGAGAACTCAAGACGTGAAAAACTGAACCTATACACGTTTAATTTCGTAAATTTGACATAACTTGAGACACTCATAACTTGAGCTACACAACTCCAAATTTAACGAAACCAGTGCCAAACGACCGGCGTTAAGTCTATTTTCAAAAACAATCAGAAACATAATTTTTGGATTAACCAAACAGTCCCAGTTCTAAAGAAACCGAAGCGTGTGTCAGATTTTCTAAAGCAATGAGTTCGAGACCAAATTGTGTTTTTCGCGACTCAAAATTTACTTAAACGCGAGCAATTTCGACAACCACAGAAATCAAGCGATCAACACAACATAAAGCAAAACCCTAAGCGAGTAAAACTCACCTATCGTGATGAAAATCACGAAAAACCGAAACTTTACTGAAGCTCACGATTAGAAACTTCACGAACTCAAACCGAACCGTTCCAAAAGCTCCCAAACAGCTCCCAATTGAAAAACCAGCAGTTTAACCCTCTCCTCCTTCAGTTCCACGAACCAAACAGCAAGGGGAAACACTCCTAAGCTTCCAATTCCGAAACCCAAGCATTCAAAACCCCAACTTGAGCTTCCCAAACCTTAAGCTAGCTTCCACTATGAGCAAAATTTCATCTTCTCCATTTTGAGCTCCAATGGTCAACAATGGTGGATTGAGAAGGATGAAGCAATAGGGTATAAAATTAGTATCAATAGGTAGAGCTTGAGAAATGGAGAAGAATGGAAGCAAAACATCTTACCTTTATGGAGAATCCATGGAGAGATCTTCTCCTCTTCTACTTCTTCTTCACCTCCTCCCTTCCTTTCTCTCACGGTTTCTCTTCCTCTCTCTCTATTTCTTTTCCTTTCTTTCTATCTTTCTTTTCTCTCTCCTACTTTACCTTTCTTTCCTTCTCTTATCCGTGTTCTCTCTCCCTCTCTCTCAAATCATCTCTCTTACTTTATTTCACACAAGTGAGGAATGAGAGAGTACTTGGATAATTTTGGGTCTTGTAGCTCATATAGTGTGAGTGGTATAACGACTAAAATACCCTTAGTGTTCTAATTTCCACTCAATAATGCATTTAAATTATCTACTCTAGCAATTATAAATTGCTTTCGTGACAACCTAATATTCGTGACTTGATTTATTACCTACTCGAGTAATAAATCACTCGTTAATTTTTTAATTCGAAATTAACGAAATTAGGGATGTTACATAAATGATGCATCTGCACCTGATTCTCACTCTGTCCTGTTTCTGCAGATTCTGTTTGCCCTGTGTCTTGCTCTTGAGCTTCACTACTATCAACATCATCAACTTGCAGCAACATCATATGTTTATTTGGACACTTGTGACTAAAAGAAAACTTGTCATCACAAAAATAACAAAGTCCCTTTTCCTTTCTAACTTGCATTTCAGCAGGAGAGATCCTCCTAATGTTTGGATTCTTTTGTTCATTATGCATAGGTCTCGTGGGGGGTGTTGTGAGCAGGGGTGGCTGAGAAGGTTTGGACATGAATGAATTAGACTTATTTGGATTGAAGGTAGGTCTGTTTTGGTTGTTTTGGTTACTGTTTAGGTTTTTTTGTGGCTTGGGTGGGTTGTATTTTTCTTCATACACTTTGGCTAATGATAGGGCTTTAACCAGGGAATTAGGGGTGTGTATCATCACATCTCTACGAATTTCATTTTGTAGCCCACTAACAAAGCAATCTACCATAGCATCTTTGCTCAATCCATAGACACGGTTGGCTAATGCAGTAAAATCAGTGTAATATTCAGCAACAGAAGTATTCTGTGTCAACTTGAATAATGAAGCTCGAGAACACTCATAAATGGAAGGGCCATAGTCTAATTCTAGTGCTCTAGTGAAATCTTTCCATGTTTGGAATGGCTGGCTACGTTGCATTAGCTGAAACCAGGGTACTACATCTTTCTCTAAGTTAACAGAAGCTATAGTAAGTCTATCTTCATCCACAGTTCCATAATAGTCAAAGAATTGTTCCGCTTTAAAGATCCAATCCATCACTCTACTACCATCAAATCTAGGGAATTCGAGTTTCACACTTTTTACCTGAAATGGTTACTTGTTACCAGAATTGTTTGAGTTCAATGGACCATGGTGGGATGGAATTTGCTCTTTCTGCTTCAGTAACTCGTCTAGTGCTGCAGTCATGTGTGAGATCTTGTCATCGAGAGCAACTTGAAAAGCTTCAACCCGCTTCACTCGATCTTCATTCATCGCTTCAAACCGGCCGAATCGAGCTGCAATTTCAGCTTAAGCCTCTGCATTTCTGCGAATGACAATGACCATTTCTTTCATTCTCGTATTATCCGCCATGGTTGAGATGAAAGCACCAGTTTGTAATGAGATAACACATGAAATAAACAATGTAACAGTAACACGCAATGGAACAGTGAAAATGCAGTACTGTGTTATTTATTTTCACTGATTCAATCAACTTCCTGTGAAGAAGGAAGGCAGTAGTACATGGAACAATCATCGGGAATCTTTGGAAAAGAAGGAAAGAAGGAGAGAAGTACAGAAAAGAGGAAGGGAATACAATGAGAATTCACACAATTCGCATGACACTCTCTCTCCTAGCACACTTGCTATATAGGGCCGTTGGTGACGAAATCTCTAAGCTGAGTATTTGAGATTCGTTTTCTCTCTCCACGACGTGGCAATTCAATTCCACTCACACCAGATACTGATATTTTGCTGCTATTTCCCTTTTTGCCCATTACATATTCATGAACGGATTAATTGAATTCCCACCCAAGCTTTTAGACAATAATGTAGTGATTTTCTTTTGGCTAGTCTTGTTCTCTTGATCATTAATTCGTAATGTCTTTCCTTTTGCTTGTTGCATTTGTTTGATAAATTTAGAAGGATCTTGATCTTTTCTGTAAGTGTTTCGTGTTTCCTGGGTGTTTACTTTGAGAGATTATACTTTGTATTTGTCTATGACATTTTCAAATAAAGATGAGTTAATTCCTCCAATTTGATCTCTTCTACTTCACTCAACATCTCATCTATAGACTATGTATCAATTTTTTGCGAGTTCTTTTTCCTTTTTTTCCCAGTCAAATTGTTGGTATTTTCAACTTGAAAATAATATTAAAAATCTACTTCGTTTGGATAAATTGGTTCAAATGCCTCCGGCTAAGTGGAGCACTCAAACCATAAACTAACCAAAACTGGATTCGTAATTATGAGTCACAACTTAGCAAACCAAACTTACGAATCATCGTTGGAGATGCTCTAACACATATCTCTAATAGAAATTTTGAAATCCAAAAAAAGTTTCTTCTTGAATTTCTCTTATTATATTTAAAAAGTATTAGATATCCAAGTCTGAGACGCATATTTTGCAATAACAAAAAAACTAAAAAGTATATACGAAGTTAGTTCCATAAATCTAGCACTTTAAGCCCTATTGGAGTGGTTTTTAGTTTTAAGTTTTGAATTTTCAAAAAACAAAAAATGGTTTTCAGTTGTTAGTTTTATTCTTTCAACTTTTAAAAATTATCAACATTATAATTTTCTCTTTAGCGATTTTGACAATTTTTTATGTAACCCTCCTACATTATCTGTTACAAAAAATCCACATGGAAGGTGACATCACTGACACGTATATTGAGTATGCCATGTGTCATGGGTTGGGATCCTCTCCATTTCTCCATTTCTCCATTTGTAGAGAGATAGACACAACATTCATAGTGGGTCATAGCATTAACTTTATAATAATAATTAATGATATGGTCCACCATGAATTTTGTGTCTATCCCTCTCCAAATAGAACTCTCCATTTCTTTTGAGAAATGGAGAGGAACCTAACCCATGTGTCATTGGCATTCAACATGAGAACTACCATGTTGGATTTACTTGCGACGTCAACACTGTGTGTGGCATTGACACGTGGCTCTGAGTTTGTCTCTCTGAGCATTACAAAAATGTTGATGTGGCTGATGTCAACATTTTTGCATAGGTTGAGAACGCCACATGCTACATGGCGTTGACCAATGATGATATTTGGGGTTTCAACATCTTGAAGGCACGTCTATTCTTGATCATATGTGTGGGTTTGGCAAGCTTTTCAAGGGGAGGAAATCGAAGAAAATCAAATACTTGATCTGGGTCACAACTTGTTGGTGTATTTGGATGTCCCGTAACGGGCTCGTTTTTCGAAACGAGGAAACTACTATCGATTCCATTATGGTTCGCATCAAGAGCTTATCCTGGAGTTGGTTTGTGTATAAAAGAGGTAGTAGTTCTAATTTATCTATTTCTACATGGTGGAATAACCCTCTTGTTTACCTAAACAATATGTAACTCATCTTGTTTTTTGGGTTAAACACCCCTAGTGCTCCTTGAATGGAATTTTTGCTTATCTAAGAAAAAACTCCCTTTGTTCTTTATTACTTGTAGCTTTTGTGGAAAAAAATTGTTGCTATTTACTTGTCATTTTTAAAGTTTCTTGCAACATTATTTAAAGGAGAAATAATTATATCAAAAATAATAAAATTTATTGGGTAGAAGATAGATAGATGGACCTAGTATAGGCAAATCAAGGTTTCGATGGTCTGTTATGTTTGAGTGACTTTCATGTTATGAGCATCTTATTAGCGTTCACGGGTGTCAAGTAAGTACAAAGCTCAATTACTAAGGTAAGAGACATCAACGGAGCGTAAGATGGAGATTCGAGTTCAAGCCCCGAAAATTAACATTTGCCCTCCCTTAACTAATTAACTACTAATATTTTCCTAGTAAAAATTGCATTTACAATTTGATATTCTTAGAGTTTGTAGCAATCCTGTACGAGATCCCAAGTTGATTAATTATACCTAATTTATTGACTATGACTTTGTCATTCATAAATGAAGCATTGCACTTGTATGTGGGTTTTGCCATTCATAAATGGCATTGCACTATTGAAAAAAAGAACATAACTGAGCAAAAATAAAGAATGTAAACACAAATCCATCCATCCTATTAACCCAAGAAACAACACTTTTTAAAACATACCCGTTACATAAAAGAATCACGATCTTTCATCCAAATTTATCAAAGAAATACAAAAACAAGAAACTAAGACTGAAAGAAAATCAGGACATTACATTTCAACCAGTAGAATTAGTTTCACTTTGCTGAATAACCAGTAGAATTAGTTGAATCTTCCTTATGAGGAAATTCATTAAGATCAAAATCACGTTGTGGTTTAGGAGGACTACTAGTTGAAACTTCATCATCAGAAGGTACTCTTTCTTCCACGTCATGATCATCTGATTTTCTTGCACCTGAACTAGCTTCACCAACTTCTCCCTCTACCACATTATCATCATCTTGTGGTTCATTACCAACTTCTTGTTCACCTTCTGCAACTTGGTTCACTTCATAAGAACCATCTTCACTCATTTCTTTATCAAACCTTGTTAAATTTTCATTAATTTGATAAACTCCAAGGGAGTTACTAGCATATTCACTGTTCCCATCTCCTCCTCCACCTCCTCCTTCAGCAGCACCACCACCACCAAGAATGTTCTCTCCTCCACTGTTTTCTCCTCCTCCAACTCTGGGCGCTAACGGATTCGGAACTTGATCAATTTCATAGGAACTCTCATCGTCACTCATCTTAAAATGTTCTTAAAGTTTGCAGTGAATATATCAAAGGAGTTTATGATATATAAAATATAGAAGCAATAATATAACAATACGAACAAAGAGAAACTGTACGTGGAAGAAAAATGTAACAGAATAACTGATCACATAACTAACTTCTAACAAACAAAATTTAAAGACTTTGATTAATTACCTTATTTAGGGTTTATATATGTGGTGTTTTTTCTTTGATTTTGAGCAGGCTTCTGACCTTTGTGGATTTTTACCCTTTTCCACGGGACTTGTTTGGATTGTGGAACTCATTTAATTGTTATGATGTAAAAGGTTTGGGTTCCTTTTAAACCCATTCTAATAATAATAACTAGGGGAAATCCCAGTGCGATGAACGGGTTTATACAATTTTTTTTTAAAATATGTTAAGAATACAACTTAAATATGTATAGTTCGGAAAAAATACTTTTTAAACATACATAGATGAGAACATGAAAATCCAATTTAATAGATCATAGTTTAGTATTATACGATGTTAATAAATATTATAACGATTATATATATTGTAATGATATTAATAAAAGGAAATAAAAATTTAAGGAATTAATATATATATATATATATATATATATATATATATATATTTATTCAACTTTAAAATTAGTACAATTATGCATTATAGATTTATTTCTTTAATTTCCAACAAACTCGTGAGTTAGTACGATGTGGGTTGAAGATGTAGAATTGTAATTAACTCCTAATATATTTAATTCAATTTGTGAAAATATTGCATGTTTTGCCATTTAAATTTTTTATTTATTTATATTTAGCATTCGAAAACTTAAAATTAATTCATACTTGATAGCAATCTACTTTTCTCGGTAAGGCCACTTCATTGCCTCTAGCACCACACTTCAAGTTTCTCGGCCAAGCACCTAGTTGCAAGGAAGATAAGGATTACAGACTATCCGATACGCTAATGCTATTGGTAGTATCATGTACTCTATGATATGTTGCAGGCCTGACATAGCTCAAGCAATGAGTGAACAAGCAGATTCATGGGTAATGCAGGTAAAGAACACTGGCAGGCAGTTAAGTGGGTACTTAGGTATCTTAAAGGAACTTCAGATGTTGGTTTAGTGTATACTAAAGGGGAAGCTTCAGCCAAGTGTGTTGAAGGGTTTGTGGATTCAGATTATGCTAATGATCTTGACAAAAGAAGATCATTATTAGGGTATGTCTTCATTGTGTTTGGCAGCACTGTTAGTTGGAAGGCAAGCCTCCAACACATTGTTGCCTTATCTACTACGTGTCGAGCACGTGGCTCTAATCAAGCAATCAAGGAAGGACTTTGGATACAAGGTCTAGTTGATGAGTTGGGCATTTGTGATAGTTTTGTAAGCATCTCTTGTGATAGCCAAAGTGTTATTCATTTGAGTAAAAATCAAATGCACCATGAAAGAACCAAACACATTGATGTTAGGTTCCATTTCATTAGAGACATTGTGGAAAAGGGCAATGTAGAAGTTATAAAGGTTCACACGAGTGACAATCCCGCGGATATGCCAAGCCTATAAGTGTAAGAAAGTTTAGACATTGTCTTGACTTGCTTGGTGTGGATACCAGTTAAACTGATATTCTGGTTTGTCTTCAAGATTCCTTTCCATTTTATTGATCTTTGGGATGTTTTAACCAAGGTGGAGATTTGTTGATTGTGGTTAAAAGAAATTTGGGAGGTTCAATTAGTATTATTGGGCCTGGTGTTTCCTTTCGGTTATGAGCCTGGTATAAATGAAGTAAATACTTCATTTGGATGCTTAGGTTTTAAGCTTGATTCTCTCGCTTCTCTCAAGTTCTGTGCGGTTTTTACGCCTAACTTGTTTTTAAGTTGAAGTCATTTTTTTTGTTATTACAATGCATCAAAGCATCTCAGTTGATATATAATGCTTCATTCATTCGTTCTGCAACTACACTTAAGAAAGTAGATTTCATCATCATCATCAAAGAAAAGCAGAGAGATAAATAGAGAGGTTTTGAAAGAGTGAAATCTGATGAGTTTTGAGAGAAAAATTTGTAATTTAGAAACCGATTTGTAACCAAAGTTTCAATAGTGGATTGGCTTGAATTCAGACCCCCGGATGTAGGGAAGATTTCTCCGAATTGGGTTATCATTCTTGGTGTTTTTCTCTTCCCTTTCTCTATGGGTTAATAGTAGATTCTTCAATCATTCTTTAAATCGTTTCAGGCTTTGTTTGTTAATTCTTTTCAGAATTAGCGTAACAAATTGGTATCAGTAGCATTTGGAAATTTTTCGATTCTTGAAGCGATGATTTCCACCAAGTATGAAGTTGAGAAATTCACTGGCAATAATGACTTCAGGCTATGGCGCGTCAAGATGAAAGCAATGCTTGTTCAACAAGGCCTTGCGGGTGCTCTATTGGGTGAAAAGGGTCTTCCATCAAAAATAGACTGCAGAGGAGAAGGCTGAATGTCTTGAGAAGGCACACGGTGCTCTGATCTTGAGCCTCGGTGACAAGCCTCTCAGGGAAGTCGTTCAAGAAACTACGGCTGCAGCTATTTGGAAGAAATTGGAGGATCTCTACATGACAAAGCCAATTGCCAATCGTCTCTACTTGAAGTAAAGGATGTATACATTCATGATGAAACCTGGGAAATCGGTGGAGAACACATTGATGAATTTTATAAGATCATCCTTGACCTCGAAAACATTGATGTCAAGGTTGATGATGAAGACAAGGCTCTACTTTTGGTTAACTCTTTACCAAAAACGTATGAACATCTATCTGATCCTCTACTCTATGGTAAAGATTCTTTAGCTCTTGACGATGTGCAATCTTCACTAGTTTCAAAGGAGTTGAAAAGAAGGTATGAAGCAAAGGTAGAGCAAAATAGTGAGAATCTATTTGTGAAAGGTAAGTTTGAAAAGAAAGGTAAGAAGAAAAATAAACAAGGTAAACAAGACAAGAATAAGAAGGATATATAACAAATTTATCATATGCAAGAAGGAAGGTCATTTCAAGAAAGATTGTCCTAAGTGGAAATCTATAAGAAAAAGAATGACACGGATGATGAAGGAACTGTCTCAATAGCATCAAAGTGTTGCTATGAGGGTGAAGTTTTAATTGCCACAGAACTATATGATACAAATTCTATCAAGAAAGACATTTGGATCATTGATACTAACTTCGACATTCAAATGACTGCTAACAATGAGGTTAGGAGTTATTGTAATGGGGAAGTTCTAATGGCCTCTTCAAGTGTAAGTAAGGACCATTGGGTTCTTGATACTAGTTGCTCTTTCCATATGACATTAAACAAACATTGGTTGATGGGTTATACCGACAAGTAAGTGGAGGACACGTTGTTATGGGCAACAACACAGGATGCAAGATTGAAGGAGTTGGCTCTATAAGACTAAGGATGGATGATGGCACCATCAAAATTCTATCAGAAGTGAAATATGTGCCTGGGGTAAAGACAAATTTGATTTCTCTTGGTATGCTTGAAGCAACTGGCTACTCTTTTAAGGGTGAGGATGGAAATGTGAAAGTGGTCAAGGGTTCCGTAGTGGTAATGAGAGGGTACAGGGATCATGGCATCTACATTCTAAAAGGTTCAACAATCACAGGTGATGTTGGTGTAGCTACTTCAAACTCAGATGAAGGTGAAAGCTCTAAAAGGGCAAGGTTATGGCATCAAAGGCTTGGACACATGAGTGCAAAGGGTATCCAAGTTCTTGGGAAACTCGGTGTGTTGGGAAATGACAAGATTGGAGGGCTTCCATCTGCGTGAACACTTTGCATCTATGGTAAAATGCACAAGGTCGATTCAACACAGGCATCACAACACCAAAGGGCTTCTTGATTATGTTCATAGTGACATCCGGGACCGGCCGTAATCCCTACTCTAGGGGAAATAGGTACTTCCTTACTTTCCTTGATGACTTTAGTAGAAAGGTATGGATATTTTTACTAAAAACTAAAGATGAGGCTCTTAGGTCATTTAAGGAATGGAAATCTATGGTTGAAAATAAAGCAGTAGGAAAATCAAAGTGCTAAGAACAGACAATGGTTTAGAATATTGCAATGAACAATTCAATAAGTATTGTAAAGAACATGGTATAGTTAGACATAGAACCGCTGAGGGCACACACCACAACAAAATGGACTATTTTGAAAGAATGGATAGAACTGTATTAGAGAGAATGACGTGCCTTCTCTCTAATGCTGGTATGCGTGTGAAGTTTTGGGGTGAAGCGGATACTACGGGTTGCTACTTAATAAACCTAAGCCCCTCTACTGGCATAGACT
This sequence comes from Oxytropis ochrocephala, assembly GCA_020916435.1. Lineage (NCBI taxonomy): Eukaryota > Viridiplantae > Streptophyta > Magnoliopsida > Fabales > Fabaceae > Oxytropis > Oxytropis ochrocephala. The sequence goes on from CM037089.1 coordinate 99,911,746, forward strand.
TAAAACACCTCAAGAAATGTGGCTAGGTAGATTACCAAATTATGATCACTTAAGGGTATTTGGGTGTGTGGCTTATTATCATGTTAATGAGGGGAAACTAGTTCCTAGGGCTCGGAAAGGATATTTTGTTGGTTACCCTGCAGGTGTCAAAGGATACAAAATATGTAGCCAAGAGGACTAGAAATACATAATAATTAAGCCGTGATGTTAAGTTCCAACAAGCTGATCTATTCAAGTCAACAAGAAATGATCAAGAACAAGCAAGTGACAAACAAGAACTAGAAAGCTTTGAGCTTGAGGTGGAGAATGATCAAGCAAAGACTAAAGAAGTCGTTACTCCACAGAATGAACTTGAGAATGAAGAAAATACTGATGGTGAAGACAATGGGGATCAAAATGACTACAATTTGGTTAGAGACAGAGAAAGAAGAGTCGTCAAACCAACACAAAGGTATGGGTATGAAGATCTTGTTAATTGTGCTCTCTACACTGTTGAGGAAATCATTTACAACCAAGGAATTACAAATAGGCTATCAATCACAAAAATAGTGATAAGTGGTTGCTAGCCATGACTGAGGAAATAAATTATTTAGACAAAAATTGCACTTGGGAGCAAGTTCCTAAACCAAAGGGAGCTAGGATTGTTGGAAGCAAGTGGATCTTCAAGAAAAAGGAAGGTATACCGGGGTTTAAGAACCTAGATGCAAAGCTAGGTTGGTTGCGAAAGGATTTACACAAAAGCAAGGATAGATTACAGTGAGATATTCTCACCTGTAGTCAAACATTAATCTATTAGGATCATCTTGTCAATTGTGGCTCATCATGATATGGAGTTGGAGAAAATGGACGTGAAAACAACATTTCTCCATGGAGACTTAAAAGAAAGTATTCTAATGCAACAACCAAAGGGTTTTGAAGCAACTGGTAAGGAAGATTGGGTGTGTCATCTCAAGAAATCCCTATATGGTCTCAAGCAGTCACCAAGACAGTGGTATCTCAAGTTTGATTCGTTTATGGTAAAGAACAATTATACTAGAAGCAAATTTGATTGTTGCATTTATAATAAATGCATCTCTCAAAACAGTTATATCTACCTACTTCTATATGTGGATGACATGTTGCTAGCTAGCAAAGACATGGCCTCCATAGTTAGACTTAAAGGTGAACTCAAGAAGGAGTTTGACATGAAGGATTTGGGCCCTGCAAAGAAGATTCTTGGTATGGAAATTACTAGGAACCGAGAAAAGAAAAAAATGATTATCTCTCAAAAGAACTACTTGGGTAAGGTGATCAAAAGGTTCAACATGTGTGATGCTAAGGCCACTTCATTGCCTCTTGCACAACACTTCAAGCTTTCCTCGGCTCAAGCACCTAGTTGCAAGGAAGATAAGGATTACATGAAGACTATCCCATATGCTAATGCTATTGGTAGTATCATGTACTCTATGATATGTTGCAGGCATGACATAGGTCAAGCAATGAGCAAACAAGCAGATACATGGGTAATGTAGGTAAAGAATACTGGCAGGAAGTTAAGTGGGTACTTAGGTATCTTAAAGGAACTTCGGATGTTGGTTTAGTGTATACTAAAGGGAAGCTTCAGCCAAGTGTAATGAAGGGTTTGTGGATTCAGATTATGCTAATGATCTTGACAAAAGAAGATCATTATTAGGGTATGTCTTCACTGTGTTTGGCAACAATGTTAGTTGGAAGGCAAGCCTCCAACACATTGTTGCCTTATCTACTACAGAGGCTGAGTACATGGCTCTAACTGAAGCAATCAAAGAAGGACTTTGGATACAGGGTCTAGTTGATGATTTGGGCATTTGTGAGTTTGGTAAGCATCTCTTGTGATAGCCAAAGTGCTATTCATTTGAGTAAAAATCAAATGCACCATGAATGAACCAAACACATTGATGTTAGGTTCCATTTCATTAGAGACATTGTGGAAAATGGCAATGTAGAAGTTATAAAGGTTCACACGAGTGACAATCCCGTGGATATGCTAACCAAGCCTGTAAGTGTAAACAAGTTTAGACATTGTCTTGACTTTTTTTTTTGACGCAAAAACATTGTCTTGACTTGGTTGGTGTGGATATCAGTTAAACTGATATTCTGGTCTGTCTTCAAGCTTCCTTTCCATTTTATTGATCTTTGGGATGTTTTAACCAAGGTGGAGATTTGTTGATTGTGGTTAAAAGAAATTTGGGAGATTTAATTAGCATTATTGGGCCTGGTGTTTCCTTTGGGTTATGGGCCTGGTTTAAATGAGAATTAAGAGTAATAAATTAAGAGTAATCAATAATGGAGAATGATTTTTAAAGTAAAATAAAAAAGATATAGAAATTTATAGAAATTGATAGAGATAGTAAATCGCATGGGGTGGCAGTACTGTTGAAACTGATTATACAACTGACTTATTTTCAATTATGAATTCTTATATAATATTTTAGAGATGTAGATTTTGAAAAGGAAAAACTGCTAGATATAGAGTTCATAAAAAGACCAATTATTGTTATAATCAAATGCCACGTTAACTAATGTTTTTTTTGACAAAATTAACTAATGATATTCTATAACGGATAATGTACTTAGTGTAAAAAAACTGATGTAATTAAATAGACGACTTTTCATGTATGCACACTATTATGTTAAAAAATAATAAGTAATTATTAGAGATATAATTATTCATTTCTATTTTTCATGTTTAATTATGTCTGTTACTAAATAAATAAATTAAAAATTAAGCCAAAATAAGGAGGAGCATCCAAGAAGTTGGAAAAAAGCTTCCTTTAGAGATTTACTAGGGGAATACCCGTGCGTTGCACGGGTTGTTATAATAGTTTTTTGTTTAATTTTATGAAGTTTAGTTATAAAAATAAACAATTCTTAATAGAAATTACCTAAAATATATATACAATATTATATCAACATGTTGTTTCACCTTTTACATATTAAAATTATTTATTTTAGATAATATTCTTATAGACGGTATACTTTTTAAAATATTAAAATAATTTTTATGAGATTAGTTGTTGAAAGTATAATTTTACAAAATTTAAATGAATGTTATAAAGTTAATTGAATACTTTATTATTTAACAACTTGTAAATATATTTTGATATTATATTTGAAGATTAGTACATTATATTTTTCATTATATTTAGTAATATTTTTTGATAATTTTCATGATATATTTCATGTTCTATTATAATATAATTTTTTTTCACGTCTTTTCCCAAATTCTAAATTAAAAATTTAAAAGATTTATATGTGAATATGAATCGATGTTTTCAAATGATTTATCTACCTTCAAGAAATTGTTCAAAAGGTTTTGAAATGATCATATTGGTTGAGATCAAACAATTAAATAAATTATGTTAGAAAATTGATATTGCTAATTTGTTTAGATATTTTAGAATGAAATAATTAGCACTTCTTCTGCAACAAAGACACGTGTTTTTGAAACGTGGTTTAAGGTATGAGGGAACAACTAAAAATAGTACATCTCTATTAGTATGTAGCCGAGAATATTTCTCCTCCATGATTCTTTACACAATTGTATTTTTGTTCACTTGTTCAACTTATGGAAACACATAAGGAAGAAAATGTGACAGAGAACAATTATGAAAAGTCAAGTCATTGTGCTCAATTGCAACAACTGTGTGACATATCAACTTGATCATCGTATACCTTCACATATTCTATTACAGGAAAAAACACATTTCATTTGATATAGATCATAAGAGTCGTAAAAACTTTAACTGAGAAGTGACACTTTTTGTGACAATGTAGTTCGAGATAATCAAAGAAGGACTTAGAACATGGATTAATATGAAAGATCTCTACCGTGAATTTAAAAAATATCAAAAATACTATCAATCAAATAGATTTAGAAGATAAGCTGCTTTGGTGAAAATTTAGGCAAACAATTAGAAGATCTCACCGATCCAAAATAGCTAAAGTTACCAATTAATTACAATGTAAAATAATAGGAATACAAGATAAAAACACATAAGATGTTTAAAGATGTTAAAGAAGAGAGCTCCAGTTTGAGTATCTACCTCACAACTTAAACCTCTTAGTCTATGTAAGCTCCTTCATTTTCTTCTCCACAATCCACCGGCCCTCCATACTGAACCATGTGTCTTTTTATCCTCTTTTTCCATAACTCATTGTATTTCCATTTATTCTCCTATAAAAACTGACCACATAATTGATCATGCTTTTATTACTCTTATTACTGAAACGTATGCCAAATTCTTTGGCTTAATTGAAAATAACCATTCACATTCCTTACTAAAAGAACAATAAAAACAAATAAAACCCAAATAACCAACTTTTCAAATTCTTCGAATTCTTTGTTGTTAAATTTTTTTAAAAAATAAACAAAAAAAACATTTCTTAAAAATATTAAGGAAAAGGTTTCGTCAAAATGGGGTACAGATAGTAATTATTAAATAGGATAAGGTGACAATAAATTAGATTGGGTAAGCATAAATTTGGTTGTTTTATAACTAAGTTATATCGAGTGGTCTAAAAAGGGAGGATCAGATTTTTGTTAATATTTTTAATTTTTTTTTAATCTGATGCTTGGGTAAGAATACACATAAAACTGGAATTCGATGAGTTTACATGTGGTGGGTTAAAAAATGGAAAAATTATTACATTAATTTATAATGAATAAGAGTTAATAGTTGAAAGTTATTAGTAGTGTGTTGAAGACAAAGTTAAAAATTAATAAATAATAAAAGGGGAGTGTTATAAAAGATAAATATAAAAGGAAAAATTCAAGGATTATTGTGGAGGCTCCATTCCCGTGCGTTGCACGGGTTGTTATATTTTTTCAAATTTAATTTATTAACTTTTTTTAATAAAATATATAATTAAAAGTTTAAATCATGTTTTTTAAAAGTTAGTATAATATAATATAAATATGAGTTAAATTTTTTAGATAAATTATAAATTTTAGACGTTCCTTATATAGTGTATGTGGTTTGTAATATAAATAATTGTTAATAGTTTTTATGAGATTATTTGTTTCGAAATATTATTTTATTATTAAAGTGAAATGAATAGAGAAAGTTCTTTCAAAACTGTTGAGAAAAATTGTGGAGCTTCCTTTGGGGATTCCTTTTCATAGATAGATAGATAGATATGGTATAAATATTTGTAAATACATTTTCATGTTAATTAATTTTTAACTTAATACAATATTTTTCATTATATTTAGTAAGAAGATTATAATACTATTTAATATGTGGAATTTAGTGGCGTAAATTTAAAATATAGATAGATAAATATCTATGGTGAAAGATAAATCATAGAAAGCAAAAAGTTACTACTCTTTCTTATTTTCATCACCAATTAATAATTCATAAATTGAAATTTAAAATAAAATGAAATTCAACATAAACGTGAAGTTAAAGAATTTTGATTTAAAATTGAATTTAGAAAACAATAATAATAAACAAATACATTCTCTATTATTTATTTTTACAATAATATGAAGAAGATTTAAAATAAATATATGGTATTTAGTATTTACAATATTAAATAGAATTATTATTTTAAAAAATAATGATAATAATTTTTTCTACATTGTATAATCTAGAAGGTTAAACATATTTTTGGTCTTTAAAAATTTTACAAATTGTGCTTTTAGTCCTATAAAAAGTTTTACTCACTTTTATTCCCCACATTTTCCTCCGTCAATGTTTTTAGTCTTATAACTTTAATTGGGGCCTTTTAATGCATCTCTAAGCGCTATTATAAGTCATAAGGGACTAAAAGCATTGACAGGGTACATGTTGGGACTAAAAGTGAGTGATTTTTTTTATAGATCAAAAATCGCAATTTTTTAGAAACTAAAAACATATTTAACTTCCTTCAAGAAAAAACATATTTAACTCTAATATTAATAAGAAATAGGTTATCAATACACAATCATGTATAAAAATTATATTAGAGAAAACATCTCATTCAAAATAATAATCAATATTTTATTTAGTTTATTTACACTCATTTATTTTATCATTGATGTAATTATATCTACTTAACTTAATGTTGCAAATAAAAAAAGTAAAATGCACGTGTATTATAATCTTTTAAATTTATCTAAACTATTTAATTAATAATATTCAGTTTCATCTAATTATTTTAAAGAAAATTATTAAAATAATAATTTTTGGTAAATATTATAATATGTATTTTAATTATTCTTTAAGCTTTTTCCTTAAAATATAATTGATAAGTATTAGTGTAACGGTCTAGGTAATCAAGAAGATACTAAGGAACTAAATAACTAAAGTAAAAACCAAATGTATTATTAAATTACCCACTACAATTTAACACTAATAACATACTAAGTTTTATTTAATGTAGCCATGTCTATTAATTGAATCAGTTATCACCCCCATCAGCCTAACGAAATCACTTGTTGAATACAAATAAACAAACCAAAAAAAAATACCATCATCAGATTTTGTAGCCTTATCTTTTTATCCTCCAAGCCTTATTATATATTGACAAAATAGATCTAGAAGTCGGTGTAAACATGATTACAAAAAGATCAATTTATAACCTACACAAACACACATGTATCTAAAATAGCTAGAATCTTCTATAGACAGTCTGGGAAACTCTTATTAAAAGTTTTCTACGGATTCAATTACCGATTTTCAAACTGACACGACCCAAAAGGAACTTCCGAAACTCACACAAACAACCTAGAAAAGTCTATAATTTTATCACCTACAATATAAATCTCCATGAGAAACATTGGATAACGAACAATATATATGTACAACAATCACATATAGATTTAAAGTAATTTGATCGCCTACAATAACTCTTCATGAGAAGCATCACACAAACAAAACAACAATATTCAACAATCACAAATTGAGAATAACTCTCCCAACTTGCAAGGAAATGAAAAAAAATGAAGTGACTCAAACTTAGAGAACATCAAAAATAAACTCACTACACTAATGACACTAACTCAACATAAAAGGGGAATGAAAGTAAGAGGAGTAGGTAGGGTGTGTGAGTGTACAGTATGTAACACCCTAGTATTTCTAAACAATAGAAATACCAAAACATACATATTAGCTTACATCAGAGTATAAATTTCCTTACTTAGATATGAATCTCTACAAGGAAATCGGAAACCAACAAATAACTTAAACAAATTTAAGTCATAAACTAATACAAAAGTAACAAGGAAAACATAAAGACGTAAGGAAGACTAAATATTCAATCTTTCTCATTCGAGCATGCCACCTACTCGTGCCATACAACCTTCTTCTTCCCTGTTAATCTGAAAAGCAACAACATTTGTAGGGTGAGATAACAAATCTCAGTGAGTCTTACCGTGACCCCTCACCTATCACTCGGTCTATTTATAAAACATTTGTTTACTTCGTGATTTAATTAGTAAACCACGCACAATACCGACTGCACACACAGTGCTAAATACAAACTGCACACACACAGTGCTGATCGTCAAATGCACACACAAAGTGCATTCATAACGCCCAACAATTGCACAATAGCGGTGAACCCTATCATCGAGCAAATCGCTATGTACAATAATTCATCCGAGCATAACACCGATCGCACATCTCGCTAATCCGGTGAACCCTATCATTGAAGGCCTAGGTTTAGGGGCTCATGACTTCCCCGCCTAGTATGCTGCGAGCTCTGGGTCGTCACCCGCCTCGAATCCTAATTCCGATATTGATCATATACCGAAATATCCTCTAATCACAGTACACCCGCATTGGGCCGTCTCATATACACGATATAATATATATATACGGATTAAGTCTCACACCATAATATGTTGCAATAACATATTATTATCCACATAAATTCTTAAAAATCCGTTTAGTCAACATTTAAGTTGTAAGCCATTTGGTTCCTACACGCATTACTCTATATTTTACGGTTTTTGAAATACTCATAACATTAATCGTTATTTCAAAATCACTTTGAATTTGTATAAAAATTTCCAACGAAAATTCGACGAGTTTCTCTGTAATACTGGACATCCCAAAAATAATAATCACCGAAAAACCAGTCCGGACATCAATTTGTTCAAAAATCATTAATTTTACACATATACAAAAATTTACGGTTTTTCCAATAGCTTTGAAAATTCAACCGAATCACACCAACGACTTTAAAACACATCCCAACAAACGGTATCCCACGAAATGCTCGGTGGTGGTTAGGAAAAGGATTTAGAAGAAGTTTGAAGCCGAACGGAGCGTCGAAACGAAACATTGGATATTGGGAACATAGGAACTTCTCGACTTAATGCCCAATTCCGCCTCCGTTTCGTTCTCCGATCGATCCCAAATCGTATTTCAATCCTAAACAACCACGCATGACCATACACACAAATATTCCGGCCCAGGCAATACAATTCAACAATCAAAATCATATTGTTTCGTTCTATGTTTCAAAAACACATAATCTCGTAAAATACTGTTTTTGACTCTAAAATTCTCGAAACTCCGAATTTTGAAAAATCGTTCAACCATAACTCAAAAACGATATTTAAATTCCCTAAGCGAGTAAAACTCACCTCCTCGTGATGAAAATCACGAACCACCGAGACGTTCTGAAGCTCCCGATTCCGAAACTTCACGAACTCGCTCCGAACCCGCTCCAAAACCCGGAACCGAACACTCCACGTCAGTTGTTGAGCTTCCAATCATCCATACCAAGCTTCACTTTCGCTTAAATCTCCAGTTTCTCCAAATTGGAGCTTAAAACTCATTAATGGCAAAACGAAAATGGAAAGAAATTAGGGTGTGAAAGTGGTATCATTAGATAGATCTCGAAAAATGGAGAAGAATGGTACGAGAATCACTTACTATCGTTAAGAATCCGTGGAGATCTCGCCATTCTTCCTTCTCTTCCTCCACGCCCTTTCTCCCTCTCTCTCGGGCTGTTTCTCTTCTTTCTTTTTTTTTTTTTTGTTCTTTCCTTCCCTTTTAATCTGTTCCTTCTCTCTCTCTTTTTTTATTCTTTTTAACTTTACTTTTCTTTCTTTATTCACACAAGTGTGGAATGAGAGGGTATTTGGATATTTTTGATGTCTCGAGAGATCATTTTGGGCGAGTGGCATAAATACTAAAATACCCTTAGAGTACTAATTTCCCACTCGGTTGTGTATTTAAATTATTTTCTCTAGCAATTTTAAATTGTTGTCAGAATAACCTCATATCCGTGACTTGATTTATTACCTATTCGAGTAATAAATCACTCGTTAATTTCTTAATTGAAATTAACGAAATTGGGATGTTACAATCACACCAACTTGAAAAATTTTGTCCTCAAAATTTGACAAACATACTTCAAGAGAACATATACGAATATCTAATCCGCATATCGTTCTTAAATTCCCACATAACATCATCAAATAAAAACGATTACAAACAACTTAAATAATCGTAATTGTTCTCGTCAAGTGTCTACTCTCCATGATCTAAGATATTACTTGGATATGGCTTAAATGACGAATTAATCAAAGATCCATCCATTCTAACTCAACGGTTGCGAAATTCTTACAATACGGGATCATCAGATTCAACACTCTTTGGTTTATTCCTTTTTGTCGACTCGAGCTATTTCCAATTCTCAAGGCATACACAATAGATCCCTATTTAAAATCATGAGTCGGAGAATCCTTCTCATGAGGCTTCTCTTACGTGAAAGCATAAGCTATCTCTTGTTGATTCAAAGATCAAAACACCGCCTAAACTCTTCCCAGCGCGCCACCGAGCATTTGAAATCCCAGGGACAGATTCAGAACACTACAAGAATAAGCCTGATTTGCCACAAACTATTGCCACAACCTGATTTCCGTCGCCAATTTGTGACGGGTTTGCCACGGACTTGCCACGGAATCTGTAATGAGAAAAGTGTTTGTAAGTTTGCCACGGACTTTGATAATTTGCCACGGACTTTGATAATTTGCCACCGAAATTCCGTGGCAAACCCGTGGCAAATGTTTGAATCAGAATTAATTAAAGGGAGTCTAGTCGATCTCTCTCACTCTCACGCTCACGCTCACTCACTCTCACGCTCACTCTCACTCTCACTCTCGGTCGTTCCTTCTTCTTCTCCCTTCCCTTTCTCCTCACCTCCGCCCTCCCTCAACCTCCACTGCACCACCCTCAACCTCCACTGCACCACCGCGCCTCTCTCTCACTCTCACCCTCGGTAGTTCCTTCTTCTTCTCCTTTCCCCTTCTTCTTCCTCTTCTCGGCGCCTCATGAAAACGGTGTGAGTTTCTTTCTCTCTTCCCTTCTTCTTCTCTCAGCGCCTCCTCAGTTCTTCTTCTTAAAGGTAAGTTTGTTGCTTCTATTTTACTTCTATTAGATAGAAAACCCCCAATTTTTGGTAGAATCAAAAACCCTAAATTCCTCTTTTCAGATCTTAAATGAAAGAGGATATACTTTTTCCGTTGTTTTACTTGATTGATCATATATTGTTGCTTTGTCTGTTTCCTTCCATTCTTCTGGTTGATATATCGTGGTTTCAAGATACTACAATGTGCCTTTCATGAATTTTATTTGCTGTACCTGATAATGTGGACCTTTTAGTAAGGGAAAAATAATTTATTCACTAATAACGGATTCACTATTTGTTTAAAACTATGTGATTTGCAAGGTGAAATTTAAGTTGTTGATTTTCGATTTCATTCCCATTCTCACCAATACTCTCATTAATAGCTTGCTCGCTTTTTTAGTCTTGGTTTTCCTCTAATATTTTTCTCAAGCGTAAATATGATCTTCATTTGTAGGTGGTTCATACATGTCTCTTGTGTGGTTCTGTCTATAATTTGGTTTTGGAAGGTGGTGATTATTCTTTGTATAGGACTAATCTATTTATTGTTTCTTGGTGTGATAGCCGTTGCAATTTCAATGTGCATGCGGGTATAACATCAAGTAAGGAGTGTTGTCGTGCATCTACCAAAATATAGTAGATATCTTTCGCAAGGTGTGTTGGTGGCTTGGATGCTCTGTGAAAAAGCTCAATCCAATAAGGTTAGCTTCATATTTATGTGATCATGCCATATTACCATGTGTTTACAAGCATTCATGTTATCTTGTTTTTTCGGTTTGCTTAAATTTTTGTTAGTCTTTGTTTAATTTTATTCTCAGACGCAAAGCGATGAGAGAGTGTCGTTCCATATGATAACTTCGGGTATACTTGGGTGTTCAACACTTAAAGTGAAGCTCCCATCGGATAGATCAGAAGGGCTTTTCCATGATGTAAGTTTTACTTTCCCACCTGTTCTTTTGTTTATTGTAAGTTTCATATTTGGCAACATCACATTGGAAGGATGCTGAAACTCTCCCATATGGTGCTTCTGTTGTGTCTTCTTGCAGTACAAGATTCCCGAATCTAATAGCTTGGTACTATAACTAGAATTGGTTGCAATACTAAGCACATCGGATGACCATAAGATCTTTTCTGTCCATTCAATACCACAAGATTGCCATCTCCCGATATTGTAACAATCCCGAGAAGAATCCTTGAGAGGTTGGTTTTCGTTAGCCACCCATATGATTTGTGAATTCAGCCGCCACCAAATTCTCACATAGCGATTTGTAGAATTTTCAGTAGTGAAAAAGCCCAAGATGAAGTTTCCGTTTTGGAGCTTAAAATTTGTGGTCCTTAATGAACTTAGAAGATGTGATGGTGTCTATGGCAACACCGATCTCTAAATAGTAGAAACATAGCATGATAAAAATGAAGAACAAATTTGTGGAATTCTTTGAAACCCATTATCGATATGATTACTTCTTGTCATGATAATAGTGAAATTTAGTTCTTATAAATGACCTTTTTTTTTCCTTCGACGGTGACTTCATGCTAATAATCAACACGGTTGGATATGTGGCTTGCAGTGCGTATTGGAATTGTCATGTTGTACACTTCATTATCATGGAATGCGCCAAAATGCATGACTTTACGGGTTTTACTACTTGTTGTTGTTGGTGAAGTACTTACAATAAATAATTCTAAGATAAAGCGGTATTACACGGACAATATTCGAGATGCCAAAGATTCCGGGAGTCTTGGCGGAGAATCGACAAGAAGATGCGAGGCGAAATTTGAATCAATAATTTGAGATCGGTAAGTGACTTCTATAGCACTTTAGGAACTTTTAAAATTGCCATTTACTATTTTCCTAGTTTCGAATGGGTCAATAATATCTTGTTTTATTGTTGTTTCGATTATTTGCCTAGTTTCTAATTATTTTTGACAAATTGTAAACTCTGTTAAGTTTCCTAAACTTTTTGTTTTAATGTTATTTCAATTATTTTGCAAGATTAGTGCTTTACGATATGAGTTACTAATAGGATCCAAGAAGTAGAAAAGAAAGAAACTAATATTTACTTATGGAACAGTGATAAGCAAAGTGACTTAATTACAAAATAGAAAATTATCTGTTATATTTCTCACTAAGGCCCGTTTTATTTCCCCCGCCCATCGGTTAGTAGTTGCTCTTGTATCTTTCAAATTGATGTCATCTGAAAAATCAATTAAACAAGAATAGTTTTTGACCTTTGAAATAAACAAGAATAATTTTGTTATTTTCTCTCATTATAGCGACTTTTGATGTTGTGAATTGCTTCTATTTTTGGGACATCTTTGGGCAAGAAAAGTTTGGTGGCCTCAGAGATGGATATTAGTAAGTATTCTCATTTTTTGTGATTTGCTCTTCAATTTTTGTAGACCATATTTCTTGCTTAACATTTATTTATACATAGCCTTGAATCTAATTTGAGAGTTCATCTACTTGCATGTTGTGATGTGAGCATTCAAAGTTCGGGCAAGTTTTTGGTTTTGTTGCCGTCTGTCATCTGTCTCTAATTTTGGATTGATTGTCTCCATTGATTTCTATGATAACTTGATACGTCATATTTTGAATTGTATGATCACATTGAGCTGAGATACATGATTTTATGCATCATAATCTTCTACTGGGAATTAAAAGTAGAATTTTTTTACGCTTTGTTTGTTCCCCTACAAATGATGGAGTGCTTGGATTTCTACTCTTAGAAAACTTTTCTCGAGAGAAAATTATTTCCACATTTTTGTATTTTAGCTTCTTTTCGAGTTAACTACTCTTCTTAACTTATATTTGATTCTGACATGATGATTTTTTTTTTTGTAACTGTTGAATCAGAATAATTCTCGTTGAATATATTTGAACTAGATTTTTTTTTGGTCTGATGAAGATTGATGAAGAGGGGCGTGAATTTGCAGAGAAGCCAAAAGGAGAACAGTTGAAAGCTATGAAGGTGAATTTGCTGGTGCATTCTTCACAATATACATGGTATCCTCATTCTTTATCAGAGCAACTTTGCCCACTCCTGCAGAGACCAATTTTTATACCAACAATAAATTAGTAATTCAAGGTGGGAATTGGTCAATTTATTCCCTCCCATCAAAAGATAGACTGTTGTATCTATCAGAAGTTCTCTTATTTTTGTAAAAAATAGTTGAAATTGCTGGGAGGATCTAGTTGATGACAAACAAGGGTATTATGAAGAATATTGAGAACAAAGCAATATATAGTTTTTCTTATGTATATATTTCTTGTGTTTGTATTATCTACTAGTGGGTTTTGTGTAAATAATCTCTAGCTATTTTTGTGCATTATTATCATGTATAGAGCTTTGGTTTTCTCGGGGGTTATTTTTTTTTTTTTTTTTGTAAATAACCCAATTTGTGAAGAAGTTGGAGTAGTAGGAAACTATGCTCCATTTATTTTTTTAATTTTTTTAAAAATTTATGACGGATTTGCCACGGATTTGCGATTTAAAATTTGCCACTGATTTGCGACGGAAATTTGCCACGGATTTGCGGCGGGAAAATTTGCCACGGAAAAGTCCGTGGCAAACGATTTTGACGACAGCGTTTTTGCCACCAATTTTTGTCCGTGGCAAATCCGTGGCAAATGTTGTTTTGCCACGGAAATTTGTGCATTTGCCACGGAAATGTCCGTGGCAAAGCAGCGATTTTCTTGTAGTGGAAAGATAAAGATTGAAACAGAAATCAACCTGCCTTTCTACTCTAGAAACATTCTTCACCATCGAAATTTCATTCAAACGACTGACCTTTACAAGTTAACTGTATGAGTGAAATAACTACTGTGAGAATCTTCCGATAAACCTACTATACAAATCAATTAGTTCCAAATAACTCCTTACCTCTATGACCGATAACGGTAACTCCCAATTCATCACAGCTTCAACCCTTCTAGAATCCATTGCCACGCCAGACCGGAATACCACACGTTTCCGAATTTCACTACCGCCATCTTGAAATCACACTTCGATGGCTTAGCCCATTACCTCTTTACTCAGAGTACATTCCGAACAATGCAGAAATGTACACCATGATCCACATGGGTTTTAAATATATACCAAGATGTTATCCGTAAAAATTTCAACAACTAGTCTAAGTACGGTTATAGAACCTCGACCCATGTAATCCATGAATACCGTAGGAGCATTAGGTAGACCGAAGAGCATCACTACTCACTCGTAGTGTCCATATCTAGTATGGAAAGCTGTCCTCGGGGTAACTAAAGCCCTAACCTTTAAATAAAAACCCGACCTTAGACCACACTTTGAAATCACTGCTTCACCTTGAAGCTAAACAACCTAAGCATAGATTCTTGGCATAGATACTTATTATTAACCATAACTTTATCCAACTGGAGGTAATTTATACCCGATCTCCGGCTCCCATCTTTTCTTTCCAACAAGTAACATGGGAGCACCCCTACTTGTGGGAAAACTAAGTAATATCACGTTCCGATTTCATGGGAATACTGTGCTATTAGAACTTCGGGTTAAACTCTGTCACTACTGAGTTTATGACTATCTCACCGATGGGTAACGGTTTTGTAAAAATTTTCTTGAAAACATTTGGATATGAAATAATTTTCCCACTTACCCATAGGAGTTTGTTTCTTTGCTAACCCGACATACTAATAAGACATATCTTCACCTCGTGACTCATTCTTCGAAACTCAATTCCGAGATCCGGATGATCTCACACAAATGTATGGCCTTTCAAAACCTATAAGTCAGATGACTATTCCAACCAATCATTCCCTTGAACTGAAATCTACTATTCATTCACTTAGAATCCATCAACAATAGTGTTACAAAGATGTATCCATCCCAAATATCAAAATGTTCTTTAGATTAGGGACTATTAATAATATTATACCAATGTTACTAACTCAAGAATCCGTAATGGTAGTAACTAATAATGATCGAGTTGCTAATGTAACTTGTGAACCAAAAATTTCATGCATTACAAATGGATTACTGGATCAAGTCCTTTGACTTTATTTCATTGAATATAGACAGTGATTGCGCACTAGCTACCTTCCAATCAAAACAACATTTCTTGATGGCCTGTTTGGAATAGCATAGCCATAAGTCACATTATCTCTAGCTAAAGCTTCGTTAGAATATCACAAATATTCCTCGTACTTTCTTCAAATTTGGAGCACCATACGTTTCGTTATAACTATTATATACTCAGGTAGCCTCATCATCATGGTCCTTATGATCATTAGCTAAGATATGGATCATATGTCAAACGACTTTTCTAAAGCCAACCATTCTCTTGAATGGAGTCTAAAACTCAATTACTCAAGCCTACGAGAATCTAACAACATAGATTCCTTGCTTGAAGCATAACCGCTTTCCTAGCTAAGTAGGACTTACTAGAAGATTTTGAACTTCATTCAATCACACTGCCTTGTGGACTACTCTAAGTGAAACGTTTATGTTTGGATTCATCTCGGAGTCAAAATAGAAGGATTCTTCCACGGAATCAAACGGGCACAAGATAATGCTTCCAACGTTGATTCCGAGAACAATTCTCACCACTTTAGTCATTCCTTTGGTCCCATAACTCTCCAGCTCCACAACCGTTCAAACATAACCATAACCTCTTTAACGTATCCATTTGGTATGGAACATGTCTTGCTTAACAATAAGTAAGGTGTCTCACGCTCACTTGATTCCGTCTTACTATAGAACAACATCACTTTAAGAGATTGAAAATTCCACCCTTGGATATCTTTGGTGGCATACCTCATAATCGTTCGCTTTTGGAAACTCTACCGACTGTTGAAAAGCTAAAGCTACTAACAACCTTTTCCGTGGAATAGGTCCATTGGAAAATCTATAATGAGTATCATCCTAAAACAGTGTTTAGGAATCTCATCTTAACGACTGGAAGTTCTCTTTCCACTTCCCAAGCCTTTAATGGGTTTATGTCCTACAACCGCTTCAAAATTTAACAAATTGGGTAAAGTAGAAGTACATTTCAGAATACCATTGAACAATTAGTTCAAATCCTACTCGGATGTGCAGACATTTCCGTTAGCCTTCCAACGCATCATGGAATATAAAATCTGAATTCCGTATTAATAATTATGAATAAAACAAGTCAGAGAACTATCAAAATTTTCTCACATACCGAGACTGGCTTGTTCATACTATATATCAATAAGCTTGAATATATTTTCCCTCACATGTGACATCTCATTTTCATTACTGCCGTCATTTCTCAAAATCAAGTAACGGTCCATTGCATAACTTGATTGGAAACGGGTTTTCAGGAATAGATTGAAAAGATGTTCCTCAAGTCCCTCATCTGAAAGTTTAACAAGATAATCCAGTATGGTTACAAGTCTTTCAATCCATGAATCACTCTTTCTGAAATATTGCCATAACGGGGAATGGTTTGAAACCCAGTACATGTCACCTGCTGATCTCCTCTTGAGTGAGACCTGGTTCAGAAACTGTGATCAGAACTAATTCGATCCGCATTGGGTTCTGTAGCCAATTCTGAGATTGCACTACAACTTACAAGATTGGCTCATAGCATTTCGCAGTGTGGCTTTAAGGAAAAAGGAACCCTATCAAGACTCGCGACTACGGAGAATATCTCTAGCTCGCGATCTTAGTTGGGGTTTACTCTAACCATAAGGTAAGATTAACTATGAAACAATGTTTGATGAATTGATAAAATACTATCCAACGATCGAGGATTTCAGTGTCGATTACTCTTAATGAGATCTTACGGTACTATCATTCTTATTGCCTAAAGGCTTTTCTTACTTGTAATTCCCTGCAGGACCTACAATAGCTTCCACTGCAATTCTACAATTGCACCTGGTTCACTGATTGAACATTCGTCCACAGCTTTCTCGAACCAATTTGGCTGTCCACTGCTTACTTCAGAACACCAACTGTAGCCCTTTGCTTTCGTTGCGTGCTCTGATCAACTGAGAAGGCCAGAATTCCTATGGTTTAGGGTTTAGATATTTTCGGGGCTGAGGCGACTAACTGTCATAATTCTCCGAAACTCACACAAACAACCTAGAAAAGTCTATAATTTTATCACCTACAATATAAATCTCCATGAGAAACATTGGATAACGAACAATATATATGTACAACAATCACATATAGATTTAAAGTAATTTGATCGCCTACAATAACTCTTCATGAGAAGCATCACACAAACAAAACAACAATATTCAACAATCACAAATTGAGAATAACTCTCCCAACTTGCAAGGAAATGAAAAAAAATGAAGTGACTCAAACTTAGAGAACATCAAAAATAAACTCACTACACTAATGACACTAACTCAACATAAAAGGGAATGAAAGTAAGAGGAGTAGGTAGGGTGTGT
This sequence comes from Oxytropis ochrocephala, assembly GCA_020916435.1. Lineage (NCBI taxonomy): Eukaryota > Viridiplantae > Streptophyta > Magnoliopsida > Fabales > Fabaceae > Oxytropis > Oxytropis ochrocephala. The sequence continues at coordinate 99,929,510 of CM037089.1, forward strand.
GAGTGTCTGAGTATGTAACACCCTAGTATTTCTAAACAATAGAAATACCAAAACATACATATTAGCTTACATCAGAGTATAAATTTCCTTACTTAGATATGAATCTCTACAAGGAAATCGGAAACCAACAAATAACTTAAACAAATTTAAGTCATAAACTAATACAAAAGTAACAAGGAAAACATAAAGACGTAAGGAAGACTAAATATTCAATCTTACATCTCGAGCATGCCACCTACTCGTGCCATACAACCTTCTTCTTCTTCCCCGTTAATCGAAAAGCAACAACATTTGTAGGGTGAGATAACAAATCTCAAAGTGAGTCTTACCGTGACCCTCACCTATCACTCGGTCTATTTATAAAACATTTGTTTACTTCGTGATTTAATTAGTAAACCACGCACAATACCGATCGCACACACACAAGCTAAATACAAAGCGCACGCGGTGTCGATCGTCAAAATGCACACACGGTGCATTCATAACGCCCAACAATTGCACAATAGCAAAGTGAACCCTATCATCGAGAGCAAATCGCTATGTACAATAATTCATCTCGAGCATAACACCGATCGCACATCTGCTAATCCCGGTGAACCCTATCGCTGAAGGCCTAGGTTTAGGGGCTCATGACTTCCCCGCCTAGTATGCTGCGAGCTCTGGGTCGTCACCCGCCTCGAATCCTAATTCCGATATTGATCATATACCGAAATATCCTCTAATCACAAGACACCCGCATTGGGCGTCTCATATACACGATATAATATATATATATACGGATTAAGTCTCACACCATAATATGTTGCAATAACATATTATTATCCACATAAATTCTTAAAAATCCGTTTAGTCAACATTTAAGTTGTAAGCCATTTGGTTCCCTACACGTACTTTATATTTTACGGTTTTTCGAAATACTCATAACATTAATCGTTATTTCAAAATCACTTTGAATTTGTATAAAAATTTCCAACGAAAATTCGACAGAGTTTCCTCTGTAATACGGACATCCCAAAAATAATAATCACCTGAAAAACCAGTCCAGACATCAATTTGTTCAAAAATCATTAATTTTACACATATACAAAAATTTACGGTTTTTCCAATAGCTTTGAAAATTCAACCGAATCACACCAACGACTTTAAAACACATCCCAACAAACAGTATCCCACAGAAATGCTCAGGGTGGTTAGGAAAAGGATTTAGAAGAAGTTTGAAGCCGAACGGAGCGTCGAAACGAAACATTGGATATTGGGAACATAGGAACTTCTCGACTTAATGCCCAATTCCGTTCCGTTTCGTTCTCCGATCGATCCCAAATCGTATTTCAATCCTAAACAACCACGTGCTGACCATACACACAAATATTCCAAATGTGCAATACAATTCAACAATCAAAATCATATTGTTTCGTTCTATGTTTCAAAAACACATAATCTCGTAAAATATCGCTTTTTGACTCTAAAATTCTCGAAACTCCGAATTTTGAAAAATCGCTCAACCATAACTCAAAAACGATATTTAAATTCCCTAAGCGAGTAAAACTCACCTCCTCGTGATGAAAATCACGAACCACCGAGACGCTCAAGCTCCCGATTCGAAACTTCACGAACTCGCTCGAACCCGCTCCAAAACCCGGAACCGAACACTCCACGTCAGTTGTTGAGCTTCCAATCATCCATACCAAGCTTCACTTTCGCTTAAATCTCCAGTTTCTCCAAATTGGAGCTTAAAACTCATTAATGGCAAAACGAAAATGGAAAGAAATTAGGGTGTGAAAGTGGTATCATTAGATAGATCTCGAAAAATGGAGAAGAATGGTACGAGAATCACTTACTATCGTTAAGAATCCGTGGAGATCTCGCCATTCTTCCTTCTCTTCCTCCACGCCCTTTCTCCCTCTCTCTCGGGCTGTTTCTCTTCTTTCTTTCTTTTTTTTTTTGTTCTTTCCTTCCCTTTTTAATCCGTTCCTTCTCTCTCTCTTTTTTATTCTTTTTAACTTTACTTTTCTTTCTTTATTCACACAAGTGTGGAATGAGAGGGTATTTGGATATTTTTTGATGTCTCAGAGATCATTTTCAAGAGTGGCATAAATACTAAAATACCCTTAGAGTACTAATTTCCACTCGGTTGTGTATTTAAATTATTTTCTCTAGCAATTTTAAATTCTTTGTCATGTATAAACCTCATATCCGTGACTTGATTTATTACCTATTCGAGTAATAAATCACTCGTTAATTTCTTAATTCGAAATTAACGAAATTGGGGATGTTACAATCACCCCAACTTGAAAAATTTTGTCCTCAAAATTTGACAAACATACTTCAAGAGAACATATACGAATATCTAATCCGCATATCGTTCTTAAATTCCCACATAACATCATCCGTCGAAAAACGATTACAAACAACTTAAATAATCGTAATTGTTCTCGTCTGAAGTGTCTACTCTCCATGATCTAAGATATTACTTGGATATGGCTTAAATGACGAATTAATCAAAGATCCATCCATTCTAACTCAACGGTTGACGAAATTCTTACAATACAGGATCATCAGATTCAACACTACTGGTTTATTCCTTTTTGTCGACTCAGAGCTATTTCCAATTCTCAAGGCATACACAATAGATCCCTATTTAAAATCATGAGTCGGAGAATCCTTCTCATGAGGCTTCTCTTACGTGAAAGCATAAGCTATCTCTTGTTGATTCAGCATCAAAACACCGCCTAAACTCTTCCCAAGGCGTCACTGAGCATTTGAAATCCCAGGGACAGATTCAGAACACTACAAGAATAAGCCTGATTTGCCACAAACTATTGCCACAACCTGATTTCCGTCGCCAATTTGCGACGGGTTTGCCACGGACTTGCCACGGAATCTGTAATGAGAAAAGTGTTTGTAAGTTTGCCACGGACTTTGATAATTTGCCACGGACTTTGATAATTTGCCACCGAAATTCCGTGGCAAACCCGTGGCAAATGTTTGAATCAGAATTAATTAAAGGGAGTCTAGTCGATCTCTCTCACTCTCACGCTCACGCTCACTCACTCTCACGCTCACTCTCACTCTCACTCTCGGTCGTTCCTTCTTCTTCTCCCTTCCCTTTCTCCTCACCTCCGCCCTCCCTCAACCTCCACTGCACCACCCTCAACCTCCACTGCACCACCGCGCCTCTCCTCACTCTCACTCGGTAGTTCCTTCTTCTTCTCCTTTCCCTTCTTCTTCCTCTTTCTTCTCGCCTCATGAAAACGGTGAGTTTCTTTCTCTCTCTCTTCCCTTCTTCTTCTCTCGCCTCCTCGTTCTTCTTCTTAAAGGTAAGTTTGTTGCTTCTATTTTACTTCTATTAGATAGAAAACCCCAATTTTTGGTAGAATCAAAAACCCTAAATTCCTCTTTTCAGATCTTAAATGAAAGAGGATATACTTTTTCCGTTGTTTTACTTGATTGATCATATATTGTTGCTTTGTCTGTTTCCTTCCATTCTTCTGGTTGATATATCGTGGTTTCAAGATACTACAATGTGCCTTTCATGAATTTTATTTGCTGTACCTGATAATGTGGACCTTTTAGTAAGGGAAAAATAATTTATTCACTAATAACGGATTCACTATTTGTTTAAAACTATGTGATTTGCAAGGTGAAATTTAAGTTGTTGATTTTCGATTTCATTCCCATTCTCACCAATACTCTCATTAATAGCTTGCTCGTTTTGTAGTCTTGGTTTTCCTCTAATATTTTTCTGAAGCGTAAATATGATCTTCATTTGTAGGTGGTTCATACATGTCTCTTGTGTGGTTCTGTCTATAATTTGGTTTTGGAAGGTGGTGATTATTGCTGTATAGGACTAATCTATTTATTGTTTCTTGGTGTGATAGCTTCGTTGCAATTTCAATGTGCATGCGTGTATAACATCAAGTAAGGAGTGTTTGGTCGCATCTACCAAAATATAGTAGATATGTTTGCAAAGTGTGTGTTGGTGGCTTGGATCTCTGCTACGAAAAAGCTCAATCCAATAAGGTTAGCTTCATATTTATGTGATCATGCCATATTACCATGTGTTTACAAGCATTCATGTTATCTTGTTTTTTCATTTGCTTAAATTTTTGTTAGTCATTGTTTAATTTTATTCTCAGACGCCAAGAAGTGAGAGTGTCGTTCCATATGAAAACTTCGGGTATACTTGGGTGTTCAACACTTAAAGTGAAGCTCCCATCGGATAGATCAGAAGGGCTTTTCCATGATGTAAGTTTTACTTTCCCACCTGTTCTTTTGTTTATTGTAAGTTTCATATTTGGCAACATCACATTGGAAGGATGCTGGAAACTCTCCCATATGGTGCTTCCTGTTGTGTCTTCTTGCGCATACAAGATTCCTCGAATCTAATAGCTTGGTACTATAACTAGAATTGGTTGCAATACTAAGCACATCGGATGACCATAAGATCTTTTTCTGTCCATTCAATACCACAAGATTGCCATCTCCAGATATTGTAACAATCCCAGAAGAATCCTTGAGAGGTTGGTTTCTGTTAGCCACCCATATGACTGTGAATTCAGGCTGCCACCAAATTCTCACATAGCGATTTGTAGAATTTTCAGGGCTGAAAAAGCCCAAGATGAAGTTTCCGTTTTTGGAGCTTAAAATTTTGTGGTCCTTAATGAACTTAGAAGATGTGATGGTGTCTATGGCAACACCGATCTCTAAATAGTAGAAACATAGCATGATAAAAATGAAGAACAAATTTGTGGAATTCTTTGAAACCCATTCATCGATATGATTACTTCTTGTCATGATAATAGTGAAATTTAGTTCTTATAAATGACCTTTTTTTCCTTCTTCTTGTGGTGACTTCATGCTAATAATCAACACGGTTGGATATGTGGCTTGCAGTGCGTATTGGAATTGTCATGTTTGTACACTTCATTATCATGGAATGCGCCAAAATGCATGACTTTCGGGTTTTACTACTTGTTGGTTGTTGGTGAAGTACTTACAATAAATAATTCTAAGATAAAGCGGTATTACACTGCATAATATTTCGAGATGCCAAAGATTCCGAGAGTCTTGGCGTGAGAATCGCCAAGATGCGAGAGGCGAATTGAATCAATAATTTGAGGCGGTAAGTGACTTCTATAGCACTTTAGGAACTTTTAAAATTGCCATTTACTATTTTCCTAGTTTTCGAATGGGTCAATAATATACTTGTTTTATTGTTGTTTCGATTATTTGCCTAGTTTCTAATTATTTTTGACAAATTGTAAACTCTGTTAAGTTTCCTAAACTTTTGTTTTAATGTTATTTCAATTATTTTGCAAGATTAGTGCTTTTCGATATGAGTTACTAATAGGATCCAAGAAGTAGAAAAGAAAGAAACTAATATTTACTTATGGAACAGTGATAAGCAAAGTGACTTAATTACAAAATAGAAAATTATCTCTGTTATATTTCTCACTAAGGCCCGTTTTTATTTCCCCGCCCATCGGTTAGTAGTTGCTCTTGTATCTTTCAAATTGATGTCATCTGAAAAATCAATTAAACAAGAATAGTTTTTGACCTTTGAAATAAACAAGAATAATTTTGTTATTTTCTCTCATTATAGCAGACTTTTGATGTTGTGAATTGCTTATTATTTTGGGACAACTGCTTGGGCAAGAAAAGTTTGGTGGCCTCGAGAGATGGATATTAGTAAGTATTCTCATTTTTTGTGATTTGCTCTTCAATTTTTGTAGACCATATTTCTTGCTTAACATTTATTTATACATAGCCTTGAATCTAATTTGAGAGTTCATCTACTTGCATGTTGTGATGTGAGCATTCAAAGTTCGGGCAAGTTTTTGGTTTTGTTGTTGTCTGTCATCCGTCTCTAATTTTGGATTGATTGTCTCCATTGATTTCTATGATAACTTGATACGTCATATTTTGAATTGTATGATCACATTGAATTTGAGATACATGATTTTATGCATCATAATCTTCTACTGGGAATTAAAAGTAGAATTTTTTTACGCTTTGTTTGTTCCCCTACAAATGATGGAGTCGCTTGGATTTCTACTCTTAGAAAACTTTTCTCAAGAGAAAATTATTTCCACATTTTTGTATTTTAGCTTCTTTTTCGAAAGTTAACTACTCTTCTTAACTTATATTTGATTACAGCATGATTTTTTTTTGTAACTGTTGAATCAGAATAATTCTCGTTGAATATATTTGAACTAGATTTTTTTTTGGTCTGATGAAGATTGATGAAGAGGGGCGTGAATTTGCAGAGAAGCCAAAAGGAGAACAGGTTGAAAGCTATGAAGGTGAATTTGCGGTCTGTTTCTTCACAATATACATGGTATCCTCATTCTTTATCAGAGCAACTTTGCCCACCTCGCAGACCAATTTTTATACCAACAATAAATTAGTAATTCAAGGTGGGAATTGGTCAATTTATTCCCTCCCATCAAAAGATAGATCGTTGTATCTATCGAAGTTCTCTTATTTTTGTAAAAATAGTTGAAATTGTTGGGAGGATCTAGTTGATGACAAACAAGGGTATTATGAAGAATATTGAGAACAAAGCAATATATAGTTTTTCTTATGTATATATTTCTTGTGTTTGTATTATCTACTAGTGGGTTTTGTGTAAATAATCTCTAGCTATTTTTGTGCATTATTATCATGTATAGAGCTTTGGTTTTTTCGGGGTTATCTTTTTTTTTTTTTTGTAAATAACCCAATTTGTGAAGAAGTTGGAGTAGTAGGAAACTATCGCTCCATTTATTTTTTTAATTTTTTTAAAAATTTGCGACGGATTTGTTACCGCGGATTTGCGGCATTTAAAATTTGCCACGGATTTGCGACGGAAATTTGCCACGGATTTATGACGGGAAAATTTGCCACGGAAAAGTCCGTGGCAAACGATTTATGCGACAGCGCTTTTGCCACCAATTTTTGTCTCAGTGGCAAATCCGTGGCAAATGTTGTTTTGCCACGGAAATTTGTGCATTTGCCACGGAAATGTCCGTGGCAAAGCAGCGATTTTCTTGTAGTGGAAAGATAAAGATTGAAACAGAAATCAACCTGCCTTTTCTACTCTAGAAACATTCTTCACCATCGAAATTTCATTCAAACGATCGACCTTTACAAGTTAATCAGTATGAGTGAAATAACTCATCGTGAGAATCTTCCGATAAACCTACTATACAAATCAATTAGTTCCAAATAACTCCTTACCTCTATGACCGATAACGGTAACTCCCAATTCATCACACTTCAACCCTTCTAGAATCCATTGCCACGCCTGCACAGGAATACCACACGTTTCGAATTTCACTACCGCCATCTTGAAATCACACTTCGATGGCTTAGCCCATTACCTCTTTACTCGAGTACATTCGAACAATGCGTAAATGTACACCATGATCCACATGGGTTTTAAATATATACCAAGATGTTATCCGTAAAAATTTCAACAACTAGTCTAAGTACGGTTATAGAACCTCGACCCATGTAATCCATGAATACCGTAGGAGCATTAGGTAGACCAAGAGCATCACTACTCACTCGTAGTGTCCATATCTAGTATGGAAAGGCTGTCCTCGGGGTAACTAAAGCCCTAACCTTTAAATAAAAACCCGACCTTAGACCACACTTTGAAATCACTGCTTCACCTTGAAGCTAAACAACCTAAGCATAGATTCTTGGCATAGATACTTATTCTTAACCATAACTTTATCCAACTGGAGGTAATTTATACCCGATCTCCGGCTCCCATCTTTTCTTTCCAACAAGTAACATGGGAGCACCCCTACTTGTGGGAAAACTAAGTAATATCACGTTCCGATTTCATGGGAATACTGTGCTATTAGAACTTCGGGTTAAACTTTGTCACTACTGAGTTTATGACTATCTCACCGATGGGTAACGGTTTTGTAAAAATTTTCTTGAAAACATTTGGATATGAAATAATTTTCCCACTTACCCATAGGAGTTTGTTTCTTTGCTAACCCGACATACTAATAAGACATATCTTCACCTCGTGACTCATTCTTCGAAACTCAATTCCGAGATCCGGATGATCTCACACAAATGTATGGCCTTTCAAAACCTATAAGTCAGATGACTATTCCAACCAATCATTCCCTTGAACTGAAATCTACTATTCATTCACTTAGAATCCATCAACAATAGTGTTACAAAGATGTATCCATCCCAAATATCAAAATGTTCTTTAGATTAGGGACTATTAATAATATTATACCAATGTTACTAACTCAGTAATCCGTAATGGTAGTAACTAATAATGATCAGAGTTGCTAATGTAACTTGTGAACCAAAAATTTCATGCATTACAAATGGATTACAGATCGAAGTCCTTTGACTTTATTTCATTGAATATAGACGAGTGATTGCCGCACTAGCTACCTTCCAATCAAAACAACATTTCTTGACTGGCCTGTTTGGAATAGCATAGCCATAAGTCACATTATCTCTAGCTAAAGCTTCGTTAGAATATCACAAATATTCCTCGTACTCTTCTTCAAATTTGGAGCACCATACAGTTTCTGTTATAACTATTATATACTCCGGTAGCCTCATCATCATGGTCCTTATGATCATTAGCTAAGATATGGATCATATGTCAAACGACTTTTCTAAAGCCAACCATTCTCTTGAATGGAGTCTAAAACTCAATTACTCAAGCCTACGAGAATCTAAGAACATAGATTCCTTGCTTGAAGCATAACCGCTTTCCTAGCTAAGTAGGACTTACTAGAAGATTTTGAACTTCATTCAATCACACTGCCTTGTGGACTACTCTAAGTGAAACGTTTATGTTTGGATTCATCACGGAGTCAAAATAGAAGGATTCTTCCACGGAATCAAACGGGCACAAGATAATGCTTCCAACGTTGATTCCGAGAACAATTCTCACCACTTTAGTCATTCCTTTGGTCCCATAACTCTCTCGGCTCCACAACCGCTCAAACATAACCATAACCTCTTTAACGTATCCATTTGGTATGGAACATGTCTTGCTTAACAATAAGTAAGGTGTCTCACGCTCACTTGATTCCGTCTTACTATAGAACAACATCACTTTAAGAGATTGAAAATTCCACCCTTGGATATACTGGTGGCATACCTCATAATCGTTCGCTTTTGGAAACTCTACCGACTGTTGAAAAGCTAAAGCTACTAACAACCTTTTCCGTGGAATAGGTCCATTGGAAAATCTATAATGAGTATCATCCTAAAACAGTGTTTAGGAATCTCATCTTAACGACTGGAAGTTCTCTTTCCACTTCCCAAGCCTTTAATGGGTTTATGTCCTACAACCGCTTCAAAATTTAACAAATTGGGTAAAGTAGAAGTACATTTCAGAATACCATTGAACAATTAGTTCAAATCCTACTCGGATGTGCAGACATTTCCGTTAGCCTTCCAACGCATCATGGAATATAAAATCTGAATTCCGTATTAATAATTATGAATAAAACAAGTCAGAGAACTATCAAAATTTTCTCACATACCGAGACCGGCGGCTTGTTCATACTATATATCAATAAGCTTGAATATATTTTCCTCACATGTGACATCTCATTTTCATTATCGCTGTCATTTCTCAAAATCAAGTAACGGTCCATTGCATAACTTGATTGGAAACGGGTTTTCAGGAATAGATTGAAAAGATGTTCCTCAAGTCCTCATCCGAAAGTTTAACAAGATAATCCAAAGATGGTTACAAGTCTTTCAATCCATGAATCACTCTTTCTGAAATATTGCCATAACGGGGAATGGTTTGAAACCCAGTACATGTCACCTGCTGATCTCCTCTTGAGTGAGACTCGTTCGTAAACCGTGATCGAACTAATTCGATCCGCATTGGGTCTACGTCAGAGCCAATTCCGAGATTGCACTACAACTTACAAGATTGGCTCATAGCATTTCGCAGTGTGGCTTTAAGGAAAAAGGAACCCTATCAAGACTCGCAGCTACCCGGAGAATATCTCTAACTGCGATCTTAGTTGGGGTTTACTCTAACCATAAGGTAAGATTAACTATGAAACAATGTTTCAAGAATTGATAAAATACTATCCAAATCGAGGATTTCAGTGTCGATTACTCTTAACAGATCTTACGGTATTATCATTCTTATTGCCTAAAGGCTTTTCTTACTTGTAATTCCTGCAGACCTACAATAGCTTCCATCGCAATTCTACAATTGCTGGTTCATCGATTGAACATTCGCCCACGCTTTCTCGAACCAATTTGGCTGCCCATCGCTTACTTCGTAACACCAATCGTAGCCCTTTGCTTTCGTTGCGTGCTCTCGATCAATCGAGAAGGCTGAATTCCTATGGTTTAGGGTTTAGATATTTTCGGGCCGAGGCGACTAATCGTCATAATTCTCGAAACTCACACAAACAACCTAGAAAAGTCTATAATTTTATCACCTACAATATAAATCTCCATGAGAAACATTGGATAACGAACAATATATATGTACAACAATCACATATAGATTTAAAGTAATTTGATCGCCTACAATAACTCTTCATGAGAAGCATCACACAAACAAAACAACAATATTCAACAATCACAAATTGAGAATAACTCTCCCAACTTGCAAGGAAATGAAAAAAAATGAAGTGACTCAAACTTAGAGAACATCAAAAATAAACTCACTACACTAATGACACTAACTCAACATAAAAGGGGAATGAAAGTAAGAGGAGTAGGTAGGGTGTGTGAGTGTACAGTATGTAACACCCTAGTATTTCTAAACAATAGAAATACCAAAACATACATATTAGCTTACATCAGAGTATAAATTTCCTTACTTAGATATGAATCTCTACAAGGAAATCGGAAACCAACAAATAACTTAAACAAATTTAAGTCATAAACTAATACAAAAGTAACAAGGAAAACATAAAGACAGAAGGAAGACTAAATATTCAATCTTCTGTCTGAGCATGCCACCTACTCGTGCCATACAACCTTCTTCTTCCTCGTTAATCGAAAAGCAACAACATTTGTAGGGTGAGATAACAAATCTCAAAGTGAGTCTTACCGTGACCCTCACCTATCACTCGGTCTATTTATAAAACATTTGTTTACTTCGTGATTTAATTAGTAAACCACGCACAATACCGATCGCACACACAAGCTAAATACAAATCGCATTAACACGCAGTCTTTGATCGTCAAATGCACACACGGTGCATTCATAACGCCCAACAATTGCACAATAGCGGTGAACCCTATCATCGAGAGCAAATCATGCTATGTACAATAATTCATCTCGAGCATAACACCGATCGCACATCTCGCTAATCCGGTGAACCCTATCATCAAGGCCTAGGTTTAGGGGCTCATGACTTCCCCGCCTAGTATGTTTGCGAGCTCGGGTCGTCACCCCTCGAATCCTAATTCGATATTGATCATATACCGAAATATCCTCTAATCACAAGTACACCCGCATTGGGCCGCTCTCATATACACGATATAATATATATATACCGGATTAAGTCTCACACCATAATATGTTGCAATAACATATTATTATCCACATAAATTCTTAAAAATCCGTTTAGTCAACATTTAAGTTGTAAGCCATTTGGTTCCCTACACGCATCTATATTTTACGGTTTTGAAATACTCATAACATTAATCGTTATTTCAAAATCACTTTGAATTTGTATAAAAATTTCCAACGAAAATTCGATGAGTTTCCTCTCGTAATCGGACATCCCAAAAATAATAATCACCGAAAAACCAGTCCGGACATCAATTTGTTCAAAAATCATTAATTTTACACATATACAAAAATTTACGGTTTTTCCAATAGCTTTGAAAATTCAACCGAATCACACCAACGACTTTAAAACACATCCCAACAAACAAAGATCCCACGTAAATGCTCGTGGTGGTTAGGAAAAGGATTTAGAAGAAGTTTGAAGTCGAACGAGCGTCGAAACGAAACATTGGATATTGGGAACATAGGAACTTCTCGACTTAATGCCCAATTCCGCCTCCGTTTCGCTTCTCCGATCGATCCCAAACTGTATTTCAATCCTAAACAACCACGCATGACCATACACACAAATATTCCAATTTGTGCAATACAATTCAACAATCAAAATCATATTGTTTCGTTCTATGTTTCAAAAACACATAATCTCGTAAAATATCATTTTTGACTCTAAAATTCTCGAAACTCCGAATTTTGAAAAATCGTTCAACCATAACTCAAAAACGATATTTAAATTCCCTAAGCGAGTAAAACTCACCTCCTCGTGATGAAAATCACGAACCACCGAGACGCTCAAGCTCCCGATTCCAAACTTCACGAACTCGCCCGAACCCGCTCCAAAACCGGAACCGAACACTCCACGCCGGTTGTTGAGCTTCCAATCATCCATACTAAGCTTCACTTTCGCTTAAATCTCCGGTTTCTCCAAATTGGAGCTTAAAACTCATTAATGGCAAAACGAAACGGAAAGAAATTAGGGTGTGAAAGTGGTATCATTAGATAGATCTCGAAAAATGGAGAAGAATGGTACGAGAATCACTTACTATCGTTAAGAACTGTGGAGATCTCGCCATTCTTCCTTCTCTTCCTCCCACGCCTTTTCTCCTCTCTCTCTCATTTGTTTCTCTTCTTTCTTTCTTTTTTTTTGTTCTTTCCTTCCCTTTTAATCCGCTCCTTCTCTCTCTCTTTTTATTCTTTTTAACTTTACTTTTCTTTCTTTATTCACACAAGTGTGGAATGAGAGGGTATTTGGATATTTTTTGATGTCTCAGAGATCATTTTGGGCGAGTGGCATAAATACTAAAATACCCTTAGAGTACTAATTTCCACTCGGTTGTGTATTTAAATTATTTTCTCTAGCAATTTTAAATTGCTGTCGTAACAACCTCATATCCGTGACTTGATTTATTACCTATTCGAGTAATAAATCACTCGTTAATTTCTTAATTCGAAATTAACGAAATTGGGGATGTTACAATCACCCCAACTTGAAAAATTTTGTCCTCAAAATTTGACAAACATACTTCAAGAGAACATATACGAATATCTAATCCGCATATCGTTCTTAAATTCCCACATAACATCATCCGTCGAAAAACGATTACAAACAACTTAAATAATCGTAATTGTTCTCGTCTGAAGTGTCTACTCTCCATGATCTAAGATATTACTTGGATATGGCTTAAATGACAAATTAATCAAAGATCCATCCATTCTAACTCAACGGTTGTGAAATTCTTACAATACAGGATCATCAGATTCAACACTACTGGTTTATTCCTTTTTGCCGACTCAGAGCTATTTCCAATTCTCAAGGCATACACAATAGATCCCTATTTAAAATCATGAGTCGGAGAATCCTTCTCATGAGGCTTCTCTTACGTGAAAGCATAAGCTATCTCTTGTTGATTCAAAGATCAAAACACCGCCTAAACTCTTTCCCAGGCGCCACCGAGCATTTGAAATCCGGGGACAGATTCGAAAGATAAAGATTGAAAGCAGAAATCAACTCGCTTTCTACTCTAGAAACATTCTTCACCATCGAAATTTCATTCAAACGATCGACCTTTACAAGTTAATCAGATGAGTGAAATAACTAATGTGAGAATCTTCCGATAAACCTACTATACAAATCAATTAGTTCCAAATAACTCCTTACCTCTATGACCGATAACGGTAACTCCCAATTCATCACACTTCAACCCTTCTAGAATCCATTGCCACGCTGCACCGGAATACCACACGTTTCCGAATTCACTACCGCCATCTTGAAATCACACTTCGATGGCTTAGCCCATTACCTCTTTACTCAGAGTACATTCCGAACAATGCAGAAATGTACACCATGATCCACATGGGTTTTAAATATATACCAAGATGTTATCCGTAAAAATTTCAACAACTAGTCTAAGTACGGTTATAGAACCTCGACCCATGTAATCCATGAATACCGTAGGAGCATTAGGTAGACCGAAGAGCATCACTACTCACTCGTAGTGTCCATATCTAGTATGGAAAGCTGTCCTCGGGGTAACTAAAGCCCTAACCTTTAAATAAAAACCCGACCTTAGACCACACTTTGAAATCACTGCTTCACCTTGAAGCTAAACAACCTAAGCATAGATTCTTGGCATAGATACTTATTCTTAACCATAACTTTATCCAACTGGAGGTAATTTATACCCGATCTCCGGCTCCCATCTTTTCTTTCCAACAAGTAACACGGGAGCACCCCTACTTGTGGGAAAACTAAGTAATATCACGCCCGATTTCATGGGAATCTTGTGCTATTAGAACTTGGGTTAAACTCATTACACTCTGAGTTTTGACTATCTCACCGATGGGTAACGGTTTTGTAAAAATTTCTTGAAAACATTTGGATATGAAATAATTTTCCCACTTACCCATAGGAGTTTGTTTCTTTGCTAACCCGACATACTAATAAGACATATCTTCACCTCGTGACTCATTCTTCGAAACTCAATTCCGAGATCCGGATGATCTCACACAAATGTATGGCCTTTCAAAACCTATAAGTCAGATGACTATTCCAACCAATCATTCCCTTGAACTGAAATCTACTATTCATTCACTTAGAATCCATCAACAATAGTGTTACAAAGATGTATCCATCCCAAATATCAAAATGTTCTTTAGATTAGGGACTATTAATAATATTATACCAATGTTACTAACTCAGTAATCCGTAATGGTAGTAACTAATAATGATCAGAGTTGCTAATGTAACTTGTGAACCAAAAATTTCATGCATTACAAATGGATTACAGATCGAAGTCCTTTGACTTTATTTCATTGAATATAGACGAGTGATTGCCGCACTAGCTACCTTCCAATCAAAAACGATATTTAAATTCCCTAAGCGAGTAAAACTCACCTCCTCGTGATGAAAATCACGAACCACCGAGACGTTCCGAAGCTCCCGATTCCGAAACTTCACGAACTCGCTCCGAACCCGCTCCAAAACCGGAACCGTACACTCCACGTCAGTTGTTGAGCTTCCAATCATCCATACCAAGCTTCACTTTCGCTTAAATCTCCAGTTTCTCCAAATTGGAGCTTAAAACTCATTAATGGCAAAACGAAAACGGAAAGAAATTAGGGTGTGAAAGTGGTATCATTAGATAGATCTCGAAAAATGGAGAAGAATGGTACGAGAATCACTTACTATCGTTAAGAATCCGTGGAGATCTCGCCATTCTTCCTTCTCTTCCTCCACGCCCTTTCTCCCTCTCTCTCGGCCGTTTCTCTTCTTTTCTTTTTTTTTTTTGTTCTTTCCTTCCCTTTTAATCCGTTCCTTCTCTCTCTCTTTTTATTCTTTTTAACTTTACTTTTCTTTCTTTATTCACACAAGTGTGGAATGAGAGGGTATTTGGATATTTTTGATGTCTCGAGAGATCATTTTGGGTAGTGGCATAAATACTAAAATACCCTTAGAGTACTAATTTCCACTCGGTTGTGTATTTAAATTATTTTCTCTAGCAATTTTAAATTGTCATTGTCAGAATAACCTCATATCAGTGACTTGATTTATTACCTATTCGAGTAATAAATCACTCGTTAATTTCTTTATTCGAAATTAACGAAATTGGGGATGTTACAACAGTTAGTAAGAATGACACTAACTCATGTGTAGAGTTTATATAGTTAGTAAGAATGTGATATTTAGAGTCCAATAGTTATAAGTGATTAATAATAGTAATATAATATTAATGTCATCCATTTTTGTAGGCCTAGTGGAAATTAAAATAGTGGTTATAAATGATTTTCAAATAGTGTATTTTTTTTAGGAATACAAATAGTGTTTATTTATAAATGTAAAGCACAATTTATTTAAAAAAGTAAAAGACAAAAAATTTATTTGTGTGAAACCTTAAATCACAAAGTGATAATAATAATAATATAATATATAAAGACAATAGTAATTTGATTGAAATTATTATTATAATTATGTCAATATATTACCTATAGTTAGTTTATTTTTGATAAAGTGGATGAAATATCTACCGTCAAAGAAAAAGTGGATGGAATATGTATGTGGTTGCAAGTCTTAATTAAATAATAAATAAAAACATTATTACAACTTAATTAATATGGGATGTTACAAAACATAAAGTGTCTGAAATTAATATTATAATTATATACTTTATATACTTTAATATATTATAATTAGTTCTTTATATAAGAGATTAAGTTGTTGGAAATGTCAAAGAAAAAGGGGATGAAATATGAGATTAAGTTAATAGATTAGAATATATGACGTTTTGAAACTATTGTTTTTTTTTAAAACCATTCATATTCCTGATTAAAAATGTAATATAAAAAAAACTCAAATAAAGTATAAGAGAACTATTAAAACAAAATTTAAATTAATAAACCCAAAGTAACCAAAAGTTTTGTTTTTGACCAAAAGTAACCCAAAGATTAACTATTGCCCAGTATTATTTTTTCCTTTCTAAAAATAAAAGAGGAAAATACACTATTCTTACAACAAAAAATCCATGAAAATTATAAATAAATATAAATATAGAAGTGACACAATTTTTCTTAAAAAGATATGAAGCTAAAGTCTACGTTTTTTTATGTTTCATGTGGTTTTTATTTTTATAAATAATAAAATAATGCTCAATTCTCCTAGTCATCAAACTTTATGTCTTTTTATTTTTATTCAACTCATATCAATACACTTATTGTCTTTAATTATATAATAACTGAAAAAAATATAAAGGGTCTTAATCTTAATATGTAATCATTAATATAAGTCTCCTTATATGTGTAAATTATAATTTTTTTTAATATAATTGAAAATCTAATTGAAAATTTAATGAGGATAATATGGAGCATCTTAGAGGCTTGGAAAAAAGCTTCCTTTAGATATTTATGTAGATATAGACTAGAGGAATGCCCGTGCGTTGCACGGGTTGTTATATTTTTTCAAATTTAATTTATTAACTTTTTTTCATAAAATATATAATTAAAAGTATAAATCATGTTTTTTAAAAGTTAGTATAATATATAATATAAATATGAGTTAAATTTTTTAGATAAATTATAAATTTTAGACGTTCCTTATATTGTGTATGTGGTTTGTAATATAAATAATTGTTAATGGTTTTTATGAGATTATCTGTTTCGAAATATTATTTTATTATTAAAGTGAAATGAATAGAGAACGTTCTTTCAAAACTGTTGAGAAAAATTGTGGAGCTTCCTTTGGGGATTCCTTTTCATAGATAGATAGATAGATATGGTATAAATATTTGTAAATACAATTTCATGCTAATTAATTTTTAACTTAATACAATATTTTTCTTTATATTTAGTAAGAAGATAATAATACTATTTAATATGTGGAATTTAGTGGCGTAAATTTAAAATATAGATAGATAAATATCTATGGTGAAAGATAAATCATAGAAAGCAAAAAGTTACTACTCTTTTTTATTTTCATCACCAATTAATAATTCATAAATTGAAATTTAAAATAAAATGAAATTCAACATAAAAGTGAAGTTAAAGAATTTTGATTTAAAATTGAATTTAGAAAACAATAATAATAAACAAATACATTCTCTATTATTTATTTTTACAATAATATGAAGAAGATCTAAAAGAAATATATGGTATTTAGTATTTACAATATTAAATAGAACTATTATTTTAAAAAATAATGATAATAATTTTTTCTACAATGTATAATCTAAAAGGTTAAACATATTTTTTGTCTTTAAAATTTTTACAACTTGTGCTTTTAGTCCCTATAAAAAGTTTTACTCACTTTTATTCCCCACATTTTCCTCCGTCAATGCTTTTAGTCTTATAACTTTTAATTGGGGCTTTTTAGAGCATCTCTAAGCGCTATTATAAGTCATAAGGGACTAAAAGCATTGACAGGGTACATGTGGGGACTAAAAGTGAGTGAATTCTTTTATAGGGACTAAAATAAAAAATTGCAATTTTTTAGGAACTAAAAACATATTTAACTTCCTTTAAAAAAAACATATTTAACTCTAATATTAATAAGTAATAGGTTATCAATACACAATCTTGTATAAAAATTATATTAGAGAAAACATCTCATTCAAAATAATAATCAATATTTTATTTAGTTTATTTTACACTAATTTATTTTATCATTTATGTAATTATATCTACTTAACTTAATGTTGCAAATAAAAAAAGTAAAATGCACGTGTATCATAATCTTTTAAATTTATCTAAACTATTTAATTAATAATATTCAGTTTCATCTAATTATTTTAAAGAAAATTATTAAAATAATAAATTTTGGTAAATATTATAATATGTATTTTAATTATTCTTTAAGCTTTTTCCTTAAAATATAATTGATAAGTATTAGTGTAACGGTCTAGGTAATCAAGAAGTTACTAAGGAACTAAATAACTAAAGTAAAAACCAAATGTATTATTAAATTACCCACTACAATTTATCACTAATAACATACTAAGTTTTATTTAATGTAGCCATGTCTATTAATTGAATCAGTTATCACCCCCATCAGCCTAACGAAATCACTTGTTGAATACAAATAAACAAACCAAAAAAAAATACCATCATCAGATTTTGTAGCCTTATCTTTTTATCCTCCAAGCCTTATTATATATTGACAAAATAGATCTAGAAGTCGGTGTAAACATGATTACAAAAAGATCAATTTATAACCTACACAAACACACATGTATCTAAAATAGCTAGAATCTTCTATAGACAGTCTGGGGAACTCTTATTAAAAGTTTTCATGAGAAGCATCACACAAACAACCTAGAAAAGTCTATAATTTTATCACCTACAATATAAATCTCCATGAGAAGCATTGGATAAAGAACAATATATACAACAATCACATAGATTTAAAGTAATTTGATCGCCTACAATTAACTCTTCATGAGAAGCATCACACAAACAAAGCAACAATATTCAACAATCACAAATTGAGAATAACTCTCCCAACTTGCAAGGAAATGAAAAAAAATGAAGTGACTCACACTTAGAGAACATCAAAAACAAACTCACTACACTAATGACACTAACTCAACATAAAATGGGAATGAAATTAAGAGGAGTTGGTAGGGTGTGTGAGTGTGTAGAGTTTATATAGTTAGTAAAAATGTGACTTTTAGAGTCCAATAGTTATAAGTGATTAATAATAGTAATATAATATTAATGTCATCAGTTTTTTTAGACCTAGTGGAAATTAAAATAGTGGTTATAAATGCTTTTCAA
Organism: Oxytropis ochrocephala; assembly: GCA_020916435.1. NCBI lineage: Eukaryota > Viridiplantae > Streptophyta > Magnoliopsida > Fabales > Fabaceae > Oxytropis > Oxytropis ochrocephala. Next base: position 99,948,795 of record CM037089.1, read on the forward strand.
ATAGTGTATTTTTTTAGGAATACAAATAGTGTTTATTTATAAATGTAAAGCACAATTTATTTAAAAACGTAAAAGACAAAAAATTTCTTTTGTGTGAAACCTTAAATCACAAAGTGATAATAATAATAATAATGATATAATAATAATATATAAAGACAATAGTAATTTGATTGAAATTATTATTATAATTATGTCAATATATTACATATAGTTAGTTTATTTTCGATAAAGTGGATGGAATATCTACCGTCAAAGAAAAAGTGGATGGAATATGTATGTGGTTGCAAGTCTTAATTAAAGAATAAATAAAAACATTATTACAACTTAATATGGGATGTTACAAAACATAAAGTGTCTGAAATTAATATTATAATTATATACTTTATATACTTTAATATATTATAATTAGTTCTTTAGAAAAGAGATTAAGTTGTTGGAAATGTCAAAGAAAAAGGGGATGAAATATGAGATTAAGTTAATAGATTAGAATATATAACGTTTTGAAACTATTTTTTTTTTTTTTAAAACCATTCATATTCCTGATTAAAAATGTAATATAAAAAAAACTCAAATAAAGTATAAGAGAACTATTAAAACAAAATTTAAATTAATAAACCCAAAGTAACCAAAAGTTCTCTTTTTGAACAAAAGTAACCCAAAGATTAACCATCGCCCAGTATTCTTTTTTCCTTTCTAAAAATAAAAGAGGAAAATACACTATTCTAACAACAAAAAATCTATGAAAATTATAAATAAATATAAATATAGAAATGAACACAATTTTTCTTAAAAAGATATGAAGCTAAAGTCTACGTTTTTTTATGTTTCATGTGGTTTTTATTTTTGTAAATAATAAAATAATGCTCAATTCTCCTAGTCATCAAACTTTATGTCTTTCTATTTTTATTCAACTCATATTAATACACACTTATTGTCTTTAATTATATAATAACTGAAAAAATATAATGGGTCTTAATAATTTAGCCTTAATATGTAATCATTAATATAAGTCTCCTTATATGTGTAAATTATAAAAAGATATTAATATAATTGAAAATCTAATTGGAAAATTAATGAGGATGATGTGGAGCATCTTAGAGGCTTGGAAAAAAGCTTCCTTTAGATATTTATATAGATATAGTTTTAATTTGGAAATTCACAATTAAATTTTCATCAAAATATCAAGGAGCATCATAGAGCTTGGGAAAAAACTTCCTTTAGGAATTTAACATTTTTTAAATGTGTATAAAAAAATTTAAATTCAAGAAATAGATAATATATAAATATTAATATAATATTTTGTGGTTCATAAAAGTTAATTGAAAATATATTGTGATGTTTAATAAGTATTGATAAAGTGAGATTTAAATTTAAAAATTGAATGTCATAAAGGTTTAGTGGATATTAATTAAGTAAAAAAGAATGTTGAGATTTAAGTTGGAAAATAATATGAAATGATGTGGAGCATCCTAGAGCTTGGAAAAAAGCTTCCTTTAGAAATTTATATAGACTAGAGGAAAATCCCCGTGGGATGCACGTGTTTATACAGATATTTTTGAAAAATATGTTAAGGATATAACTTAAATATGTATAATAAGAAAAAAAACACTTTTTATACAATTTATTAAGATATTAATTTTTAATCATACATATATGTGAACATGGAAATCCAATTTAATAGATAGTAGTTTAATATTATATGATGTTAATAAATATTATAAGGATTATATATATTGAAAAGATATTAGTAGATAAAAATTTAAGGAACTAAATATATATTTTTTATTCAACTTTAAAATTAGTACAATTATACAATATAGATTTATTTCTTTAATTTCCAATAAGCTCATGAGTTAGTACAATATGGGTTGAATATGTAGAATTTTAATTAACTCCTAATATATTTAATTCAATTTTTGAAAATATTTCATATTTTGGTATTTAAATTGTTTATTTATTTATATAAAGCATGCAAAAACTTAAATTAATACAAACTTGATATCAATCTATTTTTCTTGTAAGGATTTTATATTGAGTATTATATGATGTTAATAAATATTATAAAAATCATATATATTGTAATGATATTTTTTTTGAAGCAATATTGTAATGATATTAGTAGAAGGTAATAAATTTTTAGGGAAGTAAATATATATTATCAACTTTAAAATTAGTACAACTATATATTATAGATTTATTTCTTTAATTTCCAATAAGCTCATGCGTTAGTACAATATGGGTTGATCGTTGAGTTTTAATTAACACATAATATATTTAATTCATTTATTGAAAATAATGCCTATTTTGCTATTTAAATTTTGTATTTATATATATTTAGCATTCAAAAACTTAAAATTAATACATGCTTGATAGCAACATACTTTTTTGGTAAGCTCTATTATACTCTATCAACCTTGAACATGCATGTGTTTGTGAATGGTCAAGGAACATATTAAAGGAACTTTTAGATATACTACATCAACCAATTTTATTGAAGCTATTAAAATTAAATATTTTTAAAAATAATAATATTAAAATTAAACATAATTCATACATGCCAATAGCTTGACAAAAAATTGTTCCTCAATTGGATGACTCACTAACTAATCAATTTTTTTGTCTTTTTGCCTTGTTGAGTACACTATAAATGTCTAGAACATCAAGCCCAAATCATTTGTTTTTTCTTCTCCATTTCTTCTCTATCCATGTAAGTTCCATTTTTTCCTCCCTTGACAACAATTTGAAACATATAACAAACTCAATAATTAATCAATGATCAATAAAATCTTATGAATAAAAGACAGATTTATACACAAAAAATTGGAACTCCAACTACTATAATGCTTTCTTCAAGCCTGAATATTAGTGATGGAAAAACAAAAAAGTTTACATAAGTGATGTAACAACCAAACAAAAGTGAGGTAAAAAATGAATAGATAAATTGTAATATCCCTAGTTTCGTTAATTTCGATTTATGAAATTAACGAGTGATTTATTATTCGAGTAAATAATAAGTCACGTCTCGGATACAAGTTTGACTCGAGAACAATGAGTAATCGTTATATTATAGGATTGCTTTGCAATATTGATTGAATTTTGTAAATTGAGTGTGATTGTTTGGGGAAAAAATGGGTTTTAGGTGAGGATTAGTAAATCAAGGGTATTTTGGTCATTTCTTATTCACTTAAATGTTGACTGGACTGATTTCATGAGTTTATATTATGATAATATGTTATTATAACTTGTCAAAGAATGAATTATGTTTCGATATATATAAATTATATCGAGTATAGGAGTCGGCCCAATGCGGGTATGATATTTAAATTATGTCGAGTATGGGTGACGACCCAAAGAGTTTAGCATACTAGGCGGGGAAGTCATGAGCCCTTAAACCTAGGCCCTATAAAATTTTACCATTAGGGAAAGTCTTATTGGGAAGGGGGTTCACCGGGATTAGCCGGAGGGCAGTTGGTGTTATGCTATGAAGTTATGATTGCATTGTTCAAGGATTAGCGGAGGCGATCGGTGTGTTCGCTATGATATTATGATTGCACTGTTTACCGGGATTAGCCGGAGGGCAGTCGGTATAGTGCAATTAATAATGCACGTGGTTTATTAATTAAATCACAAAGTTAATAAGATTTCATAAATGAACCGAGATAAAGGTAAGGGGTCACGGTAGGACTCACTGAGATATGTTATCTCACCCTATCATTTATTGTTGTTTTTCAGATAAACAGGAGAAACGCAAAGCGAAGAGGCATGATTAGGCGATGTGTCTTGGAGATATGAAGACATAGTGATTTTAACTATGTTATTTGGATTCCCTATCTTTATTTTGTAGTTAGGTTTATGACTTGCTGTTTGTTAAGTTGTAAAAACCTATGTTAGTTGTTTCCTTACTTTCAGATATTGAACATAGTGTTGTGTCTGTTTTAAGTTGTCTGTGGTATTTGAGTTTTATTTACTCAAAGTACTCTATGTTTGGGTATGACTCTCGGTTATTATTCCAGAGTTTTTACTTGTTCAATATGTGACATATGTTATTTTTACTCTGATGTATGCTATTAGGTACATTTTGGTATTTCTATTAATTAGAAATACTAGGGTGTTACATTTTTATATCAGAGAAGTTCGGCCTAGTCGGACATAGAGACCTTATGGTCAAGAAGTTAGATAGAGTCAGCTAGGGACTTAGACAATTAAATGTCAGAACCTTTCAGTATATTATGTGAAGTATTGAGTCAGGATCCACTCAATGTTTCATGTCAATTACTGAGAATGATGACAGTTAGTTGTCTCAGCCCCGAAAATGTCCAAACCATAAACCATAAGAATTCTAGCCATCTTGGTTTATCAGAGCACGTAGCGGAAGAAGAGGGCTACATATGGTATTCTTAAGCAAGCAATGGGCAGCCAGGTTGGTTCGAGGAAAATGTGGGCGACTGTTCAGTTAGTGAATTCGGTGCAATTGTAGAATTGCAGGGGAAGTTATTGTAGGTACTACAAAGAACTACAATTAAGCAAAGCCTTTAGGCAACGGTAATGCTAGTATCCTAAGATCTAATAAGATTAATGGACACCACGAAACCCTGATTGGTGCTTAATAAACCTATCAATTACAGAAATATTGTTTCACGGTTAACTTTACCTTAAGGTTAGAATAAAACCCCAGCTTAGATCGCAGTTAGAGACATCCTTTTGGATTGCTGCGAGTCTTGATCATGTTTGTTTTTCCTCAAAGCTACATTTCAAAATGCTACGAAGCCGACCAAGTAAACTGTAGTGCAATGTTAGTATTGGCCTACAGAACCCAATGCTGATCGAATTAGTTCTGATCACGGTTTCTGAACCAAGTCCCATTCAAGATGAGATCAGTAGGTGATTTTATCTGAAATAACCTTATTATTACTCTCGAGATTATGAGTAAGCCCATCTCGGTCTGTGAGAAATTTTCGATAGTTCTCCGACTTGTTTATTCATAATTTGTTAGTTGGAACTCCGATTTTTATGTTCTGAGATGCGTTGGAAAGCTAACGAAAAAGTATAAACATATGAGTAGGTTGTTAACCCTATTTCCAGTTGTATTCTGAAATGTACTTCTACCTTACCCTAAGTAGTTGTAGGCCATAACTTCAATTGAGGATTGGGAAGTTGAAAGAGAACTTCCACTCATTAAGATTAGAAACCTAGACACCGGTTTAGAATGATAAACATTTTAGTTTCTAAGAGATTTATTTCTCAGAAATGGTCATTAGTATCTATAAACCTCAGCAGTTAGGGGTGTTTTCAAAAGCCAACGACAATGAGGCATTTTACTAGTATACTACAAGGGTAGAACTTCCAATTACTTATAGTATTGGAAGTGGCGTTGTCCTATAAGAAGATTGAATCAACGGAGTGTTAAACGCCTTACTTCTCGTTAGGCAAGACACGTTGCCTACCGAATGGATACGCTAGGAGTTATGGTTATGTTTGGATGTTGTGAAGTTCAGAGAGATGTAGGATCAAAGGAATGCGTAAAATAGTGAGAATTGTTCTCTGAATCAATGCTGGAAGCATTATTTTGTGCCCGTTTGATTCCGCGAAAGAATCCTTCTATTTTTATCATTTCTCTGATGCTACAACTACCCTAACTCCGTGATTAATCCAAATACGAATGTTCCTCCTAGAGTAATCAACAATATAGTATGATCGAACGAAGTTCATAGTTGTCAACTAAGTCTGACTTAGCTAGGAAAGCTGTTATGTATCAACCGAGAGATCTTTATTGTTTAGATATTCTCATACTTAAGTGAATGAATAGTAGACTCAGTTCAAGAGAATGGCTGGTTTTGGAATAGTCGGTTGACTTATAGGTTCTGAAAAGCCATATGAGACGACCCTCGTCCTCATTATAGTAACCCTTTACACTTAATCTCGTAATCTTCAAATCAGATAAATTTTAAAACTTAAAACATGTATATAACTAAACATGTATCAAATAAAAAATAATATTACGGGTTTTACAAAATATGTGTGGCTAGACTAAAGCTTGTCAAAATATAATCAGAGTACTACAAAATAGCAGAACATAAAAACATAAAAGGAAAGCCAGCTAAACGAGACTCAAATGACTGACACACTGGCTAAACAAAACTCAGGTTCTCTCAATGAGACACCTGACAGCTCCATCACATCGCACTGGCATCCTCTGTGCCTCCGACGTCCATCATGGAAGGAATAGTATCTACTTCTGCTACGAGTGACTCCTCGACTGGATCTAAATGATAATATAAATATGCAAAAGAAAAACACATAGGGCTAAGATACATGTACAAGTCAGAAAATGGGAACATAAGGTAAAGCTCAATTTAAACATGTTACCAGCACATCAATTCAAATTATTCCTTACCTTATATCCGTTATTGATAACTTATGCTTATAACTCAATCTATGAACATGTGACAATACTATATGCTAACTCTGGCCATATCCTGATGCCACTGACGTCCCTACTATACTTCGCGGATGCCACTCGACTGTCACAATGGAGTCCGAGTGTTATAAGTCTTTCCCTGCCAAAACTGATCAGAGTAATCTAAACCTAGCATTACCCCATCCGGCCGATAAATACAAATATGTCCTACTAAGGACCAGTCCCGGTACTTGACCTCGTGTGTCCCATACCACACAGCTGTGGACTTACAACACATATGCAATCTACATGGTTCTCTGTAATTACACCTTAACCCGTATGCCTTACTCATCTTGTTGATCAGCACCTTGTACTATCACTTGCACTACGGTTAAATATATTTATTTCACTTTAGATCTCTTTATGACTCTTAGTTCACTATGCACACCTAGGTTCATTATGAAAATCTTAACTTCAATATTATTATAAAATAAGGTCATGCTTCTCAATATAAATAAGACATTTCGACGATTTCACAGATAACATGAATAGCACAAAACATATATAGCATTTAAACAATCAAAACAGTCAAACAATCTATCAATCAATCAAATAATAATATAATACTTTCCTATGCGTTAACCGGTCATCGACGGCCTAAACTTCACTTAACCTTAACTCCGAAGAGTAGTCAAATGATCTTTAGGTATCGCTGACTCTTTAACTCTAGTAGAGCTTGGGTCACTCTACACATATTTAAATTAAAACTTTACGCTAACCGTCCCGACGAATATGATATCTTGCCCCCACCTTAAATATAACACGAACGTAAAACTTGCTCCGACAATGCCGACGCGTACTCAGGCACTACTACAACTACGGATATAATGGTAATTGAATTGGGTTTTTTAGGAGTTTTAGCTGGGTTTTAAAATATAAAAGAAGAGAGGATAGTAAAATGTATCTAGTGTTGCCGAGGCTTAAAGGATATGTGGTAAACAAGGGATCTAGGTTTCACGATGTTGGATGGCTTCGTTTGAGATGAATGGCTTGCCTTTTATAGTCCATCCCTCCTCCTATGCTTACCTCATGACAAGCATGAGGTGTAAACATACTTTCCTGGTGGCATGAATCTAAGGTATTAAGAGTGATTCATGGGAAAAACACCTAAGTGGCCTAATTCTCATACATCCAACGTAAAAGCGGTGAAGGATGAGGTGTAATTTTCTTATTCAACTACTTCACTTAGAAGAATGACATACATTTTTTACTAAACATGAAATTGAAATGGAATTGCAAAAATGCATTAGTCGATAGTTTGTTTTCCAAAACATATGAAGATGCCTTTTAAGATTTTCTTCATGGAAAATATGCATGGCCTAATCCATGTGTAAACAAATGCATGCAAGTGTCACTAATCTAATAATCAATCTTCCAACACATCTTAAAAAAAACATGAGGTGTTAAAGCTAGACAAATTTACTTATCATGAAGGTTTGCATGTAAGCAAACATAAAATAATCCGTGGTACTACTTTCTATATATTTATTATATACATCTAATTAATTATATACTAATTATGATCTAATTAAATTAATACACATATAATTTTATTTAAGAAAAATAGGGAGTTATATCTAAATCTCTCTCAAAGCTCTAAATAACACAATTAAAATAAAATGATTTCCAAAACACGTTCTAATAATTATTTGGAAAAAGTGGGATGTTACACCATACACCTGCGTGAGACTTTCCGGATTTAGGAATTGAGTTCCAAAGACTGTGTCATGAAGTGTGAAGACACACCTTGTTAGTATTTTGGGTTAGCGAAGAAACAAACTCCTATGGGTAAGTAAGAAAATTATTTTATATTCAAACGTTTTCAAGAAAATTTTACATAACCTTTACCCATTTGTGAGTAAGTTACGAACCTAGTAGTGACAGAGTTTAACCCAAAGTGCTAATAGTGTAACTAATAAAACCAAAAGGTGATGTTCCCCAGTTTACCAAAAGTTGGGGTGCTCCAGTGTTACTTGTTGAAAAGAAAGACGGGAGCAGGAGGTTGTGAATAAATTACCTCCAATTGAACAAAGTTACTATTAGGAATAAGTACCCTATGCCAAGAATCTATGATTTGGTTGAGCATCATCGAGGTTCAGCAATATTTCCAAAGATTGGTCTAAGGGTGAGTTATTGTCAGATTAACGTTAGGGCTTTAGATATTCCGAAGACAGCTTTCCATACTAGATATGGACATTACGAGTGAGTAGTGATGCCCTTCCGTCTAACTAATGCTCATGCGGCATTCATGGATTACATGAGCCGAGGCATCCACCCGTACTTAGACTAGTTGTTGAAATTTTCACTGATAACATCTTGGTGTACACTAAGACCATTGTGTGTAACGCCCCAAAATTAATTAGGTGAGCATTTAACTAATTTAATTAGGTGATTATTTAATTAATTTAATTAAGCGATTATTTAGCTAAATTAATTAAGTGATTATTTTAGTTGTCTATATTAAAATAAATATAGGGTGATTAATTAATTAAGGAGTGAGGTGTGGTAAATAAATGGTGAGTATTTTAGTTAAGTGGGGAGTATTTTAATTAGAATTGGGAGGATGTGAGAAAGTACCTAGAGGGTGTAAATAAAGGGCCCAAACCCACAAAATGGGCCCAAAGTCATGACTTAAGTTAGGGGTAGGTTTTTAGTCTCCTTAGAAAGAAAGAAAACAAAAAAATAGAAGAGGGAGGGAGAGTAGTAGCCGACGCAGCTGTTCATAGAGAGGGGGGAAGAGAGATTCATTGTCTTGCTTTTGGGTAAGTGATTTTGGTACCAATCCACTCCATTTTTCTTCCTCTATCCTTTAGTATAAGTTTCACACTCTAATCTTGTGTATTTTTCCCTTTACCATGGATGAGTTAGAAGCTCAAGTATAGGAGAAGAGCTTTTATTTGGTGATTCTTGGGTTGTTGGTGAAGGTGGTTTTCTTGGGTTGCAATTTGGAGGTATGGGGGCTCTCTTTCATGGCTAATAATTTATAAACCTTGAAATCATAGAGATTAGGTGTTAGGAGTATTTATTTGATTGTTTGAGCTTTGTGTTAATTCTATGTTTATTGTTGTATTTGTATTTAATTTGGTGATACCATGATGCTTGATGTTGGAAAAAAATGTGTAGTTACATGTGCATGCTATATGTTTGATAAAATGCTTCAATGTGAAGAAATATGTGAATATGTGATTTAATGATGTTGATTAAATGCCTAAGTGAGTGTTGATAAAGTGAGTGTTGAATTTTTGAATAAAAGTGTGTTGAAGTGTTTATGGTGTGTGTTTGAGTGTTAAATAATAATGAGGTGATTGGTGTTAATTGATATAATTGAGTAGGAGAAATATTAGTGTTCTTAGGTGTTTAATAAATTGTTTGATTTAGAGTTGGTGGGAGTGTGTAGGTTGTTGTGGAGAAATTAAATTAGACGTGCTGTGAATAGTGTTAGGAGCGCCACATTTCAAGGAAATGGCGCCGGGTGATGTGTATTTCGGTGCAGGAAGGTTGGGAAGGGGCGCCAATTGCAGGGAAAATTGGCGCCTGGTGCACTGTGCTGGGTTGCTGTTGGTTGGGTCTAGGTGTGCAGGGGAAGGGGGCGCCAGTTTGCTGCAAACTTGGCGCCTGTGTGTTGCCTGGTGGGGCGTGGCGCAACAGGGCGCCAACTTGGCGAGCCAAGGCGCCCAAATGCACTGTTGTGCGCGTGTTTGGGTGTGTTGCGCAGGGGGGCGCCATTTGGCTGCCCTGTGCGCCTGTTTTGGCGCCTGTGTGTGCCAAGGTGTCTAGGTGTGGGTTCAAATTAGTCCCTAAGTGTGGAATTGATCCGTGTGGTGTCAAAATAGTCCCTAAGTGCTAAAATAATCCTTATGGTGTCAAAATGGTCCCTAGATGTCAAAATGGTCCCCAAGGTGTTAAACTAGTCCCTAAGTGCTAAAATGGTCCTTATGGTGTCAGATTGGTCCTTAGGTGCTGAAATGGTCCTTAGGTGTCACATTAGTCCTTAAGAGGTGATTCGGTCCTTAGGTGTGGGTTTAGTCCTTGGTGTGACATGTAGTCCAATATGAGGTGTGTTGTGTTGTGGTGATGATTAAGCGGTGTGTGGGCTTCGGCCATTGAGGTGTGTGGGCTTCGGCCATTGAGGTGTGTAGGCTTCGGCCAAAGCGGTGAGTAGGCCTCGGCCAAATATTGTGAATTAGAGGTGAGGTGTGGATTGAAAAGTGGTGAGTTTAATAATTGTTGTGGTAGGTGTATTGGGGGTGATGCATTGTCATGGTGTCACATAAATCATATGCATATAAAAGAGGTGATGTGGCTTCTGCCAAAAGAGGTGATGTGGCTTCGGCCAAAAGAGGTGATGTGGCTTCGGCCAAAGAGGTGAGTACCCTAAGGGGTTATTGAGGTGATGATGGATCCACATGCATATTGCATTCCATGCATTACATGGATGCTCTGGTGATTGATTGGGTGTTCATGAATTAATAGTGTGTCGGTGTAATCAGATTTGGTGTAATCAGATATGTGACGAATCAGTATAATTGACGAATCGTATATTGGCGTAATCGTAATTGGTGTAATCGTGTTGATGGTGTCTTGAATTGATCGTGTATATCCGTGTACCTAATCTATTGTGTTTCTTGTTTTATTTATTATTATCTATGTATTGAGACTCACCCTACTACGTCGTGTTGCCTCGTATGTCGGCAACCTGCAGGTGACGGTGACTAGTGGTGTTTAGAGATCCTTCTTCTAGAGTGGTCGAGTCGGCTCGTCACGTAGTAATCGGGGGAATTATTTAGTAGTTGTTACTTTATTAAGTTTTGAACTATTATGTTAAGCTATTATCTTCCGCTGTTGTATTATTTGAATCTCAGACTTGTAGGTGCTATGTATCGTATTCTGGAATTTATTTTAATTACTATTTTAGAGTTATTTAAGGTGTTTTGAAGAAATGTAGCACTCTCTTTGTGGTGCGTGGAAAAATATTATGTTTCTGAAACTCTGATTTTTAAAATCGACTAATTAATAGTACATAGAAAGGGGGTGTTACATTAGTGGTATCAGAGCAGTTCGGTCCGTCCGGCCAAGTTGTCGAGTCTGTTAACCCTCGAGTCTTGGTACTCGTTCTGAATCATAATCATGTTGTTGTTTATTACTGTGATCCTTGTTGGTTTGTCCCTTCATTGACATGTCTTGTAAATTATTTAATGGATAGCGATTGAAAGATTATATTGAGTGATTAAGATATGTGTGATTGAAGTATGTAGCTGTTGGTTGTAGCATTGATTTTGGTTGTTTCAGGATCGTTGTTAGTATCATTGAGATGTGTGTAATTAAAAGAGTTCTAACGACGTCAAAGGAGTGAAAGTCGTGACGACGCCTTCGCACTCCGGACTGCGTTAAAAATCTTTTAAGGTAGTAGTATAAATTGAAAGACAGTAGTTTTGTGACCTTAATTAGTTGGTTGCATGAGTAGGAGGGACTGATCACCCCAATCACTCATCCCCAATGAAAGAGGCGACAATAACTCATGGCTATTATTAAATTTGGATGCATGCACTAATTCTAATTTGATTGATTGCTTGATTAGTTTGTTAGAATATAGAAAATAATTTTTATATGACCTAACCGTGGTAAGTATACACTGAACAATATTTAAAGATTGCTTGTTGAAAATTGTTGCACTCGATTGACGTCCTTGCCATAAGTTGATTGTTTTGTGGTGCATATGAGTTAAATTTGATTTGTGCTTAATTGTCTAGAAGTTAGTATGCTCAAATGAAATGTTGTGTAAGGCTATATTTTCATTAACTCAATTAAGATTGCATAACTTGAAGTTTTGACACTTTCAACATTTCAATTCGACTTGTTTCGTGAGCATGATGTGATTTGTCAAAATTAAATGATTAGTTTTCCTTACCGGTGGAGTTTATGTCGGAAATTAAATTTTGAACTAATAAGTAGTTGCTTATGTGGTTGCATGCTCTAGTGATAGTAAGGTTGGGGGTTTGCATATAGAGTTTCCTTTTTGACAAAACTGTGAGTTCTAAGGTTTTCGAAAAAACGGTACTTGGAAAATTTTGTGCTATTGGGAATGAATGGGATGTCAAAATAGTGTTGAATTTGTTTCCCAGTTGTTCTAAAATTTTATTTCAAAATGAGACATGATTTCGGCTTTTGCACCAATTAGGTTGTGGTTAGGTGTTGTTTGAAAATGAGGAAGTTTTACACTAAATGCATGGTTAGAAAAAGTAGAATTTTTATGTTACGTGAAGGTGAGTCCAATAATGACTATCAAAGTTTTAGAAACAGACATATACAATTTTGAGTACCTTCTAACTATGAATTCCAATTGTGAAAATTTTGTTCGATTTATGATTTAACGGTGGCCTTTGTTGTTGCTATTACCATTATTAATTGTCACTTCTTGGTTTGATTACGTGGCGTCTAAATTTAATGATGAAACGGTACGGCGAGACCTTTTGTGCACTTATATTACTTGAATTAATTCTCTTTGCTAAATGTTGACAAGGAGGTTTAATTTCATTTGCTTAAACTAATATCAAGCCTTGAAATCAAAACAAGTGTGTTATAAAGCATGTGTTGGTTATATTATTTTGGTGGTAAGAAATCAATTAAATTTAGTAGAATTATATGTCCATGATATATTCTAGGGAAGTTGTAATTACTATTTTAGAGTTATTTAAGGTGTTTTGAAGAAATGTAGCACTCTCTTTGTGGTGCGTGGAAAAATATTATGTTTCTGAAACTCTGATTTTTAAAATCGACTAATTAATAGTACATAGAAAGGGGGTGTTACATTGTGGAACATAATCACCATCTCCGCATTGTTGTGAATGTACTCCGGGAGAAGGAGTGATATGATAAGCCTTCGAAGTGTGAATTTTGAATGTCTGTAGTGAATTTTTTGGCATTGGTGACATTCTAGTCTGGAGTGGCAATAGATCCCAGTAAAGTAGAAGCTGTATTGGATTTGGAGAGACCATCTCCGGTCACCGAAGTAAAGAGTTTATTGGGACTAGCTGGTTATTATTGTAGATTTATCTGAGAATTCTCACAGTTAGTTCTTCCACTCACTTGGTTAACTCGTAAAGATCAGCCGTTTGATTAGGATTCTAATTGTGAAGAATGTTTCCTCTAGAGTTGTAAAAGAGATTGACTTCTGCTCTTATCTAAATTCTTCCGAAACCGTCTCTAGAATTTCAAATGTACAGTGACACTTCTAAGAAAGGTCTAGGATGTGTCTTATCCAGAATTAGCAAGTGGAAGCTTATGCATCCATGAAATTGAAGCCTTATGAGGAGAATTATCCAACTCTTGATTAAGAATTGACAACTTTTGTGTAGGTAGTGAGAATTGAGGATAGCTCAGAGTCGTCAAAAGGGTTATGCTGACAAAAGGGAGTAGATTCCTAGAGTTGAATTTGGTTATCGTGGCACCAACGTAGCTTCATCCCAATGGGTGGGCCCATATGAGAGCCTTCGAAATCCTTTGCGAGTGCCTTGGGGAGGAAGTCTCGGCCTGCAAATTTTTGTATTTCTTTCGCTCGTCGGTGAAGGACCTGATGAGGTGGGTGTCTTTATGCAATCACCAGCGTCGCCCCTTCATGGCTTTGTATAAAAGCAACTACAAGTTCTACTTTAAGCATTATTGGTTCCGTTTGTCTCCGGGGCCGAAGTTTCCCCTGTTGCTGGTCGATGAGGCTGGTGACGAGCGGTTCCCTTTAAGTTGGACGAGGAACCCCAAGGATAAGTTTTCCATTGAGAGAAGGGTGTTGAACTCGGTTGAGAAGGCAGAGGTGGATCGGCTGGATGGTTGGGTTAAGTCTTCGGGTATGCTGAAATCTTCCCTGTTGTTAGGCCTAGTGGATGACGCCGAGTCGTTGATTGACTATTTAAGTAATTCCCTTGGTCATCCTCCCCTTTTTTTCTTTTTTTTCTTTTTTTTTTAATCAGGGTGTTCCTCTTTTCAGGTGGTTTTGGGATGTCTTCTCTTAGCGTTGCTGAGCGTAAAAAGTATCGGGAGAGCAGAAGAAGAAACAAGGGATACCTCTGGAGTCCTCCCCTTCGTTGGTGGTGGTGCCGACTCCTTCTTCCGGCCAATGTTGTCAAAGAGTCCGCCAAGACTTCGCAAGTGCATTGCTGGGTCGGAGGATGCGTGCCGCTGCTCAAGGTACAAATGGCCCTCATCCCCTCCCCTTCTCGGAGATTCCCTCTGCAAGAGGCGCAGGACCTAGTCTGTCGCTATTGAGATTGAGTACGCCACGCAGCGGGAGGGGGTCATCGATCATCGCTTGGAATGATGTGATGAGATGCCGGGAAGAGGCCGATGGACTCGGCGATGAGCCCATCCGTCGACCTTTGATTCCGTGTACCCTTTGAACAACGCGTGCTCAACGCCACGCCGGTGCGGTGATGTGGAAAAGGTGGCCACCCTAGGTATTCGGCAGACGTTGGTGGCGGTGAAGACCTATGGTCATTATGCTTCGGTGCTTGCTCATCTTGCTGAGGATGCCTTCAACAAAACCGCTGCCGAGCACGGCCGATTGGAGGAAGGCTGGAAGAAGGCTAAGGAGGAGCTGGAGGCTTGTAAGGTCGAGAGGAACCGTTTGGAACAAGAGTTTGTTAAGTGGGACTTGGAGAAGCGCCGTCTTGAGGGGAAGGTGTTTGAGCTGACCGCCGACAAGAAGAAATTAGGGGATTCGTTGGAACAGGCCGGTATGGAGTTGGAGGCAGCGCAGGCTGAGGCTGCTAGTAGCAATGGGGTGCTCAAGGGAATTTGGGAGTTGTTCCCTAACTTGCCTGTAGGTGGAGATTTGGTTGCGGCCATCGACAAGGTGAAGGCTTCGGTCGCCGAAAATTTTGTCAATGGTTTTAATAGGGTGTTGGATCAACTGAAGGCCCTTTTCCCTGAAGTTGACATCGGGCGGCTTGATCCTGACAAAATTGTGGTGAACGGTGAGCTTGTAGATGAGGAGGCTGTTGAAGATGGAGTGCCCAAGGGTGTAGTCGCATCCGATGGGTCCTCCCTTAATTTTGATAAAGTTGATGAACTGTTGAGCGATACTGAAATTGGGCGAGCCTTGAGCGATGGTGGAGACCATGCTTGAGCTCTAGTTTTCCTGCAAATTAAAGATAGTTTTCTTTTGTAATGAACTTAAGTTACCTTTGCTCCGTTTATGAATTTCGGATTGTTTGATAATTTTGTTTATGCTTGATTTCTTTGTGTTTTTCTTTGATTGTTGCTTCGTCCTCGGCTAATTTTACCGGTTGTTTTTGCGCTTTTTAGACGTAGCGTCTTATATTGCTTCGGTTTACATTACCGGTTTTGCGAGCGGCCTTGTTAGTGCCCAAGGGTTGTATGTCGGCTTTTAGGCTAGTTTACACCTGTCGGGACTTGGGTTAAATGGGCCCTTCGGAGGTGCCGGACACGTTGGCTCCGACGGCGAGCACGTTGGCATCACCTGCACCTTTGAAGGGCTCTTGCACCGCACCGAGCGAGTTTAGCGTCGTCGGCAGTTACTTTAGCCTATGCGATGCAAGCTCCATTTCGGCTTCCGGTGAAACAAAGGTCCACGTCGAACCGAACTGGTGTGCCCAAGGGTGGTGCGTGGCTCGTCAGCCCCACTCTCACCTGTCAGGACTTTAGTCTTCATCGCCCAAGGGCAACATCGAGACATTTGCTCGGTCCTCGGTCCACTGTCGGGACTTTGTTATTGTGGCCGCTCTCTTGTTTAATCTTTAGATCGTAATAGTTGGTTTCATTGTATGGAGAAAATTGCTCATTTCTTTTGTAAATAATCAGTCCTCTTTATTCATAATGGAGATGAGATACATTTGGGGCTTTTATATTGCCTTATACAAATGTTATAGGAAGTGAACAGTGAGTGGTGATGAGAATCGATGGTTTGTAGCTTGACTTCAACTGTAGTAGAACCGGAGGTTGGCAACATTCCAGGACCTCGGGATGTTACCTCCGTCTAGTTTTTCTAACTTGAAGGCCCATTGGCCGATGACTTCTTTGATTCTGAATGGTCCTTCCCAGTTTGCAGATAGTTTGCCAGTGGCGCCAACACGACTTGATCGCCTGAGTACTAGATCTCCTGCCCTGAAAGTTCTCGGCAGTACTTTAGAGTTGTATTTCCTTGCAGTTCGTTGTTTTGCCGCCTACTCTTTGACCTTCGCTAGCTCCCTTACTTCATCGATTAGGTCAAGGTTGGCCCTGAGGGCGACCTCATCTGGGACTGTTTCTGTGAGGGCTCTTCTCGGACTGGGCTCCAATACTTCTATGGGAATGAGGGTGTCGCTGCCATATACCAGTCGGAAAGGAATTTCCTGAGTGGAAGATTGCGGAGTGGTGTTGTACAAGCATAGCACAAGTGGGAGTTCCTCGGCCCAGCTTCCTTTGGATTCGTCGAGTTTTTTCTTGAGGCCGTTTAGTATGATTTTGTTTGCAGCCTCGGCCTGCCCGTTGGTTTGGGGGTGCTCGACCGAGGTGAAAGGTTGATAGATATTCCACTTCTTGCAAAGTTCAGCTACTGAATCAGAGGCAAACTGCGTGCCATTGTCTGTTACGATGGTGGCCGGGATGCCGAAACGACAGATGAGCTTCTGCCAATAGAATTTCTTCACCCTTTGTGCTAAGATGGTGGTTATGGGCTCGGCCTCTATCCATTTTGAAAAGTAGTCGATGGCCATAAGCAAGTATCTGACCTGTCTAGCCGATGGGGTGAATTGGCCTAGGATGTCCACTCCCCACACAGCAAACGGCCACGGAGAGACCATTTCCTGAAGATTGGCGGGAGGTGCCCTTGGGATGGCGGCATGGCGTTGGCACTTGTCACACTTCTTCACATATATTCCATGGCATCCTTTTTTAGGCTCGGCCAATAATAGCCGCCTCTAAGGGTTTTAGCTGCGAGGGCTTGTCCTCCTATGTGGCTGCTGCACACTCCCTCATGAATTTCTTTCAAGACTTTCACAGCTCTTTCACCTGCTAGGCATTTGAGGAGGGGTCTGGAGAATCCTCTCTTGTATAGTTCAACCCGATGAGGATGTATTTAGCGCGCGCTTTCTCCGCCTTTTTCATTTCCTTCTCCTATAGCTGTAACTGCTCCCCCTGCATGTAAGCAATTAGATTGGTCATCCAGCTCTTCGGTTCCCCATCGATTGAGAGGACCTGAGTTTTAGCTAAGCTGGGTTCGGATAGTGACTCCTGTATCACCGAGTGGTTGTTGCGAGTTTTTTGTATCGCCGATTTGGCCAAGATGTCGGCCCTTCCATTTTGTTCCTTAGGGACATGGGTTAGTTCGAAAGAGATGAATTTAGATTTAAGTTCTTGTACCTTCTTTGCAAAGATTTGCCGAAAGCGATTCATCCTTGCGCCCTGAAGGCGTTGGTCACTTGTCCGGTCACAAGGAGGGAATCACTTCGTACCCTTAGGTGTTTGATGCCGAGGTCGGCTGCAAGAGTCATGCCGGCGATTAGCGCTTCATATTTCGCCTGGTTATTTGTAGCTTTAAAATTAAACCTGAGAGACTGTTTGAGGAGGATGCCGTCCGGGCCTTCCAAGGTTACTCCTGCACCACTCCCCCTTATGTTGGAGGATCCATCCACGCAGAGCGTCCAAAAAGGGTCGGTCCATGCGGTGATCTCATGATCTGCTTCTACTAGTTCTGCAACAAAATCTGCAAGTGCTTGCACTATGATGGGACCTATGGGCATGTACTTTATGTCGAATTCCGACAGCTCTATGGACCATGCTACTATTCGTCCGGCCAAGTCTGGCTTTGCGAGAACTTAATGGATTGGCAAATCAGTTTTTACCACCACCGATTGGCTCTGGAAATACTGCGTGAGTTTTCTTGCTGTGAGGACGACTGCATAGGCGGCCTTCTCGATCTTTTGGTATCTCAGCTCTGCTCCTCTCCACATTCTGCTAACGTAGTATATTGGCAGCTGGCTTCCCTCTTGTTCCTGCACCAGGACTGCACTACAAGCATCTTTGGAAACAACCAGCATGATGTAGTAGGGTGTACCTTGCTTTGTGTCGTGGAGAATTGGAGGTGTCGCTAAGTATTGTCTGAGCTGCTGGAGTGTGTATTCACATTCTTCCGACCACCTGAAGCTCGAATTTTTCCTGAGTAATAGAAATAATGGTTTTACCTTGTCTGCCGATCGTCCCAGAAACAAGGAGAGTGTCCCTATTTGACCTGCTAGGACCTGCACCTCCTTGGCTGTGGATGGGCTTCTGGCGCCGATGATCGCTTGGCACTGAGTGGGATTGGCCTCGATGCCTCGGTGGGAGAGGATATATCCCAGGAACTCCCAACGGGACGCCAAACGAGCACTTTTCTGGGTTGAGCCGGAGATCGTACTTTTCTAATAACTTGAATATTTTTGCCAGGTTGGTCAGATTTGGGTCTGTTGTAGTCTTCACCACCATATCGTCGACATAGACCTCAATAGTGCGGCCGATCTCTTCAAAGATTCTATCCATCAATTTCTGATAGGTTGCGCCAGCATTCTTTAAGCCGAAGGGCATTACACGTAGCGATGGTTGGAGCGATCGGTCATGAAGGCGATCTTCTTCTTCGTCGGTGTGGCGATCTCGATTTGGTTATAGCCCGAGTATGCATCCATGGCCGAGCGACTTGAAACGGACGCTCGTCGACAAGGCCGTCGATGCTAGGCAGGGGGTAGGCATCCTTTGGGCAAGCCTTGTTGAGGTCTGTATAGTCGACGCACATTCTCCACTTGCCGTTGGCTTTCTTGACAAGTAAGGGTTTGCGAGCCACGTTGTGTATTTCACTTCCCGGATGAACTCCGCCGAGAGTAGCTTTTCTGTTTCTTCTCATATAGCCTCTGTTTTCTTTTGCCCCTACTTTCTTTTTCTCTGCGACACAGGCTGAACAGAGGGGTTTAGTGATAATTTGTGACAGATAAAATTAGGGTTGATACCTGGCATGTCCTGGGGGGACCATGCGAATATGTGGACGTTATCTGCAAGGAGTTTAACGAGCTGGTTCTCGATCTCGGCCGCCAGCCTCGTGCCGATCTTCGTCTTTTGATGTTGCATTGGGCCGATCACAACTTCCTTCAAGTCGCCTGCTGGGCGTGGCCTTTTTCCTTCTTTGGCCGGGTCGTACATTCTGGGATCCAGGTCAAGGAAGCTGCAGTGGGAGCTCTTCCCCTTTCGCTCTTTCTGAACTGTCTTAACGTTGCCACTTTCTACGTAACACCTGCGGGCCATTGTTTGGTCGCCCTTCACCGTTCCGACTTCCCCATTGGGCAAGGGGTATTTGAGGCAGAGGTGAGGATAAGAGATCGCAGCCATCAAAGCGTTGAGGGTGGGCCTGCCAACAATTATATTATAAGAGGATTTTGCTTTCACAACCATATACCTGAGCACCACTGTTTTAACCGATTCTGCCTCGCCGAAGGTTGTTCGCAGGTCCAGGTAACCTCGGACTTCTACCTGTTCGCCAATGAAACCGACAAGCGTGCCTGGGTAATCCTTCAACAATTCTTCTGGTAGCCTGAGCTCTTTGAAGCACTTCCAATACATCACGTTGGCGGAGCTTCCACCGTCCACAAGTACTCGGGCCACTTTGTATCCACTGGTGGTGACACATATCACAATCGGGTAGTCGGAATGGGGTTGGACCCCGTCAAAATCTGTGATGTCAAAAGAGATCAGTGGATAGATCGGGACTGGAGCTTTGGCCGTGCTTGCGGAAACCGACAGGATGGATCGGTCGTATTTTTTCCTGGCCGAGGATGAGGGACCTCCGCCAGAGAAGCCTCCTGATATGGTATTGACTATCCCTCGGTCTGCTACTTCATGGCCTTCTTTCTGTTGGGACTCCTTCCTCGGGCCTCCCCTCTTGGGGGGTTGTCTTCTCTTTGGGCTTTCCGCCCGCCTCTTCTTCTGCTCCTCTTAGAGCACAAACTTCTTTAGGAATCCTCATTTGGATGAGCTGCTTTCGTCCGCCTGCTTTCAAGGTCCAGAAGTCGTCGGTGGTATGACCCTTTGTCCTGTGAAACCTGCAGTAAGCTTCGGGATACTTACCCATGGTGCCAACGAAAGGGGGCGGCCTGGTGATGGTTCCGTCAGCAAGTCCATCGTTCAGAATGGCAGATGGCCGGGCTTTGAGCGGTGTGTAAGAACTCTCTGGGTTCGGGCGAGATCTCCTGTTACGAGCTCTTCCTCCCTGGTCTCGGCGGGCCGAGGCCGGGAAGGGTTCTGGTTGGCTTCCTCGTTCTGGTGGCGAATGTGGTCTCTTGGATCCTCTGGCATCTCTAGCGTCTTTGGAGGCGGCTGTATCCTCGGCTTCGATGTGCTTGTCTGCTCTTGCTCTGACCTCGTCCATGTTTCTGGGAGTGGTGATGGACAGCGCTTCGCTGAAGGTCCCGTTTCTGAGCCCCTTCATGAAAGCCGTCACAAAGAACTTCTCGTCCGGATCTTCCACCTGCGCTGTTATTTTATTGAAACGCTCCATGTATTTCTTTAGCGATTCCACCGGCCCCTGCCGGAGGTCAAAGAGATCCCCCGGCTGGATAAGCCTTTTCTTATTAGCGGAGAACTGCTGGACGAAGCGGCTTGCAAGGTCCTCGAAGTTAGCGATGGAGCAGGCAGTCAAACCTTTGAACCACTTGAGGGCAACGTCAGTTAGTGTCCCTGCAAACATCTTGCAGCTGATGGCATCGTTGCCTCCACTGATCATCATCTGGGTCTGAAAGGCGTCGACATGGCTTTGAGGATCTCCCGTTCCATCGTAGGTTCCGATGGTCGCTCTCAAGCCGGGGATAGGTGCGCCGATCTCCTCGGTAAACGGCTCGAACACCCTCAGGGGTGCTCGGGCGACCTCCGTTCTGTTGTTCTGGAAGGAGACGAGTTGTTCATTGAGCCGAGCCTCCCTGGCTTCAAGCTCAGGCGCGAGAGTCTGCTCCTCATTCCTCCGAGCTTGATCTGCGTTTTGCTCCTGGAGTGCTCTTACTGCCTCCATCAGTTCAAGTATTCTAGGATCTGTGGTGCTCGTGGAAGCACCACCGTTAGCTCTGGTTCCTACCATGCTGAGGTAGGCTTCTCTGGTCTGAAGTGGGGTTGGAAGATTTTACCGGGCCCCATGGTGGGCGCCAATATTCCTAGTTATTTCCTAGTGTCGGATCTAGCAAGAACTCGATGAATAGTATGAGAGAATAATGGTAATCAGAATAATCTGTCCTCTTCATTGGCCTCAGGGGCTTTATATTTATATTACAATGTGTCATTAATGCTCATAAATGTACATGAATGCCGCGAGATCCCAGGCGAGATTCTCGGGCTTGCCTAATATATTTAGCGAGACTCCCGTTCAAGGCCGAGCTTGACGTCGGCCTTTTGGCCGAGGGGGATCTTCGTGTGTCAGTCTTCGGGTGTGGCCGATTAGTATCTCGGTGCTGAAGGAGGAATGGTCTTTGCTAACTCATTCTTTTCTTGTTATTTCTTGGACTAAACTTAATGGATTTAGCGAAATGTCTATCTTTTCTGATTTTTCTTGAATGCTTAAATGGTGGCTTTAGTGTATGTACAATGTTGTCAGGATAATCTAATCTAATGCATATACAATATTTGTTATTTCTGCATGTTTCAATTACATTTGTGCCTTGCCTTTTGGATTCATTTTGATTCTTGGTCATGTTTGATTTTTCTTTTAGATCTAGTTTTCCACTTCTCTGATTATGGTTTCCTTCCTAATTTATTGGTTGTGTTGAAATCTCTGTTGATTATGTATGTTACGCTCCAAAGTTATGATTTATTCATCAATGTTGATTTGTTCTTTTTTCTTTCATTCTATGCGCAACCTAGCTTCTGTTTCATCAATGCTTAACTATCTTTGTTGCATGTTTTCAAGCAAGCTTTTCATTGGAGGTATTAAATTTTGTTTGGAAGATTGCTAAGGATGTATGTGGGAACAAATTAGTCTTATTGTTTTCGACTTTGTTATTTTAGTACTTTCATGTGGAGTTGATGATCTATCTCTTAAGGACATATTCATCAGCTTTGGAGATGTGGTTGAAGGTGAGTTCAGCTTGATTTATGTAGTTATATGGTTTGATTTTACCTATTTTTAGTTTACTATGTGTTTTCCAGTCCTGTTTAACGTCATAAGAACATTGCATATTTGCATTGACATCTAGATAAACTATCAGACATCTAGATACAATTGTTATTTTCTATTTAGGATATTCCCTTGTACATGATTTTTAGGATTATCCTTTTCTCAAATGTCGTGCTTTACTTTCTTTAATACTAGTACTACCCTTTTATTAATAGAGAATTATTATTTTTGTGTGAACATTTGTCATTTTTCTCTTTTAAATATCTTAATATCCAAAATCATAACCGGAATATTTCTTTCTTGCTTTTAAATGATTAGGCCCTTTTCTGTTGCTTTTGAAATTTGTTAATTTAAACAACAAAAAGAAAGGCATATTATTATATCAGAGATCCTCTTTTTTGGGGGGCAAATTGATATTCTAATATAATTAGTCAACCTTAATTCCAATCTTTTGCATGTTCTATAATGTTACTCTAAATATTGGCCAGCCACCAAGGCCCTATTTTCTTGATGTGGACACTGGTAGTGACCTCACATGGCTTCAATTTGATGCCCCTTGTTCCCAGTGCTCTTAGGTACTAACTATTATTATACATTTCTACCAACTAATGGTTCTGGAAGAAGGTCAAGGGAATGGTCTCTATTGGCTTTAGGATCTGCATTTTGGCTATTGTAATAGATGCATGTTGTCTAATGTGCAAGTTAATTTATGTGTAATTTATTCATTAATATGTTTTCTTTAATGTTTCTCTGTTTCTGTTTAAGCTATGGTTGTGCAATCAAACTGTTTGATCCTGTCTTTTTTTCCTCGTTATTTGTTTGTTTTTATTTTGATTTTTTGAGTGATTGGATATGGTACTTGATAGCTGCTGTTATAGGAGGAAGATTATTGCTAATATTTTTTTGTGAATATTCTAGTTAACATGCTACTTTAAGAATGGGTTTTGTGGACATCATAGTTAACAATTTCCTTTGAAATTTTGACAGGAGAGCTATCATTAAAAGAAAGTGAGGGTTAATTCATTTGAAAATAGTTCTCAAAAGGTAAATTAATTTGAACATTTCTTCCTCTTCTATGCAAACTTATGAAAATAGTTCTCATATATAAGTGCTACTAGTAGGATACCCGTGCATACGCACGGGTTGCTGCAACGAACTTAGACATAATTTAAATAGTCTGGACAACATCTCGTGAAAAAAAGACAAATTTAAAGTAGTTAAAAAAGGAGTCTCAAATAAAAATTTAAATAAATATAAAAATCTAAATATGTAAAAGTATCATTTAAAAACAATCTGTGCATTTATCCTGTGTTGTTTTATATATTAGTGTCAGTGTTGTTATCCCGTGTTTTTTTATATGTCAGTGCAGCCATCTCGTGTTTTTACATACATCATTGCAATTATCCCGTGTTTTTTTTTATATTTCAATAAAGTTATCCCGTGTTTTTTAATATATCAGTGAAGTTATCTCATAGTTTCAATTTATTATTTTAGTTGATTAATAGATTATAAGTAGACACTAACGGATAGATGGTAGATTATCAAATATTTCAGTGAAGTGTTTTTTATATATCAGTGCAGTTATCCGGTGTTTTTATACGTATCATTGCAGTTATCTCGTTTAATTTTTACATATTAGTATAGTTATCTCATGTTTTTTTTATATATCAGTGCAGTTATCTCATAGTTTCAATTGATTATTTAGTTGATTAGTACATTATAGTAGATAGTAAAAGATAGATAGTAGATTATCAAATATATCAGTGCAATTATCCCGTGTTTTTTTATATATCAACATAGTTATCCCGTGTTTTTTATATATCAGTACAAGTATCCCGTGTTTTAAATATTAATCAGTAGTTGAAATAGTCATTAAGTTTTCCTTTCTTTCTCCATATTAATATCGTGTTTTTTATATATCAGTGAAGTTATCCCGTGTTTTTATACGTTAGTGCAGTTATCTCGCAGTTTAGATTGATTATTTAGTTTGTTAGTAGATTTGATTTGATTTGAATTTCGAAATTTGAAAAAAAGGGGGGAAAGTTAAAAAAATGGGAGTGAGAAGAAAGTGCATTGGGAGAAGAAATTTGAAAAAGAATGTGATAGTAAATTACAATGTTGCGCTTAGTTTGATAAGTTGTCAAATAAATAGGAAAACTTGTTTGAGTAATTTAAGTATGGTTTGTTTGTATAAATAGATATTAAATTAGATTAGTAGATAAGTGGGTAAAGAAAGTTGGTGAGTTTGATTTGAATTTTGAATTTTGAAAAAAAAAAAGTAAGAGAAAGTAAGAAAAAAGTGGGAGTGAGAAAAAATGCATTGGGAGAATAAACTTGATAAAAGTATGATAGTTAATTACAATGTTGTCTTCAGGTAAATAGGGAGGTTTGTTTGAGTAATTTAAATGTGGTTTATTTGCATAAATAGATTAAGTGTGGTTTGTTTGTATAAATAGATAAATAGGTATTAGGTTAGATAGTAAATAGAAGTAAATTGTAGATTATTTAATATTAATTTAATTATATTAGATTATATAGTGGATTAAAAAAATTAGTAAAAGAAATATTTTTAAATAAAGGGTGTGGGGGCCACTAATAATAGATGTGTAAGAAGTTAGAAATATTGGAAAATGTGAGATTGAAAGAGAGTGAGTGAGAAAGGAAGAGAAAGTAGAATTTAAAATGATAAATAAAATTAAAGTGATGATGTGTCAAAAAAGTAAGATGTCTAATATTGTAGTTTTGTAAGTTGTTTGTTTGTATAAATAGATATTAGATGTCAAGTTTCTATTGCTTTTTGTGTTCTGGAAATGAGATTTATAAATCATGTAATATTTTGTAAGCAAGAATAATTTTCTTATGTGTGGTTACAAGTCTCACTATTGTAATAATATGATTCAAACTGTTCAAAACAGGCCCCTATTCTATTATTCAGTGCATGAGAGATACACTTCTAGGTTGTTTGTGGACTTTTGCAGCTTGTTGAGTCAATGTGATCCTACAGTACAAAGCTGATCCTAGAGTATATTGTTTTGCAGATGTTTGTTGGTTTGTCTAAAAGAAAATGTAAGTTTGCTTCCCTACAACTTCTGTTTCACTTCCTATTTCTTTTTGACTAATTAATATGTGTAACACCCTAAATGATTTAATTAATTATTTGATTAAATTATTTAAGTGTTGCATTATTTTTAATTATATTAAATTATAATATAGCCTTTTATTTTATAATTGATGGGAGTGGTATCAATGATTCCGGGATGGCAAGTATTGGCCCAAGAGCCCAAGCCCAATGACTTAGGCTCCTAGGGTTGGTGCAATTTGCACCCTTTGGTGAAAGAAGGAAAGAAAACGAAAAAAAAAGAGAGAAGGGAGAAGAGAGAAGAGAAATCGGCGCTAGGGAGAGAAGGACAAGAGGGTTTTGATCGCACAAGGGAAAGGAGAAGAAGAGCTTCATTGTTGCTGTGGTTCTGTTGGTGACTCCGTAGAGAGAGCTTTTTCTTCGGTTAATTCAAGGTAAGGGTGGGTCTTGCTCTATAATAAGGGGTATAATGGGTTGTATGTTAGGGTTAGAATGTTAATTGTTTTCTCTTGATGTGTTTGATGATGAAATTGTAATTTCAATGATTTTTGAATGATTGAATGATTGGATGACTTATGAAATTGCATAGGAATCGATTTGTATGTGATTGATTGTTAAAATGTGTATTTGATAGTGTTAAGAGAATTAAGAAGTGTGTTTGGAATTGTTGTTGAGGATTGATCATAGGAAATTTGGGAATAATTGAAGTTAGGGAGCCCTAGGCACCCTAGGGCGCCAATTGCTAAGGGAAATGGCGCCCATCATTTGTTCTTGCCAAAGGCGCGATTGCTTGCCAGAATGGCGCCTGTGTGCGCCTGTGGCACTGTGTGCGTGTGCAGGGGCGCCAAATGGCTGCCCCAAGGCGCCCAGAATGGCGCCAGTGTGTTATGTGTGCTGCTGTGTGTGAAGTGTGCGTGAGTTGTCTTTGTGTTGGGCGCCAAAGGTCGCGCGAAATGGCGCCGTGCGCTGTGACTAGCGGAAGGCGCCTAGTATGGCGCAGTGTCTTTGTGTGGTGTTGTGTCCCAGGTGCGGGCGCCAAAATGTGGCTGCCCATGCGCCTGTGTGTGCTTGTTCAAGTGCAGGGCGCCAATGTGGCTGGCCTGTGGCGCCTGGTGTGGCGCCATGTTGTTGGCGGTGTGGCGTGTCTAGGTGCTGGGCGCCAATTTGCTGCCCATGGCGCCAGTGTGGCGCCCGCATTGTGTGGCAGGTGTGCGTGTGTGTGTGTGTGGCGCAGCCACAGGCGCCAAATGGTTGCCCCGGCGCGCCCATGTTGTCGCCAGGTTCTGAAAGTGGCGCCAATGTTACGCTTTGCCAGGCGCTGTGTGTGCGCTCGTGTATGCGAGACAGATGTCTCGATTTGTGTCTAAGATTTGTGTTGCGTTCTGGCGCCGATTTTTCCCGATTTGGCGCTTTGTGTGGGTTTGTGTTGCCACTGGGCGCGCGATTTCTTTCGTGTTTTTGGCGCCGTGTGCTGCGTGTGTTACCTGAGGCGCCGATTTCTTTGTGCTTTTGGCGCTGGTGGGCCGTGTTGCCACCGGGGCGCGCTGGGCTTCTTTGAGTTTTGGCGCGTGGTCAGGTGTGTTGCCACTAGGGGCGCCAGTGTTGGTGGTTTTGGCGCCTGGCGCTGCCATTTTGTGTCGTAGGTGCTGTTTTGGTCCCTAGGTGATGTTTTGGTCCTAGATGTGCTGTTTTGGTCCCTAGGTGATGTTTTGGTCCTAGATGTGCTGTTTTGGTCCCTAGGTGATGTTTTGGTCCTTGAGTGACGTTTTGGTCCTTTAGTGGTGTTTAGTCCTTGTGACATATATTATAATGACGAAGTTGACGATGTATGAATAGACGATGATGTTATTGACGATGGGTCTATTGACCAAAACTAAAAATGATGATGATGTTATTGACGATGGGTCTATTGACCAAACTAAAATTGATGATAATGTGGGATGTGATGTGATGATGCATGAATGATGATTGTTGGTTGCTCATGGAGTCTCTTGCATACATGTGCATTTTATTGACGATGTGAGGCTTCGACCTTGAGCTATTGACGATGATAAAGCTCAACTATTGACAATGATGCCCATAGTGGCTAAAACTATTGACGATGAATGGTACCACATGCATGATGTACGATTTTCCAGTGCGTGGACTAAAATAAAATATTCCGCTGCGTGATGTACGATAAAGTCCCACATGGCATGCAGTAACGACATGGACGTGTGTGTGTGTGTGAAAGGAGATGAATTGACATATCCATCTCTAACCCCATACTCATCTTCATTCTCAATTCCATACCCATAAACTATTCTTCTTCAACCCTGAACCTATCTTCATCTTCAACCCCAAACCCAAAAGTTTTTCATTTTCAACCCCAAATCCATCTTCAACCCTAATATTTTCCATTTGTTCAGATTTCATTTTCCATCTTGTTTTGATTTGGTTAGGAGTTTAGTTTTCTTTTATTTCTGTAAAGTTTTGTGTTCCTTTTAATTTGGCTCCAAATTGGTGAAATAAGGTTTGTTATGTATTGTTTTGTTGCGAGCTGTGACAGGTATTGTGTGTTTTCTATTTGTGAAATCGTTGCTTTATTATCGTTCCATAGAAACACTATAATTGTAGCAATTGGGAATTTTTTTCCAGAATGAGTGAAATTTAGTTTTTGGTGAGATAAGAAAGGACTCAGCCCAAAACAACTATGAGTGCAGTTTAGGTTTTAATTTTTTTGTCTAATATTGAAGGGGTTGACTTCCTCAAGATTTTTTTTTAAAAAGCAAAAGCAATATGTATATATCAAAATCAGGACACAATGGGTGCCTTAACCCCAATACACGGTAATAACAACCCAAAACTATTTCTGCTTAATAAATAGAAAAAGGGCCATATGGCACTCATACTGTGTAACACCTTTGGACAGAGTACTCCTTGTATTCTCATCAATGACTTAATTAATGCTTATAAAAAAAATAATATTCGTGGATTTTCCAGACATTGACTTCATCTAGGGTTGCTTTAGGCATTGCATTAGAATTTGGAATGCAAAGGCTTATGCTTGCACCTTCAGTATAATGGTGTGTTTATACTTGGGTATTGAAAGGGGGTGGTCAGGGTGAAGACAGAAGCGAGCACCTTCGTCTATAAATAGAGGCCCCAGCCTCCAATACCAGGTACACTCTCATTCTTGCACATTCCGCCTATTCCTCAACTGACTTAGGCATCAGAGTGTCTGCAGGTACACCCCCACCCGACGTGGGAAGGATTGCGACTCGGACCTCCCGAAAACAATTCATCAAATCCGAAGGCAACTAACTAGTCCCGAGAAGCGGAACCCTGCGAGGTCCTCGGACAAGGTAACTTCCCAGTTCAGGACCGAACATGTTGG
Source organism: Oxytropis ochrocephala (assembly GCA_020916435.1). Classification (NCBI taxonomy): domain Eukaryota; kingdom Viridiplantae; phylum Streptophyta; class Magnoliopsida; order Fabales; family Fabaceae; genus Oxytropis; species Oxytropis ochrocephala. The sequence continues at coordinate 99,977,818 of CM037089.1, forward strand.
AAATGCCAAATATGGACTCTGATGTCGATGTCATTGTCGTTAATGTCATGTGAGCTTGTTTGCAGCAGAAAATGAAAAATAATGTTAACGGTGTAAATGCAATGCAACTTAAAATACCTAAGTGGTACAAAATAAAACTTAAAGGACTAATTCGTTACAATTAAATAACTAAAAGGACCTTTGGTGCATTTTTGCCTAATGATTACTATAAGACTTATTTCAATTATTTAAAAGCGTTAATGAATATAAAATTTTTAAACGATATTAAATATCAGTTGACCAAAAAAAAGGGTATTAAATATCACAACTTTTTGTCAGAGACAAGTGTTTTAAATCCAAATCCAAATATAATACATAAAATAATTAAGCACTTTTATTTTGACAAAACAAAATAAATAAGCACTTGAAAAACAATATTATCATTGAAAATTGTTAAAAAGGAAAACTAACTCTTTATGGCAAGAAATGTGACTAAGAAAATCTATAATCTTTATTAATTTTACGCCATCCATTGACGTGAATTAGAAAAGACCAATTTGTTTAAGAATCGATGAGATTCAACTCACCAACTCCCTCTGTTTCATATTAAGTGTTATGACTAAAGGGTTTACACATGTCTCAAATTATTGGTCACTTTTTATAAAATTAAGGTTTAAATATGTTTGTTATCCCTGCAAATATAGTTGTTTTTTAAATTAGTCCCTGCAAAATTATTTTCTTTTTAAAATAGTGCTTGCAAAATTTAAAATTATTCATTTTGCTCCCTGTAAAAAATTTCTATTAAACTAGACATTGCAAAATTTAATATTATTCATTTTGGTCCCTGCAAATACAGTGAATATTCATTTTCGTCCCTGCAAAATGAATAATTGTAATTTTTGGAAGGGCTATTTTAAAAAAAGAACTCTTTGCAGGGACCAAGATGAATAATTTAAAATTTTACCAGGGTTAATTTAAAAGTAAACTTTTTGAAGGGACTTATTTAAAATAAAGTTATTTTGCAGGGATTTATTTAAAAAAAATATTTTGCAGGGACTAATTTAAAAAACAGCTATATTTGCAGGGACGAAAAACATATTTAAACCTAAAATTAATAGAGCATTAAATACTTTTTTCCAAAGAATGTCTCTTTTGTATGTAAATTCAAGATTATTCTTATTTGTTTATATATAAAAGAAATGAAGAATAAACACCCACACACACTATCATAAGGTCACTCTTTTGTTCGAACCTGGGAGTTGTGTTCCCACATCAATGCAACTAGGGGCGAAGGGAGTAAATTAATTTATATAAAATAAACTATTTTTTTAAGGTCCAAAGAAAGTATTTTAAAACTAATTATAAAATAGAAAGTCTCTTAAAAGGTCAAAACAAACTTATTTTAATTTAATTGAGTTAAAAGACTCATTTTATCTTAATTGAGTCAAAAACACTTATTTTATTTTAATAATAATAATAAAGAACCAAATAGCTTTTTTATAAATTTAAACAAAAAGAAAGATGGATTTTTTATAAAGGGAAATAAATATTAAATTAAATATCTCTAAAAATATTCATATCTATAAAAAAATGGGGATTCATTTCATTTCCATAGATAAAAAACAAAATAGGGATAAAACAAAAAAAATAGTTTGTAAATTCGCCAAAGAAATTTTTTTCTCACATACATTTTTTTTGACACATTTTCCCAAATATGGTTGACATGAATTGAATCACAATATTAAATGTCACTATAACTTTGAGAAAATTCAACACTGAATTAATTGCATACCACTTTACTAAAGAATATTTGTCTCCTTCTGTCTCTTTACTCTTCTAACTATGTCTTTCTCGCTTTCTCTTTCTCAGTTTCTCACACTCACACACCTTTCTCTCTAACCTCACCTCCACCAACACTCGGTTTTCAAGGTCTTAATTTTTCCCTATAAATCTTTTGATCACTTTCAATCCGACCATAGCTTCCAACTCTCTCTCTCTCTCTCTATAAATTTCTCTCTTACATATTAGTTTGTTGTGTTTTAAGGTTTCTTTGAGGAAGAGATTAATCATCAGGTTTATTTTCTTATTTCCTTGCCCCTGATTGTTTTTAAGGTTGTTTTGTTCTCTTATTTGTTTTATTAATTATTTCTTTTGTTTTTTCTCAGATGGATGAAGATCAAAAAGATCTTCCTAAGATTGAAGATTCATATGAAGTGGGTGAGAAGATGAAAAGATCTTCTTCTTCATCACTTTCAAGTGAACATGATGCAGATCATCATGATCATGAGATGATGAAGGAGGGTGAGATTTTTTATGAAGACACAGTTGTTGAAAGATCACAGAAGTGCAATATTTGTGAAAAGACTTTCCAAAATTCACAATCACTAGGTGGTCACAAAAGATCACATATTCATCAAGCTTTGAAGAAAAAGTCCATGACCCATTTTTCCAATTTATCCAAACAAGGTACTATTAGGGCTAATTTCAATGATTATGATGATGATGATGATGATGTTGGTGACTTTGATGATGAGAAAAGCATTAGTTATGTTTGTAATAAGAAGTTCCCATCAAAGAATGCATTATGTGGACACATGAGGTGTCATCCAAATAGGGTCTCTAAGGGCTTTAGCCTTAATTATAATAATTCTTATTCTTCAAATAATTCTAATTCATCTATGGATCAAGATGATGGTTTTGCTGCAGAAAATGAGAAGAAGAATTCTGATCTTTCTACATCTCCCTTACCCAAATGGAAAAATAAAAATAAAAGAGGGAAAAGAGGTGGTGAAATGTATATGGCTGCTACAACTCTGATGACCATGCCAAAAGATAAGAATTGTTTTCCTGAAGTTCTATTGCCTATTAAGAAAAGGAAGCTTCCAATTGGTGAATCATCAAAGAGAAAGGAAGTACAACCTTTGAACAAGATCAGAGTTGTTTACAATAGTTTAATGATGCTTGGAAAGAACAATGATGTTGGTGATGGTAGTGGTGGAAGAGGTAGTAGTGGTTTATCTGAATCTAGGGTTGATGAAAGCAAGGTGCAGAAAAAGAAGAGTAACAAGAAGCCAGAAGGAAGCACGTCAACTTATGATCCTGATATTGGAGGCTATAAATGTAGTCTTTGTGGTAAATGTTTTTCATCTTTTCAAGGCTTAGGTGGACACAAATCACACCATAAAAAGTATGATACTTTGACCTTTCTGCATGAATCAAACAACTCTGATGTCATTTCTGCTGCCGTTGCTGCTGATGTTCAAGGAAACAAATCTAGTAGCATTAATGTTGTTCCCGATGTTCAAGAAAAAAATTCTAGCAGCACTTGTGAAGATGTGCCTAAGGTGGAGGAGGTGAAAGCAGTGATTAAAGAACCAATGGCAAAATAATTTGGCCAGAAGAAAGTTGATTTTGATGTGAATGAACAATATTTATGAAGGATTAAGTAATTTGTGTAGCTAAGTATTGTGACATATATGTGTGTACTTCAGGTGGTTTTGTGGTGTCTGTATTGTGGTTCCATCTCTATGTACATAGGTTTTTGTGCCTTGAGCACACAATTTATATAATATATAATACTTTTGTCGTTGTTAAAAACATGACTAGGAATAAAATAAAAGATTATAAATTAAAAATTGTTTAAATATCATTTTAGTTCATCTAACTATAGTGATTTTTGTTTTAGTCCAACTGAGAAATATTTTTTCGGTTTTAGTCCCTCCAATTTATAAAATCATCACATTTTATCCCTTAAAGTGCTTTTTGTGTTTAAAAATGTTGATATAGCTTCTTTTTTAGTCCGTGCAAATATAAAAAATATCATTTCAGTCTCAGCAAATATAGCAAATTTTTTATTTTAGTTCTTTCACCTAATATAAAAAAAGTCATGTAACATTTTTAGTTACAGATAAAATTAAGGACTAAATATAATGGTTTTGGAAATTGCAGAGCTAAAATGGAAAAATAATTTTTACACGGATTACAACCAAAAATTTCTATATTTGCAAGGTCTAACATGATATTTAAACCATTAACGTATATTTTTTGATGTGGGGGGATAAATACATATCTCATTGACTAAGGATAATAAAAATATGAAATATTATTGCTTCTCAATTTTACTTGTTTTGTCAATATGTATCTAAGTATATTATTTTTTAAACAGCAAAAACATGTCTACAATATAAGCCCCTCGCCAGTAAGAGGCAAATAGGACAAAGAACCAGAAAGCAATTCAATGGGTCTATTACCACTCATAAAACAAGCAATGACATTAGTGTTAGCCAAATATCAGTTCCACGAATACAATTTAACCAAAAATAAGGTCTCGGAAAGTTCAAAAGTCTTATTACAGAAAATTACCCATTTTGACTCTCCCAGATCACAAAAAAAACAGAATGTCAAATAATTAAGCAATCCCTCCCCCTTTTTCTAAGATTAACCCCAAAATATAGGACAGAGAACAAGGTGGGGAGATCAGGTGGCACCACCACCACCAAACCTAGCCATTTAAATAATTTACCATAGCTTGTCTGAAAGCTCGCCTCTAAGAAACATATGTGCCTCCGACTCCAAACACTCCCCACATAGAACACACCCTGTATCTCCTGTAACGCCCCAAAATTAATTAGGTGACTTATTTAACTAATTTAATTAGGTGATTATATAACTAATTTAATTAAGTGATGATTTAACAAATTTAATTAAGTAACATTTTAGTTGTCTATATTAAAATAAATATAGGGTGATTAATTAAATTAAGGAGTGAGGTGTGGTAAATAAATGGTGAGTATTTTAGTTAAGTGGGGAGTATTTTAATTAGATTGGGAGGATGTGAGAAAGTACTTAAGGGGTGTAAATAAGGGGCCCAAGCCCACTAAATAGGCCCAAATTCATGACTTAAGCTAGGGGTAGGGTTTCATTCAATTAGAAGCAACAAAAAAAAAGAAAATAAGAGAGGGGGAAGGCTGCTGGAAACCAACGCAGCAAGAGGGGGAGGGAGGAATAAGAGAGATTCATTTCTCTTGTTTCATTTCTCTTGTTTTGGGTAAGTGATTTTTGGTGGTTTCTTGTGTTTTTGAAGGAGAAGCTTCTTGGGTTTTCAATTTTGAGGTATGGGAGAGCTTCCATTTTAATAGGAGAGCTTCCATTTAAAATCATAGAGATTAGGTGTTAGGAGTAGGAGAGCTTCCATTTTTGGGTTTTTGAAGGGTTTTTGAAGCTCAAAGTAGGAGAGCTTCCATTTTTGGTGGTTTCTTGTGTTTTTGAAGGAGAAGCTTCTTGGGTTTTCAATTTTGAGGTATGGGAGCTCTCTTTCATAGTTAATAATTTATAAACCATGAAATCATAGAGATTAGGTGTTAGGAGTAGTTGTTTAAATTGATTCATGAAGTATTTGAGTGATTGGGTGATTGTTTGATTTTATATGTGATTGAATTGAAATGTTGTTCTTGATTGTTGGTGTTAAGGTGAGTTACATGAATTTAATGCAATATGGTGTGTAATAGGTGTTAATTAATATGGAGGTGATTGGTTGTTAAATTGATATAATTGAATAGAAGAAATATTGGTGCTTGTTAGGTGTTTGATATATTGTTTGAATTAGAGTTGAGTAGGAGTGTGTATGTTGATGATGAACTTTACTTGTTTATGGTTTTTGTGTGTTCTCTGGACACTGTTTCGGTTTTCCTCAACTGGTACTGTTTGGTTGATCCAAAAATTGTGTGGCTAATTGTTTTTGAAAATAGACATAAGGCCGGTCGTTTTGGCACTGGTTTCGTTCGATTCGGAGTTGTGTAGATCAAGTTATGAGTCTCTAAATTTAGGTCAAACTTCTGGAGTCAAACTGGGGGTAGGTTCAGTTTTTGCAGGTTTTGTGTACTCACTTGAACTCCGTTTTGAGTGATTCTTATTTCATTGAAAAATAGACTTAATTCTCTACGAAATAGGCACTGATTTCACTGAATTTCATTAATAAATGAGGAAGAAAATTTGGTTGCAAGTTGGGTAAAGCGTTCTGTCCGATTTTGGTACCTCAGTGTAGTGTTTTGAAAAACTGTACTAACTGGACACTTATTTTGAAAAACTAAAATCATAGGTAGAAACTACACTCAGAGGGCTCTCCAATGAGTGGTCTTTTGTAAATTTTCGATGTCGTTTGCTATTTTAAATAATTCGCCAAAGTAGGAGTACTGCTGTAGGAATCCAGCACTTCGTGCGGGTGTTGTCACTATTACCCAAAGTGTCAAAAAATACTATTTCGGTCCCTATGCACTATTGGTCCTTCAAAGATGTTGTTTTAATCCTTATGGTGTCAGAATGGTCCCCAAGGTGTCAAATTAGTCCCTAAGTGTTAAATTGATCCTCATGGTGCCAAACTAGTCCCTAGGTGTCAAAATAGTCCCTAAGTGCTAAAATAATCCTTATGGTGTCAAATTAGTCCCTATGTGTCAAAATGGTCCCCGAGGTGTTAAAATGGTCCTTATGGTGTTGGATTGGTCCTTAGGAGGTAATTTGGTCCTTAGGTGTGGGTTTAGTCCTTGGTGCGACATTTAGTCCAATAATGAGGTGTGTTGTGTTGTGGTGACGAGAAAGCGATGTGTAGGCTTCGGCCAAAGCGATGGGTGGGCTTCGGCCAAAGCGATGTGTAGGCTTCGGCCAAAGCGGTGTGAGAGTTGCGTTGCAAAATGAAATGTGGTGAGTTAATGATTGTTGTGGTAAATGTATTGTGTTGTGGTACATTGTCATGGTGTCACATAAATCATGTGCATTCAGCGATGTGTGGGCTTCGGCCAAAGTGACGATGGGCTTCGGCCAAAGCGACGATGGGCTTCGGCCAAAGCGACGATGATGGATCCATATGCATATTGCATTTCATACATTACATGCATGCTCTGGTGATTGATTGGGTGTTCATGAATTAATGGTGTGTTTGGTGTAACTGTATTTGGTGTAACTGTATATGTGACGTAACTGTATATTTGACGTAACTGTATGTTTGACGTATCTGTAATTGGCGTAGCTGCATTAATGATGTATTTGAATTGATCGTATTTCTGGTGTGCCTATTCTACTGTGTTTCCTGTTTTATTTATTATTATCTATGTATTGAGACTCACCCTACTGCGTCGTGTTGCCTCGTATGTCGGAAACCTGCAGGTGATAGCAGATGAAGTAGCCTAGTGATGGTCATGCTCTGATATGTAGCACCGGGGGCGGGAAGTCTTAGATAATTAGTAATTTATTTTGATGTATTCAGTCTGATATAGGATGTTGTATTAAATACTTTGAAACTGGTCGATGTTCTGCTGTGCTGGTGAATTACATTCAGGATGTTGTAAATAACTAAATAAGCGTTTTGAGGGTTCGCCCCATTTTGACGTGCTATGTATCACGCACAAGTTGTTTTATGAAAATTCAATTCGTCGTTTTATGTTTTTGAAGAAATGTAGCACTCTCTTTGAGGTGCGTGGAAAAGATTTTGGAAACTCTGAATTTTAATTTATCTAATCAATAGTAAATAGAAAGGGGGTGTTACATTAGTGGTATCAGAGCAGTTCGGTCCGTCCGGCCAAGTTGTCGAGTCTGTTAACCCTCGAGTCTTGGTACTCGTTCTGAATCATAATCATGTTGTTGTTTATTACTGTGATCTTTGTTGGTTTGTTCTTTCATTGACATGTCTTGTAAATTATTTAATGAATAGCGATTGAAAGTTATATTGATTGATTAAGATATGTGTGACTGAAGTATGTAACGGTTGGTTGTAGCATTCATTTTGGTGGTTTGCGACTGTTGGTTGTATCATTAAGATATGTGTGATTAAAAGAGTTCTAACGACGTCAAAGGAGTGAAAGTCGTGACGACGCCTTCGCACTCCGGACTGCGTTAAAAATCTTTTAATGTGGTAGTTATAAGATTGAAAGAAAGTAGTTTTTGTGACCTTAATTAATTGGTTGCATGAGTAGGAGGGACTGATCACCCCAATAACTCATCCCCAATGAAAGAGGCTTCAATAACTCATGGTTATTATTAACTTTGGATGCATGCACTAATTGTAATTTGATTGATTCCTTGATTATCTTGTTAGAATATAGGAAGTACTCTTATATGATCTAACCTTAGTGAGCTATACCTTGGATGATATTTGAAAGATTGCGTGTTGAATATTGTTGCACTTGATTGACATCTCTGCTATAGGTTGATTGTTACTGTGATGTATACGAGTTTAAATTTGACTTGTGCTTAATTGTTTCGAAGTTAGTATGCTAAAATGAAATGCTGTGTAATGTTATGTTTTCAATATCACAGTTAAGATTGCATAACTTGAAGTTTCGATATTTTCGGTGTTTCAATTTGGCGTGTTTCGTGAGAATGATGTGATTTGTCAAAATTAAATGAGTTTATGTCGGAAATTAAACTTTGAACTAATAAGTAGTTATTTATGTGATTGCATGCTCGAGTGGTAGTAAGGTTGGGGTTTGCATACAATTTCTTTTGACAAACCGTGAGTTCTAAGGTTTTCAAAAGCGGTACTTGGAAAATTTTGTGCTATTGGGAATGAATGGGATGTCAAATTAGTGTTGAATTTTGTTTCCAAGTTGTTCTAAGATTTTATTTCAAAATGAGACATGATTTCGCTTTTGCACCAATTAGGTTGTGGTTAGGTGTTGTTTGAAAATGAGGAAGTTTTACACTAAATGCATGGTTAGAAAAAGTAGAATTTTTATGATACGTGAAGGTGAGTCCAATAATGACTATCAAAGTTTTAGAAACAGACAGATGCAATTTTGAGTACCTTCTAACTATGAATTCCAATTGTGAAAATTTTGTTTGATTTATGATTTAACTGTGGCCTTTGTTGTTGCTATTACCATTATTAATTGTCACTTCTTGGTTTGATTACGTGGCGTCTAAATTTAATGATGAAACGGTACGGCGAGACCTTTTGTGCACTTATATTACTTGAATTAGTTTTCTTTGCTAAATGTTGACAAGGAGATTTAATTTCATTTGCTTAAACTAATATCAAGCCTTGAATCAAAACAAGTGTGTTATAAAGCATGTGTTGGTTATATTATTTTGGTGATATGAAATCGGTTCAATTTAGTAGAATTATAAGTTCCGTGATATTTTCTAGGGAAGTTGTAAAATCGCATGTTAGCTAATCCCTAGGAATAAAGAGATCGAAGAAGATGCCTACATGTTTAATCTTTTCAGGCTTGTGTGTTTAAGTTGTTTGCATGATTGGTTATGCTTATGTGTTTTATACGCGTGTTCTTTGGAGGCAGGGAATTAATTAAATATTGTTATAATTTTCGTGTCCTAAATGAACCTTAGTAGTGTTTTGTGCTTAGAATGAAAGCATGATTGTTATACAACCCAGGAGTAGAAATGATGTCAAAATCAATGTCTTAGGTTGAGACTCATGGGAACCGGTAAAGCTGTGCATACTTTTTGCGAACTTTCTGAAAATGCTGTTTTCATAAAACTCGGTGTAGAATTATTAGTAATGGTGGCTGAATTAGGATGGTTGTTTGTGTGGTTGAATTCACTGTTTTGAGATGTTCTAACATGGGTTCAGTATTTCAGTGACTGAGAACGTTTTACTAATTGAAAAATTATGTGGTTTGTCATTTCGAAAACTTGATTGAATGCTTGTTAATTTTCCACTGATTTGGTTGCATTTGGAGTTGTAGAACTCGAGTTATAGGTGAAACAAGTTAGGTTAAAATTCTGGGAACAATCTGGACATAGGGTCAGTGTTTTGGTTACTGCGTTTTCAAAAGAGCTTATTTTCGAACGAATCCAATTTCTTTGAAAACTTGACAGAATTTGCCTCACTTTACGCACAAGTTTCATGCAATTTGATTGAGTTTTGGTCATTATAGAACTGTTTGAATTTGAAGGACAGAAACTGCACCTTTTGAAACTAGTATGCGTATTTTTGAAAACTGTACCTATTGAACACTCTTCTTCAAAAACTGAATTTAGGGATAAGAAATAGACCCATAGGGCTTTCCAACAAGTATTTATTTGTCGAAATCCGAGGTCGTTTACTACTTTAATTAATTCGCCAAAGTAGGCGCAAAGTTACAGAATTTTCTGCACCCGAGTTTAGGTGGACTAATTTGAACGTTGAACAAGATGATTAATTGTGGAATAGGTTGAACTAAAATTTTGTTGTTATGATCGTGTTAATTGTTGATGTGAATGATGTTGGATATATGATAAATTGTCGAGATTGGTATTGTTGTGTTAAATTACGGTTGTTAGGGTTGTTGGGCCACTGGCCATACTTGTTGTTGTCTCTTGTGTGGGGTAGTCGGGTAGGATTTTGACAACCTACAGGTTAAAATACCTAATTGGGGAATAAGAGTGTAGGGAAGAGTGTCTGATCTGTTGCGTATACGATAGAACATAGATGAGAACAGTTAGAGGAGATAAGAAGAGTGGATGTTGATTTCATGAGTTTAGTGTAGATTTCCGAGGAGGATAGCAATCGTTCATACAAGATAGTGAAGGAGAAGAGGAGTTCTCAGTTTCGTGGGTAGTCCTATGAAGTTTCCGGGGGTAAGGGCAAGGGAGAGGAGAGTTCGGGCAAGAAGCCAAGTGGAGGAGACGCTGCTACGGGTATTGTGTGTCACAAGTGTGGAAAGCCGAAGGAAAAGAGTCCAGATTGCATGGTCAACAAATGTTTCAAGTGTGGTAAGGGAAGTCACATAGCTGCTAAGTGTGAGAAAAAGGGTGTGGTCTGCTACAACTGTGGGGAAGTGGGGCACATTAGTACCAAGTGTCCAAAGCCGAGGAAGGGGAAGTATAGCGGGAGAGTGTTTGTCAGGAAGGTTCTGAACTCATGGGGAGTGATGATTACTTTTAGAGGTACGAGTTCCATTTAGGGTGTTTGCTAGAGATTAATGTTTGTTGTAGTGAGTGTTTAAGTTTACATGTCCATGATTTAGATTTTCGAGGACGAAAATATTCTAAGTGGGGGAGAGTTGTAACGCCCCAAAATTAATTAGGTGACTTATTAACTAATTTAATTAGGTGATTATTTAACTAATTTAATTAAGTGATGATTTAACAAATTTAATTAAGTAACATTTTAGTTGTCTATATTAAAATAAATATAGGGTGATTAATTAAATTAAGGAGTGAGGTGTGGTAAATAAATGGTGAGTATTTTAGTTAAGTGGGGAGTATTTTAATTAGATTGGGAGGATGTGAGAAAGTACCTAAAGGGTGTAAATAAGGGGCCCAAGCCCACTAAATAGGCCCAAATTCATGACTTAAGCTAGGGGTAGGGTTTCATTCAATTAGAAGCAACAAAAAAAAAAGAAAATAAGAGAGGGGGAAGGCTACTGGAAACCAACGCAGCAAGAGGGGGAGGGAGGAATAAGAGAGATTCATTTCTCTTGTTTCATTTCTCTTGTTTTGGGTAAGTGATTTTTGTACCAATCTTCCCCATTTTTCTTCCTCTATCATTTAGTGTAAGTTTCACACACTAATCCTTCCTCTTTTCCACTTTTCCATGGATGGGTTTTTGAAGCTCAAAGTAGGAGAGCGTCCATTTTTGGTGGTTTCTTGTGTTTTTGAAGGAGAAGCTTCTTGGGTTTTCAATTTTGAGGTATGGGGGCTCTCTTTCATAGTTAATAATTTATAAACAATGAAATCATATAGATTAGGTGTTAGAAGTAGTTGTTTAAATTGATTCATGAAGTATTTGAGTGATTGGGTGATTGTTTGATTTTATATGTGATTGAATTGAAATGTTGTTCTTGATTGTTGGTGTTAAGGTGAGTTACATGAATTTAATGCAATATGGTGTGTAATAGGTGTTAATTAATATGGAGGTGATTGGTTGTTAAATTGATATAATTGAATAGAAGAAATATTGGTGCTTGTTAGGTGTTTGATATATTGTTTGAATTAGAGTTGAGTAGGAGTGTGTATGTTGATGATGAACTTTACTTGTTTATGGTTTTTGTGTGTTCTCTGGACACTGTTTCGGTTTTCCTCAACTGGTACTGTTTGGTTGATCCAAAATTGTGTGGCTAATTGTTTTTGAAAATAAACTTAAGGCCGGTCGTTTTGGCACTGGTTTCGTTCGATTCGGAGTTGTGTAGCTCAAGTTATGAGTCTCTAAAGTTAGGTCAAACTTCTGGAGTCAAACTGGGGGTAGGTTCAGTTTTTGCAGGTTTTGTGTGCTCAATTTAACTCCGTTTTGAGTGATTCTTAATTCATTGAAAAATAGACTTAATTCTCTACGAAAAAGGCACTGATTTCACTGAATTTCATTAAGAAATGAGGAAGAAAATTTGGTTGCAAGTTGGGTAAAGCGTTCTGTCCGATTTTGGTACCTCAGTGTAGTGTTTTGAAAAACTGTACCAACTGGACACTTATTTTGAAAAACTAAAATAATAGGTAGAAACTACACTCAGAGGGCTCTCCAATGAGTGGTCTTTCGTAAATTTTCGATGTCGTTTGCTATTTTAAATAATTCGCCAAAGTAGGAGTACTGCTGTAGGAATCCAGCACTTCGTGCGGGTGTTGTCAATGTTACCCAAAGTGTCAAAAATACTAATTCGGTCCCTATGCACTATTGGTCCTTCAAAGATGTTGTTTTAATCCTTATGGTGTCAGAATGGTCCCCAAGGTGTCAAATTAGTCCCTAAGTGTTAAATTGATCCTCATGGTGCCAAACTAGTCCCTAGGTGTCAAAATAGTCCCTAAGTGCTAAAATAATCCTTATGGTGTCAAATTAGTCCCTATGTGTCAAAATGGTCCCCGAGGTGTTAAAATGGTCCTTATGGTGTTGGATTGGTCCTTAGGAGGTAATTTGGTCCTTAGGTGTGAGTTTAGTCCTTGGTGCGACATTTAGTCCAATAATGAGGTGTGTTGTGTTGTGATGACGCGAAAGCGATGTGTAGGCTTCGCCAAAGCGATGGGTGGGCTTCGCCAAAGCGATGTGTAGGCTTCGCCAAAGCGGTGTGAGAGTTGCGTTGCAAAATGAAATGTGGTGAGTTAATGATTGTTGTGGTAAATGTATTGTGTTGTGGTACATTGTCATGGTGTCACATAAATCATGTGCATTCGATGTGTGGGCTTCGCCAAAGTGACGATGGGCTTCGCCAAAGTGACGATGGGCTTCGGCCAAAGCGACGATGGGCTTCGGCCAAAGCGACGATGGGCTTCGGCCAAAGCGACGATGATGGATCCACATGCATATTGCATTTCATACATTACATGCATTCTCTGGTGATTGATTGGGTGTTCATGAATTAATGGTGTGTTTGGTGTAGCTGTATTTGGTGTAACTGTATATGTGACGTAACTGTATATTTGACGAATCGTATGTTTGGCGATTCGTAATTGGCGTATTTGCATTAATGATGTATTTGAATTGATCGTATTTCTGGTGTGCCTATTCTACTGTGTTTCCTGTTTTATTTATTATTATCTATGTATTGAGACTCACCCTACTGCGTCGTGTTGCCTCGTATGTCGGAAACCTGCAGGTGATAGCAAATGAAGTAGCCTAGTGATGGTCATGCTCTGATATGTAGCACCGGGGGCGGGAAGTCTTAGATAATTAGTAATTTATTTTGATGTATTCAGTCTGATATAGAATGTTGTATTAAATACTTTGAAACTGGTCGATGTTATGCTGTGCTGGTGAATTACATTCAGGATGTTGTAAATAACTAAATAAGCGTTTTGAGGGTTCGCCCCATTTTGACGTGCTATGTATCACGCACAAGTTGTTTTATGAAAATTCAATTCGTCGTTTTATGTTTTTGAAGAAATGTAGCACTCTCTTTGAGGTGCGTGGAAAAGATTTTGGAAACTCTGAATTTTAATTTATCTAATCAATAGTAAATAGAAAGGGGGTGTTACATCTCCCCTATCCAAGATGAAATGTATTTGAAATAGGTTAGACCGAGTTGGTAGCGTGCGTATTTAGAAGGACACGCCAAGCAAAGTCCACTACCTTTGCTGCCTCCAGACTCTTCCATTGCTTTTTTTTTTTGAAATGGCAAATAATAGTAAATAATATATATGGTGTGATTTTAAGGAACACAAAAACCTTTGTACGTATGAGATGAAGTAGTCACAATAAATAAGTCTAAAATAAACAATCGACACTTTGAAACGACCACGCAGGTCAACACCTTTGTAGGATAAGTAACGCCACACAATCGTTAACGTTAATCCTATCCCTTGGAAATACACTCCATGGGGGCCCCAAACCACTCATAGAAAAGGCAATGGCAAGCCTTATCCTTAACCGAAAACCAGTTCCATGAATAAAGCTTGATAAAAAAATAAAGTCTCAGAAGGATCAAGAGTTTTGTTTGAAAAAATCACCCCATTCCTAGCTTACCAAACAACCGAGAGTACGGAATTTCAGATCATGATTAAGTCTTTTCTACCTCTCTTGGGGCTGACCCCCGCATAAAGAATAGAAAACAGGGTAGGGAGATCAGATGGGAGCACCACCACCATTCCCAACCACCTAAACACTGAGTACCTCAACTTCTCTGCAAAATCACATCTTAAAAACATATGAGTCTTTGACTCTAAAGGTTCTCCACAAAAAGCACTACCAATAGCTACCTGATCAGAAATAACTTGCTTACGAAATAGGTTAGCCTGAGGTGGCAGCCTATTATGAAGGGCACGCCATGCAAAATCAACAAGTTTAAGAGGCGCTCGACTACTCCACTGTTTATCTAGACCATATAACGCTAATGGGTTCAAAACATCCATATTGGGCCTGCTATTCCTTAACATCTCATATGCTAACTTCACAGAGAAGACCATGTCACTTGAGACCTCCCATACCCACCAGTCCTCAGAAAAGGAGAGGGTCACAGTACCTAAGAGTGACAATAGCTCCCATAGGAGCTCTTCTTCCCTGACAAACAAAGCTCTTCTCCAACACAAAGCCCATTCCCTGGCCCCTCCCACCAACCCCCGCACCTTAAGAACTGAAAGGTCCTTTTGGTTTAAATCGAGAAGAGGCTCAGGTAGCTAGAATACCTTTAGGAGAGTCGCTCCAACCCAATTATCATGCTGTTTACTGTGATTTTTGGTAAACAACCGTTGGTCTTAATTATTTACTTGGGAGATCAACCAGTGAATCTCAGGAGCATATTGTGTTAATTGTCAATCAGAATAGTTTCTAAATGTTCTTGGTGTTCTTATTATTGTTTTCCAATAACTGCTAATTCAAAGGATTGAAACTGTTGAATTGCCTTGAACGTCAAGGAATTCTTGAAGATAAAATAAAATAAAGAAAAAGTTTAAAGAAACAAACTTAAATTGCATAAAAATGGAAAAGAAACGTATATCTGAGATCCATACATTTGCTTCATCATTACTCGATTTTCTCTGTGACTTGGAAGTTTGAGCGTAAGAACATGTATGTTGGGATTGTGACCCATTTTCCTTCTCAGGAAAAACTATATATACTAGGAAAAAGAGTAACTGCCTACAACGGCTAACACTTTCAAATTTAAAACTAATAACTGCTAAGCCTTCGACTTCGACAGCGCTTTCTTCGACAATCTCTTCCTAGCTTAAATCTGTTACCAAACTTTGCTCCTCTCCAAGTCGAAATGTTGCTTTCAAGTCTTCGATAATCTCTTCCTGATTTTGCACTAGTGTAAGATCTGGTAGCGGTAGAAGGTTACCTTTGACACATCCATTTAGTGTCGAAGACCAACATTTCAACCTTTGAAGTAATGAGTCAAACCTCGTTGACTGCATTTAGCCTATCGAAAATACAGGCTAACAAATTGCCCCGCGGGCCAAAAATGTCATTTTCGACAGAGGTTTGAACAATGGCAGAAAGTGACGTTTTTTGAATCTCTTTCGACAAGCTTATGTCAGTCACTCTAACGTCATCAACGTCACTTTTCAGTATTGAAAAGACGTTTTCTTTCCCTTCAAAGTGACACTTGAGTGCGCAGCCATATTAATGGGCACGTTTTGACATTGGTAACTGCCACACTCCATCACTTCCATCACTCTATAACTGCTACACACGTTTTCCCAATAAACTGTCATTATTGCTTTTTTCTCTTTTTTTTTAAAAAAAAACATTAAACGTGTGCAACAAGTATAAAAGTGACCTTTCTTCTTCATTTCACACTTTCTGAAACCCTTGCATTCTGCGCTCTCTCTCTAACTCTCTTCTTCTTCATAAGAAAACCTCCATTAACGCACTCAAAGCTTCAAAAACTTTTTTTTCTTCGTGATTATTGCTGCATTCTTTTCAATGGCTTCAAGATCATCTTCCTCCAAAGTTCAAGATGCTGGAAAAACCTCATGCTCTGCTCCAAAATTTGTTCTGAACTCGATTTGGCTGATTCTCAAGCAGAAATTTGGAAATCCAGTGTATTAATCCCTTCTTCCGCAAATATGTTTATTTAGGCCCACTCCTAATTCTCCAATTGATTACGAGAAAAAATGCAAGCCATTTTTCCTAGCTATCACAAATTTAGCCCTAGAGCTTTCATCAAGGTCCTTATGTTATGGACTTCATGAGCAATCCAAACAGAAATTTTAGATCCTCTCCCCTATTGATAATGCATCTTTCCTTGCTTATTTGAACAAGATTGAGTCGAAAAAAAGCGATTTACGGAAAGAATATGGCATTTTCGATTTGATCCAATTGTCTAAATTTGGGCTGAGGTATCAAAGCCCAATGCTCAATGCTGCTCTTCCCTTCTGAGATATAACCACCAACACCCTTCACCTCATATGTGGCATGCTTACTCCCACTCTCTATGATGTAGCTACCATTACAGGCATGCAACCCATAGGTTAAACCCATAGGTTGAATCTCTTTCGACAAGCTTATGTTAGTCACTCTAACGTCATCAACGACACTTTTCAGTATTGAAAAGACGTTTTCTTTCCCTTCAAAGTGACACTTGAGTGCGCAGCCATATTAATGGGCACGTTTTGACATTGGTAACTGCCACACTCCATCACTTCCATCACTCTATAACTGCTACACACGTTTTCCCAATAAACTGACATTATTGCTTTTTTCTCTTTTTTTTTAAAAAAAAAGTAAACGTGTGCAACAAGTATAAAAGTGACCTTTCTTCTTCATTTCACACTTTCTGAAACCCTTGCATTTTGCGCTCTCTCTCTAACTCTCTTCTTCTTCGTAAGAAAACCTCCATTAACGCACTCAAAGCTTCAAAACCTTCTTTTTTCTTCGTGATTACTGCTGCATTCTTTTCAATGGCTTCAAGATCATCTTCCTCCAAAGTTCAAGATGCTGGAAAAACCTCATGCTATGTTCCAAAATTTGTTCCTGAACCTGATTTGGCTGATTCTCAAGCAGAAATTTGGAAATCCCATGTATTAATCCCTTCATCTGGCAAATATGCTTATTTAGGCCCACTCCCTAATTCTCCAATTGATTCTGAAAAAAATGAAAGCCATTTTTCCTAGCTATCACAAATTTAGCCCTAGAGCTTTCATTTAAGGTCCTTATGTTATGGACTTCATGAGCAATCCAAACAGAGTTTTTAGATCCTCTCCCCCTATAGATAATGCATCTTTCCTTGCTTGGCTGAACAAGATTGAGTCGAAAATAGCTGATTTCTGGAAAGAATATGGCATTTTCGATTTGATCCAATTGTCTAAATTTGGGCTGAGGTATCAAAGACCAATGCTCAATGTTGCTCTTCACTTCTGGGATATAACCACTAACACCCTTCACCTCAAATGTGGCATGCTTACTCCCACTCTCTATGATGTAGCTACCATTACTGGCACGAAACCCATAGGTTAAACCTTTAATCCTAGCATTGTTAGTTCCAAGTATCAGTTCGACTTTGAAGTCAAACGTGCTTCTGTTGCTTCGTTTATCGAAGACCACCACAACACTGATGATGTCAAATTCTCTGATGAGGAGCACATTGCTTTTCTTACTCTGTGGCTTTCTGCCTTGTGTTCTCGCTTTCTTCTTCCCTTCAGGTTTCTAAGATGTTCATCAACTTAGCCACTCAAATCCATGAGGGTCGAAACATTTGCCTAGGTAAACTAATCCTAGGGAACCTTTATGAAGCCTTAGGGGATGGTTCTTATAAGCTCAAAATGCTAGAGCCAAATGACAAACAATTCCTAGTGTCAGGGCCAATCTGGTTGTTTTAATTGTGGCTCACTGCCACTTTTGAGTCGAACCTCGAGTATTTCCTCCCTGCAAATCTACAGGAAACTGTTGACCATAGGAGGGAGACACTAGGCTAGCACTTTTAAGACCCAGGCAAATTGGTCAATCTACACAGAAATTATTTTCAACTGCTTTCAAAATGTTCCAAGATTGCACAACCTTCACCCCTATGATGGCACCATTCACCATCAGAGACTATGACCCTGATTGGTTTCTTAAAGAATTCCCTGCTGTTTCCCTTGAGGATGAAGCAGAACTTAACCAAATTTGGCAAGCATATTTAACCCCCACTTTCCTGTCAGCAAAAATCTCCAACATCAGGTCGAAATCCAACTTTGTAACAATGGGATATCAACCAAACTTGGTTGCAAGACAATTTGGTTTGTGCCAAATTCGACTTAGTCTCTTATACAAAGATAGACTTTAGGCACCCCAATAATGAACAAGAGATCTGGCGGCGTTTCAACAATATTGTCGAAAATTCTCCCACTTTCATTCCTATGGAGTTCGACGTGTGCTTTGCTTGCACTGTGCCTTTCTCCAAGTGGTGGGAGAATAATTACAAATCTCAAACCGCTGTTGTCGAAGAATCCACTTTGCTTCAACAACTAATCTCTGTTTTTCCTCCTACGCAGAACAAGAAGAAGAAGAAGACACAAGGTATGCATGTCAAGGAAATTCGAGATTTCCAAAACTACTTCGAAACAATTTATGAGCCCAAAAATCTTGGTCGAACTGTTTATGAGGCTGCTAGAACTTTAAAGCAAAAAATTGATGAAAAACTTCCAAAAATGAAATTTCTACCTATTCCACCTTTTATTAGAAATGAGTATGTTTTTTCTTTAAAGAATAAAATTAAGTTTCCACCTTTGCCAACTAGTGAATTTGCTTTGGCATTTCACTTACAACCTCCTTCGTGGTTGTTTTGTGGTTCAATAAATCAACTTTTTTCAAACCCTAAAGCAGCCCAAAAAGTAGTTTTGACCAAGTATGACATACACACGTATGGGGGTGACCTTCATGTCGATATGCAACAAGTTTGAGTTCTTACTCCTTCAGTAGCCGGTGATATGTGTAGAACTCTTAGAAAAATTAACTTTCTTAATGGATGATCTGCTAACACATCTGTCAAATATTTGCAGCTGTTCCTTTCACATCTACTTCGACTGAAGATACCACTGCTAGCAAGACCAGGAAAGTGACAAAAAAGAAGACTGAAGACACTGTGTAAGAAGAAGGATGATGACAGTTCGTCAAAACAAAACAAACCCCTAAAGCCAACAGAAAATAAACAAGAAGAGAAGAGGAAAGAAGAAAAGAGACAAGAGGTATCTGTTTTTACTCATACTCTTTACATTAACTTATTTGTTCTTCTTTGTATCTTACTCTCTAAACTATGTTAATCTTTGCAGGGTCGAAAGAGGCCAAGCAGTTCTACTGCTGGTGCTACTCCTAAAAGAGTAAAGAAGGCTACTGCTTCATTTGGCCTGAGTGATGATTCAGAGGTCAAAATTATAGACCATTTTGTTTTCAACACTTATGCTTTTATTTTGATTTGTACTAACATATTTGTTGAATTATGTAGTCTGATGAATCACCTGATCCCACAATCCCAGCTGCTATCACCAAGGCCATAGTTGAGAAACAAAAGGCCATTGTCGAAACAGAGAGAAGGACTAAGCACTCTCAAGACATCCCCAAAACTCTTTTCCCACAACACACCATCCCCAAGTCACCACAAGGCAAAAAATTACCCACAGAAAAAGCAAGGCATGTTCAAGGAAAAAACATAAAGGAAAGGGAACAAATCCTGAAAGGACCTAAAAGCAATCCTCCTCATGTCGAAGACAACGCATCTAAGGTAAACATTCGACTCACTCTTCTTTATTGGTCTTGTTCTCTTTAATGAAACTCACCAAGTTTTTCTTAACAGGAACAGGAAGCTACCAACATCCAAACCCAAGACGCATAAATAGCTCTTACCTCTCATCTTTCAACAACAAGACCACATGAAGTCGAAGAAAATGCTGGAGAGGGAGGATTAATCCAAGATAAAACTGTCAAAGTTTCTGAAATATCCCATATGGTCGAAGACCTTGCCCCTCCAAATGCTGAAGGAGAGCAAGAAAACTTTTATTTCAATCAAGAACATGAGGGCTATGGTATGGATGTTGATGAAGTTCCTGACAACGTTGAACTCACTATGCGCTCATCTCCAATCTTGAAGGAGAAAGAAACAACAGAAGAGGAAGAAAACCAAACAGAAGAAGGCATTGAAATAAGCGATGATGACTCTATTGAAGACAGAGGAGAAGAAGAAGCAAGCTCATCTGAACATAATAGTCCTCTTAAGACTTTGGCTTCGTCAAGCACTAGCCTAAGCCAACAGGAATTTTCTGAATTGAAGAGCAGGAATCCTCTTGAGGCTTTCAAGTTGCTGATGAGTGGTAAGTCTTCAATAGAGAGTAAGCAAAGCGCTTCGACTGCTTCTGGAGGGTGAACCTCTGTGAGCTCACAAAAAGACTTGTTCAAAGAGCTCCAAAGACCGAATTGTCAAAGTTACAAAAGAGTTAAAAAGAAAAGACATAAAACTAGAGCTTGATTATTTGCGCCTATCTCTTCGATTTCATAAGCTCCGTTTGAAAAGACTTGCGAAATTCGAAATGGTCCTTCCCAAATTGGAGACCATTTGCCTAAGACCCTATCTTTTTTATCCATAGGCAAGATGACTTTCCAAACTAAGTCTTGTAAGGCAAAAGATTTTGACTTAACCTTTTTGTTATAGGCCTTGGCCACTCTCTCCTTTTGCCTAGTAAGGATTTCCATGGCTAACAGTCTCTGTTCATCTATGTCAACTAACTCATCAACCATCATATCCCAATAATGAGTTGATGGGATTTCAATTTGCCTTTGAATCCTGGTTGATTGTAAGTAAATTTCGACTGGCAATACTGCCTCATGCCCAAATGTGAGTCGAAATGGAGTAGTGTTAATAACAATTTTATTGGCTGCTTCCACTTGACCATTAGCTTGTGCATAATATGGTGTCAAAGTTAGTAACTTAAAACCTTTTTCAGAAGAAAATTCTACCATTTTTCGATCGGTAAAAACTGTGTCTTGATCTGTTATAATGGTTTCTGGAATCCCAAACCTATATAAAATATGTTTCTGAATAAATTTCATAACTGCCCTTTGATCAACATTAAGTAAAGGCACAACTTCGACCCGTTTAGTGAAGTAATCAATAGCCATTAATATAAAGCGATGACCTTTCGACGATGTTGGTTTTATTTCACCAATTATGTCTAAGGCCCAACCTCTAAATGGCCAAGGTTTAATTATTGAGTGCAATTCATTTGCCGGTACATGTTGAATTCCTGTGTATTTTTGACACTCTTGACAATCCTTAGCAAAATCTATGCAATCTTTCAGCATAGTTGGCCAATACACACCTTGTCGAAACAGAAGCCATTTCATTTTTTGACCTGCTTGATGTGACCCACAAGCACCACTATGAGTGCTGGATACTGCTATATAGGCTTCATTCTCATTTAAACACTTAAGCAAATAAAACACCTTCAGCAGTCTTCTTGAACAACTCATTTCCAGCAATCATATAGCTTAAAGCCATGCACTTAGTTTTTTGACAAGTTACCCCTGGTGGGTTTTCTATGTATTCGACAATTGGCCTTCGTCAATAATCATTTGGCATATTGTCAATGGCAAAAACTTGAAAAACTTGAAAATTATCTGACCTGTTTTCAATTTGAGGAAATGACATTTCTAACTTGTTGTCCTCTGCCCCCCCCCCCCCAAGTTTTTGCATTGACAATTCATTTGGTGACTTATCTGTCGAAAAGAGCTTTTTTTTTATTTCGATTAGCTCTTGTAACTTTTCCTTATAGACTCTGTATCCTGATGCTATTTGTGCCAATTCATTGGCCTCTTGATTTTCAATTCGAGGCACATGCTTGATTTCGACATGTGTGAATTGTTTTAACAAGGCGTTTGCTATCACAAAGTATTTCACCAAGTTTTCTTTGATGCACTTATACTCTTTGGTGAGTTGCTTGATAACTAACTCAGAGTCACCTCTTATTTCGACAGACTTTGCCCCCAGTTCGAGCAGTATTTCTAGCCCTGCTATTAAGGCTTCATATTCTGCCTCATTATTGGAGCAATTTTCTTCAATTAAAACTCCAATTCCAATACCATTTTTATGACTTGAACCATCAAAGAACAATTTTCATGGTTGAACTTCAACCATGTATGTTGACTCTTCGACCACAGAGTGGTCTACTATAAAATCAGCCACTACTTGTCCTTCCACAGCTTTTAAAGGTTGGTACGTTAATGAATATTCCGATAAAGCTAAAGCCCATTTACCAATTCGACTATGAAGTATTGGTTTTAACAGCTTGTGTTTAATAATATCATAATGCGAGTAAACATACACATCAACAGACTTTATATATTTCTTTAATTTGGTACATGAGAAGTACAAACAAAGACATATTTTTTCAATGGGATGATATCTTGTTTCTGCATCATTTAACAATCTACTAAGATAATAAATGGCTTTTTCGACACCATTTTTATCTTCTTGAGCTAACCATTTTTATCTTCTTGAGCTAATTTTTCTGTATTGTATTTCAATAGTGATTAAGTCTGCATCAAACTCTGGAATTTCATTCTGGCTCATATTCACTTCAATACTTTAACTTAGTATTATAAGTTGAAGAAGCAAAAGTGTGATTAATTAGTCTCATATATTGCAAATTTGTATTCTGGTGCTTCATTATTCCCTTTCTATCATTCATTGATTTCTCGGCCTTTTTGAAGAAAGAAGAAATTGGACAGCTTTCTCCTTGGTTAGATTTTGTCAAAGAAAAACTTATATATGTTAAATAACAAAAGGCGACCTTATGTGAACATTATAGGATCAGACATGGTTTGCTTTGAACAAAAAAAGACATTGTTTGCTCTTCAGGGGTTGGACCACATAAATTACCATTTGGAGCTGATAAGTTCAATCGAATATAGATTCAAGAAAGAGGTAATCAACAAACAGCCTCTTCAATTGTTACTTCTTTACTTCAGTTTTGTCTAGATGGTGTCGTTGAAGCTTGCATTCGATAATCCTCCTTACTCGACTACTCTAAAAATGATATTCATGGATGGCTTCTTTCTTTAGATGTTTGAGATGCTTATCAACACTTATAGTTGGTACAGTAATTGAATCCTAATGGATTTTTTTTAGTGTATTGGTTTGATAATGAAATTCTAAAACTTAACTTGCTTCTGGCCATGGAGAATGGGAATACAACAATTAATCACTAAAAACATTGGCATAGTGACCTCACCTATGATCTTCAATTTACATTAGAGGTTGTTGTTGATTATAATGGTTAGAGACTCATATGGTTTTTGCATCTTATTGGTGTTTCAGGTTGTTTGTTCAAGTTGTGATACAGAGCAACCAGTATGTATCTCTTTTTAATTTAATTTGAAGCTTTTTTTTTTGATTTTGTGAATTGTTTTATTAATGCTCTTCTCTTCATGTTTCTTTTGAAGGTTGCTCAAGTTTGCACCAACTATAGTGTCTAAATGGGAGCTTTTGGTATAGAAGCTTAACTAATTGAGCTGGAGTCTAATTGAGTCTGTCTGAAGGTGAATTTTGAGAGGAAAGTACGTAAATTCCATAATATACATGCATAGTCTAATAAGATGTTGAATTTGAAAGAATAATGACTAATGTGTCGTGCTTTTATATGAAACATGCATAGTCTAATAAGATTGTTAAAGTTGAAAGAACGCCATTGCATCTTTTTGTAAGCATTCTGTATTTTGAAACATTACATATGGTTAGTTTATGAGACTTCATGTTGATGATGATAGGAAAGAAACTCGACGCCAAGCTATGGAAACTCGACACACGCAACACATGGTAGATCCTTTGCTTTCAAATGGTGGGCATGAGAATTATTTCCACTGCATGAAATGTGGTATGCATTCATCATAAATGCGCCATTTTGCATGAGACATCGCTTGGGAATTTTATTTTTTCAAGTTAATTGTTAGGTTCATAATATTAGTAGAATAGAATTCACATGGTTAGTGTATATGCGAGGATCTGAAATAATTTCCAGACATACTATGAGCCTCAAGACAGTGACTTCTATACTAATTTATCAACTTAGGTAATTGAATGATGCTATTTTTCTTTTGTTAACAAATCAGTTGCTTCTGTTTGACAGGATCTATCTGGCTATTCAGTTGGTCTGTTTTTTATGAGGTGCCTACTCTTCCTCCCTTTCTCTAGCTCACATTTTCTATCAAACAAGGAATTTCTCTAAGTTTTCAACTTGGTGAGAGGTTTAAAAAATTGCAATGCTTTCAGCCATTTACTTATGCTTATTTGCAAGGCTGAGGAAATCATTAAGGAAGTGTCCTCTTATTTGGAGACGAATTCAACAACTTGAAGTTTTAGCACTTCGAGTGCATTGAAGATTTCTACACCTCCTATTGTGAATCACTAAGACGAATGACCAGCTCGAGGGGAGATTGTCTTGATAGATTCAAATTAGTTTCACCATTTGTTACATTAGTATAATTTAAATCATTGTATCACAATATAAAGATGTGATTAAATTATTAAAAATTATTAGCTTATTGTATTTACATTCGTTGATACTAGCCCTCCCCGATAAAACATATACGTATTTGACATACGTACTATTCCTCGATTTGGTACTTCTATGGGTTGTATTGTTTTCGACTTATGTATGTGTTTTGTGAAATTTGAAACATGGTCACTCTACTTTCAAGGAAAACATGTTATTGTTTAGTAATGTTGTTGTTGGAATTATTTTCTTTCATGGTTGCATTAAGTTTGTGTTTTTGTTACTACATGGAAAATTTTAGTTTGATTGTGATTTGTCAATTTTAAATTCTTAATTTAGCGACTTAGTTGATAAAAAATAAAGATTTTTAGTGACTTTTTTTTGTTTGAGTTAATTATAGAAGTCACTTGGAAATGGTTCTGTATGAGATTTGTTTATATATAAACTTTCTATATGAGTCTATCTAACAAATATAAAAAATGTATAACATCCCTAATCATTTATGATGAAAAGAAGGTTACAAATTTTACTTATAATGTTGTGAACAAAGAAGTGTTTCAGAATTTGAAGTAAGTAATGCATTGTTATTCTCATACATTGCCCAATAAGTACCTTTTTGGTTTGTTGTTCTTGGACTTAATAGGAAAAGGAGGTTTACTCATATGCTTGACATGTTGTTAGTTTGAACCAAGTGTAGAAGATTGAGAATGAAAATCATAATAATTATTTTCAAATATGTTAATAATTACTTGAAATGAAGAGTTTTGAGATTTTCGATTTAAAAGTTACTTGTGTATATACTAGCACACCCCGTGCATCGCACGGGCCCTTAGGCTAGTAGTTTTAGTGTTACAATATTTTGGCATTATGTTTATGCCATATGTGTCAATCTGCAGGCCTAGTTTATCAAAATGTTTTCGACTTAACAAGAAGCTTGATCTTCATTGTAAAAGGGTTGGGTACCCCTTGTACCTCCTTAATACAATTTTTGCGAGTTCGAACATGCAAGACTCCACTTTCTCCTAAGAAATATTACAATAAGAAATTTCTTAGTAACAATTAATGCGAGTTCGAACATGCAAGACTCCACTTTCTCCTTCTTTATGATCCCCCTCCCTCACTTTTTGCATAAATGACAAAAAAATAGTATATAAATGATGTGGCATATATAATAGTTGTTTGATAATTTGTTTTTGGTTGAAATACAAATCTAGAGGGGAGGGTGAGGGGAAAGAGATGGAGAGAGAAATTGAGAATATTTAAAGGAATAAGGTCTTATTGATAAAACGACAATGACTTATAATACTAAGAAATTCCAATGGTTAGTACATACTAACAACAATTTAGTGTTTGTATGGTGAGTAACCACAATTAAGTGTTTTTGTGGCTTGTACATACTAACCACAATTTAGTGTTTGAGTGTTTACCAAATTTTTTATTGATGAGAAAATGACTATTTTGCCCATTTAGTAACAATTACTAAGGAATTCTTTAGTACTCTAAGTCAGACTCGATTAAAACAATCCATCAAAGTAAAAAAGTTTTTAAATTCCATAGGATTTTCCGTAATTTTATATTTATTTCTTGATTAAGTACTATTATAGTTTATAAAATAAAAATATTTATTTATTAGATAAAAATGTACTAGAGGTCTTCTAAGTTATTTAATTAATTATAACGAATTGGTCCTTTAAGATTTTTGTACCACTTAGGTCATTAAAGTTACGTAATGTGTATACCGTTAATCTTTTTTTCATTTTCCGTTTCAAAAAGTCCCACATGGCATGCAAGATGCGACAACGCATTAATGCGTGAACGGAGGTGAAATGACATATTCATCTCCAACTCCATACTCATCTTCATTCTCAACTCCATACCCATAAACTGTTCATCGTCAACCCCAAACCTATCATCATCGTCAACCCCAAACCCATAAGTTATTCATTTTCAACCCCAAATCCTATCTTCATGTTCAGATTTCATTTTCCCTCTTGTTTCGATTTGGTTAGAAATTTAGCTTTTTTTATTAATTCCTGCAAAGTTTTGTGTACCTTTTAATTTTGCTCCAAATTGGTGAAATAAGGTTTGTTATGTATTGTTTTGTTCCGAGCTGTGACAGGTATTGAGTGTTTTCTATTGGTGAAATTGTTGCTTTATTATCGTTCCTTAGAAACACTAGAATTTTAGCAATTGGGGGAAGTTCTCCAGCTATGAGTGAAATTTAGTTTTTGGTGAGATAAGAAAGGACTCAGCCCCAAACATCTATGCTATTTAGGTTTTAATTTTTTTGTCTAATATTGAAGGGTTGACTTCCTCAAGAATTTTTTTTTTTTGAATAGCAAAAGCAGTATGTATATATAAAAATCAGGACACAACGGGTTCCTTAACCCCAATACACGGTAATAACAGCCCAAAACTATTTTCGCTTAATACATAGAAAGGGGGCCACATGGCACTCATACTTTGTAACACCTTTGGACAGAGTACTCCATGTATTCTCATCAATGAATTAATTAATGCTTATGAAAAAAATAGTATTCGTGGATTTTCCTGACATTGACTTTATCTAGGGTTGCTTTATGCATTACATTGGAATTTGGAATGCAAAGGATTAGGGTTGCAACTTCAGTATAACAGTGTGTTTATACTTGGGCATTGAAAGGGGGTGGCCAGGGAGAAGACAGAAGAGGGAGATTTGGATTGCCATGGTCATCTTTCAGCCTTAGAAATTGTCCTCTTATTTTTGTTTTCATAAAATTTTAAAAAAAAAATTTCCATGTCATTGCTGTTAATGCTATGTGAACTTTTTCGCAACAGAAAATGAAAAATAATGTTAACGGTGTAAACGCAATGCAACTTAAAAGACCTAAGTGATACAAACAAAAACTTAAAGGACCATTTGTTTACAATTAAATAACTAAAAGGACCTTTGGTGCATTTTAACCTAATGATTACGATAAGACTTATTTCAATTATTTAAAAGCGTTAATGATTATTAAAAATTTTAACGCTATTAAATATCACAACCTTTTGTCACAAACAAGTGTTTTAAATCCAAATCCAAATATAATACATAAAATAATTAAGCACTTTTATTTTGACAAAACAAAATAAATAAGCACTTAAAAAACAATATTATCATTGAAAATTTTGTTAAAAAGGAAAACTAACTCTTTATGGCAAGAAATCTGACTAAGAAAATCTATAATCTTTATTAATTTTACGCCATCCATTGACGCGAATTAGAAAATACCAAGTTGTTTAAGAATAGATGAGATCCAACTCACCAACTCCCTCTGTTTCATATTAAGTGTTATGACTAAAGGGTTTACACATGTCTCAAATTATTGGTCACTTTTTATACTATTAATAAAGCATTAATTACTTTTTTTCCCAAGATTATGTCTTTTGTATGTAAATTAAAGATTATTCTGATTTGTTTAAATCTAAAAGAAATGAAGAATAAACACCACACACACTATCATAAGGTCACTCTTTTGTTCGAACCTGGGTGTTGTGTTCCCACGTCGCTGAAATTGCCAATGCAACTAGAGGGCGAAGGGAGTAAATTAATTTATATTAAATAAACTATTTTTTAAGGATCAAATAAAGTGTTTTAAAACATATAAAAAAGAAAGTCTTTTAAACTATTTAATTTAATTGAGTTAAAAAGACTTATTTTATCTTAACTGTGTCAAAAACGCTTATTTAATTCAATAATAACAATAATAAAGAACTAAATAGCTTTTTTTTATAAATTTAAACAAAAAGAAAGATGGATTTTTTATAAAGGGAAAGAAATATTAAATTAATATCTCTAAAAATATTCATATCTATAAAAAAATGGGGATTCATTTGATTTCCATAGACGAAAAACAAAATAGGTATAAAACTAAAAAAATTTCTTAGTAAATTCGCCAAAGAAATTATTTTCAAATTTTTTTCTTGACACATTTGTCTCCTTCTGTCTCTTTCCTCTTCTAACTATGTCTTTCTCGCTTTCTCATTTTCAGTTTCTCACACTCACACACCTTTCTCTAACCCCACCTCCACCAACACTCGAGGGTCTTCATTTTTCCCTATAAATCTTTCAATCCGATCAAAGCTTACAACTCCTCTCTCTCTCTATGTATGTATATATATATATATATATATTTGTCTCTTACATATTAGTTTGTCGTGTTTTCAGGTTTCTTTGAGGAAGAGATGAATCATCAGGTTTATTTTCTTGTTTTGCTCTCTTGTTAGTTTTATTAATTTGCTCTTTTGTTTTTTCTCAGATGGATGAAGATGAAAAACATCTTCCTAAGCTTCAAGATTCATCTGAAGTAGGTGAGAAGATGAAAAAATCTTCTTCTACATCACTTTCAGATGAACATGATGCAGATCATCATGATCATGAGATGATGGAGGAGGGTGAGATTTTTGATGAAGACACAGCTGTTGAAGGATCGCACAAGTGCAATATTTGTGAAAAGACTTTCAAAAATTCGAAAGCACTAGGTGGTCACAGACACTAGTGCAGAAAAGACTTTTAGTATCGGTTATTTTGCACTTTTAGTATCGATTATCTGTCGATACTAATTCGATCGATACTAAATGTCTGACATTTAGTATCGGTTAAATAACCGATACTAAATGTGACTTTTAGCATCGGATTTTCAAAAAACCGATGCTAAATGACGTTTTTTTGGTGTTTTTTATGTCTTGAAAACATACTATTAGTATCGGTTATTTAAATAACCGATGCTAAAGGTCCATTTTTTGTGACATTTAGCATCGGTCATCTAAACAACCGTTGCTAAAGGTCTATTCTTAGTGACTTTTAGCATCGGTTGTTCAAATAACCGATACTAAATGTTCGAAAAGTGACATTTAGCATCATTTGCTCAAAACAACCGATGCTAAATGTCTTGAAAAGTGATATTTAGCATCGGGTGTTTCAAACAACCGATGCTAAATGTCTATTTTTTTTAAAAAAAGATTAATTGGCACTATTAATAGATATCAATTGCCAATTTATAAAATCTTGATATACAAAGTTATTTCAGCATGATAATAAATTCATAAAAGTACTTCAAATTCTATTGAAATTTAATATCATACAATACAAGTTATTAATATTTCCTATACATACAAAGGCATTCCCCGTGTCTACTAGAGGAGAGGAGCCAACAATAATATGCAATGTTTACAACTCATGATTGTAAAATAATTTTGAGACAAAATAAAATACAAGTGCATCTGGACAACGAACCCATTAATTCCAATACCATGTTGCAACTTTGAACCATCCATATAATTTCGGTGGAGCCTTGCTTCTAGAAGAAAAATCTGAGTCTTTTATTTTTAGGTTCTTTGAGGTATGCTCACTACTCACGATTCTAAATTTCGATCAAAGTATAGAACCACTTCTTCTTTGAACAAACAATTCGAGTAAATCGGTTAGTAAACTTTCAATGAGGAACTCGTTTTACTAGGGATACATCATGCATATGTATAATATAAGTAGAATAAATTGCTTACAATTAAACAGAGAAGAATGCATCCTGCAGCACCGGGGTACAAGACATTCCAGAAACTCAAGTGTTGCCACTTAACACCATCAATGAAAAGTTTCAAGACTCAAAATTTTCTGATATCATCCGTAAGTGCATTCAGCATATCAAGGTGGTGCAAAGATATGCTATATTGCTAACGGGTTTTGGGAACTTGCTATTGATTCCAAATCATTCGCTGAACAAAGCTTTCCTAGAGAGATAAGTGATGAAAGCATGGATACATTTTGATCAACATCATGAATATATAAGACAATTCATATATCAGCAACATTAAAGCCAGAAACCAAACAAGCTTTAAAATGAACAAAAATTAGTATATCCTACATAGGAGAAATAACAGTATATATATTAGCTCTTCCAGAGCCCTCTATTATATTTGAAGAGCTAGATATAGTACTAACTTCAGTTTCTGGCTTCACTAAATAGGAGAAATATTCTTTTTTATCCTTTAAAATTAAATGGGTAGTTCCACTATCAGCGAAACACATTTCTCCATTATTGATGCTAGTGTAAATACTCAATGTATCCTAAAATAAAATAAATATAATAAAAGATGGGTATGAGAAAATTAAGTCTCTACAATATTATATGCCTACAAAGATCAAACTTTAGGAATTACATAAAATACAATTTCTCGTAGAACAAAATATCAGTAGAAAACTATATTTGCTATTCAAAATAAGGAAAATAAAGAGGATAGAAAGTTTCTCTCAGTAGAGAACTATATTTGCTAAGAAAATATACAAATTCTTTTGGACATAAAAGTGTCTAATTATTAGGATCTAGTCATAGAATCAATATACTCTTCGTATTCCCTTTTTTCATGCAACATTTTTATTTTGAATTTCAAAGCAAAAGAAAGAGGAAAAATTACATTTTTCAATAAGATATTACACCACTATTAGGAATAACAAAAGTCACAATCACAAATGATACAAATGGAACTTAAATAAGATAATTATAACATTTACCACATCAATGGTCATCACCATAACTTTTTCTGTACCAAAATTATAATGTGAGTCATTCACTTCTTGGAATGAACTTCAATTCATTGAGTGGTTTGTGAGTATTCTTTACAATCATCATATCACATAATCTTGATTCATAATGTTTTTCTGAAAATATTTTCTCATTTTGCTAATTCATGAGAATATTTGAGACATAAATTATATGTCATTTCTCTTGATTTCTTTTGCTTCAAAACATACTAAGGTCAAATAGATCTTATAGATTACAATCATCGTGTAAAAGTTGAGTTCTTCGGGAACTCGATCACAAATCTTTCATATATGATGATCAAAGAAAAATGTAGTTTCTAATCAATTGTTCTTCAAGAACTATACCACATATTTTAAACAATGACGAAAAAGAATCATGCTTAGAGCAATTCTGCAGGGATGCTTTAATATTAAGTTTTTCTTTCTTTGAGTTCTTCAAGAACTATCACTAATCTTTATAGACAATGATAAAGAAAACAATTCTTTATGCAATCCTACAAGGATACTAGATTACCAAATCATTAGTTCTTTAGGAACTATAACACAATACTTCTTCAATGATTATCAAGAAAAATCATACTATGAGTAATCATTTAGGGATGTTTGAATAGAAACAGTAATTTGTCCAATCCTTCAGGGATGCTTGGATAGTCAATTTATTGTTCTTCAGGAACTATATCACAAATTGTCATCATTTTGATTCTATTATTTAGTTATCTAGTATGAAGTGAATAAGAAAATAACAAGGAGCAAAGAAAGATAGACCTAAAAAGACTTTTGGAAGATCCAATAGAAAACATCATAATCTAATCAAATATATCAAAAAAAAATTGACGAGGATACTAGATCAAGTTAGAACTAACATTAGAAAACATATTCTAATAATTTCCAATTTACCTATTGAATTCACATTCTAATAATAACATTCATCGTATATCAAAGTGAGAATTACTTAGACGAAAAACCTTCGTAGTAATAGTAACAGGCAACTATTAAAATATCAAAACACATGATAGTCTGATTGAATTACTATGGCAGATGCATCCATTAAAGTATCAACACACACATAAAATTGGTGGCACATGATAATACTATGATTGAATTTCTTTGGCAGATTGAATTTCTATGGTCTTGATCATAGTCTGATGTTTCAGATCATCGCCATATGAAAACAAAAGAAGGAATTTGGCTCTCTAAGAATATCACTACCAAGTGAATCAATTGCTTGAATATATACATTATAAACAAAAAAGCAAACAACAACCAATATTACCTTAGCTGTTAGAGCTTCGTGCTGATAACATGTTATGAAAATAACCAAAACTATAGAAAGGAGAAAGATGAAAAAGATAAGAACATGAACAAATATGGATGATGAGAGATTTTCTATTCACTTCAAGTATGTCCATACACATATGAGATAACCCTATTTATAGGGTGTGGATAGGCAAGTGAGTGGTCAATCATCAAAAGCCACTATACAAGGGAGTAATGAGAGGAAAAGGAGAAAGCTAATGGACATCCACTAATATATATATATATATATATATATATATATATATATATATATATATATATATATATATATATATATTATTACTTATACGTTCATATGTCAAAACTTTATTGGTGACACCTTAACCACCATGATGTGAAACAAATGGAGGATACATTGGCCGTCGGTCGAGTCTTGACTTCCAGGATCGCTTCCTGGTCGGTTCCAATGCTGGTTTGGGCTAGGCTATGCTAACCGAGATTTGGCCAGACCCAATCTTATGTCGCTGCCCGCCTGGTTCAGCGTAATGTCACCTTGGTGCTCTCTGACGAGATGGGCCTTGGCCCAGCCCGGAACAATAAACACATTTATATCATGTATTTTTTGGTAATTTACTTCAAAGGGGTTTTACGTCATCCCTTCAAAACAAAATCAATTCTACTAAACCTTCTTTTAAAATATCATTACTAAATACAATTTTTTTAAATTAATTTTTTAAGAAATCAATTTTCACCAAATCTAAATTTGAACGCTAATATGGTATTAATCCAAAAAGGCTTCAATACTTTAAATTGTCTTTGTTTTTGAGTTTTCAATCCTCATCTCAAAAGTTTTCACTACAACAGGAAAAGCCATCAGGGGCGCTTTTTTTTATCCATTGGGGGCGTTACGAGCGCCCCTGAATCTAGCGCTGCCGTTGCCAACCACTCTACAGGAGCGCTCAGGAAGCGCCTCTAATAATTAGGCAACAGGGGCGCTCGCAAATAAAGCGCCTCTATTGGTCTTGGCGTCTCTAACAATTGGGGCCTTTCGGTTTATAAAGCGCCCTGTTGGTGTTAGCGATTTTGACAATCGAGGCGCTTCTAGGTAGAAGCGCCCTGTTGGTCGACCAACGTAAGCGCTTTCTCTTGGGAGCGCCCCTGATTGTCAAGTGTGTTTACACAAACAGAGGCGCTTTTAACTTTGAGCGCCCTAATTCTCTGTTTTTAAAAAAATATATTTTTCTCTTTTCGTATATATATACAATATTTTGCAAAGACTGTTGGTTTTTCTGTTGTAGTGCCTACGTTCATCAACCAAAATCAATTCAACATCCAATATGAACCAAATTTCAAATCAACAAACCAATTGCAAGAAACTTATAAATCATTAACAAAATGCGTACCAACAAAAATACATAACTCATTAACCAAATTCGGAATGTCAACATATATAGACAACAAATTAAAGAGATTTCACCACACTCATTACCAACACATGAAGAGAGGCCAATCTCTCAATGATTTTGAACTAAACCAAAAGCCAGACTTAATCAACCAACCATACTGCCAAACACACATTAAAACAGAGTCAAAATTAAAGCCATAATGAAAAAGTAAGTTTGCAGGTGAATGCAGTTTTAGTTTTCATTTTCTTGCTGTTAATTGCTAGTAGCTTCTTGATTCAGTTTCATCTTATTTTCCAGAATAATAACAAAATTCTTGAATCAATATCACACAAATATTCCCAGGATTGAAAAATCAAGATTGAACCAACAAAACCCTCAATCTTCTAATTCCAAATCTATCAACACAGATACAAACAGGTTGAAAAAGCAAGAATTGAACCAACAATCTCTCATCCCAAAATCCCCAAAACAAACAAAACAAATCAAAATTAGGTTAAATCTAATTCAGAAACAATATTAGGTTAAATCTAATTCAGAAACACCCCAAGCAACAACAACTACTTGAACTTTCATAGAACCTTCTTTAAGATCAAATATATATGTAACAAAGAAAAAACAAACTCACCGTTGAGAATGGTCATAGTGTGCAGAGGAAGAAGATGACAAACTCAAAACGTTGGTCGCATGACAGAGAGAGGAGATGGTTGAGAGAGGAACTCAAAACTTAGAGGGAGAGAGAGTGAGAACGTTGAGAGATTTGGGGTTTTAGCTAGGGTTTGGGTTTGGAGAGTGAGAACGAGAAAGGAACTGTAAGAGTGAGAATGTTGAGTCTGAGCGCGTATGAGAGAAGCTAACGCAACGGGAAAGGAAATTAAAAATTTAGGAATCGGGGGCGCTCGCGTGCAAAGCGCCTCTGTTGGTGATTAGGAATTTGGAATTGGGGGCGCTCGTGTGTAAAGTGTCCCTGTTGGTGATTAGGAATTTGGAATTGGGGGCGCTCGTGTGCAAAGCGCCCTTGTTGGTGATTAGGAATTGGGGGCGCTCGAGTGGAAAGCGCCCCTGTTGGTGGCTCCGTGTTTTAGGAATTGGGGGCGCTCGTGTGTAAAACTCCTCTGATTGTCTTTCCGTGGCTCCTATGTTTCAGGAATTGGGGGCGCCCGTGTTTGAAGCGCCTCTAAAGACCCTCCTTATTTTGACAATCAGGGGCGCTTTTTTAAAAGGTGCCTCTAAAGTCCCTCCTTGTTTTGATAATAAGAGGCGCTTCATAATAAAGTGCCTCTATAGTGTGCGTCCTTTTTTTGCAATTCTGTTGTAGTGTTTGGGACAAGGCCATAAGATTGGGTATTGAAGGAAGTCTTCCGAATTTTAGATATGTTGAAATGATTGAGGCTGCTGAAAGTAGAGATGAGGCCACAATCTCACAGAGGGCGCAACTCAACCGTGTCCCATGAATTTATCATCTCTCAACATATGTGGGTTGGGCGACCGTGGAAAGCGTCGCCAATTAGCGTCTCTTGTTCGCACGTGGTTAGATGTTGTGTGGACTATTTCTTATTTTATATGAAGCATCAGATGAGTTTCCCGAGTAGATAGATCAGGTGGTTGGAAGCGTGTGTTTACTCTAGCACAATATCAGTGTTAGTTAATGATAGCCCAACTAGCGATTTCAAGTTGAAGAAGGGTTTGAGACAAGGGGACCCATTGTCACCTTTTATTTTCCTTATTGTTTCCGAAGGTTTGACGGCTTTAGTGAACTAAGCAGTGGCGAATGGATCCTTCCACGGTTATGCCATTAATGATGATTTGAAGTTCTCTATTATGCATTATGCGGATGACTCAATGTTGATGGGGAAGGCAACAAGGGAGAATCTTTTGAGCATCAAGTCTATTATGAGAGGTTTTGAACTTGTCTCGGGGTTTAAAGTCAACTTCCATAAGAGCAAGATTATTGGAATAAATGTGGCGGAAGAGTTTTTATCAACGGGTTCATCTTTTCTCCATTGTAGAACGGAATCCATTCGCTTTTAAGTTTTTGGGGATTCCGGTTGGTGCTAATCCAAGGAGGGCAGCCACTTGGAAGCCAGTGATTGATTTGTTACAGAAAATACTCGCTTTGTGGAAGGGTCGCACTTTATCTATTGGTGGTCGGGTTACTCTTATTAATTCGGTATTAAATAGCATTCCACTTTATCTTTTTTCCTACTATAAAGCTCCAAAGTTGGTGTTGAATGCCATGATAGAGATTCAAAGGGATTTCTTATGGGGTATTAATTAATTATGGTGATAGAGATATGTATTGGATTGCTTGGGAAAAGATTTGCCGACTGAAGAACGAGGGATGGTTTGGTATTAAAAACTTAGAATTGTTCAACACGACTCTTTTGACCAAATGGAAATGGAGGATGTCAGTGGAAGATGCTACTGGAGGGATTTTTTATTGTTCAAATAGGGAGATTTCTCTTTATCTTTCATTCACGGTTTTGTGGAGGCCATCAATAGGGGTTCAGCTAGCTCTATTTGGTCGAGACTTGATTATTTTGGATAGCATTCAAAATCATCGTGGCTGGTTCGGTTCTTGTGTGAGAAGAAAGCTGGCAATGACGCATCCACTTGTTTTTGGACGGATCATTGTCTTGGAAATTCGCCTCTTTGTTCCGTTTTTTCTAATCTATATGCAGGTTGTTCTCTTAAAGCTACTGAGGTTGCTGAAGGTGGAACTTGGTTTGGGGACAGCTTGCATTGGTCGGAACCGTGGATGCTAATTCGGGATCCGAAGTGCGATGAGGAAGCTGATGAATTACACATCATTCTCCAGGATGAGACGCCTTCAAGGAAAGGCGAGATGCTTGGATTTGGATATTGTACGCTTCCAAGACATTTTCAGTCAATTTTTGTTACAAGCTGCTAATCCGATCTGATGTAACCGAAGCTGCTGACAGTGAGATGCAAGGTACTTTTGAGAAGCTTTGGAAGATAATTACTCCGTCCAAAGTCACCATATTCAGTTGGCACTTGATTTGTGTCTCCTTGCCAACAAGGGATCTTCTCATCCACCGTCATGTCATTCAAACTGATTCAGCTTTTGGGTGTCCGTCTTGTTTAGATCATCCCGAAGACATTCTCCATCTCATTTTGAACTGCATTTTCGCTCATGACACTTGGTCTTGTGTTTGCGATTGGCCGGGGGTTCAACATCTTGAAGGCACGTCTATTCTTGATCATATGTCCAGGTTTGACAAGCTTTGTCAGGGGAGATGAAGTCGAAGAAAATCAAATAATTGATCTGGGTCACAACTTGTTGGTGTATTTGGTTGTCCCGTTTTTGGGAATGAGGAAACTACTATTGATTCTGTTATGGTTCACGTCAAGAGCTTATCCTGAAGTTTGTTTGTGTATAGAGGGGGTTGTAGTTCTAATTTATCTATTTCTACGTGGTAGAATAACCCTCTTGTTTACGTAAACAATATGTAACTCATCTTGTTGTTTGGGTTGAGCACCCCTAGTGCTTCTTGAATGAAATTTTTGCTTATCTAAAAAAACACTCCCTTGTTCTTTATTACTTGTAGCTTTTGTGGAAAAAAAATTGTTTCTATTTACTTGTCATTTTTTAAGTTTTTTGCCACATTATTGTTTTGTCAATAATTTCCTAAGGTATTTGCTGTAGAAAGAGAAATAGACATGAAATGGGTTAATAAATTATTAAGATTATAGGTAAAAGAGAAATAATTATATCAAAAGTAATAAAATTTACTAATTTCGTGAGTATGTGTAAAAAGTGACATATAAAAAGGAAAATAATGAGTATTTTTTAATCTACTTTAAGTGAAAATCACAGTCGTCGTGCTATTTTTGTTGACTTCGAGTTATACTTTTGTTTATAAACATTCTCCCCTTATTGTTGGTTTTTTTAGACATTGTTATTTTTTTTGGTGTAGAAAGAGAGTTTGAGCATATTGGTTTTGAAAATCTAAAGGTGGTGAATTAATAAGTCTAATTCCTTATATATTCTTTATTTGGTATGTTATTGAGTGATATAAGACAATCTCGCACTTGAATACCCAACATCTCAACATCTCTCATCAAGTGCGAGTATCAAGCCCATATATGCGCAAGCCCTTGTGAGAGAGTTTTGGCCGTTATTGAATCACACGCCAACCCAAGCTCTGACACCAATATGCGGACTCTCATTCACACTATATGCCATGATCAAATATTCACCCTTTCATGAAACACCTAGCATACGTAAGAGCGAAAAGTTGTCAATTACTAGCCAAACCGATGTCCTTCGACTAATCCATCAATTTTTGGTTGGTCCACCTATTGCGTAGAAGATTGATAGATGGGCCAAGTATAGGCAAATCAGGGTTTCGATGGTTTCTTATGTTTGAGTGACTTTTATGTCAGAAGCATCTTATTAGCGTTCACGGGTTTCAAGTAAGCACAAAGCTCAATTAGCAAGGTAAGAGACATCAAAGGAGCGTAATATGAAGATTCGGGATTCAAGCCCCAAAAATTAACATTTTCCCTCCCTTAACTAATTAACTACTAATATTTTTCTAGTAAAAATTGCATTTACAATTTGATATTCTTAGAGTTTGTAGCAATCCTGTACGAGATCCCAAGTTGATTAATTATACCTAATTTATTGACTATGACTTTGTCATTCAAAAATGAAGCATTGCACTTGTATGTGGGTTTTGCCATTCATAAATGGCATTGCACTATTGAAAAAAAGCACATAACTAAGCAAAAATAAAGTATGTAAACACAAATCCATCCATCCTATTAACCCAAGAAACAACACTTTTTAAAACATACCCGTTACATAAAAGAATCACGATCTTTCAAAATCCAAATTTATCAAAGAAATACAAAAACAAGAAACTAAGACTGAAAGAAAATCAGGACATTACATTTCAACCAGTAGAATTAGTTTCACTTTGCTGAATAACCAGTAGAATTAGTTGAATCTTCCTTATGAGGAAATTCATTAAGATCAAAATCACGTTGTGGTTTAGGAGGACTACTAGTTGAAACTTCATCATCAGAAGGTACTCTTTCTTCCACGTCATGATCATCTTCATCATCTGATTTTCTTGAACCTGAACTAGCTTCACCAACTTCTCCCTCTACCACATTATCATCATCTTGTGGTTCATTACCAACTTCTTGTTCACCTTCTGCAACTTGGTTCACTTCATAAGAACCATCTTCACTCATTTCTTTATCAAACCTTGTTAAATTTTCATTAATTTGATAAACTCCAAGGGAGTTACTAGCATATTCACTGTTCCCATCTCCTCCTCCACCTCCTCCTTCAGCAGCACCACCACCACCAAGAATGTTCTCTCCTCCACTGTTTTCTCCTCCTCCAACTCTGGGCGCTAACGGATTCGGAACTTGATCAATTTCATAGGAACTCTCATCGTCACTCATCTTAAAATGTTCTTAAAGTTTGCAGTGAATATATCAAAGGAGTTTATGATATATAAAATATAGAAGCAATAATATAACAATACGAACAAAGAGAAACTGTACGTGGAAGAAAAATGTAACAGAATAACTGATCACATAACTAACTTCTAACAAACAAAATTTAAAGACTTTGATTAATTACCTTATTTAGGGTTTATATATGTGGTGTTTTTCTTTGATTTTGAGCAGGCTTCTGACCTTTGTGGATTTTTACCCTTTTCCACGGGACTTGTTTGGATTGTGGAACTCATTTAATTGTTATGATGTAAAAGGTTTGGGTTCCTTTTAAACCCATTCTAATAATAATAACTAGGGAAATCGGTCACGATGAAGCAGGTTTATACAATTTTTTTAAAATATGTTAAGAATACAACTTAAATATGTATAGTTCGGAAAAAATACTTTTAAACATACATAGATGAGAACATGAAAATCCAATTTAATAGATCATAGTTTAGTATTATACGATGTTAATAAATATTATAACGATTATATATATTGTAATGATATTAATAAAAGGAAATAAAAATTTAAGGAATTAATATATATATATATATATATATATATATATATATATATATATATATATATATATATATATTTATTCAACTTTAAAATTAGTACAATTATGCATTATAGATTTATTTCTTTAATTTCCAACAAACTCGTGAGTTAGTACGATGTGGGTTGAAGATGTAGAATTGTAATTAACTCCTAATATATTTAATTCAATTTGTGAAAATATTGCATGTTTTGCCATTTAAATTTTTTATTTATTTATATTTAGCATTCGAAAACTTAAAATTAATTCATACTTGATAGCAATCTACTTTTCTGGTAAGGCCACTTCATTGCCTCTAGCACCACACTTCAAGTTTCCTCGGCTCAAGCACCTAGTTGCAAGGAAGATAAGGATTACAGACTATCCGATACGCTAATGCTATTGGTAGTATCATGTACTCTATGATATGTTGCAGGCCTGACATAGCTCAAGCAATGAGTGAACAAGCAGATTCATGGGTAATGCAGGTAAAGAACACTGGCAGGCAGTTAAGTGGGTACTTAGGTATCTTAAAGGAACTTCAGATGTTGGTTTAGTGTATACTAAAGGGGAAGCTTCAGCCAAGTGTGTTGAAGGGTTTGTGGATTCAGATTATGCTAATGATCTTGACAAAAGAAGATCATTATTAGGGTATGTCTTCATTGTGTTTGGCAGCACTGTTAGTTGGAAGGCAAGCCTCCAACACATTGTTGCCTTATCTACTACAGAGGCTGAGTACGTGGCTCTAACTGAAGCAATCAAGGAAGGACTTTGGATACAAGGTCTAGTTGATGAGTTGGGCATTTGTGATAGTTTTGTAAGCATCTCTTGTGATAGCCAAAGTGTTATTCATTTGAGTAAAAATCAAATGCACCATGAAAGAACCAAACACATTGATGTTAGGTTCCATTTCATTAGAGACTTTGTGGAAAAGGGCAATGTAGAAGTTATAAAGGTTCACACGAGTGACAATCCCGCGGATATGCTGCAAGCCTATAAGTGTAAGAAAGTTTAGACATTGTCTTGACTTGCTTGGTGTGGATACCAGTTAAACTGATATTCTGGTTTGTCTTCAAGCTTCCTTTCCATTTTATTGATCTTTGGGATGTTTTAACCAAGGTGGAGATTTGTTGATTGTGGTTAAAAGAAATTTGGGAGGTTCAATTAGTATTAATATGGGTCCCAGTCAGAGTGGATTTAATGAAAGTCAAAATGTGATTTATGGCAGGGGTAAAATCGGTATATCACAAATGGGTGGGGGTGGGAGGGGATGGGGTGGGGGTATAAAAAAACAAAGCCATGAAGTAAATACTTCATTTGGATGCTTAGGTTTTAAGCTTCGGTTCTCTCTCAGTTCTCTCAAGTTCCTGTGCGGTTTTTCTGCCTAACTGTTTTAAGTTGAAGCTGTTTTGCCGTTACAACAGATCGAAGCATCTCAGCTGATATATAATGCTTCATTCATTCATTTTGCAACTACACAAGAAAGTAGATTTCATCATCATCGCAGCAAAACAGAGAGATAAATAGAGAGGTTTTGAAAGAGTGAAATACTGTGAGTTTTGAGAGAAAAATTCTGTAATTTCTGTAAACCGATTTGTAACCAAAGTTTCAATAGTGGATTGGCTTGAATTCAGACCCCCAGATGTAGGGAAGATTTCTCTGAATTGGGTTATCATTCTTGGTGTTTTTCTCTTCCCTTTCTCTATTAATTTGTTGCATTTATCTTGTTTGTTTGTTTGTTTAATTCTCTGGACACTAGCACACACAATCTGGTTGTGAATAATTGATTCACTAAATTTAAGATTTGTCACAAGTAGAACTTGATTCTTCAATCATTCTTTAAATCGTTTCAGGCTTTGTTTGTTAATTCTTTTCAGAATTAGCGTAACAAATTGGTATCAGTAGCATTTGGAAATTTTTCGATTCTTGAAGCGATGATTTCCACCAAGTATGAAGTTGAGAAATTCACTGGCAATAATGACTTCAGGCTATGGCGCGTCAAGATGAAAGCAATGTTTGTTCAACAAGGCCTTGCGGGTGCTCTATTGGGTGAAAAGGGTCTTCCATCGAAATAGACTGCAGAGGAGAAGGCTGAATGTCTTGAGAAGGTACACGGTGCTATGATCTTGAGCCTCGGTGACAAGCCTCTCAGAGAAGTCGTTAAAGAAACTACGGCTGCAACTATTTGGAAGAAATTGGAGGATCTCTACATGACAAAGTCAATTGCCAATCGTCTCTACTTGAAGCAAAGGATGTATACATTCAAGATGAAACCTGGGAAATCGGTGGAAGAACACATTGATGAATTTCATAAGATCATCCTTGACCTCGAAAACATTGATGTCAAGGTTGATGATGAAGACAAGGCTCTACTTTTTGTTAACTCTTTACCAAAAACGTATGAAGATCTCTCTGATCCTCTACTCTATGGTAAAGATTCTTTAACTCTTGACGATGTGCAATCTGCACTAGTTTCAAAGGAGTTGAAAAGAAGGTACGAAGCAAAGGTAGAGCAAAATAGTGAGAATCTATTTGTGAAAGGTAAGTTTGAAAAGAAAGGTAAGAAGAAAAATAAACAAGGTCAACAAGACAAGAATAAGAAGGATATATAACAAATGTTTCATATGCAAGAAGGAAGGTCATTTCAAGAAAGATTGTCCTAAGTGGAAATCTATAAGAAAAAGAATGACACGGATGATGAAGGAAGTGTCTCAATAGCATCAAAGTGTTGCTATGAGGGTGAAGTTTTAATTGCCACAGAACTATATGATACAAATTCTATCAAGAAAGACATTTGGATCATTGATACTAACTTCGACATTCAAATGACTGCTAACAATGAGGTTAGGAGTTATTTTAATGGGGAAGTTCTAATGGCCTCTTCAAGTGTAAGTAAGGACCATTGGGTTCTTGATACTAGTTGCTCTTTCCATATGACATTAAACAAACATTGGTTGATGGGTTACCGACAAGTAAGTGGAGGACACGTTGTTATGGGCAACAAAACAGGATGCAAGATTGAAGGAGTTGGCTCTGTAAGACTAAGGATGGATGATGGCACCATCAAAATTCTATCAGAAGTGAAATATGTGCCTGGGGTAAAGACAAATTTGATTTCTCTTGGTATGCTTGAAGCAACTGGCTACTCTTTTAAGGGTGAGGATGGAAATGTGAAAGTGGTCAAGGGTTCCGTAGTGGTAATGAGAGGGTACAGGGATCATGGCATCTACATTCTAAAAGGTTCAACAATCACAGGTGATGTTGGTGTAGCTACTTCAAACTCAGATGAAGGTGAAAGCTCTAAAAGGGCAAGGTTATGGCATCAAAGGCTTGGACACATGAGTGCAAAGGGTATCCAAGTTCTTGGGAAACTCGGTGTGTTGGGAAATGACAAGATTGGAGGGCTTCCATTCTGTGAACACTGCATCTATGGTAAAATGCACAAGGTCAGATTCAACACAGGGCATCACAACACCAAAGGGCTTCTTGATTATGTTCATAGTGACATCTGGGGACCGGCCAGAATCCCTACTCTAGGGGGCAATATGTACTTCCTTACTTTCCTTGATGACTTTAGTAGAAAGGTATGGATATTTTTACTAAAAACTAAAGATGAGGCTCTTAGGTCATTTAAGGAATGGAAATCTATGGTTGAAAATAAAACTGGTAGGAAAATCAAAGTGCTAAGAACAGACAATGGTTTAGAATATTGCAATGAACAATTCAATAAGTATTGTAAAGAACATGGTATAGTTAGAAATAGAACTGTCAGGCACACACCACAACAAAATGGACTAGCTGAAAGAATGGATAGAACTGTATTAGAGAGAATGATGTGCCTTCTCTCTAATGCTGGTATGCGTGTGAAGTTTTGGGGTCAAGCGGATACTACGGCTTGCACTAGTGCAGAAAAGGGATTTAAAGTCACGCAAATTGGCTTTTTAAAGTCACGCGTCGGCGTGACTTCTATTAACGCGACTTCGTATGTCAGGAGCTTTAAAGTCACGCGCCGGCGTGACTTCTATTAAGGCGACTTCTTAAGTCAGACTTTTTGTCGCTTGACTTTAAATGTGTTTACATTATAAAGTCAGGGTTGTACCCGCCTGACTTCAAAGTTTTTTTTTTTTTTTTTTTGCCTTTTGGTCATTCCCCTGGATATATATATATATATATATATATATATATATATATATATATATATATATATATTTGGCTCCACTAGGTATCAAATTCATTAAACTAGCAACAAACATTCTATATAGAATTACAAAATTACTATATTTAATACAGCTAGAAAAAAACAATAGTATATTAATAACTATAAGTATTGAGATTCGATGTTGGGTACCTTAAGGGCACCAAAGACACGGTTGCCAGTTGTGGTCTTAACAAGACCAACATCAAGAAGAGCACGGAATGGCCTCTGGTCTCGGCGGGCTCCACCGAATAATCCTCTCCAATGCTTTGATCAAAACAATATATTGAATTAGCACTAGTGGAAAAAAGGGTTTTAAAGTCGGATATTTTGGGCTTTTAAAGTCGGATGTTAGTCCGACTTCCTCCCGACCCCTATGTCATTGAAAAACCAGGTACTATGTACTTTGTTCTTTTTATCAGATAGAATTCAATACTCAACAGATATAGAGAATTAACTAGTTAAGAAATAACATAACTCATCAGCATTAGAGAAAAATCAAGAGAAGAGACACATCTCTTACATTAGTTTCGCGCCTCGATGTTACGGTGTGCGATACGATTTGCAGGAGCTGAGAGTTCTTTGCTCAAGTCAACTTCCAAACTACAGCTCATAATTCAAATGACTTAATAGAGTAATAAAGAAAGAACAAAAAGAAAAGGAATAATACT
Source organism: Oxytropis ochrocephala (assembly GCA_020916435.1). Taxonomy (NCBI): domain Eukaryota; kingdom Viridiplantae; phylum Streptophyta; class Magnoliopsida; order Fabales; family Fabaceae; genus Oxytropis; species Oxytropis ochrocephala. Next base: position 100,022,720 of record CM037089.1, read on the forward strand.
AGCACAATTGAAGGCTTGATTAAATTCGATTGAGCGATAACTGTCAAGGCTCATGACTCTATTTAAGCTCAGAAACCCCGAAGGCTCTTCCTGTGCACAGGAATTTTATTTATGTTAGAACCAACTAAAGAATAAAAGAACAGCATCATGAAAAGCTAAAAATGTTTTGTGCCATTCTCATTCCTACATGAAAATGGGATACAGTAACTACAAGAAAGAGAACAATGCCAAACAAAGTAACTGTTCTCCATTCTCTTCAACAACACCCATAATTTTGTTTAAATGAAATTATAAGAGCATTGGATTTTGATGGGCATTACAGTTGTGAGTAAATATGGCATATTTAACTCAATTTGGAGAGTAATGCCATGTGTTTGGCCTTTATTATATATCCTCATTGGCTGGAGCTGAATGTTTCTGCAAACTAACTAATAGGATGTGAATAAACATGTAACCATCAAAAGACCATACAATTTTACAGCACAACAACATAGTACTCTGTTCCAGTATTTTAATAGACATTGCAACAATAATTCTGTCAAGCTAAACAGAATGGATTAATACCTCATGTCTTGACTTCAATTTTCCAGCAACATCCATTACTTTGACAATGTTCGCCAAGCTAAACGGATTTTGAGTAGCCCGCAATTGCAAAGAAAACATTGTGGAAGTTAAGCCACTTCCGTATGAGAATAATATCACCCTCTTACCTTCCTGAAAATTGTAAATATTTATTAGAAATCAGAAAACATTGTCTCGGGGACGCTAAATGTGTCATAGATAGTAGCCAGAAATTCACCAATGTGGTATGCTTGTTGTGAATAAGGGATACAAATGCTGCATAGAGAGACGCGGTGTACATGTTTCCAACTTGCTTTGGTATCAAAGTAGTTGGTTGTACCTTCTCATCATATAGAGGCTTTGCAACTTGCTGAGAAGCCTTCAAAATCAATAATATTGCATATGGTCAGCAAAAAAGTTTCTATACTGTCCATTTTTAAAAATTTCTAAAAGAAACAGAAGATTATTTTTGCTTATATAGGCTCTCATACCTTTTCGAGATCACGGCTTTGGTAGCTCTCATCATCAGATAAAGTTGTAAAAGGTGCCAGCTTTTCTTTGGCAACCTCATCCAAAGCGCTGCAATCACAATCAACTTTTAAACACAGATGCATTAACTGAATAAAAATTAAACAACTTTTCCAGAGAACGGAAAACGATGATAACCTGGGATTCCTCAAGAAGTCACTGAAGAGTAAGCGAGCGAAACTTTTTTGCACAAGCTGCAGAAAGAAAGAAGTATTAGTGTAGAAACAGACATGCTAAAACAGAAATCTACATAATGGATGTATAAATCGAACTACTCCGAAATTTCAAACAAACGAAACAGGTTACAAACTATTTAGATTCTAACAAACAGATCAACGAGATTGACGTTTAACTATAAACGAAATGGCTGTGAATCGAGAAAAATGGGGAAATGGAAAGACGAGAGAGAGAGAGAGGAGATATGCACCATTCTTTGCTGAAGCTCGATCTCTTGCACGAACGCGCGAGAGACGATGAGAGCGAGAGAGAGACGATGAGAGCGCGAGAGAGAGAGAGCGCAGAGAGAACGCGAGAGAGAGACGATGAGAGCGCGAGAGAGGCGATGAGAATACGAAACGTTCAACCCGAGAACGTTTTGATGTGTTTTACGTTTTATTACTTTTGAAGTCAAGCAATTTTACGCTTGACTTAAAAACCGACTTAAAAACACGAGCGTTCAACCCGAGCGTTTTTATTACGCTTTTTCCACTTTTGAAGTCACGCATATTTTACGCTTGACTTAAAACTAGCGTGCCAAAAATAGTTTTGAGTTTATTACAAGTTTGCCACGCGTCCACTTTTGAAGTCACGCATATTTTACGCTTGACTTAAAAACTAGCGCCAAAAAAGTTTTCGAGTTTATTACAAGTTTGCCACGCGCCCTTATATCAAGGCAGGCATCTGAGCGCGTGACTTTAAATGTCTATTTCTTTTCCTTATTTTGCACTAGTGTTGCTACTTAATAAACCTAAGCCCCTCTACTGGCATAGACTTAAAACACCTCAAGAAATGTGGCTAGGTAGATTACCAAATTTTGATCACTTAAGGGTATTTGGGTGTGTGGCTTATTATCATGTTAATGAGGGGAAACTAGTTCCTAGGGCTCGGAAAGGATATTTTGTTGGTTACCCTGCAGGTGTCAAAGGATACAAAATATGGAGCCAAGAGCACTAGAAATACATAATAATTAAGCCGTGATGTTAAGTTCCAAGAAGCTGATCTATTCAAGTCAACAAGAAATGATCAAGAACAAGCAAGTGACAAACAAGAACTAGAAAGCTTTGAGCTTGAGGTGGAGAATGATCAAGCAAAGACTAAAGAAGTCGTTACTCCACATAATGAACTTGAGAATGAAGAAAATACTGATGGTGAAGACAATGGGGATCAAAATGACTACAATTTGGTTAGAGACAGAGCAAGAAGAGTCGTCAAACCAACACAAAGGTATGGGTATGAAGATCTTGTGAATTGTGCTCTCTACACTGTTGAGGAATCATTTACAACCAAGGAATTACAAATAGGCTATCAATCACAAAAATAGTGATAAGTGGTTGCTAGCCATGACTGAGGAAATAAATTCTTTAGACAAAAATTGCTCTTGGGAGCAAGTTCCTAAACCAAAGGGAGCTAGGATTGTTGGAAGCAAGTGGATCTTCAAGAAAAAGGAAGGTATATCGGGGTTTAAGAACCTAGATTCAAAGCTAGGTTGGTTGCGAAAGGATTTACACAAAAGCAAGGATAGATTACAGTGAGATATTCTCACCTGTAGTCAAACATTCATCTATTAGGATCATCTTGTCAATTGTGGCTCATCATGATATGGAGTTGGAGCAAATGGACATGAAAACAACATTTCTCCATGGAGACTTAAAAGAAAGTATTCTAATGCAACAACCAGAGGGTTTTGAAGCAACTGGTAAGGAAGATTGGGTGTGTCATCTCAAGAAATCCCTATATGGTCTCAAGCATGCACCAAGACAGTGGTATCTCAAGTTTGATTCGTTTATGGTCAAGAACAATTATACTAGAAGCAAATTTGATTGTTGCATTTATTATAAATGCATCTCTCAAAACAGTTATATCTACCTACTTCTATATGTGGATGACATGTTGCTAGCTAGCAAAGACATGGCCTCCATAGTTAGACTTAAAGGTGAACTCAAGAAGGAGTTTGACATGAAGGATTTGGGCCCTGCAAAGAAGATTCTTGGTATGGAAATTACTAGGAACCGAGAAAAGAAAAAATTGATTATCTCTCAAAAGAACTACTTGGGTAAGGTGATCAAAAGGTTCAACATGTGTGATGCTAACGCCACTTCATTGCCTCTTGCACAACACTTCAAGCTTTCCTCGGCTCAAGCACCTAGTTGCAAGGAAGATAAGGATTACATGAAGACTATCCCATATGCTAATGCTATTGGTAGTATCATCTATGATATGTTGCAGGCATGACATAGGTCAAGCAATGAGCAAACAAGCAGATTCATGGGTATTGTAGGTAAAGAATACTGGCAGGAAGTTAAGTGGGTACTTAGGTATCTTAAAGGAACTTCGGATGTTGGTTTAGTGTATACTAAAGGGAAGCTTCAGCCAAGTGTAATGAAGGGTTTGTGGATTCAGATTATGCTAATGATCTTGACAAAAGAAGATCATTATTAGGGTATGTCTTCACTGTGTTTGGCAACACTGTTAGTTGGAAGGCAAGCCTCCAACACATTGTTGCCTTATCTACTACAGAGGCTGAGTACGTGGCTCTAACTGAAGAAATCAAGGAAGGACTTTGGATACAAGGTCTAGTTGATGATTTGGGCATTTGTGATAGTTTGGTAAGCATCTCTTGTGATAGCCAAAGTGCTATTCATTTGAGTAAAAATCAAATGCACCATGAAAGAACCAAACACATTGATGTTAGGTTCCATTTCATTAGAGACATTGTGGAAAATGGCAATGTAGAAGTTATAAAGGTTCACACGAGAGTGACAATCCCGTGGATATGCTAACCAAGCCTGTAAGTGTAAACAAGTTTAGACATTGTCTTGACTTTTTTTTTTTGACGCAAAAACATTGTCTTGACTTGGTTGGTGTGGATATCAGTTAAACTGATATTCAGTGCATCTTCAAGCTTCCTTTCCATTTTATTGATCTTTGGGATGTTTTAACCAAGGTGGAGATTTGTTGATTGTGGTTAAAAGAAATTTGGGAGATTTAATTAGCATTATTGGGCCTGGTGTTTCCTTTCAGTTATGAGTGTGGTTTAAATGAGAATTAAGAGTAATAAATTAAGAGTAATCAATAATGGAGAATGATTTTTAAAGTAAAAATAAAAAAGATATAGAAATTTATAGAAATTGATAGAGATAGTAAATCGCATGGGGTGGCAGTACTGTTGAAACTGATTATACAACTGACTTATTTTCAATTATGAATTCTTATATAATATTTTAGAGATGTAGATTTTCAAAAGGAAAAACTGCTAGATATAGAGTTCATAAAAAGACCAATTATTGTTATAATCAAATGCCACGTTAACTAATGTTTTTTTTGACAAAATTAACTAATGATATTCTATAACGGATAATGTAATTAAATAGACGACTTTTCATGTATGCACATTATTATGTTAAAAAATAATAAGTAATTATTAGAGATATAATTATTCATTTCTATTTTTCATGTTTAATTATGTCTGTTACTAAATAAATAAATTAAAAATTAAGCCAAAATAAGGAGGAGCATCCAAGAAGTTGGAAAAAAGCTTCCTTTAGAGATTTACTAGAGGAATGCCCGTGCGTTGCACGGGTTGTTATCAGTGGCGGATCCAGGACCCCAGGGTCAGGGGTGTCAAATTTTTTAAATACACAATTTACTAAAAATATAATTAAAAACGACTATAATATATTTAAATAAATAAAAAAATTATACATTTCATAATTCTCCTCTACGTGATTTCATATTCTGAAATCGTTGAATAATAAGCTCAGAGTCAATTTTATTGAATACATCACTCTCAATGTACGTCACCAAACAATCGTTCATCCATGTATCCCACATCCGATCACGCAACCTTTCTTCACAATATTCATAGCAGAGAAGTTATACAGTTACGGTTGCAACAGACAAAAGTAGTGTCAGCTTCAAAAGAAGACTTTATCAGGTTCAACTTGCGTTGCACTAGACCAATACAAATTAAATAGCATAAATTAGTTCCTAAATAAAAATTAAATAGCACTAAAAAATCAATATTGCCGCTCCTCTTCCAACTGAGTTTTTGTCACACCCAAAATCCGAACCTGAGACATTGCGATGGGATCCAAGTTACCACTCAATCAACTGTTGTTGGTAAAAAATTCAAATTAACTAGCACTAACACAAAATACAAACTAAATAATACTAACATATTCAAAATTAGAATAATAAGAACAAGAATGGATCCAAGGAGATAGAGAGACAAAAACTTTTTTAAAATAAAATATAGTAAGAGTGTGAGTGATTGTGTGAGGGTGGTGCATTAGAGTGGTGCAAAATTAGGAACTTTGGTGCAAAACTAAGAACTTGGGTGCAAAACATATTTTTCAGGGGATGCAAAAACATTTTTTCCTAAAGTATCAGTGCTAATTTTATTATTTGAGGGGGTTCACTTGAACCCCCTCAAATATATGTAGGTCCGCCACTGGTTGTTATATTTTTTCAAATTTAATTTATTAACTTTTTTTCATAAAATATATAAATAAAAGTATAAATCATGTTTTTTAAAAGTTAGTATAATATATCATATAAATATGAGTTAAATTTTTTAGATAAATTATAAATTTTAGACGTTCCTTATATTGTGTATGTGGTTTGTAATATAAATAATTGTTAATGGTTTTTATGAGATTATCTGTTTCGAAATATTATTTTATTATTAAAGTGAAATGAATAGAGAAAGTTCTTTCAAAACTGTTGAGAAAAATTGTGGAGCTTCCTTTGGGGATTCCTTTTCATAAATAGATAGATAGATATGGTATAAATATTTGTAAATACATTTTCATGTTAATTAATTTTTAACTTAATACAATATTTTTCAGTATATTTTGTAAGAAGATAATAATACTATTTAATATGTGGAATTTAGTGGAGTAAATTTAAAATATAGATAAATAAATATCTATGGTGAAAGATAAATCATAGAAAGCAAAAAGTTACTACTCTTTCTTATTTTCATCACCAATAATTCATAAATTGAAATTTAAAATAAAATGAAATTCAACATAAAAGTGAAGTTAAAGAATTTTGATTTAAAATTGAATTTAGAAAACAATAATAATAAACAAATACATTCTCTATTATTTATTTTTACAATAATATGAAGAAGATCTAAAAGAAATATATGGTATTTAGTATTTACAATATTAAATAGAACTATTATTTTAAAAAATAATGATAATAATTTTTTCTACAATGTATAATCTAAAAGGTTAAACATATTTTTGGTCTTTAAAATTTTTACAAATTGTGCTTTTAGTCCCTATAAAAAGTTTTACTCACTTTTATTCCCCACATTTTCCTCCGTCAATGCTTTTAGTCTTATAACTTTTAATTTGGGGCTTTTTAGAGCATCTCTAAGCGCTATTATAAGTCATAAGGGACTAAAAGCATTGACAGGGGAAGCAATTAAATAGGTTTGACTCTCCATTAATGATGTCTTGGAAGATACAAGTCAACACCAAGTCAATTCACCATCAATTCGACAGAAAAGGTCTACCAGTGCTGGCAATATGAATGAGCTTCGACAAGCCTGACACTTAAAGCTGTGGACACGAGTGGAGCAAAGAGCCTTCGACAAGAGAAAGCTCAACCTTCGACAAAGCAAAGCTATTTCGACAAAGCAGGGTTGGGTACTTCGTCAAGCGGTTGGCATCGGTCCAGTCGAAGTGCAAAGGAAGCGAGCGATTAGTGGGCAATTACTTCTCCTTATTTCTAGGAATCAGTTACTTTTTTCCCACGTTTGTTTCCAAGAGTATAAATACTCTTTTGTAATAGAAAATCGGGTCACAACATTGCACAAGAACTCACGAAAACTCAACTTCGGACTAAAGCGAAAAACGAGTGAACAGATTCATTGTACGTGCTTGTGAACCACTTTTCCTTTCATTTGAATGCAATTTTTACTTTTGTTTTACATCTACTGCAATTGTTTCTTTTGTTTTATTTTCAATACTGTTCTTCGTATCATTTATTGTTCTTAAAACCGTCAAAAAACACAAAGTACAAGGGTAATCGTCCAGAGATTTCCTAGTTTGATCTCACAAACTCACATTTTAAAACTAGTGATTGTTTGCTAAAAACACCAGCAAACAAATCGGCACGCCCGGTGGGACCTTTTGCCATTGATTTTGTGTTTGTTCTGTTAGTGCATGTACTTGTATGCGCTTGAGGAGTGGTAGAATGGTACGTACTAATTCTAACAACGAATGTTATCTTCATCACTATCAGTACCCTGAAAAAAGAATTCAGTTTATAAGGCAAAGGGTATTACAAAATTAGTGAAAAGGTTGAAAGAGTTTTCGACAGAGTTAATGAGGTGTGTATATAGTACCTCAAGACTGGAGTAGACGATTACTTTCTCTTTGGCTTTGAGCTTCTGAGAAGGTTTTGTTGCTTTGGTTGTTTTCTGGAAGAAGAAATTTTTCGACGTGATTGAAAAGTCATATTCAGAAAACTTAAGATAAATAGATGGCAACATACCTTTTTTGGGGTGATATCTGGAGTAGGACTTGCTTCCACTTCTTCTTGGCTTGAGGGGAGGCTTAATTGTTGTTGTTGCCTTGGTTACTCTGCCCTTTGGCTTCGCCAAAGGTTTGTCTAATGGCGAAAATATGGATAAGCAAACGACAATGAAATTTAACTACAAAGGTCTCAATCTTAGAGAACTTTAAGTGTCGAAAAGGCATATACCTGTGTTTCCTGAGGGAAAGGCAGATGCTAATTTCTTCAAGAGATTTGCATCAAAGGTGTCATTGGCCTCTCAAAGCAGAAGAAGTTAGTGTAATATCGAGACCACCATTCATGGAACTTTGCAAAGCACATGAGAACCTGGGTTGTAATTGATTGGTTTGAAGTACAAAGCTCGGTGAGTGGAATTTTTTGAAAGCTTGTTCATAAGTCCTCTCTGAGTCTGGACCAATGAATTCTCGTCTATGAAAATATGCTGGGGCAGGTCGAATCTGACAGAGGCCAAATTGCCTTGCAAAGTAGCCTGGAAAATACCTGGTGATCCCAAGATTGTTTTTGTTCTTGCTACGGGTAAGCCTAGTAGAGAGGAGTGCTGGCGAAAGGTAAGCTCGCCAAATTCGATTGGTTTCCTCAAGCATGTTAAATCGAAGAAGAGGGAAATGGTCTTTTGAACCAAGTTGGTCCATAAGGTCTTTGCACGAAAGGGGCCATAGAGTCTATAAAAGTTGTGCATTCCAAGAAGATTTCGAAATAAATAGAAAAGGATTCTTCTGCAGAAATGCCTTTCTGTTTAGCCTTCAACTGTGCTAGTCGAACCCCCTCAGTTCTTCTTTTGTCTAGAGAAGGTTGGGCTGATATGGGAAGGTATAGGTCAAGCCTAGACTCAAAAGTGGCCAAAAGCCACAATTGAAGCAACCACAGAGGACCAGAAGCCAAAAACTTAGTGGTAGGCTCGTCTTCCCTCAATTCTATGACAGCATTGTCAAGTTGTTGGTGAAGAGAACCTAAAAGCAGTTTGGCAAGATTGATGTTCTGCCCTGCATGAAGCTGAGTAGCTAATGGGATGAAAGACTTGGAAACTTGAAGGGAACGTGAGCAGAAGACGAAAAGAGATAACCACAGGGTTAGAAAAGCTATATGCTCTGCATCAGAAACTTCATCAGTATCAAGAGTGTGGTGGTCACCAATGTAAGGAGCGAAAGAAGCATTGGTGAAATTGAAATCATAATTAAAAGCAGAGAGTTTGGGGTTAAAGGTTTCACCTAAAGGTTTCAAACCTGTGATGGCAGCAACATCTAACAGAGTGGGGGATAACATACCACACTTAAGATGAAGACTATGTGTGGCACAGTCCCAGAATTGCATTGCTACCAAAATTAGGGTGCTATCATACTTAGGCCCAGACCTAGAGAACTGAATAAGGTCGAAAATACCTTGTTGTTTCCAGGTAATGGCTTTCTTAGCCTCAATCTTATTAAGCCACTCTATGTAAACCTGTTGGTCAGCTGTAACGCCCCAAAAATAATCGGTTAATTATTTAACTAATTAGAGGGAATTAGCTTGCGGAGAAATATTAGAAATAATAATATGGTATCTAGTTAGATCTAGGGAGTGGTGTGGACCAATAATTAGGTGGTGAATGTATTTGAAGGGGGGTGTTTATATAATAAGGAGTGGTGGGTGTAATTTAATTGAAGGGGGTGATATTGGTAACTCCGGAGTGGTGAAGAATGGCCCAAGAAGCCAAGCCCGATAGCTTAAGCTCCTTAGGCGCTAAGGGGTTAGGGTTTGCGCCCCATTGTGCAAGAACAGAGAAAGAAATCAGAATTTAGGGAGAGTGAGAAGTAGGGAGAGCTGCGCTAAAGGAGAGGAAGGAAGGGGAATCTTCTCAAGTTTTCGTTGAGTGAGATTACGGTTTCGAAGGAGGAAGGAGACGTTTCATTCGTGGTGTTCTTTGAGTTCTTGCACGTGCGTGATTCTCTTAACCATCGCTTTCGGAACATCGAAAAATTCAAGGTAAGGGTGAGCGTTTCGGTTTAACGTGATTGGGTATATGATGGCTTTTGGGGTTTTGATGTTGTTTTAATAACTTGTGAGGTTGTTTTGATGAATTCGATGTGATTGATAAATGTTGATGATGTCTTGATGATTAATTGATGAATTCGGTGATTCTTGATGAATGTTTGAAGGTTGCGTGATGAGTTTCTGGAGATTCCCTTGGAGTATTTTGATGTTTCTATTGATGAATCTTATAATGAATATCTTGATGAACAAAATCATGTTTTGAAATCGAAATTGGTTGGGAAAAATATCGAAAATTACGAAGTTTTCGCGTTTTGAGTCGTTTTTTACGCCCTTACTGGCGCCTCGATCGCGCTTGGGTCGCGCCTCAAGCGAAAGAGTGATGCGCCGAGGGCTGCTGTTTCTGTCCATTGGCGCCTCATTGCGCGCCTCGCTCGCCCGAGCGCGAGCCACTGTTTCTCAACTTGTTTTGCTTTTGCTTTTTTCACTTTGTTGTTTGTACGCGTTTTGAAAAATTCATATCTTTTGAACAGGAACCCGATTGAGGTGTTCTAAGATGCGTTGGAAAGCTTATTCAGAGGCCTAACTGAATATTCTACTTTTAAGGAAAAATAAACTGCTTTGTGGTAGTTGATATAGGAATGAAATGTTATACTATTAGTGTGCTAATTGACTATGGCTAAATTGTGGTTTACCACTAAGGTCAGAATTTCTTTCACTGGTGTATTTACAAGGGCATCACTGAGAGCCTTGCAAAGGTGGTCAATGCCTGTTGCAACTAGTATCAGTTACCTGAGTAATCCCATAGTCAATCAGTTCACTATTTTATAACACACTAGACCAAAAGATAACCGAAAAATATATATACCTTAAATGATGTTGGTGTGTATGGTTTTGACGAGTTGCGGTAAATGTTCCCTATGAGTATAATTAGGATGGTGTTGTAGTATGATTTGTGTGAAAGGTGATGAGTTCACTCTACGAGTGATTATGATGTTGTGATATGACTTGTGATGTTTTGTGAAGAATATACTCTATGAGTATAGTTTTAATAATGTTGTTATGTGATTGTGATGAATTGCGAAGAATACACTCTATGAGTGTTTTATGATGATGATGATGAGTACTCCAGGTGAGTATTTTGGTGAAATGCACATGTGTATATAGAATCTCATGGCATGTGCATAATTGTGAAGAATAGGCTTGGCCTCTTTGCGAAGAATAAACCGGCCTCCAAAGTGAAGAATAGGCTTGGCCTCTTAATTGTGATGAATATGGTACCATCATGCATTATGCCCACAGTGGGGTTGCACTTTCATACATAATCATAAGCGTGAATGGTTCTTTGTTTGTGATTGGAGTTGGTGTTGTGTGATCATGAAGTGGTGATGATGATGATCTTTGTGTGAATGCCCGCTCTCATTTCTCTATTATGTATCGATTATGTTTTATTGAAATTCTCACCCTTCTCGCTTGGAATGTTGCTCTATGGTGGCAACGCTGCAGTAAATCCATGAGTGAAGGTCTAGGCGCTTCTTGTTTGTTTGTCGGGAAGCTTTGTTTGTGTCGCTTCTCGATACCGTAGCACCTAGGGGCGTGGTTGACATTTATTAGTTATTAGTTAAGTGTATGACTATGTTGATACTATGAGATGTGTTTTGAGAGGCTTAGTGAGGTTATTATTTTATTCATTGTGATGATTGATTTATGACATGTACTTTTAAGGCGTGGTTTCTTTGCACAAACTTTAATGAGTGCAATTGATGAGATGAGTTTTTATGGCGAGGTAGCATTCTTTTCTACCAATTAAATTAATATTTTTGAAAAGGAAATTACTCACGATAATGACGTGAAAATTGAGGGGTAGAAAAGGGTGTTACATAAGTGGTATCGAGCGATTCGATGCAATAAGCCAAGTTGTCGATGATCGAGTCTAGTTATCTCTCGAGTCTTGGTACTCGTTCTAACCATTGTCCGTGTAGTAAGTGATGTTTCGCAGTGTAGGACAAACCGAGAAATCTTCTTTGAATGGTAAGTGAATAAGTGGGGAGATACCCGTTGATAATGTGTCTTTGTATTGTGTTTCCAATGTGTGAACTCTGTGTCTTCTGTTTTTGAATTCCCTGACGGTTTGGAAAATGCTTGGTTTGCAAAAGATGCGTTAGTTACTTCTTTGAAAACGAAGGAAAATATTTTTGCCGCTCTAGGCTTCAATGTTCTTATAAATAATTATTACATGATTTTAAGAGTTGAGGACACCTTTCATTTATGAAAATCATTTCCAAAAAGTAAATTGTTGATTGTGTTGGAAAACAACTTTTCCTCATTTTTCGCACTTCTACTTATAAATATTTTTGAAATAGAGATGTCGCATTTATTGATACGTAGATTGTATGATTGTTATTTGACTTAAATTTGGTCCATGACCTTTGTTGTTGTTGTTGTTGATGGGTCAATGTGACCAAAGCGTTGTTGTTGTTGTGGTTGGGTCAATGTGACCAAAGTGTCGTGTTGTTGTTGTCGGGTTGACGAATAATGTATTTGTGAGTTAAATGACTGTGCATTAAATGATGAAATTGCGGTGTTTAGTGTAGAGATGAACTATGAACATATGTTGCCTACAAGTTGTTTGATAGTATTACCTTATGAGTTTTGAAGGTGAAATTACTCTGCTTAAGTAGTATATGATGTTGAAATTGGTATTTTGGTGGTTGGGTGAATTTGGGGTGTCGGGATGATTTGATTAGATTGTAGTCAAAGTGTTGCATGTAAAGTGTTGATAAAATGCATAAGTGAAGTTTAGAGTGCATGTAGGTGTTTGACCAAATATCAAAATGTTGATTGGATGCCCAAGTGTTGTTTGATGACATGAATTGTTAAATTTGAGTGTTGTTTGAGATTATTGTTTCGTGACGAAACATGATGAATTTTACTTGTTTACGGTTTTGTGCATTTCTGACACTGTTCGGTTTTTCTAAACTAGTACTGTTTGGTTGATCCAGAAATTATGTGGGTGATTTTTTTGAAAAATGGATTTAACTCCGGTCGTTTTGCCACTGGTTTCATAAATTTTCAATAAGAGACGAGAAAGAAAATTCGGTTGCAAGTTGAGTAAGAAGTTCTGTCCAAGTTTGGTACCTAAGTGCGGTATTTTGAAAAAAACTGTACCAATTGGCTACTTATTTTGAAAAATAAAAATCATAGATAGAAACTACACTCAGAGAGCTTTCCAACAAGTATTTATTTGTCGAAATTCGATGTCGTTTACTATTTTAATTAATTCGTCAAAGTAGACACATAGTTGCAGAATTTTCTGCAACCGAGTTTATGAAGATTTGCAAAAACGTTTTGAACTCTGATCTTCATATGTTGTGGATTTGTAATTTAAAAACGAAGTGATTTTTGAGGTTGCTTGTGAACCTTTAACAAACAATGTTATGGTTGGGGATTAATGTGAGTATTAAATTTATTTTCAACAAATGAGTACTCACCTTGTTGTCATGTGTTCTCCTATGTGTTTACTTATGTGGCTAAATTAAACTCTAGTCTCGCATGAACTTGTTATATGGTTGATTTAGCATTGTCACTTTGACTATATGAATTGGTGAAAGTATAGCATGAAGTATAATATGAATTTTTACTGTAACATGTTCTTGATTACGTGTTAATGTTGTATGCTAAATGCCTTGTAGATTAATCTTTCTACTTGTGTTAAGATGCTTCATTATCTTGACCATTAAGGGTGATCCTTTGTAGGGGGTACCCGGTGACCCTGATTTGTGTTTATGTGTTATGTGTTATGTGTTAGGTATTATGGGAGAACCATTGTAGTAGCAAAGAAGTAAATGTAAATGATGAGTTCTTTCTAGTAAATTGAGTAAATGCATGCTTTGATGATGACGTAATTGAATATGATTAAGATTGATTGATGATCTGTTTAAGTGTGCTAGTACAATGAAAATATTTTGCTCACAAAACTTATTGTGTATGATCATGAGGATAGTTTAATAATACGGATTAATGAATTGATTTTATACCTGACAGTATGTGGTTATACATGATTGGTTGAACTCGTGGGGTTGATGTGCTGGCTTGTTCCTTTCTAACTAACTAGTTGATGTGATGAAAAGTTGTGTCGTTAATTGTTCAGATAGGTATGGTTAAAAGAGTTTTAACGATGTCAAAAGAGTGGGAGTCGTGACGACGCCTTCGCACTCTAGACCGCGTTAAAAGCCTTTTAGCGTAGTATGTGTAAATTGGTAGGATTGTAGTTTTGTGACCTCAATTAATTGGTGGCATGAGTAGGAGGGGTGATCACCCCAATAACTCATCCCCAATGAAAGAGGCGACAATAACTCATGGTATTATAAATTTTGGATATATGTGTTAATTTTGATTTGGGTAATTAAGTGGTGTGCTCATACTTGACTTCATGTTAATTATTACATGTGTATATATAAGTGTTCTCAATACGTGATGTTGTGAAAAATGCTTGATTTTGAAGTCACGTGTAGTACTACAAATTTGTTATTCATTTTAGAACTTGTGGATCGTATAACTGATTATGTATTTTTCTATGTGTGGTCCTTGAGAATAGAAGGTTAATTAAATCTTGTTTAAAATTTCGTGCCTTTATTGAGTTGTGGGTAGTAGTTGTGTTTGGATTGAAAGTAGATAGTTATGTGGTATGAGGGATTGAATCAATACCTTAAGTTGAGACTCGTGAGGAATAATAAGACCATACATTATAAGAACTTTTGGGAATGTGTCCTTATGGAATTTGATATGAGTTTGATGATGTTTGAGTAGTTGAGTAGGACTTTGATAACCTACAGATTAGAACATCTAAGTGGAAGTAAAGATGTAAAGAAAAGTGTTTAGTATGCTACTAAGTATATGATGGATCAAGGGGAATGATGGTGAACCGAAGTAGATGTAACCGAGGTAGTTGTAGAGGTGGGTGATGATGAGGTGTAGTTGCCTAAGTAAAGTATTAGAAGGAATTATTTAACTAATTAGAGGGAATTAGCTTGCGGAGAAATATTAGAAATAATAATATGGTATCTAGTTAGATCTAGGGATGGGTGTAGAGGTGGGTGGTGATGATGGGTGATGATGAGGTGTAGTTGTAGAGGTGGGTGATGATGAGGTGTAACGCCCCAAAAATAATCGGTTAATTATTTAACTAATTAGAGGGAATTAGCTTGCGGAGAAATATTAGAAATAATAATATGGTATCTAGTTAGATCTAGGGAGTGGTGTGGACCAATAATTAGGTGGTGAATGTATTTGAAGGGGGGTGTTTATATAATAAGGAGTGGTGGGTGTAATTTAATTGAAGGGGGTGATATTGGTAACTCCGGAGTGGTGAAGAATGGCCCAAGAAGCCAAGCCCGATAGCTTAAGCTCCTTAGGCGCTAAGGGGTTAGGGTTGCGCCCCATTGTGCAAGAACAGAGAAAGAAATCAGAATTTAGGGAGAGTGAGAAGTAGGGAGAGCTGCGCTAAAGGAGAGGAAGGAAGGGGAATCTTCTCAAGTTTTCGTTGAGTGAGATTACGTTTCGAAGGAGGAAGGAGACGTTTCATTCGTGGTGTTGTTGAGTTCTTGCACGTGATTCTCTTAACCATCGCTTTCCGGAACATCGAAAAATTCAAGGTAAGGGTGAGCGTTTCGGTTTAACGTGATTGGGTATATGATGGGTTTTGGGGTTTTGATGTTGTTTTAATAACTTGTGAGGTTGTTTTGATGAATTCGATGTGATTGATAAATGTTGATGATGTCTTGATGAAATTGATGATTAATTGATGAATTCGGTGATTCTTGATGAATGTTTGAAGGTTGCGTGATGAGTATCTGGAGATTCCCTTGGGGTATTTTGATGTGTCTATTGATGAATCTTATAATGAATATCTTGATGAACAAAATCATGTTTTGAAATCTGAAATTGAGCTGGGAAAAATATCGAAAATTCTGAGTTTTCTGCGTTTTGAGCTGTTTCTGCCCACTGGCGCCTCAGTCGCGCTTGGGTCGCGCCTCAAGCGAAAGAGTGATGCGCTGAGGGCTGTTGTTCTGTCCACTGGCGCCTCGGCTGCGCCTCACTCGCGCCCGGAGCGCGAGCCACCTGTTCTCCTTTGTTTTGCCTTGTTTTGCTTTTTGTTGTTTTATGCGTTTTTGAAAAATTCATATCTTTTGAACCGGGAACCCGATTGAGGTGTTCTAAGATGCGTTGGAAAGCTTATTCAGAGGCCTAACTGAATATTCTACTTTTAAGGAAAAATAAACTGTTTTGTGGTAGTTGATATAGGAATGAAATGTTATACTATTAGTGTGCTAATTGACTATGGCTAAATTGTGGTTTACCACTAAGGTCAGAATTTCTTTCACTGGTGTATTTACAAGGGCATCACTGAGAGCCTTGCAAAGGTGGCCAATGCCTGTTGCAAGTAGTAGTATCGATTACGAGTAATCCCATAGTCAATCAGTTCACTATTTTATAACACACTAAACCAAAAGATAGCAGAAAAATATATATACCTTAAATGATGTTGGTGTGTATGGTTTTGTGAGTTGCGGTAAATGTTCCCTATGAGTATAATTAGGATGGTGTTGTAGTATGATTTGTGTGAAAGGTGATGAGTTCACTCACGAGTGATTATGATGTTGTGATATGACTTGTGATGTTTTGTGAAGAATATACTCTATGAGTATAGTTTTAATAATCTTTGTTGTGTGATTGTTATGAATTATGAAGAATACACTCTATGAGTGTTTTATGATGATGATGATGAGTACTCCGGTGAGTATTTTGGTGAAATGCACATGTGTATATAGAATCTCATGGCATGTGCATAATTGTGAAGAATAGGCTTCGGCCTCTTGCGAAGAATAGGCTTCGGCCTCCAGCGAAGAATAGACTTCGGCCTCTTAATTGTGATGAATATGGTACCATCATGCATTATGCCCCCGTGGGGTTGCACTTTCATACATAATCATAAGCGTGAATGGTTCTTTGTTTGTGATTGGAGTTGGTGTTGTGTGATCATGAAGTGGTGATGATGATGATGCTGTGTGAATGCCTGCTCTCATTTCTCTATTATGTATCTGATTATGTTTTATTGAAATTCTCACCCCTTTTGCTTGGAATGTTGCTCTATGGTGGCAGCGCCGCTGTAGTGCGCGAGTGAAGGTCTAGTTGCCTTCTTGTTAGTTGTCGGAAGCCTTTGTTTGTGTCGCTCTCGATACCGTAGCACCTAGGGGGCGTGGTTGACATTTATTAGTTATTAGTTAACTGTTTAATGACTATGTTGATACTATGAGATGTGTTTTGAGAGGCTTAGTGAGGTTATTATTTATTCCGCTGTGATGATTGATTTATGACATGTACTTTTAAGACGTGGTTTTGCTGCACAAACTTTAATGAGTGCAATTGATGAGATGAGTTTTTATGGCGAGGTAGCATTCTTTTCTACCAATTAAATTAATATTTTTGAAAAGGAAATTACTCTGATAATGACGTGAAAATTGAGGGGTAGAAAAGGGGTGTTACATCAGCCCTAGGAGCAGACCTAAAGACCCTAGGAGGATTATTCAGAAACTCTAAGTGGAAGGGTGTTTAGGAAAAAACCCTAGGTTGAAGTTGATGAGGACTGGGAAAAATTTCTGAGACTTCATCGTTTTCTAGCAAAATGTTAGGTAAAGAGCCTAAATAGGCGTGGGTATAAATTTCAGTGGAAGGAATTAGTACCTGAGTTTGCCAAAGGATGGTACGTTCATCAGCAACATCAGGTTCGTCAACGAAGCCATCAATGGTTTGGGTTTTTCTGGGCTCGTCCTGTTTCTTCGAGCTCTCAAGTCTCGTCGCAGCAGTGGATGATGAAGCCATAGGAAAAGAAGGAAAAGGCAGGTCTGAATCTGGGTTTAGGTTGAAGAAAAAGAGTGAAAGTTTGAAACTTTTCGAGGTTCCGGGTTTTTGCGAAGTGCGAGAGATGGAGAATGCGAAGAGAGTGTTCACAAAGTTTCAAACGAGAAAAAGGAAGATGGAAGGGTTCTAGCCGTTTATATATGTTTGGAAGAAAGCGAGAGTTGACACGTTCGCCATAACTCGCACGCGTTTGCGACCTTTCAAATGACGTGATGGCCCACCAACTATACTACGTGTGCTAATGAAACGGTTCATTTTCTCTCTGTGCAAGTCATGATGACTATTTTTTCTCTTCTATCGTCGAAGTGCAAAAGGCGGTAAAAGTAAGTGTGGCACAGTATTCAAAAAATGCCCTTTCTTCCCTTCTTTCATCACTTCATCGAAAGAAACATTTTTTGGGGGGCAATCTGTTACCTCAAAATTTCGACAAGACATTAAATGAAGCAATTAAATAGGTTTGACTCTCCATTAATGATGTCTTGGAAGATACAAGTCAACACCAAGTCAATTCACCATCAATTCGACAGAAAAGGTCTACCAGTGCTGGCAATATGAATGAGCTTCGACAAGCCTGGCACTTAAAGCTGTGGACACGAGTGGAGCAAAGAGCCTTCGACAAGAGAAAGCTCAACCTTCGACAAAGCAAAGCTATTTCGACAAAGCAGGGTTGGGTACTTCGTCAAGCGGTTGGCAACCGGTCCAGTCGAAGTGCAAAGGAGAGCAGAGATTAGTGGGCAATTACTTCTCCTTATTTCTAGGAATCAGTTACTTTTTTCCCACGTTTGTTTCCAAGAGTATAAATACTCTTTTGTAATAGAAAATCGGGCTCACAACATTGCACAAGAACTCTGAAAACTCAACTTCCAGACAAAAGCGAAAAACGAGTGAACAGATTCATTGTACGTGCTTGTGAACCACTTTTCCTTTCATTTGAATGCAATTTTTACTTTTGTTTTGCATCTACTGCAATTGTTTCTTTTGTTTTATTTTCAATACTGTTCTTCGTATCATTACTGTTCTTAAAACCGTCAAAAAACACAAAGTACAAGGGTAATCGTCCAGAGATTTCCTAGTTTGATCTCACAAACTCACATTTTAAAACTAGTGATTGTTTGCTAAAAACACCAGCAAACAGGACTAAAATCAAAAATTGCAATTTTTTAGGAACTAAAAACATATTTAACTTCCTTCAAAAAAAACATATTTAACTCTAATATTAATAAGCAATAGGTTATCAATACACAATCTTGTATAAAAATTATATTAGAGAAAACATCTCATTCAAAATAATAATCAATATTTTATTTAGTTTATTTTACACTCATTTATTTTATCATTTATGTAATTATATCTACTTAACTTAATGTTGCAAATAAAAAAAGTAAAATGCACGTGTATCATAATCTTTTAAATTTATCTAAACTATTTAATTAATAATATTCAGTTTCATCTAATTATTTTAAAGAAAATTATTAAAATAATAAATTTTGGTAAATATTATAATATGTATTTTAATTATTCTTTAAGCTTTTTTCTTAAAATATAATTGATAAGTATTAGTGTAACGGTCTAGGCAATCAAGAAGACACCAAGGAGCAAGAAATAACTAAAGTAAAAACCAAATGCATTATTAAATTACCCACTACAATTTAACACTAATAACACACTAAGTTTTATTTAATGTAGCCATGTCTATTAATTGAATCAGTTATCACCCCCATCAGCCTAACGAAATCACTTGTTGAATACAAATAAACAAACGAAAAAAAAATACCATCATCAGAATTTGTAGCCTTATCTTTTTATCCTCCAAGCCTTATTATATATTGACAAAATAGATCTAGAAGTCGGTGTAAACATGATTACAAAAAGATCAATTTATAACCTACACAAACACACATGTATCTAAAATAGCTAGAATCTTCTATAGACAGTCTGGGGAACTCTTATTAAAAGTTTTCTACGGATTCAATTACCGATTTTCAAACTGACACGACCCAAAAGGAACTTCCGAAACTCACACAAACAACTTAGAAAAGTCTATAATTTTATCACCTACAATATAAATCTCCATGAGAAGCATTGGATAAATAACAATATATACAACAATCACATAGATTTAAAGGAATTTGATCACCTACAATTAACTCTTCATGAGAAGCATCACACAAACAAAACAACAATATTCAACAATCACAAATTGAGAATAACTCTCCCAACTTGCAAGGAAATCAAAAAAAAAGAAGTGACTCACACTTAGAGAACATCAAAAACAAACTCACTACACTAATGACACTAACTCAACATAAAATGGGAATGAAATTAAGAGGAGTAGGTAGGGTGTGTGAGTGTGTAGAGTTTATATAGTTAGTAAGAATGTGACTTTTAGAGTCCAATAGTTATAAGTGATTAATAATAGTAATATAATATTAATGTCATCAGTTTTTTTAGACCTAGTGGAAATTAAAATAGTGGTTATAAATTGTAACACCCTAAAAAATTTTCGCGTCTTAAACGCTAATTATACATATCATTACATATCAGAGTATATCAGAGTATATCAGAGTAGCGGAAATATAACTTACAACTTGTATCAAGTCAAGTTATACAATATATTACAAAGAAACAAAATAGAATGACATAAGCATAAATGCTCCATATCCGTCATCCACACAAGCATCAACTACCCGTGCTTCTTGGCTTTTCTCTTATCCTGTTTCTCTGTAAAAATAACCACATATGATAGGGTGAGACAACTTGTCTCAGTGAGCTTTACCGTGACCCCTAGCCACACTCATGAGCCAATTATAATCATAAACATAGTAAGTTAGTACTTACAAAATATTTTTGCAATTCAGTTATATAAATTGCGAAATCACATGGTAATCCAAGAATGAATTACATAAGAGTTTTATCAATTCTAGTACATCACCAACAACACATAAGGAAGCATGGGTGAACCCCAACATAGCCAATAAGTGTACAACTCTTAAAGGCGGATAGCTTTAATTTTAATATGGGGGCCTAGGACCAGGCGCATGACTTCCCTCTCCTAGTATACTAAACGCATAGAGGTCGTCACCTCAATTCGATATTTCTTATATATCGTAACATAACGGATTGCACAAAGCATTTCCGTGAGCGTTGTTATTACAATTTTATGTAGTTTGCATAAATCAAGACCATGGTTAGGTTTAGATGATTTATATCATCCCTAGCCAATCATATAATAAGAAATGGAACATTTTGTTCAATTCACTTTCCAAAACATCTGTCCTCACACGTATACTAATTACGGTTTTATAGAATATGAATCGTTTCCGAACTTTCCATCAAAATTCCAGTTTGATATGTCAAACAAAACTCCAATCAAATTACTTATTTGAATAGTACATTTCATAAGCTTCGCAACGCATTTTAAAGCACTTAAATCGGACTCCCGGATCGAAAGTTATGAGCAAAACAATTTTCGAAAATTTCTGGAAACACAGGCTGCGCGAAAACCTCCGCGGGAGCCAGTTCCGCGCCAGTTTCCGCGCCACAAGTTAGTGGCACCGTAGCACCTGCGCGAAACGCGCACTAGGCAGCATTTCCGCGCCAGTTTCCGCGCCACTGGGCAATCAAAGTGATTTTTCACGTCAAATTAAAACCGTTTTCGCATCTTAGTCAATCCGATTTATTCCAAGATCACAAACAACCATTTGTCATACAGAAACATTAAATTTAAGAGTCCAATACCAACCAAAGATCAACAATAGCAAACAAAAGTCGATAATTTAAAACTTAGTTATCGAATCCTCAAATTTCGGTATTGTTTTCGACTCTAGATTTTATTACGAAATCAAGGAACCACATATGACAAAGATTCCAAAGAATCAAAATTAAATTGAAAACCCTAAACGTGAGTAAAACTCACCTCTCGTGATGAAAATCACGAAATACCGAAATGTCGGAATGTGCTCACGAACGAGAAAACACACGAACAATCCCCGTATCCTCGAACTCAAACCGAATAACTCCAAAGTCGAAACCCATAAGCTTAATCTACATAACCGCACGATCGTTCCTCGCATAAACTTTACGCTCCGACGACAATCGAATCCGCTCCCAATCCTTTGAACCTACAATAAATCACAAAACCTCCATGAAATTACTATTCATCGTCTTCAAGCTTCAATTCACTATTCACACAAAATCCCAATTTGAACCCTAACCTTTTGATTCGTCACAAACCCCAAATTGGACCTCAATATTTGCGCAATCCACCTTAAACTCGCTCCCAAACACCATTCAAAGCTTTCCTTTGAGCTTGAACAACAAAACCTCCATTTTCCACTTACATTCGAAAATGGCAAAGTGAGAGAGTGTGAGTTGATGATGATGATTTTGGTACCAAATCGAAGAGGATGATGAGGAGATCATTTTTGGTGAAGGAAGAATTGTGTTTTGATGAGTTTAAAGCTCCCATTTTTCCTCTTCTTCCTCCTTACCCATTTCTTCTCTTCTTCTTCTCTTCTTTCCTCTTCTTCTCTCACGGCTCCAATCTCTCTCTCTCTTTTTCCTTTTTTTTTTCCATAATATAAGTGAGAGATTTGACTTATAGTCAAATGTCCAAAATGCCCTTAATTCATTTTCACTCACTTAAGTCCGTTTTAATCCGATTTCTTCCAAAATCGCTACATAGCTTAATTACTAGAGCACTTTAATCCTCTTATTTAATTGATAGACAATGCTATCTCGTCTGTCCCAAATCCGATATTGGATTTATTTATCACTCCGAATAATAAATCCCTCGTTAATTTCTTAGATTGATATTAACAAAGTTAGGGATGTTACATAAATGCTTTTCAAATAGTGTATTTTTTTAGGAATACAAATAGTGTTTATTTATAAATGTAAAGCACAATTTATTTAAAAACGTAAAAGACAAAAAATTTCTTTTGTGTGAAACCTTAAATCACAAAGTGATAATAATATTAATGATATAATAATAATATATAAAGACAATAGTAATTTGATTGAAATTATTATTATAATTTTGTCAATATATTACATATAGTTAGTTATTTTTGATAAAGTGGATGGAATATCTACCGTCAAAGAAAAAGTTGATGGAATATGTATGTGGTTGCAAGTCTTAATTAAATAATAAATAAAAACATTATTACAACTTAATATGGGATGTTACAAAACATAAAGTGTCTGAAATTAATATTATAATTATATCATTTATATACTTTAATATATTATAATTAGTTCTTTAGATAAGAGATTAAGTTGTTGGAAATGTCAAAGAAAAAGGGGATGAAATATGAGATTAAGTTAATAGATTAGAATATATGACGTTTTGAAACTATTGTTTTTTTTTAAAACCATTCATATTCCTGATTAAAAATGTAATATAAAAAAAAAACTCAAATAAAGTATAAGAGAACTATTAAAACAAAATTTAAATTAATAAACCCAAAGTAACCAAAAGTTTTTTTTTTTGAACAAAAGTAACCCAAAGATTAACCATCGCCCAGTATTCTTTTTTCCTTTCTAAAAATAAAAGAGGAAAATACACTATTCTAACAACAAAAAATCCATGAAAATTATAAATAAATATAAATATAGAAATGAACACAATTTTTCTTAAAAAGATATGAAGCTAAAGTCTACATCTTTTTTATTTTTCATGTGGTTTTTATTTTTGTAAATAATAAAATAATGCTCAATTCTCCTAGTCATCAAACTTTAGGTCTTTCTATTTTTATTCAACTCATATCAATACACACTTATTGTCTTTAATTATATAATAACTGAAAAAATATAATGGGTCTTAATAATTTAGCTTTAATATGTAATCATTAATATAAGTCTCCTTATATGTGTAAATTATAAAAAGATATTAATATAATTGAAAATCTAATTGGAAAATTAATGAGGATGATGTGGAGCATCTTAGAGGCTTGGAAAAAAGCTTCCTTTAGATATTTATATAAATATAGTTTTAATTTGGAAATTCACAATTAAATTTTCATCAAAATATCGAGGAGCATCATAGAGCTTGGGAAAAAACTTCCTTTAGGAATTTAACATTTTTTAAATGTGTATAAAAAAATTTAAAATCAAGAAATAGATAATATATGAATATTAATATAATATTTTGTGGTTCATAAAAGTTAATTGAAAATATATTGTGATGTTTAATAAGTATTGATAAAGTGAGATTTAAATTTAAAAATTGAATGTCATAAAGGTTTAGTGGATATTAATTAAGTAAAAAAGAATGTTGAGATTTAAGTTGGAAAATAATATGAAATGATGTGGAGGATCCTAGAGCTTGGAAAAAAGCTTCATTTAGAGATTTATATAGATAGACTAGGGGAAATCCCCATGCGATGCACGTGTTTATACAAATATTTTTTGAAAAATATGTTAAGGATATAACTTAAATATGTATAATAAGAAAAAAAAAACACTTTTTATACAATTTATTAAGATATTAATTTTTAATCATACATATATGTGAACATGGAAATCCAATTTAATAGATAGTAGTTTAATATTATATGATGTTAATAAATATTATAAGGATTATATATATTGAAAAGATATTAGTAGATAAAAATTTAAGGAACTAAATATATATTTTTTATTCAACTTTAAAATTAGTACAATTATACAATATAGATTTATTTCTTTAATTTCCAATAAGCTCATGAGTTAGTACAATTTGGGTTGAATATGTAGAATTTTAATTAACTCCTAATATATTTAATTCAATTTTTGAAAATATTTCATATTTTGGTATTTAAATTGTTTATTTATTTATATAAAGCATGCAAAAACTTAAAATTAATACAAACTTGATATCAATCTATTTTTCTTGTAAGGATTTTATATTGAGTATTATATGATGTTAATAAATATTGTAAAAATCATATATATTGTAATGATATTTTTTTTGAAGCAATATTGTAATGATATTAGTAGAAGGTATTATATGATATTTTTTTTGAAGCAAAAACTTAAAATTAATACATGCTTGATAGCAACTTACTTTTTTGGTAAGCTCTATTATACTCTATCAACCTTGAACATGCATGTGTTTGTGAATGGTCAAGGAACATAGTAAAGGAACTTTTAGATATACTACATCAACCAATTTTATTGAAGCTATTAAAAATAAATTTTTAAAAATAATAATATTAAAATTAAACATAATTCATACATGCCAATAGCTTGACAAAAAATTGTTCCTCAATTGGATGACTCACTAACTAATCAATTTTTTTTTCTTTTTGCCTTGTTGAGTACACTAGAAATTTCTAGAACATCAAGCCCAAATCATTTGCTTTTTCTTCTCCATTTCTTCTCTATCCATGTAAGTTCCATTTTTCCTCCCTTGACAACAATTTGAAACATATAACAAACTCAATAATTAATCAATGATCAATAAAATCTTATGAATAAAAGACAGATTTACACACAAAAAATTGGAACTCCAACTACTATAATGCTTTCTTCAAGCCTGAATATTAGTGATGGAAAAACAAAAAAGTTTACATAAGTGATGTAACAACCAAACAAAAGTGAGGTAAAAAATGAATAGATAAATTGTAACATCCCTAGTTTCGTTAATTTCGATTTATGAAATTAACGAGTGATTTATTATTCGAGTAAATAATAAGTCACGTCTCGGATACAAGTTTGACTCGAGAACAATGAGTAATCGTTAAATTATAGGATTGCTTTGCAATATTGGTTGAATTGTGTAAATTGAGTGTGATTGTTTGGGGATAAAATGGGTTTTAGGTGAGAATTAGTAAATCAAGGGTATTTTGGTCATTTCTTATTCACTTAAATGTTGACTGGACTGATTTCATGAGTTTATATTATGATAATATGTTATTATAACTTGTCAAAGAATGAATTATGTTTCGATATATATAAATTATATCGAGTATAGGAGTCGGCCCAATGCGTGTATGATATTTAAATTATGTCGAGTATGGGTGACGACCCAAAGAGTTTAGCATACTAGGCGGGGAAGTCATGAGCCCCTAAACCTAGGCCCTATAAAATTTTACCATTAGGGAAAGTCCTATTGGGAAGGGGGTTCACCGGGATTAACCGGAGGCGATCGGTGTTATGCTATGAAGTTATGATTGCATTGTTCACGGGATTAGCGGAGGCGATCGGTGTTATGCTATTAAGTTATGATTGCACTGTTTACCGGGATTAGCCGGAGGGCAGTCGGTATAGTGCAATTGATAATGCACGTGGTTTATTAATTAAATCACGAAGTTAATAAGATTTCATAAATGAACCGAGATAAAGGTAAGGGGTCACGGTAGGACTCACTGAGATATGTTATCTCACCCTATCATTTATTGTTCTTTTTCAGATAAACAGGAGAAACGCAAAGCGAAGAGGCATGATTAGGCGATGTGTCTTGGAGATATGAAGACATAGTGATTTTAACTATGTTATTTGGATTCCCTATGTTTATTTTGTAGTTAGGTTTATGACTTGCTGTTTGTTAAGTTGTAAAAACCTATGTTAGTTGTTTCCTTACTTTCGGATATTGAACATAGTGTTGTGTCTGTTTTAAGTTGTCTGTGGTATTTGAGTTTTATTTACTCAAAGTACTCTATGTTTGGGTATGACTCTCGGTTAGTATTCCGGAGTTTTTACTTGTTCAGTATGTGACATATGTTATTTTTACTCTGATGTATGCTATTAGGTACATTTTGGTATTTCTATTAATTAGAAATACTAGGGTGTTACATTTTGATATCAGAGCAGTTCAGCCTAGTCGGACATAGAGACCTTATGGTCAAGAAGTTAGATAGAGTCAGCTAGGGACTTAGACAATTAAATGTTAGAACCTTTCAGTATATTATGTGAAGTATTGAGTCAGGATCAACTCAATGTTTCATGTGAATTACTGAGAATGATGACAGTTAGTTGTCTCAGCCCCGAAAATGTCCAAACCATAGGAATTCTAGCCATCTTGGTTTATTAGAGCACGTAGCGGAAGAAGAGGGCTACAGATGGTATTCTTAAGCAAGCAATGGGCAGCCAGGTTGGTTCGAGGAAAATGTGGGCGACTGTTCAGTTAGTGAATTCGGTGCAATTGTAGAATTGCAGGGGAAGTTATTGTAGGTACTACAAAGAACTACAATTAAGCAAAGCCTTTAGGCAACGGTAATGCTAGTATCCTAAGATCTAATAAGATTAATGGACACCACGAAACCCTGATTGGTGCTTAATAAACCTATCAATTACAGAAATATTGTTTCACGGTTAACTTTACCTTAAGGTTAGAATAAAACCCCAGCTTAGATCGCAGTTAGAGACATCCTTTTGGATTGCTGTGAGTCTTGATCATGTTTGTTTTTCCTCAAAGCCACATTTCAAAATGCTACGAAGCCGACCAAGTAAACTGTAGTGCAATGTCAGTATTGGCCTACAGAACCCAATGCTGATCGAATTAGTTCTGATCACGGTTTCTGAACCAAGTCCCATTCAAGATGAGATCAGTAGGTGATGTTATCTGAAATAACCTTATTATTACTCTCGAGATTATGAGTAAGCCCATCTCGGTCTGTGAGAAATTTTCGATAGTTCTCCGACTTGTTTTATTCATAATTTGTAAGTTGGAACTCCGATTTTTATGTTCTGAGATGCGTTGGAAAGCTAACGAAAAAGTCTAAACATATGAGTAGGTTGTTAACCCTATTTCCAGTTGTATTCTGAAATGTACTTCTACCTTACCCTAAGTGGTTGTAGGCCATAACTTCAATTGAGGTTTGGGAAAGTTGAAAGAGAACTTCCACTCATTAAGATTAGAAACCTAGACACCGGTTTAGAATGATAAACAATTTAGTTTCTAAGAGATTTATTTCTCAGAAATGGTCATTAGTATCTATAAACCTCAGCAGTTAGGGGTGTTTTCAAAAGCCAACGACAATGAGGCATTTTACTAGTATACTACAAGGGTAGAACTTCCAATTACTTATAGTATTGGAAGTGGCGTTGTCCTATAAGAAGATTGAATCAACGGAGTGTTAAACGCCTTACTTCTCGTTAGGCAAGACACGTTGCCTAACGAATGGATACGCTAGGAGTTATGGTTATGTTTGGATGTTGTGAAGTTCGGAGAGATGTAGGATCAAAGGATGCGTAAAATAGTGAGAATTGTTCTCTGAATCAACGCTGGAAGCATTATTTTGTGCCCGTTTGATTCCGCGAAAGAATCCTTCTATTTTTATCATTTCTGTGATGCTACAGCTACCCTAACTCCGTGATTAATCCAAATACGAATGTTCCTCCAAGAGTAATCAACAATATAGTATGATCGAACGAAGTTCATAGTTGTCAAATAAGTCTGACTTAGCTAGGAAAGCTGTTATGTATCAACCGAGAGATCTTTATTGTTTAGATATTCTCATACTTAAGTGAATGAATAGTAGACTCAGTTCAAGAGAATGGCTGGTTTTGGAATAGTCGGTTGACTTATAGGTTCTGAAAAGCCATATGAGACGACCCTCGTCCTCATTATAGTAACCCTTTACACTTAATCTCGTAATCTTCAAATCAGATAAATTTTAAAACTTAAAACATGTATATAACTAAACATGTATCAAATAAAAAATAATATTACGAGTTTTACAAAATATGTGTGGCTAGACTAAAGCCTGTCAAAATATAAAAGGAAAGCCAGCTAAACGAGACTCAAATGACTGACACACTGGCTAAACAAAACTCAGGTTCTCTCAATGAGACACCTGACAACTCCATCATATCGCACTGGCATCCTCTGTGCCTCCGACGTCCATCATGGAAGGAATAGTATCTACTTCTGCTACGAGTGACTCCTCGACTGGATCTAAATGATAATATAAATATACAAAAGAAAAACACATAGGGCTAAGATACATGTACAAGTCAGAAAATGGGAACATAAGGTAAAGCTCAATTTAAACATGTTACCAGCACATCAATTCAAATTATTCCTTACCTTATATCCGTTATTGATATCTTATGCTTATAACTCTATCTATGAACATGTGACAATACTATATGCTAACTCTGGCCATATCCTGATGCCACTGACGTCCCTACTATACTTCGCAGACGCCACTCGACTGTCACAATGGAGTCCGAGTGTTATAAGTCTTTCCCTGCCAAAACTGATCAGAGTAATCTAAACCTAGCATCATCCGGCCGATAAATACAAATATGTCCTACTAAGGACCAGGCCCGGTACTTGACCTCGTGTGTCCCATACCACACGGCTGTGGACTTACAACACATATGCAATCTACATGGTTCTCTGTAATTACACCTTAACAGGTATGCCTTACTCATCTTGTTGATCAGCACCTTGTACTATCACTTGCACTACGGTTAAATATATTTATTTCACTTTAGATCTCTTTATGACTTTTAGTTCACTATGCACACCTAGGTTCATTATGAAAATCTTAACTTCAATATTATTATAAAATAAGGTCATGCTTCTCAATATAAATAAGACATTTCGACGATTTCACAGATAACATGAATAGCACAAAACATATATAGCATTTAAACAATCAAAACAGTCAAACAATCTATCAATCAATCAAATAATAATATAATACTTTCCTATGCATGCGTTAACCGGTCATCGACGACCTAAACTTCACTTAACCTTAACTCCGAAGAGTAGTCAAATGATCTTTAGGTATCGCTGACTCTTTAACTCTAGTAGAGCTTGGGTCACTCTACACATATTTAAATTAAAACTTTACGCTAACCGTCCCGACGAATACAATATCTTGCCCCCACCTTAAATATAACACGAACGTAAAACTTGCTCCGACAATGCCGACGCGTACTCAAGCACTACTACAACTACGGATATAATGGTAATTGAATTGGGTTTTTTAGGAGTTTTAGCTGGGTTTTAAAATATAAAAGAAGAGAGGATAGTAAAATGTATCTAGTGTTGCCGAGGCTTAAAGGATATGTGGTAAACAAGGGATCTAGGTTTCACGATGTTGGATGGCTTCGTTTGAGATGAATGGCTTGCCTTTTATAGTCCATCCCTCCTCCTATGCTTACCTCATGACAAGCATGAGGTGTAAACATACTTTCCTGGTGGCATGAATCTAAGGTATTAAGAGTGATTCATGGGAAAAACACCTAAGTGGCCTAATTCTCATGCATCCAACGTAAAAGCGGTGAAGGATGAGGTGTAATTTTCTTATTCAACTACTTCACTTAGAAGAATGACATACATTTTTTACTAAACATGAAATTGAAATGGAATTGCAAAAATGCATTAGTCGATAGTTTGTTTTCCAAAACATATGAAGATGCCTTTTAAGATTTTCTTCATGGAAAATATGCATGGCCTAATCCATGTGTAAACAAATGCATGCAATGTCACTAATCTAATAATCAATCTTCCAACACATCTTAAAAAAAAGCATGAGGTGTTAAAGCTAGACAAAATTACTTATCATGAAGGTTTGCATGTAAGCAAACATAAAATAATCCGTGGTACTACTTTCTATATATTTATTATATACATCTAATTAATTATATACTAATTATGATCTAATTAAATTAATACACATATAATTTTATTTAAGAAAAATAGGGAGTTATATCTAAATCTCTCTCTAAGCTCTAAATAACACAATTAAAATAAAATGATTTCCAAAACATGTTCTAATAACTATTTGGAAAAAGTGGGATGTTACACCATACACCTGCGTGAGACTTTCCGGATTTAGGAATTGAGTTCCAAAGACTGTGTCATGAAGTGTGAAGACACACCTTGTTAGTATTTTGGGTTAGCGAAGAAACAAACTCCTATGGGTAAGTAAGAAAATTATTTTATATTCAAACGTTTTCAAGAAAAATTTACATAACCTTTACCCATTTGTGAGTCAGTTACGAACCCAATAGTGACAGAGTTTAACCCAAAGTGCTAATAGTGTAACTAATAAAACCAAAAGGTGATGTTCCCCAGTTTACCAAAAGTTGGGGTGCTCCAGTGTTACTTGTTGAAAAGAAAGACGGGAGCAGGAGGTTGTGTATAAATTACCTCCAATTGAACAAAGTTACTATTAGGAATAAGTACCCTATGCCAAGAATCTATGATTTGGTTGAGCATCATCGAGGTTCAGCAATATTTCCAAAGATTGGTCTAAGGGTGAGTTATTGTCAGATTAACGTTAGGGCTTTAGATATTCCGAAGACAGCTTTCCATACTAGATATGGACATTACGAGTGAGTAGTGATGCCCTTCGGTCTAACTAATGCTCATGCGGCATTCATGGATTACATGAGCCGAGGCATCCACCCGTACTTAGACTAGTTGTTGAAATTTTCACTGATAACATCTTGGTGTGAATTTTGAATGTCTGTAGTGAATTTTTTGGCATTGGTGACATTCTAGTCTGGAGTGGCAATAGATCCCAGTAAAGTAGAAGTTGTATTGGATTTGGAGAGACCATCGCCGGTCACCGAAGTAAAGAGTTTATTGGGACTAGCTGGTTATTATTGTAGATTTATTTGAGAATTCTCACAGTTAGGTCTTCCACTCACTTGGTTAACTCGTAAAGATCAGCCGTTTGATTAGGATTCTAATTGTGAAGAATGTTTCCTCTAGAGTTGTAAAAGAGATTGACTTCTGCTCTTATCTAAATTCTTCCGGAACCGTCTCTAGAATTTCAAATGTACAGTGACACTTCCAGGAAAGGTCTAGGATGTGTCTTATCCAGAATTAGCAAGTGGAAGCTCATGCATCCATGAAATTGAAGCCTTATGAGGAGAATTATCCGACTCATGATTAAGAATTGACAACTTTTGTGTAGGTAGTGAGAATTGAGGATAGCTCAGAGTCGTCAAAAGGGTTATGCTGACAAAAGGGAGTAGATTCCTAGACTTGAATTTGGTTATCGTGGCTCCAACGCAGCTTCATCCCAATGGGTGGGCCCATATGAGAGCCTTCGAAATCCTTTGCGAGTGCCTTGGGGAAGAAGTCTCGGCCTGCAAATTTTTGTATTTCTTTCGCTCGTCGGTGAAGGACCCGATGAGGTGGGTGTCTTTATGCAATCACCAGCGTCGCCCCTTCATGGCTTTGTATAAAAGCAACTACAAGTTCTACTTTAAGCATTATTGGTTCCGTTTGTCTCCGGGGCCGAAGTGTCCCCTATTGCTGGTCGATGAGGCTGGTGACGAGCGGTTCCCTTTAAGTTGGACGAGGAACCCCAAGGATAAGTTTTCCATTGAGAGAAGGGTGTTGAACTCGGTTGAGAAGGAAGAGGTGGATCGGCTGGATGGTTGGGTTAAGTCTTCGGGTATGCTGAAATCTTCCCTGTTGTTAGGCCTAGTGGATGACGCCGAGTCGTTGATTGACTATTTAAGTTATTCCCTTGGTCTTTGACCTTCGCCAGCACTTTAGAGTTGTAATTCCTTGAAGTTCGTTGTTTTGCCGCCTGCTCTTTGACCTTCGCCAGCTCCCTTACTTCATCGATTAGGTCAAGGTTGGCCCTGAGGGCGACCTCATCTGGGACTGTTTCTGTGAGGGCTCTTCTCGGACTGGGCTCCAATACTTCTATGGGAATGAGGTTGTCGCTGCCATATACCAGTCGGAAAGGAGTTTCCTGAGTGGAAGATTGCAGAGTGGTGTTGTACGAGCATAGCACAAGTGGGAGTTCCTCGGCCCAGCTTCCTTTGGATTCGTCGAGTTTTTTCTTGAGGCCGTTTAGTATAATTTTTTTTGCAGCCTCGGCCTCCCCGTTGGTTTGGGGGTGCTCGACCGAGGTGAAAGGTTGATAGATATTCCACTTCTTGCAAAGTTCAGCTACTGAATCAAAGGAAAACTTCGTGCCATTGTCTGTTACGATGGTGGCCGGGATGCCGAAACGACAGATGAGCTTCTGCCAGTAGAATTTCTTCACCCTTTGTGCTAAGATGGTGGTTATGGGCTCGGCCTCTATCCATTTTGAAAAGTAGTCGATGGCCATAAGCAAGTATCTGACCTGTCCAGCCGATGGGGTGAATTGGCCTAGGATGTCCACTCCCCACACAGCAAACGGCCACGGAGAGACCATTTCCTGAAGATTGGCGGGAGGTGCCCTTGGGATGGCGGCATGGCGTTGGCACTTGTCACACTTCTTCACATATTCCATGGCATCCTTTTTGAGGCTCGGCCAATAATAGCCGCCTCTAAGGGTTTTAGCTGCGAGGGCCTGTCCTCCTATGTGGCTGCTGCACACTCCCTCATGAATTTCTTTCAAGACTTTCACAGCTCTTTCACCTGCTAGGCATTTGAGGAGAGAGTGCGGAGAATCCTCTCTTGTATAGTTCAGCTTCGATGAGGATGTATTTAGCGGCCGCCTTCTCCAGCTTTTTCATTTCCTTCTCCTGCAGCTGTAACTGCTCCCCTTGCATGTAAGCAATTAGATTGGTCATGATCCAGCTCTTCGGTTCCCCATCGATTGAGAGGACCTGAGTTTTAGCTAATTTGGGTTCGGATAGTGACTCTGTATCACCGAAAGTGGTTGTTGCCGTGTTTTTTTGCTCGGCGATTTGGCAAGATGTCGGCCCCTTCCATTTTGTTCCTTAGGGACATGGGTTAGTTCGAAAGAGATGAATTTAGATTTAAGTTCTTGTACCTCTTGCGGTGATTTCTTTGAAGCGATTCATCCTTGGCGCTGAAGGCGTTGGTCACTTGTCCGGTCACAAGGAGGGAATCACTTCGTACCCTTAGGTGTTTGACGCTGAGGTCGGCTGCAAGAGTCATGCCGGCGATTAGCGCTTCATATTTCGCCTGGTTATTTGTAGCTTTAAAATTAAACCTGAGAGACTGTTCGAGGAGGATGCCGTCCGGGCCTTCCAAGGTTACTCCTGCACCACTCCCCCTTATGTTGGAGGATCCATCCACGCAGAGCGTCCAAAAAGGGTCGGTCCATGCGGTGATCTCATGATCTGCTTCTACTAGTTCTGCAACAAAATCTGCAAGTGCTTGCGCTATGATGGGACCTCTGGGCATGTAATTTATGTCGAATTCCGCTAGCTCTATGGACCATGCTACCATTCGTCCGGCCAAGTCTGGCTTTGCGAGAACTTAACGGATTGGCAAATCAGTTTTTACCACCACCGAGTGGCTCTAGAAATACTGCCTGAGTTTTCTTGCTGTGAGGACGACTGCATAGGCGGCCTTCTCGATCTTTTGGTATCTCAGCTCTGCTCCTCTCCACATTCTGCTAACGTAGTATATTGGCGGTGGCTTCCTCTTGTTCTGCATGTGATCGCACTACAAGCATCTTTGGAAACAACCAGGTATAGTAGTAGGGGTGTACCTTGCTTTGGTGCTGTGAGAATTGGAGGTGTCGCTAAGTATTGTCTGAGTAATTGAAAGAATGGTTTTACCTTGTCTGCCGATCGTCCCAGAAACCAGGAGAGTGCCCCTATTTGACCTGCTAGGACCTGCACCTCTTTGGCTGTGGATGGGCTTCTGGCGCCGATGATCGCTTGGCACTGAGTGGGATTGGCCTCGATGCCTCGGTGGGAGAGGATATATCCCAGGAACTCCCCTGCTTGGACGCCAAACGAGCACTTTTCTGGGTTGAGCCGGAGATCGTACTTTTCTAATAACTTGAATATTTTTGCCAGGTTGGTCACGTGATTTGGGTCTGTTGTAGACTTCACCACCATATCGTCGACATAGACCTCAATAGTGTGGCCAATCTCTTCTTCAAAGATTCTATCCATCAATCTCTGATAGGTTGCGCCAGCATTCTTTAAGCCGAAGGGCATTACCTGGTAGCAGTAGTTGGAACGGTCGGTCATGAAGGCAGTCTTCTCTTCGTCGGTGTGGCTCATCCTGATTTGGTTATAGCCCGAGTATGCATCCATGAAGCTGAGCAGCTTGAAACCAGACGCTCCGTCGACAAGGCCGTCGATGCTAGGCAGGGGGTAGGCATCCTTTGGGCAAGCCTTGTTGAGGTCTGATTCTTTTCTGCTGCACACAGTGAGCAGAGGGTTTAGTGATGTCTGCGTGATGAGATAAAATTAGGGTCAATACCCGGCATGTCCTGGGGGGACCATGTGAATATGTGGACGTTATCTGCAAGGAGTTTAACGAGCTGGTTCTCGATCTCGGCCGCCAGCCTCGTGCCGATCTTCGTCTTTTGATGTTGCATTGGGTCGATCACAACTTCCTTCAAGTCGCCTGCTGGGCGCGGTCTTTTTCCTTCTTTGGCCAGGTCGTACATTCTGGGATCCAGGTCAAGGAAGCTGCAGTGGGAGCTCTTCCCCTTTCGCTCTTTCTTAACTGTCTTAACGTTGGCACTTTCTGCGTAACACCTGCGGGCCATTGTTTTGTCGCCCTTCACCGTTCCGACTTCCCCATTGGGCAAGGGGTATTTGAGGCAGAGTGAGGATAAGAGATCGCAGCCATCAAAGCGTTGATGGTGGGCCTGCCAACAATTATATTATAAGAGGATTTTGCGTTCACAACCATATACCTGGGTAATCCTTCAACAATTCTTCTGGTAGCCTGAGCTCTTTGAAGCACTTCCAATACATCACGTTGGCGGAGCTTCCACCGTCCACAAGTACTCGGGCCACTTTGTATCCACTGGTGGTGACACATATCACAATCGGGTCGTCGGAATGGGGTTGGACCCCGTCAAAATCTGTGATGTCAAAAGAGATCGGTGGATAGATCGGGACTAGAGCTTTGGCCGTGCTTGCGGAAACCGACAGGATGGATCGGGCGTATTTTTTCCTGGCCGAGGATGAGGGACCTCCGCTAGAGAAGCCTCCTGATATGGTATTGACTATCCCTCGGTCTGCTACTTCATGGCCTTCTTTCTGTTGGGACTCCTTCCTCGGGCCTCCCCTCTTGGGGGGTTGTCTTCTCTTTGGGCTTTCCGCCCGCCTCTTCTTCTGCTCCTCTTAGAGCACAAACTTCTTTAGGAATCCTCGCTGGATGAGCTGCTCGATCTGCTGCTTCAAGGTCCAGAAGTCGTCGGTGGTATGACCCTTTGTCCCGTGAAACCTGCAGTAAGCTTCGGGATACTTACCCATGGTGCCAACGAAAGGGGGCGGCCTGGTGATGGTTCCGTCAGCAAGTCCATCGTTCAGAATGGCAGATGGCCGGGCTTTGAGCGGTGTGTAAGAACTCTCTGGGTTCGGTCGGGTCGAGGCCGTGAAGGGTTCTGGTTGGCTTCCTCGTTCTGGTGGCGAATGTGGTCTCCTGGATCCTCTGGCATCTCTAGCGTCTTTGGAGGCGGCTGTATCCTCGGCTTCGATGTGCTTGTCTGCTCTTGCTCTGACCTCGTCCATGTTTCTGGGAGTGGTGATGGGGGCGCTTATTTGAAGGTGCAGTTTCGAGCCCTTCATGAAAGCCGTCACAAAGAACTTCTCGTCCGGATCTTCCACCTGCACTGTTATTTTATTGAAACTCTCCAAGTATTTTTTTAGCGATTCCACCGGCCCCTGCCGGAGGTCAAAGAGATCCCCCGGCTGGATAAGCCTTTTCTTATTAGCGAGAACTTTGGGCGGACGGCGGCTTGCAAGGTCCTCGAAGTTAGCGATGGAGCGGGCAGTCAAACCTTTGAACCACTTGAGGGCAACGTCAGTTAGTGTCCTTGCAAACATCTTGCAGCTGATGGCATCGTTGCCTCCACTGATCATCATCTGGGTCTGAAAGGCGTCGACATGGCTTTGAGGATCTCCCGTTCCATCGTAGGTTCCGATGGCTGGCTCTCGAAACCGGGGGGGATAGGTACTGCTTCGATCTCCTCGGTAAACGGCTGGAACGCCCTAAGGGGTGCTCAGGCGACCTCCGTTCTGTTGTTCTGAAAGGAGACGAGTTGTTCATGGAGCCGAGCCTCCCTGGCTTCAAGTGCCTGGGCGCGGAGAGTCTGCTCCTCATTCCTGGAGTGCTCTTACTGCCTCCATCAGTTCAAGTATTCTGGGATCTGTGGTGCTCGTGGAAGCACCACCGTTAGCTCTGGTTCCTACCATGCTGAGGTAGGCTTCTCTGGTCTGAAGTGGGGTTGGAAGATTTTACCGGACCCCACGGTGGGCGCCAATGTTCCTAGCTATTTCCTAGTGTCGGATCTAGCAAGAACTCGATGAATAGTATGAGAGAATAATGGTAATCAGAATAATCCGTCCTCTTCATTGGCCTCAGGGGCTTTATATTTATATTACAAGGTGTCCTTAATGCTCATAAATGTACATGAATGCCGCGAGATCCCAGGCGAGATTCTCAGGCTTGCCTAATATATTTAGCGAGACTCCCGTTCAAGGCCGAGCTTGTAAGAGACGTCGGCCTTTTGGCCGAGGGGGATCTTCGTGTGTCAGTCTTCGGGTGTGGCCGATTAGTATCTCGGTGCTGAAGGAGGAATGGTCTTTGCGTGTCAGTCCTTGTCTTCTAGGCCCAGACGAGTCGGCTAGGAAGCGTATGACATCCGAGCCTTCCTGGGTGGTCGGCTGGGAACACAAACTAATAGCCATTTCTATATAACTTGTGAATGCAGAGAACAATAGATCGATGGAAAACATTACTATACAGTTGAATATGTACTTACATCACCAAATTACTCTAGTGCCTCAATTGCAACAATTGCTATAGGAAATGGTAAGTAATCTACCATCTCAAATCTTAATGTTCTCTCTCTCTCTGAAAGCAATCCTAACTCAATATATAATTCTCTGTCCTGCTAGATAATATAACAAGAACCTCTTTGTAGAAAAATCATCACAAGGGACACTGATAAAAGTAACACAGAATATTAACACAAACAGATATAAACTGATTGGATTTGTAGATGCAGGAATACTCTGAGAAGATGAATGAAGAATACTTAAGCATCTAATGTCTTCATTCTAATCTTGCAGGGCTTATTGAAGAATATGATTCACCTAAAAAATTGCTTAAAAACAAATCTTCTCTTGCTCAACTAGTTGCAGACTACAAGGAGGTCAAACTCTGGTTCTGGAAGTTGAGTGCTGAAACTAAACTAGATATATACTTAATGATAATACAGATTTGCTGGTGGCCGGTGACGGTTCAACTTCACGATATCTTTCTTGGATACCTCTCTGGTGTTACACAGCGATACCAGTGGTTATGCTCTTAGTCTGGGCCGTAAACTTAAACTTAATGGATTTAGCGAAATGTATATGTTTTCTGATTTTTGCTAACCGTAACACCCCCTTCTATTTAATTTACTATTTTACTAATTAAAAATCAGAGTTTTCAAAAACCTTTCCACGCACCTCAAAGAGAGTGCTACATTTCACAAAAACGTCCTCAAAGTATAATTAAAATTCAAACGCATCTAGTGCGCGCAATAAAATCATATCCAAATGGGCGAACCCTCAAAAACTTGTCTTTAGTATTACAATAATCCAGAAAATGGTTCATAGCACAGCGGAAGTAAAACCAAGTTCAATATGCGCAGTACATAATCCAAATCAGTTCAATACATAATATAAAATAACTACACTACGATCCCGCCCCTGGTGTCACTAATCAGAGCTGACTCGAAGACGCAAGAAGGTATGGCACCTTCACTCATAATCACCTGTTTGTCGCTATGAGAGCAGGCAACATAAAAATGCTAGGGTGAGTCTCTTTACATAAATAATAACAAGTAAGATAAGCATTATATTAGGAAAACATCTAGTAACAACAATCCAAAATAATCCAGTCATTTACCATTCCATTAAAATATCAACAACAACACTATTGAGTTAATTATACATCAACAAGGATTCTAAGAATGTATGAGTTGATGCATGTATGCAATATGCATGTGGATCCATTCTCGTCATTTTGGCCGAAGCCCTCGTTGTAATACCCCAATTTTGTCCGTCCTTTAACTTGAGCCAATTTCAATCATCGAGCTCAACTAAATCGAAATACCGTTGTTTAAATTAAGCAGGCACGCGAATACCAATATTTTCGTGCGTTCTTCAATTTAATCTTCGTATTTGGGTTTAGTCGTACATAAGTAGTGTTTTTAGTTAATGAGCTCATTTCTCCTATTTGAGTCTCGTTTTAGCGTATTCGTCTAGTCTGGCCCGTTCTCGTCTTTGTGTTTGGCCAGACTATTTTTATTATTATTTATATTTTGTGCAGTTAATTTATTTTGAGCATATGTATATAGTCTAAGATTTCAAAAATTCTATTTAAAAGTGTTATATAATCCAAAAATGTCAAAAAAAGAGTCTATTTAATTTTTACAACAAATTAGAAGTGTTCAAGTGTCCAAATGTCCAAAAAATACAAAAAATAATA
Organism: Oxytropis ochrocephala; assembly: GCA_020916435.1. Classification (NCBI taxonomy): domain Eukaryota; kingdom Viridiplantae; phylum Streptophyta; class Magnoliopsida; order Fabales; family Fabaceae; genus Oxytropis; species Oxytropis ochrocephala. Next base: position 100,061,778 of record CM037089.1, read on the forward strand.
ACACATAATGTACAAAAATAATTAAATCCGAAAATACAAAAAAATAATAAAAGGGTAGCAGCAGCAAATCTGGGGTTCCAACAGCTGCTCTCCAGGCAGCTGGGCCTGATACGCTCCAAACCTGAAAAATAGTCAAGGCCCGTTCAAAATCATTAATTACTAGACCTAGAATTTCAATATAAAAGCGATCAACAAAGTGAAGACAGAGATGGACATTTTTTCTCAAGAGAACCAGATCAAAAATTAGGGTTTCACATTGAAACCCTAATCATCCATACATTGTTCAGTTGGAATTCTTGTTGATCGTGGTCTTGGAGGAACAAGTCAAGTACAAGCTAGTGAAATTTCATTTAGTGTAGTTGTACCATTCTTTGGAGGTAATGATGATAATGAAGCACTAGCTTATGGTATGAGAATAGCTGAACATCCAGGAATATTACTCAACGTGGTTAAGTTTATTCCACCACCTGGGAAAACATTAGCGTTTGGTGCTAAACTTGTTGGTGTTGCATCAGATAAAAGTCAACAAGTTGTGATTGATAATATTGAAGGAAATAGCGCTAATGGTAAAGATGATGAGAATTTGTGGAATGAGTTTTTCAGTATGCGTAAGAATAATGAAGAGTCAATAAAATTTGAAGAGAGATTGGTGGAAAGTAAAGGTGATATTGAAACAGCATTGAATGAAATGAGTAAGAGTAATCTTATATTGGTTGCTAGAATGCCACCAGTGGGTCCTTTGTTTTGGTGGTTCAGCAATATAATCCATCAACTGATATTCATCCACTTGTCATGGAGGATTTGGATTGCCAACAAGTGCCAGATACATCAAAAATTATCGCCGTGAAGCCTCCGCCGTTGGCTTCATCTTCTCGGCGTCACGTCGCGCGCAAGACCATGATGAAAAACCTCCCCACCGTCGCAAGCCCGCGTCGTATCCCTCTCCGTTCACGTTTTCTCTCTACTCCGCAAACCTCTCTCTCTCTCCGCAAGCACCGGCGAAAATTTCAGGTTTGTTTAACTCTCTCTCTCACCGAAATGGAAGGCTAGATTCTCGCCATGATTGGGGGGGAAGGGGAATGCAGCGGCTGCTGCTTTGCTGCAGTGAAGAGAGAGTTAAGAAATTAGGGTTGGATTTGTTTTTGGGCCTAAATAAACGTCACCTTGTTTTTATTTTTTTTTATTTTATTAAATGTTCAGATTATTAATCACACCCCACTAATTCATGCGCGCGCCCCTCCCTCACTTAAGCCCAGTTTCGCATACTGGGCTCCCATATGCGAACTGGGCTTGCTGTTTACACCCCTTGTTCAGTTACACAACCCCCCTGCAGCTAATAACACCCCCATTTTGCAATTTTCACCTTTTTCTCGTTTTTTAATTCTTTTAACTCAAACATTTTCCATTAAATCAAAAACTTTGTTAATAGTCTTGCGAAGCCTTTGCTTGCATGATTATTAACAATGAGGAACTAGTGGTGATCACTTGGAGCCTTTGCTCAATTGATCATCATGAATGCCTAATTTTTCTAAAAACTTTCAATAAATCAAAAAAACTTTGTTAATGGTTTTGTGAAGCCTCTGCTTGCATAATCATTAACAATGAGGAACTAGTGGTGATCACTTGGAGCCTTTGCTCAATTGATCATCATGAATGCCTAATTTTCCTTAAAAACTTTTAATAAATCAAAAAAACTTTGTTAATTGTTTTGCGAAGCCTCTGCTTGCATAATCATTAACAATGAGGAACTAGTGGTGATCACTTGGAGCCTTTGCTCGATTGATCATCATGAAAGCTCAGTTTTCACAATTAAACAAAATAAAAACCAAAAAACCTAGAACTACGTAGCTTTGAATTCTCCATCGCTTTGGAGATACGTAGGAGCGGATCCCCTCCGTCAAGCACAATAAACTAAAAACATTTTTCCTTTCAAAAAAACCCAAAGCGGCTAACTCTCGTCGAGCGCCGCAAATAAAAATTTTCATTAAGTCTTTTTCAATTAAGAGGCAAATTTAAGTATTTTTCAAATCAACACTTAAAACCACACGTTTAATTAAAGGTTCCCTTTCGGTAGAGAAAGGAGGTGTGGGGTGCTAATACCTTCCCCATGCCTAACCGAAGGCCCCGAACCCAAATCTTAGGTTTTCCAAAAGACCAATTGCCCTCCAAAAGGTTTTTCTTCAATATTTTCCTTACAAAAAATATTGGTGGCGACTTCATTGTTTTAAAACGTTGTAAACGAAGAAAAACCCCTCGGGGACTTTTTCGGGCGCAACACTCGTCATTTGGCTGAAGCCCTCGTCATTTGGCCGAAGCCAACCCACCTTGTTTATATGCATATGATTCATGTGACTCCATGACAAATGCATCACAATACAACAAATGCATCACACCAATCATCAACTCACCTCTTTGGCCGAAGCCCTCGTCATTTATTAACCACCTCTTTGGCCGAAGCCCTCGTCATTTATTAACCACCTCTTTGGCCGAAGCCCTCATCTTTTATTTACCACCTCTTTATTACTTTCTCACCACCACGCACCATTTATTAAATTAAATCCCACCTAAGGGCCCAACCACCTCATAAGGACCTTCTCCACACCTAAGGACCATTTTGACCCACCAAAGATTAATTTGGTACCCAAGGAATTATTTTGACATACTATGATTAATTTGGCACTTAGGGACTATTTTGACATTTTAGGCTTAATTGGATACTAGGGGACTATTTTATCACTCCAAGGATTAATTTAATTCTTAGGGACTATTTTGTCACGCCAAGGATTAAATTAATTCTTAGGGACTAAAAACATCACTTAGGTTCCATTCAAGCCCCCTAGCGCCAAAGGGCAGCCACTTTGGCGCCCCACTTAGCGCAAACACGCGCACACACATCATGCCACACACACTGGGCGCAAGTTCCCGGTGAATCGCGCGCCTTCCTCGCACACACGCACGCACGCGCAGACGACCACGGCGCCCAGCGGCGCCAATTCTCCCAAAGAACCGCGCCCCCTTGCACAACTCTCGGCCGGTAGCGAAGACAACACCTGGCGCCATTTTGCCTAGCAAATGGCGCCCCCTTCTGCCGGCCTAGCCAAAAGCGCAAACAAAACCCACAAAAAGCGATGGCAGGCGCCACTTTGCCTAGCAAATGGCGCCCCTGCCCTGCACAACCGCACCAACCAGAAACTTCAGCCCCCTAGGCGCCATTTGCCTAGGCATTTGGCGCCCCATCAAACACCTCACCCAAAACACTTCAAACCTAATTCTCCTTCCAACAATTTATTTCTCACACAACAACACACATATAGACATTAAATCCACTTCATTAAATTATCATATTCATACACCTCTCTTCATGGCAACATTTCCTCAAACATATAACATGCATAATTCACAACACACATTTTTCCAACAACAACAACATGATATCACCAAATTAAGTATCAAATACAACAACCAACATATAATTAGCACAAAATGCACACAATCAATCAACCTAATGCTATTCCACACACAATACATATCATACTAATTATTATAGACATAAATGAGAATCCCCTAACCTCAAATGAGCTAGAGCTTCAACCAAACACCAACAATCAACAAAATGAAGCACCCCACATCCTATTTCCAGCAAAACCGAATTCCCTCCTCCCTTGAGCCAAGATGGAGAAGTTCTCTCCACTTCTTCTCCTCCTCCTTTCCTTCTTCCTCCCACGGTTTCCCCTCCTTTCTCTCTCACACTCTCTCGGTTCTGCACTCTTCTTTCTCCCTCTCAATTCCATTCTTTTTACTTCTAATTTAACCCTAGGCCCAATCAATTTGGGCCCTAATACTTACTTCCACCTCCCCTCTTTACTACCACCACTCCTAATACTTAAACACCTCCTAACTAATAGAAATAAATCCTAACTTAATTATTCCACTTAATTAAATTAGACCCCTCATTTATTTACTACACCTCACTCTTTAAATAAATTGATTACCTTATTATTATTTAAATATGGCCAACTAACATATTACTTAATTAAATTAGTCATAATCACTTAATTAAGTAAATTAAATAATCACCTAAATAAATTAGTTAAATATTCACCTAATTAATTTTGGGGTGTTACACTAACTCATTCTTTTCTTGTTATTTCTTGGACTAAACTTAATGGATTTAGCGAAATGTCTATCTTTTCTGATTTTTCTTGAATGCTTAAATGGTGGCTTTAGTGTATGTACAATGTTGTCAGGATAATCTAATCTAATGCATATACAATATTTGTTATTTCTGCATGTTTCAATTACATTTGTGCCTTGCCTTTTGGATTCATTTTGATTCTTGGTCATGTTTGATTTTTCTTTTAGATCTAGTTTTCCACTTCTCTGATTATGGTTTCCTTCCTAATTTATTGGTTGTGTTGAAATCTCTGTTGATTATGTATGTTACGCTCCAAAGTTATGATTTATTCATCAATGTTGATTTTTTCTTTCTTTCTATGCGCAACCTAGCTTCTATTTCATCCATGCTTAACTATCTTTGTTGCATGTTTTCAAGCAAGCTTTTCATTGGAGGTATTAAATTTTGTTTGGAAGATTGCTAAGGATGTATGTGGGAACAAATTAGTCTTATTGTTTTCGACTTTGTTATTTTAGTACTTTCATGTGGAGTTGATGATCTATCTCTTAAGGACATATTCATCAGCTTTGGAGATGTGGTTGAAGGTGAGTTCAGCTTGATTTATGTAGTTATATGGTTTGATTTTATCTATTTTTAGTTTACTATGTGTTTTCCAGTCCTGTTTAACGTCATAAGAACATTGCATATTTGCATTGACATCTAGATAAACTATCAGACATCTAGATACAATTGTTATTTTCTATTTAGGATATTCCCTTGTACATGATTTTTAGGATTATCCTTTTCTCAAATGTCGTGCTTTACTTTCTTTAATACTAGTACTACCCTTTTATTAATAGAGAATTATTACTTTTGTGTGAACATTTGTCATTTTTCTCTTTTAATATCTTAATATCCAAAATCATAACCGGAATATTTCTTTCTTGCTTTTAAATGTTTAAGAAAGGCATATTTTGATATCAGAAAGCCTCTTTTTTGGGGGGCAAATTGATATTCTAATATAATTAGTCAGCCTTAATTCCAATCTTTTGCATGTTCTATAATGTTACTCTAAATATTGGCCAGCCACCAAGGCCCTATTTTCTTGATGTGGACACTGGTAGTGACCTCACATGGCTTCAATTTGATGCCCCTTGTTCCCAGTGCTCTTAGGTACTAACTATTATTATACATTTCTACCAACTAATGGTTCTGAAAGAAGGTCAAGGGAATGGTCTCTATTGGCTTTAGGATCTGCATTTTGGCTATTGTAATAGATGCATGTTGTCTAATGTGCAAGTTAATTTATGTGTAATTTATTCATTAATATGTTTTCTTTAATGTTTCTCTGTTTCTGTTTAAGCTATGGTTGTGCAATCAAACTGTTTGATCCTGTCTTTTTTTCCTCGTTATTTGTTTGTTTTTATTTTGATTTTTTGAGTGATTGGATATGGTACTTGATAGCTGCTGTTATAGGAGGAAGATTATTGCTAATAATTTTTTGTGAATATTCTAGTTAACATGCTACTTTAAGAATGGGTTTTGTGGACATCATAGTTAACAGTTTCCTTTGAAATTTTGACAGGAGAGCTATCATTAAAAGAAAGTGAGGGTTAATTCATTTGAAAATAGTTCTCAAAAGGTAAATTAATTTGAACATTTCTTCCTCTTCTATGCAAACTTATGAAAATAGTTCTCATATATAAGTGCTATGTCAAGTTTCTATTGCTTTTTGTGTTCTGGAAATGAGATTTATAAATCATGTAATATTTTGTATGCAAGAATAATTTTCTTATGTGTGGTTACAAGTCTCACTATTGTAATAATATGATTCAACCTGTTCAAAACAGGCCCCTATTCTATTATTCAGTGCATGAGAGATACACTTCTAGGTTGTTTGTGGACTTATGCAGCTTGTTGAGTCAATGTGATCCTACAGTACAAAGTTGATCCTAGAGTATATTGTTTTGCAGATGTTTGTTGGTTTGTCTAAAAGAAAATGTAAGTTTGCTTCCCTACAACTTCATTTCACTTCCTATTTCTTTTGACTAATTAATATGCAAGGCAGAGAGATTGATGTATGTTCTGCATGTTTTTTTGAGTTCTCGTAGAGGCAAGAGAGTAAAAAGGAATGGAGCAGAAGATGATAAATCAAAGGAAGTAGTTCATCTTAGGACCTTACCTTACCTTACCTTACCTTAGTTTGACGTTTTTGTTTTAGAAACTTATAGAAATTTTAAGTTTCATAAATTGTATTGTAAGATATTAATTTCAATGGAATTTGAAGAATTTTTATGATTTTATTATGTATTGTTGTTTGGAAATATTTTTGTATATCAGGATATTATAAATTGGTCAATTGACAGACCTTTAGCATCGGTTATGTAAGATGACCGTTGCTAAAAGTCACCAAAAATGGACCTTTAGCATCGGTTATGTATGATGACCGTTGCTAAAAGTCACCAAAAATAGACTTTTAGCATCGGTTATTAAGGATGACCGTTGCTAAAAGTCATCAAGATAGACTTTTAGCATCGGTTATTAAGGATGACCAATGCTAAAAGTCACCAAGATAGACTTTTAGTATCGGTTATTAAACCGTTGCTAAAAGTCACCAATATGGACCTTTAGCATCGGTTATTTAAATAACCGATACTAATAGTATGTTTTCAAGACATAAAAAACACCAAAAAAAACGTCATTTAGCATCGGTTTTTTGAAAATCCGATGCTAAAAGTCACAAAATAACCGATGCTAAAAGTGCAAAATAACCGATACTAAAAGTTTTTTCTGCACTAGTGTAGATTGAGAGAGAAAGCGAGAATATTTAAAGGCATAAGGTGTTATTGATAAAACCACAAAGACTTATTATACTAAGAAATTCCTTAGTAACAATTAATGCGAGTTCGAACATGCAAGACTCCACTTCTCCTTCTTTATGATCCCCTCTCACGACTTTTTGCATAAATGACCAAAAATAGTATATAAATTTGATGTGGCATATATAATAGTTGTTTGATAATTTATTTTGGGTTGAAATACAAGTATAAAGGGGGGGGGGGGTGAGGGGATACAGACGGAGAGAGAAAGCGAGAATATTAAAAGGTATAAGGTGTTATTGATAAAATGACAAAGACTTATTATACTAAGAAATTCCTTAGTGACAATTACTAAATTTTTCGGTAACCATTTTATAACAATCCAATGGTTAGTACATACTAACCACAATTTAGTGTTTGTGTGCTTACCGAATTTTTTCATTGATGAGAAAATGACTATTTTGCCCATTTAGTAACAATTACTGAGGAATTCCTTGATTATGACAATCCATCGAAGTAAAAAAGTTTTAATTTCCATAGGATTTTCCGTAATTTTTTGTTAGTTTCTTGATTATCTACTATTATAGTTTATAAAATAAAAATATTTATTGATTAGGTAAATATGTACTAGAGGTCTTTTAAGTTATTTAATTAATTATAACGAATTGGTCTTGTTCTGACCTGGGCTAAAAGCCCCTTTGAATGATTGGGCCTTACCCAATTACTCCATAGATGTACGGCCAAAGTCGCCTCGGTATTAAAGACCGACCGGTCATGATTGCGCCTCCAGATCCAACAGATGGGACAGAGCTACTTTGTCTATAAATAGAGGTGTAGGCCTCCAATTCTGAAATGCGCTTTCATTCTTGCACATTCCGCCTCATTCTTCCATTGACTTAGGCATCAGAGTGTCTACAGGTATCCCCCACCCGACTTGGGGAGAACACTAACTCGGAGAAGCCGAGCTCAATCTTCAACGCCGACTACGATCTTCAAGGTTCAGGAAGCAAGTTCCTTAAAGCTCCTCGGATCAGGTAGCATCCGAATTCCAGGACCGAGCAGGTCCTTTAAGAGTTTTTGTACCACTTAGGTCATTAAAGTTACGTAATGTGTACACCGTTAATCTTTTTTTCATTTTCCGTTTCAAAAAGTCCCACATGGCATGCAGTAATGACATGGACGTGTGTGTGTGTGAACGGAGCTGAATTGACATGTCCATCTCTAACCCCATACTCATCTTCATTCTCAATTCCATACCCATAAACTATTCTTCTTCAACCCTGAACCTATCTTCATCTTCAACCCCAAACCCAAAAGTTTTTCATTTTCAACCCCAATCCATCTTCAACCCTAATATTTTCCATTTGTTCAGATTTCATTTTCCATCTTGTTTTGATTTGGTTAGGAGTTTAGTTTTCTTTTCTTTTATTTCTGTAAAGTTTTGTGTTCCTTTTAATTTGGCTCCAAATTGGTGAAATAAGGTTTGTTATGTATTGTTTTGTTTAGAAATTTGTGCCGGTATTGTGTGTTTTCTATTTGTGAAATCGTTGCTTTATTATCGTTCCATAGAAACACTATAATTGTAGCAATTGGGAAATTTATTCCAGAATGAGTGAAATTTAGTTTTTGGTGAGATAAGAAAGGACTCAGCCCAAAAAAACTATGAGTGCAGTTTAGGTTTTAATTTTTTTGTCTAATATTGAAGGGTTGACTTCCTCAAGATTTTTTTTTTGAAAAGCAAAAGCAATATGTATATATCAAAATCAGGACACAATGGGTGCCTTAACCCCGATACACGGTAATAACAACCCAAAACTATTTCTGCTTAATACATAGAAAAAGGGCCACATGGCACTCATACTGTGTAACACCTTTGGACAGAGTACTCCTTGTATTCTCATCAATGACTTAATTAATGCTTATAAAAAAAAAATATTCGTGGATTTTCCAGACATTGACTTCATCTAGGGTTGCTTTAGGCATTGCATTAGAATTTGGAATGCAAAGGCTTATGCTTGCACCTTCAGTATAATGGTGTGTTTATACTTGGGTATTGAAAGGGGGTGGTCAGGGTGAAGACTGAAGAGGGAGATTTGGATTTCCATGGTCATCTTCAACCTTAGAAATTGTCCACTTATTTTTTGTTTTTCATAAAATTTTTATTAAAAATTTGTGATTCGTATTAAAATGTGTTGTGTTCCGACCTGGACTGAAAGCCCAGTCAAGTATTGGGCCTGGCCCAATATCTCGGAGAAACTCGGCCCATTAAGCACCCCCATGATAAACTCATCGCCGTGCTACACAGGAATGGCCGATGGTCCAGATTCACCATGCAAGATCCGACGGACAGAAGCGAGCACCTTCGTCTATAAATAGAGGCCCTGACCTCCAATACAGTACACTCTCATTCTTGCACATTCCACCTATTCCTCAACTGACTTAGGCATCGGAGTGTCTGCAGGTACACCCCCACCCGACGTGGGAAGGATTGCGACTCGGACCTCCCGAAAACAATTCATCAAATCCGAAGGCAACTAACGAGTCCCGAGAAGCGGAACCTGCGAGGTCCTCGGACAAGGTAACTTCGATTCAGACCGAACATGTTGGAAATGCCAAATATGGACTCGATGTCGATGTCATTGTCGTTAATGTCATGTGAGCTTGTTTGCGTGAGAAAATGAAAAATAATGTTAACGGTGTAAATGCAATGCAACCGAAAATACCTAAGTGGTACAAAATAAAACTTAAAGGACTAATTCGTTACAATTAAATAACTAAAAGGACCTTTGGTGCATTTTTGCCTAATGATTACTATAAGACTTATATCTATTATTTAAAAGCGTTAATGAATATTAAATTTTTAAACGATATTAAATATCAGTTGACCAAAAAAAAAGGGTATTAAATATCACAACTTTTTGTCAGAGACAAGTGTTTTAAATCCAAATCCAGATATAATACATAAAATAATTAAGCACTTTTATTTTGACAAAACAAAATAAATAAGCACTTGAAAAACAATATTATCATTGAAAATTTTGTTAAAAAGGAAAACTAACTCTTTATGGCAAGAAATCTGACTAAGAAAATCATTAATCTTTATTAATTTTACGCCAACCATTGACGTGAATTAGAAAAGACCAATTTGTTTAAGAATCGATGAGATTCAACTCACCAACTCCCTCTGTTTCATATTAAGTGTTATGATTAAAGGGTTTACACATGTCTCAAATTATTGGTCACTTTTTATAAAATTAAGGTTTAAATATGTTTGTTATCCCTGCAAATATAGTTGTTTTTTAAATTAGTCCCTGCAAAATTATATTTTCTTTTTAAAATAGTGCTTGAAAAATTTAAAATTATTCATTTTGGTCCCTGTAAAAAATTTCTATTAAACTAGACCTTGCAAAATTTAATATTATTCATTTTGGTCCCTGCAAATACAGTGAATATTCATTTTCGTCCCTGCAAAATGAATAATTGTAATTTTTGGAAGGGCTATTTTAAAAAAAGAACTTTTTGTAGGGACCAAGATGAATAATTTAAAATTTTACAAGGGTTAATTTAAAAGTAAACTTTTTGAAGGGACTTATTTAAAATAAAGTTATTTTGCTGGGATTTATTTTAAAAAAATATTTTGCAGGGACTAATTTAAAAAATAGCTATATTTGCAGGGACGAAAAACATATTTAAACCTAAAATTAATAGAGCATTAAATACTTTTTTCCAAAGAATGTCTCTTTTGTATGTAAATTCAAGATTATTCTTATTTGTTTATATATAAAAGAAATGAAGAATAAACACCCACACACACTATCATAAGGTCACTCTTTTGTTCGAACCTGGGAGTTGTGTTCCCACATCAATGCAACTAGGGGCGAAGGGAGTAAATTAATTTATATAAAATAAACTATTTTTTTAAGGTCCAAAGAAAGTATTTTAAAACTAATTATAAAATAGAAAGTCTCTTAAAAGGTCAAAACAAACTTATTTTAATTTAATTGAGTTAAAAGACTCATTTTATCATAATTGAGTCAAAAACACTTATTTTATTTTAATAATAATAATAAAGAACCAAATAGCTTTTTTTTAAATTTAAACGAAAAGAAAGATGGATTTTTTATAAAGGGAAATAAATATTAAATTAAATATCTCTAAAAATATTCATATCTATAAAAAAATGGGGATTCATTTCATTTCCATAGATGAAAAACAAAATAGGGATAAAACAAAAAAAATAGTTTGTAAATTCGCCAAAGAAATTTTTTTCTCACATACATTTTTTTTGACACATTTTCCCAAATATGGTTGACATGAATTGAATCACAATATTAAATGTCACTATAACTTTTAGAAAATTCAACACTGAATTAATTGCATACCACTTTACTAAAGAATATTTGTCTCCTTCTATCTCTTTACTCTTCTAACTATGTCTTTCTCGCTTTCTCTTTCTCAGTTTCTCACACTCACACACCTTTCTCTCTAACCTCACCTCCACCAACACTCGGTTTTCAAGGTCTTAATTTTTCCCTATAAATCTTTCGATCACTTTCAATCCGACCATAGCTTCCAACTCTCTCTCTCTATAGATTTCTCTCTTACATATTAGTTTGTTGTGTTTTCAGGTTTCTTTGAGGAAGAGATTAATCATCAGGTTTATTTTCTTATTTCCTTGCTCCTGATTGTTTTTAAGGTTGTTTTGTTCTCTTATTTGTTTTATTAATTATTTCTTTTGTTTTTTCTCAGATGGATGAAGATCAAAAAGATCTTCCTAAGATTGAAGATTCATATGAAGTGGGTGAGAAGATGAAAATATCTTATTCTTCATCACTTTCAAGTGAACATGATGCAGATCATCATGATCATGAGATGATGAAGGAGGGTGAGATTTTTTATGAAGACACAGTTGTTGAAAGATCACAGAAGTGCAATATTTGTGAAAAGACTTTCCAAAATTCACAATCACTAGGTGGTCACAAAAGATCACATATTCATCAAGCTTTGAAGAAAAAGTCCATGACCCATTTTTCCAATTTATCCAAACAAGGTACTATTAGGGCTAATTTCAATGATTATGATGATGATGATGTTGGTGACTTTGATGATGAGAAAAGCATTAGTTATGTTTGTAATAAGAAGTTCCCATCAAACAATGCATTATGTGGACACTTGAGGTGTCATCCAAATAGGGTCTCTAAGGGATTTAGCCTTAATTATAATGATTCTTATTCTTCAAATAATTCTAATTCATCTATGGATCAAGATGATGGTTTTGCTGTAGAAAATGAGAAGAAGAATTCTGATCTTTCTACATCTCCCTTACCCAAATGGAAAAATAAAAATAAAAGAGGGAAAAGAGGTGGTGAAATGTATATGGCTGCTACAACTCTGATGACCATGCCAAAAGATAAGAACTGTTTTCCTGAAGTTCTATTGCCTATTAAGAAAAGGAAGCTTCCAATTGGTGAATCATTAAAGAGAAAGGAAGTACAACCTTTGAACAAGATCACAGTTGTTTACAATAGTTTAATGATGCTTGGAAAGAACAATGATGTTGGTGATGGTAGTGGTGGAAGAGGTAGTAGTGGTTTATCTGAATCTAGGGTTGATGAAAGCAAGCTGCAGAAAAAGAAGAGTAACAAGAAGCCAGAAGGAAGCACGTCAACTTATGATCCTGATATTGGAGGCTATAAATGTAGTCTTTGTGGTAAATGTTTTTCATCTTTTCAAGGCTTAGGTGGACACAAATCACACCATAAAAAGTATGATACTTTGACCTTGCTGAATGAATCAAACAACTCTGATGTCGTTTCTGCTGCCGTTGCTGCTGATGTTCAAGGAAACAAATCTAGTAGCATTAATGTTGTTCCCGATGTTCAAGAAAACAATTCTAGCAGCACTAGTGAAGATGTGCCTAAGGTGGAGGAGGTGAAAGCAGTGATTAAAGAACCAATGGCAAAATAATTTGGCCAGAAGAAAGTTGATTTTGATGTGAATACAATATTTATGAAGGATTAAGTAATTTGTGTAGCTAAGTATTGTGACATATATGTGTGTACTTCAGGTGGTTTTGTGGTGTCTGTATTGTGGTTCCATCTCTATGTACATAGGTTTTTGTGCCTTGAGCACACAAGTTATATAATATATAATACTTTTGTCATTGTTAAAAACATGACTAGGAATAAAATAAAAGATTATAAATTAAAAATTGTTTAAATATCATTTTAGTTCATCTAACTATAGTGATTTTTGTTTTCTTAAAGTGCTTTTTGTGTTTAAATCATCACATTTTATCCCTTAAAGTGCTTTTTGTGTTTAAAAATGTTGACATAGCTTCTTTTTTAGTCCGTGCAAATATAAAAAATATCATTTCAGTCTCAGCAAATATAGCAAATTTTTTATTTTAGTTCTTTCACCTAATATAAAAAAAGTCATGTAACATTTTTAGTTACAGATAAAATTAAGGACTAAATATAATGGTTTTGGAAATTGCAGAGCTAAAATGGAAAAATAATTTTTACACGGATTACAACCAAAAATTTCTATATTTGCAAGGTCTAACATGATATTTAAACCATTAATGTATATTTTTTGATGTGGGGGGATAAATACATATCTCATTGACTAAGGATAATAAAAATATGAAATATTATTGCTTCTCAATTTTACTTGTTTTGTCAATATGTATCTAAGTATATTATTTTTTAAACAGCAAAAACATGTCTACAATATAAGCCCCTTGCCAGTAAGAGGCAAATAGGACAAAGAACCAGAAAGCAATTCAATGGGTCTATTACCACTCATAAAACAAGCAATGACACGACTTAGTGTTAGCCAAATATCAGTTCCACGAATACAATTTAACCAAAAATAAGGTCTCGGAAAGTTCAAAAGTCTTATTACAGAAAATTACCCATTTCGACTCTCCCAGATCACAAAAAAAACAGAATGTCAAATAATTAAGCAATCCCTCCCCCTTTTTCTAAGATTAACCCCAAAATATAGGACAGAGAACAAGGTGGGGAGATCAGGTGGCACCACCACCACCAAACCTAGCCATTTAAATAATTTACCATAGCTTGTCTGAAAGCTCGCCTCTAAGAAACATATGTGCCTCCGACTCCAAACACTCCCCACATAGAACACACCCTGTATCTCCCCTATCCAAGATGAAATGTATTTGAAATAGGTTAGACCGAGTTGGTAGCATGCGTATTTAGAAGGACACGCCAAGCAAAGTCCACTACCTTTGCTGCCGCCAGACTCTTCCATTGCTTTTTTTTTTTTTGAAATGGCAAATAATAGTAAATAATATATATGGTGTGATTTTAAGGAACACAAAAACCATTGTATGTATGAGATGAAGTAGTCACAAGAAATAAGTCTAAAATAAACAATCGACACTTTGAAACAACCACGCAGGTCAACACCTTTGTAGGATAAGTAACGCCACACAATCGTTAACGTTAATCCTATCCCTTGGAAATACACTCCATGGGGGCCCCAAACCACTCATAGAAAAGGCAATGGCAAGCCTTATCCTTAATCGAAAACCAGTTCCATGAATAAAGCTTGATAAAAAAATAAGGTCTCAGAAGGATCAAAAGTATTGTTTGAAAAAATCACCCCATTCCTAGCTTACCAAACAACCGAGAGTACGGAATTTCAGATCATGATTAAGTCTTTTCTACCTCTCTTGGGGCTGACCCCCGCATAAAGAATAGAAAATAGGGTAGGGAGATCAGATGGGAGCACCACCACCATTCCCAACCACCTAAACACTGAGTACCTCAACTTCTCTGCAAAATCACATCTTAAAAACATATGAGTCTTTGACTCTAAAGGTTCTCCACAAAAAGCACTACCAATAGCTACCTGATCAGAAATAACTTGCTTACGAAATAGGTTAGCCTGAGGTGGCAGCCTATTATGAAGGGCACGCCATGCAAAATAAACAAGTTTAAGAGGCGCTCAACTACTCCACTGTTTATCTAGACCATATAACGCTAATGGGTTCAAAACATCCATATTGGGCCTGCTATTCCTTAACATATCATATGCTAACTTCACAGAGAAGACCATGTCACTTGAGACCTCCCATACCCACCAGTCCTCAGAAAAGGAGAGGGTCACAGTACCTAAGAGTGACAATAGCTCCCATAGGAGTTCTTCTTCCCTGACAAACAAAGCTCTTCTCCAACACAAAGCCCATTCCCTGGCCCCTCCCACCAACCCCCGCACCTTAAAAACTGAAAGGTCCTTTTGGTTTGAAATCGAGAAGAGGCTCAAGTAGCTAGAATACCTTTAGGAGAGTCGCTCCAACCCAATTATCATGCTGTTTACTGTGATTTTTGGTAAACAACCGTTGGTCTTAATTATTTACTTGCGAGATCAACCAGTGAATCTCAGGAGCATATTGTGTTAATTGCCAATCAGAATAGTTTCTAAATGTTCTTGGTGTTCTTATTATTGTTTTCCAATAACTGCTAATTTCAAAGGATTGAAACTGTTGAATTGCCTTGAACGTCAAGGAATTCTTGAAGATAAAATAAAATAAAGAAAAAGTTTAAAGAAACAAACTTAAATTGCATAAAAATGGAAAAGAACGGTATACAGATCCATACATTTGCTTCTGTTACTCAGTTTTCTCTGTGACTTGGAAGTTTGAGCGTAAGAACATGTATGTTGGGATTGTGACCCATTTTCCTTCTCAGGAAAAACTATATATACTAGGAAAAAGAGTAACTGCCTACAACGGCTAACACTTTCAAATTTAAAACTAATAACTGCTAAGAGTAACTGCCTAATAACTTTCTTCGACAATCTCTTCCTAGCTTAAATCTGTTACCAAACTTTGCTCCTCTCCAAGTCGAAATGTTGCTTTCAAGTCTTCGATAATCTCTTCCTGAGCGCTTGACTTTAAATGTCTAATTCTTTTCCTAATTTTGCACTAGTGTAAGATCTGGTAGTGGTAGAAGGTTACCTTTGACACATCCATTTAGTGTCGAAGACCAACATTTCAACCTTTGAAGTAATGAGTCAAACCTCGTTGACTGCTTTTAGCCTGTCGAAAATACAGGCTAACAAATTGCCCCGCGGGCCAAAAATTTCATTTTCGACAGAGGTTTGAACAAAGGCAGAAAGTGACGTTTTTTGAATCTCTTTCGACAAGCTTATGTCAGTCACTCTAACGTCATCAACGTCACTTTTCAGTATTGAAAAGACGTTTTCTTTCCCTTCAAAGTGACACTTGAGTGCGCAGCCATATTAATGGGCACGTTTTGACATTGGTAACTGCCACACTCCATCACTTCCATCACTCTATAACTGCTACACACGTTTTCCCAATAAACTGTCATTATTGCTTTTTTCTCTTTTTTTTAAAAAAAAAACATTAAACGTGTGCAACAAGTATAAAAGTGACCTTTCTTCTTCATTTCACACTTTCTGAAACCCTTGCATTCTGCACTCTCTCTCTAACTCTCTTCTTCTTCGTAAGAAAACCTCCATTAACGCACTCAAAGCTTCAAAAACTTCTTTTTTCTTCGTGATTACTGCTGCATTCTTTTCAATGGCTTCAAGATCATCTTCCTCCAAAGTTCAAGATGCTGGAAAAACCTCATGCTCTGTTCCAAAATTTGTTCCTGAACCTGATTTGCCTGATTCTCAAGCAGAAATTTGGAAATCCCAGGTATTAATCCCTTCTTCTGGCAAATATGTTTATTTAGGCCCACTCCCTAATTCTCCAATTGATTCTGAAAAAAATGCAAGCCATTTTTCCTAGCTATCACAAATTTAGCTCTAGAGCTTTCATTGAAGGTCCTTATGTTATGGACTTCATGAGCAATCCAAACAGAAATTTTAGATCCTCTCCCCCTATTGATAATGCATCTTTCCTTGCTTGGCTGAACAAGATTGAGTCGAAAAAAGCTAATTTCTGGAAAGAATATGGCATTTTCGATTTGATCCAATTGTCCAAATTTGGGCTGAGGTATCAAAGCCCAATGCTCAATGCTGCTCTTCCCTTCTGAGATATAACCACCAACACCCTTCACCTCATATGTGGCATGCTTACTCCCACTCTCTATGATGTAGCTACCATTACAGGCATGCAACCCATAGGTTAAACCCATAGGTTGAATCTCTTTCGACAAACTTATGTCAGTCACTCTAACGTCATCAACGTCACTTTTTAGTATTGAAAAGACGTTTTCTTTCCCTTCAAAGTGACACTTGAGTGCGCAGCCATATTAATGGGCACGTTTTGACATTGGTAACTGCCACACTCCATCACTTCCATCACTCTATAACTGCTACACACGTTTTCCCAATAAACTGTCATTCTTGCTTTTTTCTCTTTTTTTTTTTAAAAAAAACATTAAACGTGTGCAACAAGTATAAAAGTGACCTTTCTTCTTCATTTCACACTTTCTGAAACCCTTGCATTCTGCGCTCTCTCTCTAACTCTCTTCTTCTTCGTAAGAAAACCTCCATTAACGCACTCAAAGCTTCAAAAACTTCTTTTTTCTTCGTGATTACTGCTGCATTCTTTTCAATGGCTTCAAGATCATCTTCCTCCAAAGTTCAAGATGCTGGAAAAACCTCATGCTCTGTTCCAAAATTTGTTCCTGAACCTGATTTGGCTGATTCTCAAGCAGAAATTTGGAAATCCCAGGTATTAATCCCTTCTTCTGGCAAATATGTTTATTTAGGCCCACTCCCTAATTCTCCAATTGATTCTGAAAAAAATGCAAGCCATTTTTCCTAGCTATCACAAATTTAGCCCTAGAGCTTTCATTGAAGGTCCTTATGTTATGGACTTCATGAGCAATCCAAACAGAAATTTTAGATCCTCTCCCCCTATTGATAATGCATCTTTCCTTGCTTGGCTGAACAAGATTGAGTCGAAAAAAGCTGATTTCTGGAAAGAATATGGCATTTTCGATTTGATCCAATTGTCTAAATTTGGGCTGAGGTATCAAAGCCCAATGCTCAATGCTCCCTTCTGAGATATAACCACCAACACCCTTCACCTCATATGTGGCATGCTTACTCCCACTCTCTATGATGTAGCTACCATTACAGGCATGCAACCCATAGGTTAAACCCATAGGTTGAATCTCTTTCGACAAGCTTATGTTAGTCACTCTAACGTCATCAACGGCACTTTTCAGTATTGAAAAGACGTTTTCTTTCCCTTCAAAGTGACACTTGAGTGCGCAGCCATATTAATGGGCACGTTTTGACATTGGTAACTGCCACACTCCATCACTTCAATCACTCTATAACTGCTACACACGTTTTCCCAATAAACTCACATTATTGTTTTTTTCTCTTTTTTTAAAAAAAAAAGTAAACGTTTGCAACAAGTATAAAAGTGACCTTTCTTCTTCATTTCACACTTTCTGAAACCCTTGCATTCTGTGCTCTCTCTCTAACTCTCTTCTTCTTCGTAAGAAAACCTCCATTAACGCACTCAAAGCTTCAAAACCTTCTTTTTTCTTCGTGATTACTGCTGCATTCTTTTCAATGGCTTCAAGATCATCTTCCTCCAAAGTTCAAGATGCTGGAAAAACCTCATGCTCTGTTCCAAAATTTGTTCCTGAACCTGATTTGGCTGATTCTCAAGCAGAAATTTGGAAATCCCATGTATTAATCCCTTCTTCTGGCAAATATGCTTATTTAGGCCCACTCCCTAATTCTCCGATTGATTCTGAAAAAAATGCAAGCCATTTTTCCTAGCTATCACAAATTTAGCCCTAGAGCTTTCATTGAAGGTCCTTATGTTATGGACTTCATGAGCAATCCAAACAGAGTTTTTAGATCCTCTCCCCCTATAGATAATGCATCTTTCCTTGCTTGGATGAACAAGATTGAGTCGAAAATAGCTGATTTCTGGAAAGAATATGGCATTTTCGATTTGATCCAATTGTCTAAATTTGGGCTGAGGTATCAAAGCCCAATGCTCAATGTTGCTCTTCACTTCTGGGATATAACCACTAACACCCTTCACCTCAAATGTGGCATGCTTACTCCCACTCTCTATGATGTAGCTACCATTACTGGCATGAAACCCATAGGTTAAACCTTTAATCCTAGCATTGTTAGTTCCAAGTATCAGTTCGACTTTGAAGTCAAACGTGCTTCTGTTGCTTCGTTTATCGAAGACCACCACAACACTGATGATGTCAAATTCTCTGATGAGGAGCACATTGCTTTCCTTACTCTGTGGCTTTCTGCCTTTGTGTTCTGCTCTTCTTCCCTTCAGGTTTCTAAGATGTTCATCAACTTAGCCACTCAAATCCATGAGGGTCGAAACATTTGCCTAGGTAAACTGATCCTAGGGAGCCTTTATGAAGCCTTAGGGGATGGTTCTTATAAGCTCAAAATGCTAGAGCCAAATGACAAACAATTCCTAGTGTCAGGGCCAATCTGGTTGTTTCAATTGTGGCTCACTGCCACTTTTGAGTCGAACCTCGAGTATTTCCTCCCTGCAAATCTACAGGAAATTGTTGACCATAGGAGGGAGACACTAGGCTAGCACTTTTAAGACCCAGGCAAATTGGTCAATCTACACAGAAATTATTTTCAACTGCTTTCAAAATGTTCCAAGATTGCACAACCTTCACCCCTATGATGGCACCATTCACCATCAGAGTCTATGGCCCTGATTGGTTTCTTAAAGAATTCCCTGCTGTTTCCCTTGAGGATGAAGCAGAACTTAACCAAATTTGGCAAGCATATTTAACCCCCACTTTCCTGTCAGCAAAAATCTTCAACATCAGGTCGAAATCCAACTTTGTAACAATGGGATATCAACCAAACTTGGTTGCAAGACAATTTGGTTTGTGCCAAATTCGACCTAGTCTCTTATACAAAGACAGACTTTAGGCACCCCAATAATGAACAAGAGATCTGGCGGTGTTTCAACAATGTTGTCGAAAATGCTCCCACTTTCATTCCTATGGAGTTCGACGTGTGCTTTGCTTGCAGTGTGCCTTTCTCCAAGTGGTGGGAGAATAATTACAAATCTCAAACCGCTGTTGTCGAAGAATCCACTTTGCTTCAACAACTAATCTCTGTTTTTCCTCCTACGCAGAACAAGAAGAAGAAGAAACAAGGTATGCATGTCAAGGAAATTCGAGATTTCCAAAACTACTTCGAAACAATTTATGACCCCAAAAATCTTGGTCGAACTGTTTATGAGGCTGCTAGAACTTTAAAACAAAAAATTGATGAAAAACTTCCAAAAATGAAATTTCCACCTATTCCACCTTTTATTAGAAATGAGTATGTTTTTTCTTTAAAGAATAAAATTAAGTTTCCACCTTTGCCAACTAGTGAATTTGCTTTGGCATTTCACTTACAACCTCCTTCGTGGTTGTTTTGTGGTTCAATAAATCAACTTATTTCAAACCCTAAAGCAGCCCAAAAAGTAGTTTTGACCAAGTATGACATACACACGTATGGGGGTGACCTTCATGTCGATATGCAACAAGTTTGAGTTCTTACTCCTTCAGTAGCAGGTGATATGTGTAGAACTCTTAGAAAAACTAACTTTCTTAATGGATGATATGCTAACACATCTGTCAAATATTTGCAGCTGTTCCTATCACATCTACTTCGACTGAAGATACCACTGCTAGCAAGACCTGGAAAGTGACAAAAAAAAGAAGACTGAAGCCACTGTGTAAGAAGAAGGATGATGACAGTTCGTCAAAACAAAACAAACCCCTAAAGCCAATAGAAAATAAACAAGAAGAGAAGAGGCAAGAAGAAAGGAGATAAGAGGTATCTGTTTTTACTCATACTCTTTACATTAACTTATTTGTTCTTCTTTGTATCTTACTCTCTAAACTATGTTAATCTTTGTGGTCGAAAGAGGCCAAGCAGTTCTATCTTTGGTGCTACTCCTAAAAGAGTAAAGAAGGCTCTTTGCTTCATTTGGCACAGTGATGATGATTCAGAGGTCAAAATTATAGACCATTTTGTTTTCAACACTTATGCTTTTATTTTGATTTGTACTAACATATTTGTTGAATTATGTAGTCTGATGAATCACCTGATCCCACAATCCCAGCTGCTATCACCAAGGCCATAGTTGAGAAACAAAAGGCCATTGTCGAAACAGAGAGAAGGACTAAGCACTCTCAAGACATCCCCAAAACTCTTTTCCCACAACACACCATCCCCAAGTCACCACAAGGCAAAAAATTACCCACAGATAAAGCAAGGCATGTTCAAGGAAAAAACATAAAGGAAAGGGAACAAATCCTGAAAGGACCTGAAAGCAATCCTCCTCATGTCGAAGACAACGCATCTAAGGTAAACATTTGACTCACTCTTCTTTATTGGTCTTGTTCTCTTTAATGAAACTCACCAAGTTTTTCTTAACAGGAACAGGAAGCTACCAACATCCAAACCCAAGACGCAGAAATAACTCTTACCTCTCCTCTTTCAACAACAAGACCACATGAAGTCGAAGAAAATGCTGGAGAGGGAGGATTAATCCAAGATAAAACTGTCAAAGTTTCTGAAATATCCCATATGGTCGAAGACCTTGCCCCTCCAAATGCTGAAGGAGAGCAAGAAAACTTTTATTTCAATCAAGAACATGAGGGCTATGGTATGGATGTTGATGAAGTTCCTGACAACGTTGAACTCACTATGCGCTCATCTCCAATCTTGAAGGAGAAAGAAACAACAGAAGAGGAAGAAAACCAAACAGAAGAAGGCATTGAAATAAGCGATGATGACTCTATTGAAGACAGAGGAGAAGAAGAAGCAAGCTCATCTGAACATAATAGTCCTCTTCAGACTTTGGCTTCGTCAAGCACTAGCCTAAGCCAACAGGAATTTTCTGAATTGAAGAGCAGGAATCCTCTTGAGGCTTTCAAGTTGCTGATGAGTGGTAAGTCTTCAATAGAGAGTAAGCAAAGCGCTTCGACTGCTTCTGGAGGGTGAACCTCTGTGAGCTCACAAAAAGACTTGGTCAAAGAGCTCCAAAGACCGAATTGTCAAAGTTACAAAAGAGTTAAAAAGAAAAGACATAAAACTAGAGCTTGATTATCTGCGCCTATCTCTTCGATTTCATAAGCTCCGTTTGAAAAGACTTGCGAAATTCGAAATGGTCCTTCCCAAATTGAAGACCAGTTGCCTAAGACCCTATCTTTTTTATCCATAGGCAAGATGACTTTCCAAACTAAGTCTTCTAAGGCAAAAGATTTTGACTTAACCTTTTTGTTATAGGCCTTGGCCACTCTCTCCTTCTGCCTAGTAAGGATTTCCATGGCTAACAGTCTCTGTTCATCTATGTCAACTAACTCATCAACCATCATATCCCAATAATGAGTTGATGGGATTTCAATTTGCCTTTGAATCCTGGTTGATTGTAAGTAAATTTCGACTGGCAATACTGCCTCATGCCCAAATGTGAGTCGAAATGGAGTAGTGTTAATAACAATTTTATTGGCTGCTTCCACTTGACCATTAGCTTGTGCATAATATGGTGTCAAAGTTAGTAACTTAAAACCTTTTTCAGAAGAAAATTCTACCATATTTTTCGATCGGTAAAAACTGTGTCTTGATCTGTTATAATGGTTTCTGGAATCCCAAACCTATATAAAATATGTTTCTGAATAAAGTTCATAACTGCCCTTTGATCAACATTAACTAAAGGCACAACTTCGACCCGTTTAGTGAAGTAATCAATACCCACTAATATAAAGCGATGACCTTTCGACGAGGTTGGTTTTATTTCACCAATTATGTCTGAGGCCCAACCTCTAAATGGCCAAGGTTTAATTATTGAGTGCAATTCATTTGCAGGTACATGTTGAATTCCTGTGTATTTTTGACACTCTTGACAATCCTTAGCAAAATCTATGCAATCTTTCAGCATAGTTGGCCAATACACACCTTGTCGAAACAGAAGCCATTTCATTTTGTGACCTGCTTGATGTGACCCACAAACACCACTATGAGTGCTGGATACTGCTATATAGGCTTCATTCTCATTTAAACACTTAAGCAAAAAACCTTCAGCAGTCTTCTTGAACAACTCATTTCCAGCAATCATATAGCTTAAAGCCATGCACTTAGTTTTTTGACAAGTTACCCCTGGTGGGTTTTCTATGTATTCGACAATTGGCCTTCGCCAATAATCATTTGGCATATTGTCAATGGCAAAAACTTGAAAAACTTGAAAATTATCTGACCTGTTTTCAATTTGAGGAAATGACATTTCTAACTTGTTGTCCTCTGCCCCCCCAAGTTTTTGCATTGACAATTCATTTGGTGACTTATTTGTCGAAAAGAGCTTTTTTTTTTATTTCGATTAGCTCTTGTAACTTTTCCTTAGAGACTCTGTATCCTGATGCTATTTGTGCCAATTCATTGGCCTCTTGATTTTCAATTCGAGGCACATGCTTGATTTCGACATGTGTGAATTGTTTTAACAAGGCGTTTGCTATAACAAAGTATTTCACCAAGTTTTCTTTGATGCACTTATAATCTTTGGTGAGTTGCTTGATAACTAACTCAGAGTCACCTCTTATTTCGACAGACTTTGCCCCCAGTTCGAGCAGTATTTCTAGCCCTGCTATTAAGGCTTCATATTCTGCCTCATTATTGGAGCAATTTTCTTCAATTAAAACTCCAATTCCAGTACCATTTTTATGACTTGAACCATCAAAGAACAATTTTCATGGTTGAACTTCAACCATGTATGTTGACTCTTCGACCACAGAGTGGTCTACTATAAAATCAGCCACTACTTGTCCTTTCACAGCTTTTAAAGGTTGGTACGTTAATGAATATTTCGATAAAGCTAAAGCCCATTTACCAATTCGACTATGAAGTATTGGTTTTAACAGCATGTGTTTAATAATATCATAATGCGAGTAAACATACACATCAACAGACTTTATATATTTCTTTAATTTGGTACATGAGAAGTACAAACAAAGACATATTTTTCAATGGGATGATATCTTGTTTCTGCATCATTTAACAATCTACTAAGATAATAAATGGCTCTTTCGACACCATTTTTATCTTCTTGAGCTAACCATTTTTATCTTCTTGAGCTAATTTTTCTGTATTGTATTTCAATAGTGATTAAGTCTGCATCAAACTCTGGAATTTCATTCTGGCTCATATTCACTTCAATAGTTTAACTTAGTATTATAAGTTGAAGAAGCAAAAGTGTGGTTAGTCTCATATATTGCAAATTTGTATTCTGGTGCTTCATTATTCCCTTTCTATCATTCATTGATTTCTCGGCCTTTTTGAAGAAAGAAGAAATTGAACAGCTTTCTCCTTGGTTAGATTTTGTCAAAGCAAAACTTATATATGTTAAATAACAAAAGGCGAGCTTATGTGAGCATTATAGGATCAGACATGGTTTGCTTTGAACAAAAAAAGACATTGTTTGCTCTTCAGGGGTTGGACCACATAAATTACCATTTGGAGCTGATAAGTTCAATCGAATATAGATTCAAGAAAGAGGTAATCAACAAACAACCTCTTCAATTGTTACTTCTTTACTTCAGTTTTGTCTAGATGGTGTCGTTGAAGCTTGCATTCGATAATCCTCCTTACTCGACTACTCTAAAAATGATATTCATGGATGGCTTCTTTCTTTAGATGTTTGAGATGCTTATCAACACTTATAGTTGGTACAGTAATTGAATCCTAATGGATTTTTTTTAGTGTATTGGTTTGATAATGAAATTCTAAAACTTAACTTGCTTCTGGCCATGGAGAATGGGAATACAACAATTAATCACTAAAAACATTGGCATAGTGACCTCACCTATGATCTTCAATTTACATTAGAGGTTGTTGTTGATGATAATGGTTAGAGACTCATATGGTTTTTGCATCTTATTGGTGTTTCAGGTTGTTTGTTAAAGTTGTGATACAGAGCAACCAGTATGTATCTCTTTTTAATTTAATTTGAAGTTTGTTTTTTGATTTTGTGAATTGTTTTATTAATGCTCTTCTCTTCATGTTTCTTTTGAAGGTTGCTCAAGTTTGCACCAACTATAGTGTCTAAATGGCAGCTTTTGGTATAGAAGCTTGCCTAATTGAGCTGGAGTCTAATTGAGTCTGTCTGAAGGTGAATTTTGAGAGGAAAGTACATACATTCCATAATATACATGCATAGTCTAATAAGATGTTGAATTTGAAAGAATAATGACTAATGTGTCGTGCTTTTATATGAAACATGCATAGTCTAATAAGATTGTTAAAGTTGAAAGAACGCCATTGCATCTTTTTGTAAGCATTCTGTATTTTGAAACATTACATATGGTTAGTTTATGAGACTTCCTGTTGATGATGATAGGAAAGAAACTCGACGCCAAGCTATGGAAACTCGACACACGCAACACATGGTAGATCCTTTGCTTTCAAATGGTGGGCATGAGAATTATTTCCACTGCATGAAATGTGGTATGCATTCATCATAAATGCGCCATTTTGCACAGACATCGCTTGGGAATTTTATTTTTTCAAGTTAATTGTTAGGTTCATAATATTAGTAGAATAGAATTCACATGGTTAGTGTATATGCGAGGATCTGAAATAATTTCCAGACATACTATGAGCCTCAAGACAGTGACTTCTATACTAATTTATCAACTTAGGTACTGAATGATGCTATTTTTTCTTTTGTTAACAAATCAGTTGCTTCTGTTTGACAGGATCTATCTGGCTATTCAGTTGGTCTGTTTTTTATGAGGTGCCTACTCTTCCTCCCTTTCTCTAGCTCACATTTTCTATCAAACAAGGAATTTCTCTAAGTTTTCAACTTGGTGAGAGGTTTAAAAAATTGCAATGCTTTCAGCCATTTACTTATGCTTATTTGCAAGGCTGAGGAAATCATTAAGGAAGTGTCCTCTTATTTGGAGACGAATTCAACAGCTTGAAGTTTTAGCACTTCGAGTGCATTGAAGATTTCTACACCTCCTATTGTGAATCACTAAGACGAATGACCAGCTCGAGGGGAGATTGTCTTTGATAGATTCAAATTAGTTTCACCATTTGTTACATTAGTATAATTTAAATCATTGTATCACAATATAAAGATGTGATTAAATTATTAAAAATTATTAGCTTATTGTATTTACATTCGTTGATACTAGCCCTCCCCGATAAAACATATACGTATTTGACATACGTACTATTCCTCGATTTGGTACTTCTACGGGTTGTATTGTTTTCAACTTATGTATGTGTTTTGTGAAATTTGAAACATGGTCACTCTACTTTCAAGGAAAACATGTTATTGTTTAGTAATGTTGTTGTAGGAATTATTTTCTTTCATGGTTGCATTATGTTTGTGTTTTTGTTACTACATGGAAAATTTTAGTTTGATTGTGATTTGTCAATTTTAAATTCTTAATTTAGCGACTTAGTTGATAAAAAATAAAGATTTTTAGTGACTTTTTTTGTTTGAGTTAATTATAGAAGTCACTTGGAAATGGTTCTGTATGAGATTTGTTTATATATAAACTTTCTATACGAGTCTATCTAACAAATATAAAAAATGTATAACATCCCTAATCATTTATGATGAAAAGAAGTTTACAAATTTTACTTATAATGTTGTGAACAAAGAAGTGTTTCAGAATTTGAAGTAAGTAATGCATTGTTATTCTCATACATTTCCCAATAAGTACCTTTTTGGTTTGTTGTTCTTGGACTTAATAGGAAAAGGAGGTTTACTCATATGCTTGACATGTTGTTAGTTTGAACCAAGTGTAGAAGAGTTTTGAGATTTTCGATTTAAAAGTTACTTGCGTATATACTAGCACACCCCGTGCATCGCACGGGCCCTTAGGCTAGTAGTTTTAGTGTTACAATATTTTGGCATTATGTTTATGCCATATGTGTCAATCTGCAGGCCTAGTTTATCAAAATGTTTTCGACTTAACAAGAAGCTTGATCTTCATTGTAAAAGGGTTGGGTACCCCTTGTACCTCCTTAATACAATTTTTGCGAGTTCGAACATGCAAGACTCCACTTTCTCCTAAGAAATATTACAATAAGAAATTTCTTAGTAACAATTAATGCGAGTTCGAACATGCAAGACTCCACTTTCTCCTTCTTTATGATCCCCCTCCCTCACTTTTTGCATAAATGACAAAAAAATAGTATATAAATTGATGTGGCATATATAATAGTTGTTTGATAATTTGTTTTTGGTTGAAATACAAATCTAGAGGGGAGGGTGAGGGGAAAGAGATGGAGAGAGAAAGCGAGAATATTTAAAGGAATAAGGTCTTATTGATAAAACGACAATGACTTATTATACTAAGAAATTCCAATGGTTAGTACATACTAACAACAATTTAGTGTTTGTGGTGAGTAACCACAATTAAGTGTTTTTGTGGCTTGTACATACTAACCACAATTTAGTGTTTGAGTGTTTACCAAATTTTTTATTGATGAGAAAATGACTATTTTGCCCATTTAGTAACAATTACTAAGGAATTCTTTAGTACTCTAAGTCAGACTCGATTAAAACAATCCATCAAAGTAAAAAAGTTTTTAAATTCCATAGGATTTTCCGTAATTTTATATTTATTTCTTGATTATGTACTATTATAGTTTATAAAATAAAAATATTTATTGATTAGATAAAAATGTACTAGAGGTCTTCTAAGTTATTTAATTAATTATAACGAATTGGTCCTTTAAGATTTTTGTACCACTTAGGTCATTAAAGTTACATAATGTGTATACCGTTAATCTTTTTTCATTTTCCGTTTCAAAAAGTCCCACATGGCATGCAGTAACGACAATAACGTGTTTGTGAACGGAGGTGAAATGACATATTCATCTCCAACTCCATACTCATCTTCATTCTCAACTCCATACCCATAAACTGTTCATCGTCAACCCCAAACCCATAAGTTATTCATTTTCAACCCCAAATCCTATCTTCATGTTCAGATTTCATTTTCCCTCTTGTTTCGATTTGGTTAGAAATTTAGCTTTTTTTATTAATTCCTGCAAAGTTTTGTGTACCTTTTAATTTTGCTCCAAATTGGTGAAATAAGGTTTGTTATGTATTGTTTTGTTCCGAGCTGTGACAGGTATTGAGTGTTTTCTATTGGTGAAATTGTTGCTTTATTATCGTTCCTTAGAAACACTAGAATTTTAGCAATTGGGGGAAGTTCTCCAGCTATGAGTGAAATTTAGTTTTTGGTGAGATAAGAAAGGACTCAGCCCCAAACATCTATGCAATTTAGGTTTTAATTTTTTTGTCTAATATTGAAGGGTTGACTTCCTAGAGAATTTTTTTTTGAATAGGAAAAGCAGTATGTATATATAAAAATCAGGACACAACGGGTTCCTTAACCCCAATACACGGTAATAACAGCCCAAAACTATTTTTGCTTAATACATAGAAAGGGGGCCACATGGCACTCATACTTTGTAACACCTTTGGACAGAGTACTCCATGTATTCTCATCAATGAATTAATTAATGCTTATGAAAAAAATAGTATTCGTGGATTTTCCTGACATTGACTTTATCTAGGGTTGCTTTATGCATTACATTAGAATTTGGAATGCAAAGGATTAGGGTTGCAACTTCAGTATAACAGTGTGTTTATACTTGGGCATTGAAAGGGGGTGGCCAGGGAGAAGACAGAAGAGGGAGATTTGGATTGCCATGGTCATTTTCAGCCTTAGAAATTGTCCTCTTATTTTTGTTTTCATAAAATTTTAAATAAAATTTTTTCCATGTCATTGCTGTTAATGCTATGTGAACTTTTTCGCAACAGAAAATGAAAAATAATGTTAACGGTGTAAACGCAATGCAACTTAAAAGACCTAAGTGATACAAACAAAAACTTAAAGGACCATTTCTTTACAATTAAATAACTAAAAGGACCTTTGGTGCATTTTAACCTAATGATTACGATAAGACTTATTTCAATTATTTAAAAGCGTTAATGAATATTAAAAATTTTAACGCTATTAAATATCACAACCTTTTGTCACAAACAAGTGTTTTAAATCCAAATCCAAATATAATACATAAAATAATTAAGCACTTTTATTTTGACAAAACAAAATAAATAAGCACTTAAAAAACAATATTATCATTGAAAATTTTGTTAAAAAGGAAAACTAACTCTTTATGGCAAGAAATCTGACTAAGAAAATCTATAATCTTTATTAATTTTACGCCATCCATTGACGCGAATTAGAAAATACCAAGTTGTTTAAGAATCGATGAGATCCAACTCACCAACTCCCTCTGTTTCATATTAAGTGTTATGACTAAAGGGTTTACACATGTCTCAAATTATTGGTCACTTTTTATACTATTAATAAAGCATTAATTACTTTTTTTCCCAAGATTATGTCTTTTGTATGTAAATTAAAGATTATTCTGATTTGTTTAAATCTAAAAGAAATGAAGAATAAACACCACATACACTATCATAAGGTCACTCTTTTGTTCGAACCTGGGTGTTGTGTTCCCATGTCGCTGAAATTGCCAATGCAACTAGAGGGCGAAGGGAGTAAATTAATTTATATTAAATAAACTATTTTTTTAAGGATCAAATAAAGTGTTTTAAAACATAGAAAAAAGAAAGTCTTTTAAACTATTTAATTTAATTGAGTTAAAAAGACTTATTTTATCTTAACTGTGTCAAAAACGCTTATTTAATTCAATAATAACAATAATAAAGAACTAAATAGCTTTTTTTTATAAATTTAAACAAAAAGAAAGATGGATTTTTAAAAAGGGAAAGAAATATTAAATTAATATCTCTAAAAATATTCATATCTATAAAAAAATGGGGATTCATTTGATTTCCATAGACGAAAAACAAAATAGGTATAAAACTAAAAAAAATTCTTAGTAAATTCGCCAAAGAAATTATTTTCAAATTTTTTTTTTGACACATTTGTCTCCTTCTGTCTCTTTCCTCTTCTAACTATGTCTTTCTCGCTTTCTCATTTTCAGTTTCTCACACTCACACACCTTTCTCTGACCCCACCAACACTCGAGGGTCTTCATTTTTCCCTATAAATCTTTCAATCCGATCAAAGCTTACAACTCCTCTCTCTCTCTATGTATATATATATATATATCTGTCTCTTACATATTAGTTTGTCGTGTTTTCAGGTTTCTTAGAGGAAGAGATGAATCATCAGGTTTATTTTCTTGTTTTGCTCTCTTGTTAGTTTTATTAATTTGCTCTTTTGTTTTTTCTCAGATGGATGAAGATGAAAAACATCTTCCTAAGCTTCAAGATTCATCTGAAGTAGGTGAGAAGATGAAAAAATCTTCTTCTACATCACTTTCAGATGAACATGATGCAGATCATCATGATCATGAGATGATGGAGGAGGGTGAGATTTTTGATGAAGACACAGCTGTTGAAGGATCGCACAAGTGCAATATTTGTGAAAAGACTTTCAAAAATTCGAAAGCACTAGGTGGTCACAGACACTAGTGCAGAAAAGACTTTTAGTATCGGTTATTTTGCACTTTTAGTATCGGTTATCTGTCGATACTAATTCGACTGATACTAAATGTCTGACATTTAGTATCGGTTAAATAACCGATACTAAATGTGACTTTTTAACATCGGATTTTCAAAAACCGATGCTAAAATGCGCTTTTTTGGTGTTTTTATGTCTTGAAAACATACTATTAGTATCGGTTATTTAAATAACCGATGCTAAAGGTCCATTTTTTGTGACATTTAGCATCGGTCATCTAAACAACCGTTGCTAAAGGTCTATTCTTAGTGACTTTTAGCATCGGTTGTTCAAATAACCGATACTAAATGTTCTGAAAAGTGACATTTAGCATCGGCTGTTCAAAACAACCGATGCTAAATGTCTTGAAAAGTGAAACAACCGTTGCTAAATGTCTATTTTTTTTTAAAAAAAATTAATTGGCACTATTAATAGATATCAATTGCCAATTTATAAAATCTTGATATACAAAGTTATTTCCAGACAGTAATAAATTCATAAAAGTACTTCAAATTCTATTGAAATTTAATATCATACAATACAAGTTATTAATATTTCCTATACATACAAAGGCTTTCCCCCGTGTCTACTAGAGGAGAGGAGCCAACAATAATATGCAATGTTTACAACTCATGATTGTAAAATAATTTTCAGACAAAATAAAATACAGTGCATACACACAACAAACCCATTAATTCCAATACCATGTTGCAACTTTGAACCATCCATATAATTTCCAGTGGAGCCTTGCTTCTAGAAGAAAAATCTGAGTCTTTTATTTTTAGGTTCTTTGAGGTATGCTCACTACTCACGATTCTAAATTCGATCAAAGTATAGAACCACTTCTTCTTTGAACAAACAATTCAGTAAATCGGTTAGTAAACTTTCAATGAGGAACTCGTTTTACTAGAGATACATCATGCATATGTATAATATAAGTAGAATAAATTGCTTACAATTAAACAGAGAAGAATGCATCCTGCAGCACCGGGGTACAAGACATTCCAGAAACTCAAGTGTTGCCACTTAACACCATCAATGAAAAGTTTCAAGACTCAAAATTTTCTGATATCATCCGTAAGTGCATTCAGCATATCAAGGTGGTGCAAAGATATGCTATATTGCTAACGGGTTTTGGGAACTTGCTATTGATTCCAAATCATTATTGAACAAAGCTTTCCTAGAGAGATAAGTGATGAAAGCATGGATACATTTTGATCAACATCATGAATATATAAGACAATTCATATATCAGCAACATCAAAGCCAGAAACCAAACAAGCTTTAAAATGAACAAAAATTAGTATATCCTACATAGGAGAAATAACAGTATATATATTAGCTCTTCCGGAGCCCTCTATTATATTTGAAGAGCTAGATATAGTACTAACTTCAGTTTCTGGCTTCACTAAATAGGAGAAATATTCTTTTTTATCCTTTAAAATTAAATGGGTAGTTCCACTATCAGCGAAACACATTTCTCCATTATTGATGCTAGTGTAAATACTCAATGTATCCTAAAATAAAATAAATATAATAAAAGATGGGTATGAGAAAATTAAGTCTCTACAATATTATATGCCTACAAAGATCAAACTTTAGGAATTACATAAAATACAATTTCTCGTAGAACAAAATATCAGTAGAAAACTATATTTGCTATACAAATTCTTTTGGACATAAAAGTGTCTAATTATTAGGATCTAGTCATACAATCAATATACTCTTCGTATTCCCTTTTTTCATGCAACATTTTTATTTTGAATTTCCAAGCAAAAGAAAGAGGAAAAATTACATTTTTCAATAAGATACTACACCACTATTAGGAATAACAAAAGTCACAATCACAAATGATACAAATGGAACTTAAATAAGATAATTATAACATTTACCACATCAATGGTCATCACCATAACTTTTCTGTACCAAAATTATAATGTGAGTCATTCACTTCTTGGAATGAACTTCAATTCATTGAGTGGTTTGTGAGTATTCTTTACAATCATCATACCACATAATCTTGATTCATAATGTTTTTCTGAAAATATTTTCTCATTTTGCTAATTCATGAGAATATTTGAGACATAAATTATATGTCATTTCTCTTGATTTCTTTTGCTTCAAAACATACTAAGGTCAAATAGATCTTATAGATTACAATCATCGTGTAAAAGTTGAGTTCTTCGGGAACTCGATCACAAATCTTTCATATATGATGATCAAAGAAAAATCATACTATGAGTAATCATTTAGGGATGTTTGAATAGAAACAGTAATTTGTCCAATCCTTCAGGGATGCTTGGATAGTCAATTTATTGTTCTTCAAGAACTATATCACAAATTGTCATCATTTTGATTCTATTATTTAGTTATCTAGTATGAAGTGAATAAGAAAATAACAAGGAGCAAAGAAAGATAGACCTAAAAAGACTTTTGGAAGATCCAATAGAAAACATCATAATCTAATCAAATATATCAAAAAAAAAATTGACGAGGATACTAGATCAAGTTAGAACTAACATTAGAAAACATATTCTAATAATTTCCAATTTACCTATTGAAATCACATTCTAATAATAACATTCATCGTATCAAAGTGAGAATTACTTAGACGAAAAACCTTCGTAGTAATAGTAACAGGCAACTATTAAAATATCAAAACACATGATAGTCTGATTGAATTACTATGGCAGATGCATCCATTAAAGTATCAACACACACATAAAATTGGTGGCACATGATAATAGTATGATTGAATTTCTTTGGCAGATTGAATTTCTATGGTCTTGATCATAGTCTGATGTTTCGGATCATCACCATATGAAAACAAAAGAAGGAATTTGGCTCTCTAAGAATATCACTACCAAGTGAATCAATTGCTTGAATATATACATTATAAACAAAAAAGCAAACAACAACCAATATTACCTTAGCTGTTAGAGCTTCGTGCTGATAACATGTTATGAAAATAACCAAAACTATAGAAAGGAGAAAGATGAATTAAAGGATTCTTCGAAAGGTTACAATGAATCATAGTTTAGCTAGGAAGTATGATGGACAAATTTTGAACATCCCAATTTTGAACAAAGCTAGAAAATGGACAAATTTGTGGCAAAATCATAGTTTAGCTAGAACCTTCAAACTTCATAAGTTTGTTTCTGGACATTTAATCCCTCATCCCAATTTTGAACAAAGCTAGAAAATGGACAAATTTGTGGCAAAATCATAGTTTAGCTAGAACCTTCAAAAGTAAATTAAAACAATATACGCCACGGGAACTCGCAAAAGTTTCAGAGGTTTCTGGTGTTGGATGACAGACAATGACTATATCGAACAGTACAAGGGTGAATTCCTCATCCATGTTCTCTGCAGGCACTATTTTATATGATGGCTCTATATCAAGTTCAGATATCGCTAATAGTAATAACATGTATTGGGTTCTACAAGGCATATCTGTTTCTCAAAAGTTTTCACTACAACAGGAAAAGCCATCAGGGGCGCTTTTTTTATCCATTGGGGGCGCTTACGAGCGCCCTGAATCTAGCGCTGCCGTTGCCAACCACTCTACAGGAGCGCTCAGGAAGCGCCTCTAATAATTAGGCAACAGGGGCGCTCGCAAATAAAGCGCCTCTATTGGTCTTGGCGTCTCTAACAATTGGGGACGCTCAGTTAATAAAGTGTCTCTGTTGGTGTTAGCGCACTTGACAATCAGAGGCGCTTCTAGGTAGAAGCGCCCCTGTTGGTCTGACCAACAGAAGCGCTTTCTCTTGGGAGCTAGCGCCCCTGATTGTCAAGTGTGTTTACACAAACAGAGGCGCTTTTAACTTTGAGCGCCCCTAATTCTCTGTTTTTTTTAAAAAAAAATATATTTTCTCTATTTCTGGTATATATATACAATATTTTGCAGCACCTGTTGGTTTTTCCTGTTGTAGTGCCTACGTTCATCAACCAAAATCAATTCAACATCCAATATGAACCAAATTTCAAATCAATTCAACAAACCAATTGCAAGAAACTTATAAATCATTAACAAAGTACGTACCAACAAAAAATACATAACTCATTAACCAAATTCGGAATGTCAACATATATAGACAACAAATTAAAGAGATTTCACCACACTCATTACCAACACATGAAGAGAGGCCAATCTCTCAATGATTTTGAACTAAACCAAAAGCGGACTTAATCAACCAACCATCTCGCCAAACACACATTAAAACAGAGTCAAAATTAAAGCCATAATGAAAAGTAAGTTTGCGGTGAATGCGATTTTAGTTTTCATTTTCTTCTTTGTTAATTGCTAGTAGCTTCTTGATTGAGTTTCATCTTATTTTCCAGAATAATAACAAAATTCTTGAATCAATATCACACAAATATTCCCAGGATTGAAAAATCAAGATTGAACCAACAAAACCCTCAATCTTCTAATTCCAAATCTATCAACACAGATACAAACAGGTTGAAAAATCAAGAATTGAACCAACAATCTCTCATCCCAAAATCCCCAAAACAAACAAAACAAATCAAAAAAAGAATTTAAAGAATGAAGAATTTACAAGCAAACTAACAATATTAGGTTAAATCTAATTCAGAAACACCCCAAGCAACAACAACTACTTGAACTTTCATAGAACCTTCTTTAAGATCGAAATATATATGTAACAAAGAAAAAACAAACTCACCGTTGAGGGTCGTAGTGTGCAGAGGAAGAAGATGACAAACTCAAAACGTTGCTCGCATGACAGAGAGAGGAGATGGTTGAGAGAGGAACTCAAAACTTAGAGGGAGAGAGAGTGAGAACGTTGAGAGATTTGGGGTTTTAGCTAGGGTTTGGGTTTGGAGAGTGAGAATGAGAAAGGAACTGTAAGAGTGAGAATGTTGAGTCTCAGCGCGTATGAGAGAAGGTAACGCAACGGGGTAAAAATTTAGGAATCGGGGGCGCTCGCGTGCAAAGCGCCTCTGTTGGTGATTAGTAATTTGGAATTTGGGGCGGTCGTGTGTAAAGCGCCCC
This sequence comes from Oxytropis ochrocephala, assembly GCA_020916435.1. Lineage (NCBI taxonomy): Eukaryota > Viridiplantae > Streptophyta > Magnoliopsida > Fabales > Fabaceae > Oxytropis > Oxytropis ochrocephala. The sequence goes on from CM037089.1 coordinate 100,097,244, forward strand.
TGTTGGTGATTAGGAATTTGGAATTGGGGGCGCTCGTGTGCAAAGCGCCCCTGTTGGTGATTAGGAATTGGGGGCGCTCGAGTGGAAAGCGCCCCTGTTGGTGGCTCCGTGTTTTAGGAATTGGGGGCGCTCGTGTGTAAAGCTCCTCTGATTGTCTTTCCGTGGCTCCTATGTTTCAGGAATTGCGGGCGCCCGTGTTTGAAGCGCCTCTAAAGACCCTCCTTATTTTGACAATCAGGGGCGCTTTTTTAAAAGGCGCCTCTAAAGTCCCTCCTTGTTTTGATAATAAGAGGCGCTTCATAATAAAGCGCCTCTATAGTGTGCGTCCTTCTTTTGCAATTCTGTTGTAGTGTTTGGGACAAGGCCATAAGATTGGGTATTGAAGGAAGTCTTCCGAATTTTAGATATGTTGAAATGATTGAGGCTGCTGAAAGTAGAGATGAGGCCACAATCTCACGAGGCGCAACTCAACCGTGTCCCATGAATTTATCATCTCTCAACATATGTGGGTTGGCGACCGTGGAAAGCGTCGCCAATTAGCGTCTCTTGTTCGCGCGTGGTTAGATGTTGTGTGGACTATTTCTTATTTTATATGAAGCATCGGATGAGTTTCCGAGTAGATAGATCGGTGGTTGGGCGTGTGTTTACTCTAGCACAATATCGGTGTTAGTTAATGATAGCCCAACTAGCGATTTCAAGTTGAAGAAGGGTTTGAGACAAGGGGACCCATTGTCACCTTTTATTTTCCTTATTGTTTAGAGAAGGTTTGGCGGCTTTAGTGAACCAAGCGTTGGCGAATGGATCCTTCCACGGTTATGCCATTAATGATGATTTGAAGTTCTCTATTATGCATTATGCGGATGACTCAATGTTGATGGGGAAGGCAACAAGGGAGAATCTTTTGAGCATCAAGTCTATTATGAGAGGTTTTGAACTTGTCTCGGGGTTTAAAGTCAACTTCCATAAGAGCAAGATTATTGGAATAAATGTGGCGGAAGAGTTTTTATCAACGGGTTCATCTTTTCTCCATTGTAGAACGGAATCCATTCTGTTTAAGTTTTTGGGGATTCCGGTTGGTGCTAATCCAAGGAGAGGCAGCCACTTGGAAGCCGATGATTGATTTATTCTGAGAAAATACTCGCTTTGTGGAAGGGTCGCACTTTATCTATTGGTGGTCGGGTTACTCTTATTAATTCGGTATTAAATAGCATTCCACTTTATCTTTTTTCCTACTATAAAGCTCCAAAGTTGGTGTTGAATGCCATGATAGAGATTCAAAGGGATTTCTTATGGGGTATTAATTAATTATGGTGATAGAGGTATGTATTGGATTTCTTGGGAAAAGATTTGCCGACTGAAGAACGAGGGATGGTTTGGTATTAAAAACTTAGAATTGTTCAACACGACTCTTTTGACCAAATGGAAATGGAGGATGTCAGTGGAAGATGCTACTAGTTGGAGGGATTTTTTATTGTTCAAATAAGGAGATTTCTCTTTATCTTTCATTCACGGTTTTGTGGAGGCCATCAATAGGGGTTCAGCTAGCTCTATTTGGTCGAGACTTGATTATTTTGGATAGCATTCAAAATCATCGTGGCTGGTTCGTTCTTGTGTGAGAAGAAAGCTGGCAATGACGCATCCACTTGTTTTTGGACGGATCATTGTCTTGGAAATTCGCCTCTTTGTTCCATTTTTTCTAATCTATATGCAGGTTGTTCTCTTAAAACTACTGAGGTTGCTGAAGGTGGAACTTGGTTTGGGGACAGCTTGCATTGGTCGGAACCGTGGATGCTAATTCGGGATCCGAAGTGCGATGAGGAAGCTGATGAATTACACACCATTCTCCAGGATGAGACGCCTTCAAGGGAAGGGCGAGATGCTTGGATTTGGATATTGTACGCTTCCAAGACATTTTCAGTCAATTTTTGTTACAAGCTGCTAATCCGATCTGATGTAACCGAAGCTGCTGACAGTGAGATGCAAGGTACTTTTGAGAAGCTTTGGAAGATAATTACTCCGTCCAAAGTCACCATATTCAGTTGGCACTTGATTTGTGTCTCCTTGCCAACAAGGGATCTTCTCATCCACCGTCATGTCATTCAAACTGATTCAGCTTTTGGGTGTCCGTCTTGTTTAGATCATCCCGAAGACATTCTCCATCTCATTTTGAATTGCATTTTCGCTCATGACACTTGGTCTTGTGTTTGCGATTGGCTGGGGGTTCAACATCTTGAAGGCACGTCTATTCTTGATCATATGTCTGGGTTTGACAAGCTTGTCAAGGGGGAGATGAAGTCGAAGAAAATCAAATAATTGATCTGGGTCACAACTTGTTGGTGTATTTGGTTGTCCCGTTTTTGGGAATGAGGAAACTACTATTGATTCTGTTATGGTTCACGTCAAGAGCTTATCCTGAAGTTTGTTTGTGTATAGAGGGGGTTGTAGTTCTAATTTATCTATTTCTACGTGGTAGAATAACCCTCTTGTTTACGTAAACAATATGTAACTCATCTTGTTGTTTGGGTTGAGCACCCCTAGTGCTTCTTGAATGAAATTTTTGCTTATCTAAAAAAACACTCCCTTGTTCTTTATTACTTGTAGCTTTTGTGGAAAAAAAAAATTGTTTCTATTTACTTGTCATTTTTTAAGTTTTTTGCCACATTATTGTTTTGTCAATAATTTCCTAAGGTATTTGCTGTAGAAAGAGAAATAGACATGAAATGGGTTAATAAATTATTAAGATTATAGGTAAAAGAGAAATAATTATATCAAAAGTAATAAAATTTACTAATTTCGTGAGTATGTGTAAAAAGTGACATATAAAAAGGAAAAGAATGAGTATTTTTTAATCTACTTTAAGTGAAAATCACAGTCGTCGTGCTATTTTTGTTGACTTCGAGTTATACTTTTGTTTATAAACATTCTCCCCTTATTGTTGGTTTTTTTTACACATTGTTATTTTTTTTGGTGTAGAAAGAGAGTTTGAGCATATTGGTTTTGAAAATCTAAAGGTGGTGAATTAATAAGTCTAATTCCTTATATATTCTTTATTTGGTATGTTATTGAGTGATATAAGACAATCTCGCACTTGAATACCCAACATCTCAACATCTCTCATCAAGTGCGAGTATCAAGCCCATATATGCGCAAGCCCTTGTGAGAGAGTTTTGGCCGTTATTGAAATCACACGCCAACCCAAGCTCTGACACCAATATGCGGACTCTCATTCACACTATATGCCATGATCAAATATTCACCCTTTCATGAAACACCTAGCATACGTAAGAGCGAAAAGTTGTCAATTACTAGCCAAACCGATGTCCTTCGACTAATCCATCAATTTTTGGTTGGTCCACCTATTGCGTAGAAGATTGATAGATGGGCCAAGTATAGGCAAATCAGGGTTTCGATGGTTTCTTATGTTTGAGTGACTTTTATGTCAGAAGCATCTTATTAGCGTTCACGGGTTTCAAGTAAGCACAAAGCTCAATTAGCAAGGTAAGAGACATCAAAGGAGCGTAATATGAAGATTCGGGATTCAAGCCCCAAAAATTAACATTTTCCCTCCCTTAACTAATTAACTACTAATATTTTTCTAGTAAAAATTGCATTTACAATTTGATATTCTTAGAGTTTGTAGCAATCCTGTACGAGATCCCAAGTTGATTAATTATACCTAATTTATTGACTATGACTTTGTCATTCAAAAATGAAGCATTGCACTTGTATGTGGGTTTTGCCATTCATAAATGGCATTGCACTATTGAAAAAAAGCACATAACTAAGCAAAAATAAAGTATGTAAACACAAATCCATCCATCCTATTAACCCAAGAAACAACACTTTTTAAAACATACCCGTTACATAAAAGAATCACGATCTTTCAAAATCCAAATTTATCAAAGAAATACAAAAACAAGAAACTAAGACTGAAAGAAAATCAGGACATTACATTTCAACCAGTAGAATTAGTTTCACTTTGCTGAATAACCAGTAGAATTAGTTGAATCTTCCTTATGAGGAAATTCATTAAGATCAAAATCACGTTGTGGTTTAGGAGGACTACTAGTTGAAACTTCATCATCAGAAGGTACTCTTTCTTCCACGTCATGATCATCTGATTTTCTTGCACCTGAACTAGCTTCACCAACTTCTCCCTCTACCACATTATCATCATCTTGTGGTTCATTACCAACTTCTTGTTCACCTTCTGCAACTTGGTTCACTTCATAAGAACCATCTTCACTCATTTCTTTATCAAACCTTGTTAAATTTTCATTAATTTGATAAACTCCAAGGGAGTTACTAGCATATTCACTGTTCCCATCTCCTCCTCCACCTCCTCCTTCAGCAGCACCACCACCACCAAGAATGTTCTCTCCTCCACTGTTTTCTCCTCCTCCAACTCTGGGCGCTAACGGATTCGGAACTTGATCAATTTCATAGGAACTCTCATCGTCACTCATCTTAAAATGTTCTTAAAGTTTGCAGTGAATATATCAAAGGAGTTTATGATATATAAAATATAGAAGCAATAATATAACAATACGAACAAAGAGAAACTGTACGTGGAAGAAAAATGTAACAGAATAACTGATCACATAACTAACTTCTAACAAACAAAATTTAAAGACTTTGATTAATTACCTTATTTAGGGTTTATATATGTGGTGTTTTTTCTTTGATTTTGAGCAGGCTTCTGACCTTTGTGGATTTTTACCCTTTTCCACGGGACTTGTTTGGATTGTGGAACTCATTTAATTGTTATGATGTAAAAGGTTTGGGTTCCTTTAAAACCCATCTAATAATTATAATTGTTCTATTTTAAGTAAAAAAACTACTCCCTCCAGTTTAAGTTTATTAGGCATTCATATATCAAAAAGTAGGATATCTCAATTTCTTTTTTAGAAATGGAGATGATCGTTACTCCATAAATAGAGACTCCTTCATAAGCATATATAGAGCAAGAATTACTTTTTTTTTGTTGGTCTTTCGTACAATTAGTCGGGGGACTGAAAGGTGGAAGTTGCGAGTCAGTTCACACTTGATGTGTCTACATACACAACATTTGTGTTTTACCACTAGGCTAGAGCTTACTTGATTATACTTTAAAAACCAATTTCGATTTTCAAAATGTGTCCAACAATAAACAGTTAGGTTCCATCAATTTTTAATTGGAAATAGATAGGTTTCATCAATTTTTAATTGGAAAGATAAATAAATGTAAGTACTAAAAATAAAGGTATCTTAGATTTTTTTTTTGTTTTTGATAATTAGGAGTTTAATGAAGTTTTCAAGTCAATAGGCTTGACAGATAGAAGTGGACAAGCATTCAAAATCACAACTACACCAAACCTAATAGCCGTTCCCAACCAACAACCCTACCTCAACCGAACCACCGCCTCAATCAACCTCACCGCCATAACCAACCTTCGCACAACACCATCCTTCCATTCCATTCATCCATCTGTTCTTCACCGCAGAAGACAGAAACCGTTAGCGACCACACCCTCCTAATCTAATCGCAGCACTGCCGCTACCAACATCCTACCTTCACCTAACCGACGCCTCAACCACCCCACTGCCATCGCCAACCTTCAACCACCACCATTAATCCAGTACCTACAGTAACTTGTACGTTAATGCAGAAGACAGAATCCCTTCGTGACCAGACCATCCTCATCCAATCGCAGCTTTAGTCGATCCTACAACCTCTGCACTACCTTCGCATTATACTAACCCAGTCCATTCTCCTTTCTCTGTCTCTTTTTTGCTTCAGGTACTCATCGCATTGGTTTCTCGGCTTGTCTCAGTGGAGGAGTTGATCGGGTCTCTTCAATGGGGGTGGTGATTCCTATGGTGGCCTGTTTTTGTTCACAACATCAAGATGAATCTGGACTGATTCTCATTCTTGATGGCTTCTCCAATTGATCCAGATTGAAGTCTTATCAGCTAAGTTTGATTTTTGTTTGCTTTTATTGGTTTATAGTTTGGTTATTAGCTGCTTTCTTCTCTTTGTTTCTGGTTTTTTGTGTATTGAGAGTGATGTATGTTTTAATTTGGTCCTTTATTTTTGTTTCGTTATCGTTTTTTATTTTTTGACTTATGTTTTTGGCGAGATGAGAGAGACAGAGAGAGGGCTAGGGTGAGAGCAGTTGAAGACGAGGGCTGGAGAGATAGGTGGAGGGGGTGGGACGGAGGTTGTGAAAGGGCATGGTGGAATGAGGGGGAGAGCAGTAAGAGGGTTAGGCAGGCAAGCGATGTTTGACATGGTAGTCGTTTCTTAGGTGGTCGTGACGATAGCCGTGGTTGGCAAGAGAGGTATAATCGTTGGTCGGTCCTTAATATAAGGCGGTGTTGCGCCCCGAAAAATCCGGTTTGGGACTTTTCAGTTTGACAACGTTGAAAATAGTAGAGCCGCCACCAATATTTATTTTTAGGAAAACATTGAAAAAACCTTTTTGGAAAACGGGTGGTCTTTCGAAAACTTAGAGATGTAGGTTCGGGGGTCGGTTGCGCATGGGGAAGGTATTAGCACCCCACGCGCCCTTTCTACCGAAAGGGAACCATTAATTTGATGTGGTTTTGAAGTGTTTGATTTGAAATACATTTTTCTATTTATTTTCTTTTGTTTTGAGAAATCGCTTTATTGAAAACAGGAAACAGAAATGTTTTTGGTATTTTTGAAAAGCGGAACAAAACAAAGATTTTTTGAAAAGTGTGCTTGACGGGACATGAACCCGGTCCTACGTACCCTCACTGGTTGAGGGATCAAAGCTACGTAGTTCTTGCTTTTTTTTTGTGGGTTTTTTGAAAGATATGCTTGACGGGACATGAACCCGGTCCTACGTACCCTCACTGGCTGAGGGATCAAAGCTACGTAGTTCTTGCTTTTTTTTGGGGGGATGAAATGTACCTTTCGTGGATGCACATTTTTAACGAGAAAAACATCCTGTTGTGAAAAATGACCAAAATGCCCTTTACCCTAAAAAGTCCTAATTTGCCTAGAAAGTGCATTCCCACTCCAAAAACGATTTTAGAAGCTTTGAAATGACTTTTAGAAACCTAAATGCAATGCATGATGCTCTTTACTCCTCTGGTTATTCCTTTTTTGGGGAAAATTAGGGTTTTGACCTAAAGTAGGACAAAATTGGGGTATGACAATTTGCCTCTTTATCTAGATTTTAACAATGAATATGAATTGGCGAAACATATTCCGAGGCAAAATAGAGAGAAAGAATTCAGAAATTATACCGATTTTTGTCTACTTAGGGAAAAACCCGAAGTTTTCCTCTTTTTCTTTTTGGGTGAATGGATGCGGCGTAAACGGGTGTAATGGATGCGATGCTAACCCTCGATAAGCTAACAAAGCAGAAACAAATTGGTGTCGACCCCTCGGCGGCGTAAGCAACAAGAAATAAAGCGATAAATAAAACAGTAAAGAATGTACCGTCCTTTGATAAGCCGTCACTGGCTGGGAAGAAAGTGACAAAAAGTGCGGTAATGAAGGAGCGCTCGTCGCTCTGAAGGAACACTTGGGTTCTGAAGGAGCATTTGCAGCTCTGAAGGAACACTTGGGCTCTGATGGAACACTTGGGCTCTGAAGGAACACTTGGGCTCTAATGGAACACTTGGGCTCTGAAGGTGGCCTATTCGAGCGGCCTGAGGTTCTGTATCAAGTTGTGGGAGCTGATACATTTTACCTTGATGGACTTGCACTATGCTTTACACCGCGCGACTAGTCGAAGGGACGCGAAGTGCGGGGCCGATCCGTCATGCTCGTGATGACTTGGCGAGATGAAGGACACGAGGTGCGAGGGCCGATCCGTCATGCTCCGTGATGACTTGGCGAGATGAAGGTCGAGTTCAAAGTCACTGTTTGGACTGTTGATTTGAACTAAACTGAAGGACTCCGGAGTCTGATGATTCGTCGGTGCTCGATAACGACGGGATCTGAAGGGACGCATTGGTCTTGAAGGGACGCGCGGGTCCTAAAGGGATTCGCGAATCCTGTTGATAGGCTGATCGAGATGGCCAATCGTCGGCGCATTGAAGCGAGGTACTGCATATGTCGATTGATGCGAGGGATGGTGCATGATGCATGGGTGCATGTTATGCAAAGGCATGTTATGCGAAGGCATGTTATGCGGGTGCATGCAATGTTATGATTTTGGTGTGATGATGCATGTGGCGGACTGTTTTCCTTTTTAATTCTTTCTCGATTGTTTTCGACCGACTTTCTTTTTAGTTATTTGCTTTTTCTGTTTTTTTCTTCTTTTTCTGATCATTTGTTTTTTTTTTTTTTTCGCTTTTTGACAAAGGCTTATTCTTTTCTTGGTTCAACCGACTCGATACTCTGCACACGACCGAGAGGCCAATGGAAGCTGCGCAGGCTCATGGGTCGAATGCAAGTTTGCTTTATGGTTCGCCATCTGGAATGGTTTGTGAGTGCAAACTTCTTTGTAAGGTTAAATATCTTCAGGAAGTTGTTTATTTCCTCTGATCTTTAAAGATTTCGTAATGATTTGTAATGCTCTATGATGTATGCACATGTTTTACAGTTCAGTATCACCATCATCCTAAAACGCTTATTTTGAGCGAAAAAGCGAAATATCAAACAAACACGACATGAGAAAAGTTGAGCTTTATTGATGTGGAAAGCCGGCCGCATGAGAATGTTACTGACATTATTCGATATATTTGAGAGTTTTAAAACTACAAAAAGACACGAAAACAAGAGAGAAGCTAATTTACATTTGTCCGTCTCGTGGAGCAAAGTCCGACATCCGTGTCCTTGACCTTGATCACTCCTCATTCAAGCCTCTGGGAGTGGTATGCCTTTCTTTACTTTTCATGCTCAAGTTTTTCGACCCTAATTTTTGCTGGATCGCCTTTGCGGGTTTTCAATCCAGGGTTGCTCGATTTTGCCTAAGCGCGCCTTTCGGGTTTTCAACCTAGCGAGCTAATTCTTACTCGGCTTGTCTTTCTCTTTTTCGCTTATTTCTTTCGGGCATAATACTTCTTCACAGAGTGCAGATTGGTGGGTTCTTGAGATCTTCTCCGTCCATGTTGGTGAGTATCAGCGCTCCTCCAGAAAAGGCTTTCTTGACTACATACGGGTCATCATAAGTGGGTGTCCACTTCCCTCGAGAGTCACTTTGAATAGGCAGTATCTTTTTGAGTACCAAATCTCCCTCATTGAACTCACGCGGCCGGACTTTCCTGTCGAAAGCGGTTCTCATTCTCTGTTGGTACAGCTGCCCATGGCACAGAGCTGCAATCCTTTTTCTTCAATGAGGTTTAGTTGATCCGACGGCGGGCTGTACCCACCACTCGCTTCCTCCAGTTTAGTTTCCATCAGGACCCGCAGGGAGGGTATCTCAACCTCAATGGGAAGTACTGCTTCTGATCCATACACCAAGGAGAAAGGGGTTGCCCCAGTCGATACGCCGACCAAGTACGGTAGCCATGCAAAGGAAAGGAAGCATCTCATGCCAATCCTTGTAGGTTACCACCATTTTCTCGCACTATTTTCTTGATATTCTTGTTGGTCGCTTCAAGCGCCCCATTCATCTTTGGGCGATAGGGAGAGGAATTATGGTGCTTGAATTTTGAATTCCTTGCACAAGTCCTTCATCATTTTCTTTGTTCAAGTTCTTTGCCGTTATCGGTGATGATCTTGTCGGAGTAGACCATATCGGCAAATCGGATCTTTCTTCACAAATTTAGCAACCATCGAATGGTTTATTTGGAGTATGAAGCGGCTTCAACCCACTTGGTAAAGTAGTCAATTGCAACGAGAATGAAGCGATGCCCGTTTGGCGCTTTGGGCTCAATTGGACCTATGGCGTCCATGCCCCACATTGAAAGCGGCCAAGATGCGGTCGAGCGCTTAGTTTGGCAGGCGGCACACAGATATGATCAGCATAGATCTGGCATTTGTGGCATTTTCTTACGAAGCTATAACAATCGATTCCATCCGGAGCCGGTAATAACCCGCCTTAAGATTTTTCTAGCCATGGTGTGCCCACTTGAATGGGTTCGAACGAGCCTTCATGCACATCTCTCATGATTCTCTCGGCTTCTTCTTTGGCAACACACCTTAGGAGAACCATATCATAGTTTCTTTTGTAAAGAACTTCACCACTCAAGAAGAAATTCCTTGACAACCTTCTGAGAGTTCTCTTGTCATTCTCTGATGCCCCAGGTGGGTATTCCTGATTAGTAATGTATTGCTTGATGTCATGATACCAAGGCTTCTCGTCGAGCTCCTCATCTATTCTTTGTGCGATAGTGATGCTGTGGCGAGCTCGGTCTTTGAATTCTGATATTAGTTAGGCTCTTGTCACAACTGACATTGAACATAGAAGAACGGTGTTGCGGTCGTCGTCGCCTGATTTTCTCCTCGAGGATATCTTTGGAAAGTGATCTCATCAAAGGACTTCATCAACTCTTGCAGGTAATCACAATAAGGAATCAGTTTAGGATCTCTGGTCTCCCAATCGCCCCTTACTTGATGAATAACCAAGGCTGAATCCCCGTACACATCTAGCCTTTTAACTTTCCACTCTAAGGCTGCTTGAATACCTAGGATGCACGCTTCATATTCTGCTATGTTATTTGTGACATAGAAGCTTAGCCTTGCAGTGACAGGAATGAAGCGATTGTCAGGAGATATCAACACAGCGCCTGCCCCGTGCCCCCATACATTTGACGCACCATCGAATATCATTCTCCATCTTTCACTTTCGTGGGACTTCCCCTCATCGAACAGTGCCATGATGTCTTCATCGGGAAAATCATGCCGCATTGGCTGGTAGTCCGGAATCGGCTGACACGCCAAATATTCGGCGAGTGCACTACCTTTAACTGCGTTTTGTGTGACATACAGGATATCGTATTCCGATAATTGCATCTGCCACCGGGCAATTCGTCCTGTGAGAGCTGGCTTCTCAAATATGTACTTGACTGGATCCATTTTTGACACCAACCAAGTTGTATGACTCGGCGATGTCTTTGCCAGTAAGCGATGAGCAAAGCCCAAACTAAAGCACAACAGGTCTTTTCCAGCATAGAATACCTTGTCTCACAGTCGGTGAACTTTTTGCTTAGATAGTATCACTACAAGAATAAGCCTTTATTGCCACCAACATTTGCCACGGAGGACTGTCCGTCGCTAATTTGCGACGGATTTGCGACGAAATGTGTAAAAAGTAAGAGCGGGAAATTTCCCGCTGGTGTTTGCCACGGATTTGCCACGGACATGTGAAAGGACAGATATTTGCGACGGAGATGCCGTGGCAAGTCCGTGGCAAACCATTTATCAAAATAAAACACGCACGTAAAACCCTTTCAGTACGTTCTTCTCTCATTATACGTTCTTCTTCTCTCAATACTGCTTCTCCTCACCCTCTCGCTCTCCTCACCACAACCCGCCTCCCTCACTCTCAATCACCACCACCTCACCTCCACCCACACTCCCCACCGTCGTGCTTCTCCGTCATCAGCCGCTACTTCTGCTCAGTAGTTGTTCTTCAAGTTTCAAGGTTAGATTTTCACTTCTTCATTCCTTCTTCGTTTCTTCTTCGTTTTCTAGCTTCTTCAATCCGTTTTCCTTTTTCATTTCGTTTTCCTTTCTCTTTGATATCGTTTTCCTTCCTCTTTAATTTCATTTTCATCCTTCTTCTTGATTTTGAATTTTAGGGTTTGTGTGATTTGGGATTTGGGAATGGATTTTAGGGTTTGTGTGATTTGGGATTTGGGGTTTGTGTAATTTTTGTCATCATAATAATAAATCTTTCTGCGTTGTTTTTCCTAAGGCTATTATTACTACTTCATTTCTGAAAGGAGAAATGAGATTCTTCTTCTTCTTCTTTGCTCAGATTGTTCCAAATGTTCTGTTTCTATTGATGTATCTCACGTAAATCGGATGGAATGTCTGTTTCAATGGACGAGACAATTACGTTTTCCTTGTTTTGAATGTTGCGGTGTTATATAACATGATGTTTTATTTGTGATGAACTAGTTTTGTTTATGATTTTTGTTTTCAATTTCATTGAACAATCGTTTGATTCGTAGGTTGTTTTGCTTTGAAAAGAAAAGAGGGTGGAAAAGGAGTTTATTGTTCAGTGCGATCATCGTCACCACCACCAGCTTGGCCGGGACGAGCTATCCGAGAAAGTAGGTCACAAGACTTGCGAGGGGCAAAACCTATTTCCATTGTCGGTTCTCATGGTTCAATTGGAACTCGGGTATTGCTTTTTTCGCAATCTAATAATATTATAACAATTGAATTAACAACTTGTAATGTAACAAAGATATATTGGAATGACAATTGATCTAAAGCTAACTTGCAAAATTATGGTGTTTGCAAACATTTGTTAGGAATAACTCACGTTTTTTTGTGCTTACAGTACTAGTAATTGTATCTTATAGATCTTTCAAATGAAGCTATTGTTGTTTTTTTGCTTTTAATTTGTTGTTTAGTCCTTGTAGGGCAGCTGAACTCTCTTATTATTTGATGTTAATGTATCTTTTCCCCTGTATGCTTTTGTAGACGCTAGATATTGTGGCGGAGAATCCGGATAAGTTTAAAGTTGTTGCACTTGCAAATTTGGTTCAAACATTACTCTTCTTGTTGATCGGGTAAATTTTGGATTGATTTGTCTCTTCTATCTCTTACCACAATTATTTGTTAAATCTTGATCGATTCACTCCTATGGATAATTTACGATATTATTATTGCAACTTTAGTTGCAACGCCATGGTCTTAGAGTGGAAGGGCGTCGCTCAACGTAGTTACGTTTTCGAAAAACTCGGGTTTAATCATAAGCATTTATGAAAGGTTTCATTATTTTGCTCTTAAATGACAAATCGTAAAAGACTAAACAAGTTTCAAAACTAAATTAATCGGTATGGTTTAAGGTTCGATCAATGAATCTCATATTTTCAATATACCAACTAGGAAAAAGAAAGATTAATCTCTTTTGATATTTATGTTGCATGTAAAAGATTTAAGCCACAACTTGTTCTTTGTTAGAAACGAGTCCTGTAATTCTTTGAACTTGAAGAGGCGTTGCGTGATGTTGAACAAAAACCGAGATCATCCACGGAGAGCGAGGAGTCATTGAGGTGGACATCGGGTTTGTTCATATGATGCTATTTGGCTTAGAATACCAATATTGTTTTATAAGATATAGCTTATATGTTGACAATAGTGATATTTCAAATTTGTGGGTTCTATTGAGAGGAAGACATTCTGTAGTCTTAATATCTCTGATGCCAAACACTCATCAGGTTTAAAAAATATCTCATTGGGTTGACTTTTTTTGTATTATAAAGAGATTAACTTCTGATTTTTAATGTAATATTATTGATTTGTTTGTTTGCAGGCAATATTTGTAGTAGAGACATTCTTGTTGAGTTGGAAAAGGGGGAGAAAATTGTCAATATTGATAATGATTACAGAGATCCTCAGCTCTGTGCAACCTTTGCTTGTGATATCTACAAACACCTTCGTGCATCTGAGGTACATTTTCATTTTCCTTGTTAGCAAAGCAATTATCTCTGCTATAGTGCTATGTTTACACACTCTATGCCAAAGGAAAATTGATTACTGATATTGTATGTTCATATGTTGTCCAAGTATATGAAGTTTTAAAATAATGTGATTGAACTTACTTTCAGCTAAATAAATAAATAATGTTATACCTGTTGACAATTTTTAGGCAATCGGACTGATTAATTGATAATCTAGGTTTCATGACCAGGCCAGAAACTTGCAAATTTAGCTATACAAATGTTTTCCAAGTATAGACTTGTACTTGTACAGTTGTACCTGATACATTGTATTTGACAGTAAACTACATAGATCGGTATCTCTCAGGGAATGTGATGAATAGACAAAAGTTACAATTACTTGGTGTTGCCTCCATGATGATTGCCTCGTAAGGAATCAAACAAGCTCTTCCTGTTTTTTTTTTATTATTCATGGGATTTCTTCTTTTAAAATGCTAGGAGCATCAACTTAGAGCCATGTACTAGTATGTAGTAATAAGATTTTGTTTTTCCTTATTGTTGGCGTGAAATCTGAAGAGATTTGTGCACCTCAAGTTGAAGATTTTGTTTTTCCTTAATGTGAGTTTCAAGTATCCATCTAGGCCTGATATACAGATTTTCCGAGACCTCAACTTGACTATCCATTCTGGCAAGGTAAGTAATCATATAGTTTGACTTTCATTTTAGAAAAAGCAGCTAAAAAAATGCATGTAAATTGCATCATGGTTAATGTCAAAATTGTTTGTTTTTATATTATGCGCGGTGTGGCACTTGTTGGTGAAAGTGGAAGTGGGAAATCCACGCAGTGATTGCCTTGTTGCAAAGATTTTATGATCCCGATGCGGTGAAATCACACTTGATGGAATAGAAATTCGTGACTTAAAGCTCAAGTGGTTAAGGCAACAAATGGGTCTTGTAAGCCAAGAGCCAAGATTATTCAATGACACTATCCGTGCCAATATTGCATATGGAAAGGGTGGCAATGCAATCAAGCAGAAATCATAAGCTGCAATTGAATTGGCTAATGCTCATAGGTTCATTAGTGACTTACAGTGAGTAAAATCATATCACTCATTTCTTTGTTTTTTTGTGTGGACTTTTTCACATTGGAGATGTGCATGATTTGTGAGGTTATGATACTATAGTGGGAGAGAGGGGAGCACAATTATCGGTGGTGAAACAAAGGGTTGCGATTGCACGTGCCATAATTAAAAGTCCTAAGATATTGTTACTAGATGAGGCTACAAGTGCATTAGGCCGAGTCGAGAGAGAGTTGTTCAAGATGCATTAGATAAAGTTATAGTAAAGCGGGACCACTTTGTGGTTGTGGCACATCGTGCGTCTACAATAAAAAATGCGGATGTGATTCTTTGTTGTGAAGAATGGAGCTATAGTGGAGAAAGGAAGGCATGAAACACTTATTAATGTTAAGGATGGATTTTATGCTTCATTAGTCCAACTTCACACGGTGCTTCAACAAGATGAGTATGAGCTTATACCACTTTTTTTGCATTAAGCGACACCGAATTTGCCACTACCTAAGTCAAATGTGGGAGCATCATGTCAACTCTTCTTGTCTCGAGTAGTTTATACTCCTAGATCAACGAGTGTTAGTTTTTATTATGATCTCTTTCTTTTATTTTTTATATATACTCTTTTACTAATTTTGAGAAATTTAATTGAACATCAATACCTAATATTTGTTTACCTTTTGATGTAAGTAAATTGATTGATTCAGTTATCATTGATGTAATCCTCAGTATATGAATAAGGATATTTTTATATGATACACACATTTCTCTATTTTTAAAATGAAGCAAAGATCTAGTTATAGCAAATTTCTTGTAGATGCTTACAAATCGGGAGTTTATGAAGGCTCTATAATTTGAGTTGGCTAAACACGATTATGTTTGTAATTTTACGTGGTTATGCCTTGGGTGTGTGGTTTGATAACCCAATTTGTGAAGAAGTTGGAGTAGTAGGAAACTATCGCTCCATTTGTTTTTTTAATTTTTTTAAAAATTTGCGACGGATTTGCCACGCAGTTTGCGGCGAAATTTGCCGCGGATTTATGATTTAAAATTTGCCACGGCTTTGCGACGGAAAAATTTGCCACGGATTTGCGACGGAAAAATTTGCCACGGATTTGCGACGGAAAAATTTGCCACGGAAATGTCCGTGGCAAACGATTTGCGACGAGCGTTTTTGCCACCAATTTTTGTCCGTGGCAAATCCGTGGCAAATGTTGTTTTGCCACGGAAATTTGTGCATTTGCGACGGAAATGTCCGTGGCAAATCAGCGATTTTCTTGTAGTGTATATTGCATGCTCCCTTTTTCCGGATTCATCATGTTGCCCCAACACACAGCCCATTGAATTGTCTAACACCGTAAGGTATAAGATGAGAGGCCTGCCTGACACAGGTGGCATTAAGACTGGTGGATTCTGCAAGTACACCTTGATTTTCTCGAAGGCCGCTTGACACTGATCATTCCACTTCAGCTCTTGACTTTTGCATAGCAATTTGAAGATTGGCTCACAAGTAGCAGTCAGCTGGAAAATGAATCGAGAGATGTAATTCAACCTTCCGAGGAAACCACAGATTTCTTTCTCTGTTTCAGGCACTGGCATTTCGAGGATGGCTTTTACTTTGTCTGGATCCACCTCAATTCCCTTTTGGCTGACAATGAAGCCTAACAACTTCCCTGACCTCACCCCAAACGTGCACTTGGCTGGGTTTAATTTGAGCTTATATTTCCTTAACTGTTCAAAGAGCTTTTGCAGATTGACAATGTGCTCCTTGTCGGTTTTAGATTTTGCGATCATGTCATCAACATAAACCTCAATCTCTTTATGCATCATATCATGGAATAAGGTAACCATGGCCCTCTGATAGGTTGCGCCAGCATTCTTCAATCCGAATGGCATGACCTTATAACAGAATGTTCCCCAAAGTGTTATGAAAGTTGTCTTTTCCATGTCCTCAGGGTCCATTTTGATCTGATTATATCCCGAGTATCCATCCATGAAGGAGAATAACGAGTGTTGAGCTGTACTGTCCACTAAAACATCAATGTGAGGCAAAGGAAAGTCGTCCTTAGGGCTAGCACGATTCAGATCCCGGTAATCGACACACATTCTGACCTTCCCATCCTTTTTGGGAACTGGGACAATGTTGGCAACCCATTGCGGGTATTTGGCCACTGCTAGGAACCCTGCATCAGATTGCTTTTTCACCTCATCTCTGATTTTGAGGGACATTTCTGGCTTCATCCTCCTCAATTTCTGTTTGACAAATGGGCATTCGGGCTTAACTGGTAGCTTGTGTACCACAATGTCGGTGTCCAACCCAAGCATATCTTGATATGACCATGCAAACACATCCACGTAATCGCGCAACAGCTGAACTAACCTTATGCGATCTTCGTCATTCATGGTGGTGCCTACTTTGACCTCTTTCTTATTCTCAACTGTACCCAAGTTGATTACTTCATTAGATTCTTCGTGCGGCTGAATTACCCTTTCTTCTTGTTTCATTAACCTCAAAAGTTCTAGAGGAGTTTCCCAGTCTTCTTCAACATCCCCCTCAGCCTGATTGATGGGGTGATCAAAGTCAAAAGGTGGGTATCGACCTTTGTCATTTTCAGAGACTATTCTTTGTGGATCGCGCATTTTGCGGGCGAAAGAGCGAGAATGAAAAGCGAAACAAGCAGATTTAACAAATAATAAAGCGAAAAAAAAGACTCATGCAATGAAGAGAAAATGATCTTTATTGATTGGGAAATTCAAAACAAGCGTTTTTATTGATGATGATGATTTTGAAAATAAAAACACGTGTGCCTCTAACAACTTGTCCTATGGCCTTGGGCAGAGCCACAGGGTTGCATTACAAATGATTACTTTAAATTAAGAGTCACGGGAGAATCGTGATCTTCCAATTCTTTAATTCTTTACCGATAATCACATAACGACGCAACCGGACTCGCCCCACTCTCTTTAGACTCGGACCATCTCTCGATGACAAAGAACTTGATTGGGATCCCACAAGCCAGCACTCACAAAACTCTGACTAATGTCGCAAATTGGGATCCTCTGGGGCCATGGATCTTCGCCTCTGGACTTGGCCAACCACCGGCGCTTTCGCTCATCCGCCCTTATCCGCCTTTCCTCCTCACTTGGGGTGTACCCTAGCCCGCAAGCGGTCTTTGTTTTCCTTGAGTTGGATAGGAGCTAGAATCCTTGACCAGACTTTCCCAAGCCGTAACCAGTAGTGTACCCCTTGGGCTATCATGATTTTGGCAACCATTTCCTCCTCCTTGGTTCTCCCAAACACTGCATTGGCAATCTCCAAGGACTGAAAGGCTGTTTCCAAAGACTCTTCAGCGGCTTCCACATATTTGAACTCTGATGGCTTATTAACCAGAGTCTCTTCCTCACCAAATACTACTACTACCTTGTCATCCACCATGAATTTGACCGTTGGTTGGTGCAGAGAAGAAGGATTGCCCGACCATGTGGATCCGTGGTTTGCCCCCACCATGTGGATCCGTGGTTTGCCTAATGACATGACTATATGAGGAGGTAATGTCCATGATTTGGAAGTTGATACAAAAAACTTCAGGACCAATTTGGATGGGAAATTCCATCTCTCCCAGCACTTCCTTTTTGGACCCATCAAATGCTCGCACTAGCGTCGAACTTGGTTTCATGTAGGAACAATCAACATCTAACTTGTCCATGGTTGACTTTGGCATTACGTTCAGTGAAGACCCGTTGTCGATCAGTACTCTGGCCAGCACATAGTCCCCACACTTTACTGAGATATGAAAAGATGAATCAATAGATCCAAATGAAATTAATAATAACAATCTTTTTGCATAAGCAATCATTTTGCATAAATCGTAAATCAAAGCAAGAACTTGGCCTATTCCAAAATCAAGTCCACTATCATCAAAAATTCACTTAATCTTCTCATTGCCTTGTAAACAAAAAGCAGTTTTCATTTTGACTAAATTAGCAACAAATGCACTAAAGATATAGTATTGAGAATAACTTTAGTATGCACTCAAGATAAGCACTCAAGTAGTTATCATTTCTCAGCATGTTTAGATATACTTGGAGAGTACAAATTAGAGATAAATATATGAGATTTGATTCCGTAGTAGGGTGCCATTTCATATTGAACAACACAATCATTATGCATTTTAGGTATTGCAATGACCCTACCAAGAAAATAAGGATTATAGTGCAGCCATAAATAACATCTCAAGAAAAATGAAAAAGAAAGTGGCAACCTTATTGTAATTGGATGAGTTATTGCAATATGTGCATCTTCTCATTTATCCTGTATTTTCATCCCTGCATGAGTGAATGTCAAAAGTATATAAACAATGGGATCATTAACAAAGACCAACATAATCCAAATGCTACTAAAATCTCAATAAAGAGTCAAAAACAGTAAAAGAAGTTAGAGTGATAACTTAGGGAATATGATAACAGAAAAGTGAAACATTGGAGAAGTAAGCTGAAAGATCCACATTCGATTTGTCACACTGCTAAACATTGATATCCTCTTGGTTACATACAAATCATCTTCTCTTGAAGACCTTTAAACTCACACAGTAGAATGATAATAAATGGAGAAACTACAAATTAAGAGCCAAACAGAATCTCACAACACAGTAAAAACAACAAAAGGTTTCAATTATATAGCTTCTAGAGAGGTCAAGAAAAACATTCATTTTTGAAGTTGTAAAAGATCAACCAAATCCCATTTTATTCAACTTGGAAAAAATGAAACGACAAAAAAAGATGCATAAAGGAGAGAAAAGTTCCAACGAAAAAGCACAACTGAACACTAACAAACCTATATATGGAGCACACATTTCATCAAACATCTTGTGTGCAATGAACTGACATTGATTACTTAATTTATATGACCCTTATCTTTGTTTTTGACCAAAAGATATAGATGAAATGACATTGATTACTTAATTTATATGACCCTTCTACCAAGGTGAGTCACCTGAATAAAAATGGCATTTCACACAATCATTCAAATTGAAAAAAATCCAAAAAACACAGCAGTCCAAACTAACATTTAGCATCGGCTGTTTGTACAACCGATGCTAATTGGTGCTGTCTAAAGTCATTTTTGCACTAGTGGGAGTTAACGGAATGTCAGGTTGGAGATGATGACAGGTGATTATGTTGTGTCGCTGTTTGGAACATTATCAATTGAGAAAGATATGTTGGAGAACATTCATGTTGATGAGATTATAAATGATTTGACATCTCAAAATGCTCGAAGAAACTGCATTAAGAAAAATTTCCGTCAACAATATTATTCTCGTTGAGAAGACGGACTTATCTCAATAACAATTAAAATTGTTGGAAATAACACAACTTTTTGACAACAACTTTTTGTTAACAATACAACTTATTGTTGCGTATGATGCAACTATTTGGCATCAATGTTATAACGCTGTTTGCAAACTACATATTTATGTCGACGAAATAGTTTTTCGTAGGAAATGTTAGCAAAATTAACTCTGGCAAAAAAGAATGTTAGCATAATTACACCATGAAACTACTCATACTTGTTTAATTACACCATGAAACTACTTAAAATTAACACTTGCAGACTATTTTTAAAATTGTTTTACTAGATTATATTGTGCAAACTAGATATGTTTAATTACACAATTAACGTATATAATCTAGTATGAGTAAAACTTTGTGCGACTATTTTTATCAATCCTAATAATCAAATAATTTAGTTCAAACTTTAAACTACTTGCTAATTTTTGGACATACTAGATTATAATATGTTTGTATGATTGACACAATACTTTGGTAAAAAAAAAATTATACAGAATCTAAAATACATATAATTAAGTAGAAAATAGTATGTTAAGAAATATTTTTTTAAAGTTTTCACCTCAAAATGAATTTTAGCGCTAATTTTTCACACTAATTTAAATAGGCACGTAAACTAAACAAGTAACCATGCCAGTACTATACATGGTCAAAAAAAAAAACCATCCCACTACTAGATTAACATACAAACACACACATTCTCCCTCTCATCACACATTGAGCCAACATTCTCTCTTAATCTCATAAAAATCCTATTTCAGACATGGTTTTATTTTGGTTGAAATAAATTTTTGATCTGCTAATCTTTATGGTCTTTTGATTTGCAGCCATGGAAGATTTACCATACAACAAGTCTTCTACCTATAATTGCTTCTTAATAGAATATGCAGATCATTGAAAATGAAAAAGATCAAGTTATTATAGAATGACCCTTTAAACATTAACACCAAGGTGCGTGTGTTTTGGTTTTCATTGTGATGTCGAATAGTTTTAGTGCTACAATGTTTTGGCGTTATGTTTATGCCATATGTGTCAATCTGCAGGCCTAGTTTATCAAAATGTTTTCGACTTAACAAGAAACTTGATCTTGGAAGCCTGATCTTCCTTGTACCTCCTTAATACAATTTTTGCCTTATCAAAAAAAAAAAAGAAACCATAACATTTTTCTGGGTATGTCAAACACTCACAAACAATACGCCTTAAGGTGGAGTATACTCCTTAAGGTTTAGCTTTAAGTGCATAGAGAATTATTTGAAGTGGTTTAGCTTTAAGTGAAGTATACTCCTTATGGTGGAGTTGTTTACGGTGAAATTTGGTAAACAACCGCTGGTCTGAATTAATTACTTGCGAGATCAACCAGAGAATCTCAGGACATATTGTGCTTAAGTTCTTGTATGATTCGTAGTAAGAAAATTGTGTTCTTCGCGTAACCAAACAAAAGGAAACAAAAGAAACAAAGAATTGCCTTGAACGCCAAGGAATTCGTAAAGAGGAAATAAAAGAAAAGGCAAGTGAAAATTCAAAGAAAGAAACTTAAATTGCAAAGAAATGTAAAGAGTTGGTACACAGATCCATACATTCGCTTCTTGTGCTCAGTTTTCTCTAGCGCTGGAAGTTTGAGCGTAAGAAATTGTATGTTGGGATTGTGACCCGTTTTCCATATGGAAAACTATTATATATACAGAGAGGGAAACAAAGTAACTGAACAATTTTGAATTTAAAATCAATAACTGATAAAATAAACTGCTCGGTGCTTCGACAACGTGAAATCACGCCCTTCAACTGCATCTTCAAAACACAATTCGACGGTGTCTCCCTTGCGCGAAATCACTTCTAACTTTTAGCTCTTTGTCGAATCATAACCTTCATGTCTCCGCTCTTCGCCAAGTCCTTGTGATGGTCGAAAACCATCTTTGAGCGTCGAAGGCCACCAATCTTCTCTTTAAAGCACCTAAGTCAACTTTATTGACTGCATTTATTTAGCCTGTTGAAAATACAGGCTAACAAATTGCCCCCTAAAAATGTCGTTTTCGACTGAGGAGTGAGCAAAGGTAGAAAATGACGTTTTTTGAATTCTCTTCAACAATTCTCTATCAAATTATATAACGTCACTTTTTAACTTTGAAAAGACGCTTACTTTTTCTGTACACCCCATCTCTCCCATCATCTTTGTAACTTCCACCACGTTTACCAAGGTACCGCCATTATTATTTTGATTTTCTTTTAATGTACCTTTTAAACCTATAAATAGATTTTTTCCTTTTCAATTAATTCTTTTTCTGAAACCTTTTGCGCGCTTGAGCTTCCCTTTCTCTCTTCGTCTTATTCCTTGTGAAAGCTTGCGCCTTTTCTGCTCCTAACCCGTTAAGATACTTAAAGATCATCAGAAAAATCTTCGTGACTTCTGTTACATTGCCCTCAATGGCTTCATCTTCTTCAAGGCTTCGTACTACTTCTGGCAAAATTTCTCTCCCTAGGTGTGTTCCTGAGCCTGATCTAGAAGACACCTGAGCAGAAATCTGGAAATCCCAGGTATTGATTCCTTCTTCTGAAGAATATGCTTATTTAGGACCACTCCCTGAGTGTCGAAAGATTTTTGATAAAATCCAGAACTTTTTCCCTAGTCATCAGCAAACTTGCCCTAGAGTTTTCACTAAAGGCCCTTACGTTATGGATTTTATGAGTAATCCTAGTAGAGTTTTTAGGTCTTCTCCTCTTGTTGACAATGACACCCACAATGCTTTCACTGCTTGGCTTGACAAAATAGAACCAAAGAAAGCTGATTTCTGGAAGGAAAGAGGTATCTTTGACCTCATCCAATTGTCTAGGTTTGGGTTGAGGTACCAACACCCCATGTTAACTGCTGCTCTGCATTTTTGGGATGAAACCACTAACACTCTTCATGTTCCTTGTTGTATGATTACTCCCACCCTTTATGATGTAGCTGCTATCACCGGCCTGAAACCTCTAGGGAAAATTTTTGACCCTTCACATATTGGCAACAAATACTCTTTTGACTTCGACCTTAAACACGCTGCTAGGAGTGTGTTTATTGAACATCACCACAACAAAGAAAGCGTTGAGGTTTCTAATGAAGAACACATCGCTTTTCTCACTCTGTGGCTCTCTGCTTTTGTTTTATGTTCTTCTTCAATCCAAGTTGCCAAAACCTATATCAATCTTGCTATTCAAATCCTAGAAGGTCAAGACTTTTGCTTGAGTAAATTGATTCTAGGGTGCCTTTATGAGGCCTTAATGGACGGTTCTAATAAGCTCAAGAACTTGAAACCCAACGATAAAAAGTTTTGGTTGTTCCAATTGTGGCTCATTGCCACTTTTGAATCACAACTTGAATACTTCTATCCTGCGGAACAACAAGCAAGAATTGATGGTCGAAAGACGGAAGGTGTTAGATTAGCCTTTCTAAGGCCTAAGGAGATCAGTAACTCTGTGAAACATCTCTTTTCGATTGCTTTCAAAATGTTCCATGATTGTAAAACCTTCACCCCTATGATGGCGCCAATTGCTACTAGAGTTTATGGCCCTGAGTGGTTTGTCAAAGAGTTTCCTGCCATTTCTCCTGAAGATGAGGAAGAACTTAACCAGATTTGGCAAGCATATTTAACTCCTACCCTCTTGACAGCTAGGATTTCTGCTACTAGGTCGAAACACAACTTCTTAACTCTGGGTTATCAACCAAATTTGGTTGCGAGACAATTTGGCCTGTGCGAAATTCGCCCTTGTCCCTTGCATCTGAGTGAGGCTTATCTCGAACATCCTGATAATGAGCATGATTATCTACAACGTCTCAAAGATGTTGTCGATGGTGCTCCTGCCGTTGCCCCTTTGAAATTTGACGTGTGTTTTTCGAGCACTT
Source organism: Oxytropis ochrocephala (assembly GCA_020916435.1). Taxonomy (NCBI): domain Eukaryota; kingdom Viridiplantae; phylum Streptophyta; class Magnoliopsida; order Fabales; family Fabaceae; genus Oxytropis; species Oxytropis ochrocephala. Next base: position 100,121,055 of record CM037089.1, read on the forward strand.
TTGCTTTTACTGAATGGTGGAAACGATACTATGCATCTATAACTGGTGTTGTCGAAGGCTCCACCTTACTTCAACAATTAATCTCAACCTTTCCTGTCTTGCAGATCCAAAAGAAGAAGACGCAAGGTATGCACCTCAAAGAAATTAAAGCTTTTCAAAACTACTTCGAAACTGTTTACGATCCTATACATCTTGATCGAACTGTTTATCAAGCTGCTATAACTTTAAAAGAAAAAATTGAGGACAAGCTCCCAAGAATGAAACTACCTCCTATTCCTCCTTCTATTAGGAATGAATATGTTTACGTTTTAAAATTTAAAACCAAATTTCCACCTTTGCCAACCAGTAAACTGGCTATGTCGTTTGAACTTCAGACCCCTTCATAGGTTTTTTGTGGATCAATTAAACAACTTTTTACAAACCGAAAAGCAGCTGATAGAGTAGTTTCGACTAAGTATGATATAAATACCTATGAGGGCCCCCTTCATTGTGCTATACAACATGTTTCCATTTGCACTCCTTCAGCAACAGGTATTGTATATATGCTTTTTACCGCAAGAGCCAAACATTTTATGTATGATTTTACTTACTCCTGTTTGCACATTTGCAGCTCTTCCTATTACCCCCACTTCGACTGATGAGACTAGACAAAGGGAATTACACCAGAAAAGACCCTCCAAGAAACAAGAAGAGAAAAAGCAACAACAAGAAGAAAAGAAGAAGAAACAGGAGGAACAACAACCAGCTGTAAGTTCTTTTCTCTTTCCATAATACCTTGCTTAATCTTCTGTTTGAAATATTATTCAAACTCTGTTATTCTTTGCAGAACCGGAAAAGAACAAGTGCCTCTAATATTGACACCACGCCAAGAAAGACTAGGAAAGTTATTAATTTGAGTGATGACTCTGAGGTCAAAAACTTTAAAGCCCTCTTTAACCTTCAACGCTTGTGTTTTATCTTGTTGTGTACTAACACGTCTGTCAATTTGCGTAGGCTAATGAATCTCTAAATCCTCCAGAGCATGCACCTATTGTTACTGAAAACTTGGCTGAGAGGGACGAAACCAGGGTCGAGAAGAGATCTAAACATTCGCAAGATGTTCCAAGACGAACCCTTTTCTCTCAACAAGCTCCACCAAATCCCACTTCCACTTCTCTCCCTTCAAAGATAGTTGAAACTGAAAAGAATGTTGAAGAAGAGCCAAACCAAGCTCCTGAAACTGAACCTATGGTTGAAGACCTTGCTCCCCAAAACATTGATGGGGGAAATTTTCAGCAAGATGAAGGTCAACCCATGGAAATCAACGACAACAAACCTCTTAGTGATGACCAACTTCCCACGGAAGAGGACAAAGAATATCAAGGAGAAGGTTTTGAATTTCCTGATGAAGAGAACTTTATTGAAAATGATGAAGAGGAAGAAGAGTTATCTGAGCAAGAAAGTGGCACCGTTCCTTCGACTAGCACCACTTTGAGCCGCCAAAATTTGCCAAGTTTTAAGGGCAAAAACTCTTTTGAAGCTTTTATGCTCTTGATGAATGAAAGGGCTTCGACAAGCGGCAAGCGGACTGCTACATCTACTACTGGGGGTAGTCAGCCTACAAACTCTGAAGAGGATTTGGTGAAAGAGCTTAGGAGCATACTTCTTCAGCCTAACCTGATTCAAACTATTGAGGAGAATGAAACTATAGCTTTCCAAATCAAGGACCTGCTCAAAAAGCTTGAAACCCCTACTGCTAGTGCTTCTGTCATGAGTTTTATCCTTGAATTTTTGCCTTTCCTGTAATCTTTAACCAGAGACATTCAGACCAAGAAAAGAATTATCATTCAAAAAGAACGTGCGCAGAACTTCAGTCATGAGTCGTGGACAGCTGCTGAGATATCTTGTGGCAAATTGAATGAGTTGCAAGTTCAAAGGAATGTTCTTGTGAACCAAACTACAACACAAATAGCAGGGATCGACGCTGCCATTGCAGAGCTTCAAAGGCAAATTATTGTACTGCAACAAGAGAAAGCTCTAGTTCAACGAGACATTTCTGATATAGACAAACGAATGACTAAAGAGGCTGATTCAGGTCTTGAACTTGCTTCAGCAGCATCATGTCACGAAGATGAAGCAGCCAAATTAGCTAAGGAAGAGGCTTTTATGAATAGAAAGCTAGAATACTCTCAAAACATTTTAGCTAGACTGCCCCAAAATTTGTAATCTTAACCTTCTTTGTCTCAATGTCTTTAGATCTTTCGAACAATTTGGTCTTTAACTATGTACTTTGGCATTAATGCCATATTTCGACTTCATTCAATTGTTTATTCTCGCGCTATTTTTATTTCCTGCAGCATTGGCTTGTATCTCTTTAAATACTTGCCATTTATACGCATAACTCTATTGTCTGCGCCTATCTCTTCGATCTCATATGCTCCGTTCGAAAAGATTTGTATTACCTTGAATGGTCCTTCCCAATTTGGAGACCATTTTCCTAAGACTCTATCTCTTTTATCCATAGGCAAAATGACTTTCCAAACTAAGTCTTCTAAGTTGAAAGATTTCAACTTAACTTTTTTATTATAAGCTTTAGCCACTCTTTCTTTTTGCCTTGTGATCACTTCTAAAGCTAATAATCTTTCTTCGTCTATATCCACTAACTCATCAACCATCATATCCCAATACTGATTTACTGGAATTTCAAATTGTCTTTGAATTCTGGTTGATTGTAAATAAATTTCGACTGGTAACACTGCATCGTGCCCAAATGTAAGTCGAAAAGGGGTAGTGTTAATGGATTCTCTAGGAGAAGTTCTGCAAGCCCATAACACTTGATCAAGAGTATTATGCCAATTCCTTGACTTCTGCCCAACATGATTTTTAATCAAATTAATGACAATCTTATTTGCAGCTTCTACTTGACCATTAGCTTGTGCATAATAAGGCGTCGAAGTTAACAACTTAAAACCTTTTTCAGAGGCAAAATCCACCATTTTTCGACCAGTAAAAACTGTGCCTTGATCTGTTGTAATGGTTTCTGGAACTCCAAATCTATACAAAATGTGTTTTTGAACAAAGTTCACGACTGCCTCTTGATCCACATTAATTAAAGGGATGGCTTCGACCCATTTAGTGAAATAATCAATACCCACTAAAATGAAACGATGACCTTTTGACGAAGTTGGTCTTATCTCACCAATTATGTCTAAGGCCCAACCCCTGAATGGCCAAGGTTTTATTATTGAATGCAACTCATTTGCTGGCACATGTTGAATTCCTGTGTGTCTTTGACATTCTTGACACCCTTTGGCAAAGTCTATGCAGTCTTTCAACATGGTTGGCCAATATACACCTTGTCGAAACAAAAGCCATTTCATTTTATGGCCTGCTTGATGTGATCCACAGGCAACACTATGAGTACTGGATACTGCCACATAGGCTTAATTTTCACTTAGACATTTAAGTAAAATGCCTTCAGCAGTTTTCTTGTACAATTCATTCCCAGCAATCATATAGCTTAAAGCTCTATACTTAGTTTTTCGAGAGGTTACTCCTGTTGGATTTTCTAAGTATTCTACAATTGGCCTTCGCCAATCGTCATTTGGCATGTTGTCAATGACAAAAACTTGAAAATTTTGAATTTCATCATCAATTGGAGGAAAAAATACTTCTAGCTTATCCTCTGCCCCCCCAAGTTTTTGCATTGGCAACTCGTTTTGTGAATCTTCTGTCGAAAAGAGTTTCTCTTTTATTTCAATGAATTCTTGAAGTTTTTATTTTGAAACTCTATATCCTGAAGCTATTTGAACTAACTCATTTTCTTCTTGATTTTCAACTCGAGGCACATGTTCTATTTGCACATGTGTGAACCGTTTAAGCAGTGTATTGGCAACAACAAAGTAGTTTACCAAATTCTCTTTTATGCATTTATACTCCTTTGTGAGTTGCTTAATAACTAGTTCGAGCCGCCTTTTATTTCGATGCTGATGTTGCCCCAATTCCAATAATGGTTCTAGTCCTGTTATTAAGGCTTCATATTCTGCCTCATTATTGGAGCAATTTGTTTGGATTTTGTATTTAAACTTTGTTGGTATATTGGTTGGAGATATTATGAAGATCCCAATTCCTGTACCATTTTTGTGGCTCGAGCCATCAAAATACAACTTCCAAGTCTTAGTCTCTATTAAACATATTGGTTCTTCAACCAACGCATGTTCTACTATGAAATCAGCCACGACTTGTCCTTTTACAGCCCTTAATGGCTGATATGTAAAGGAATATTCTGACAATGCTAAAGCCCATTTCCCCACTCGACTATGAAGTATGGGTTTAGACAGCATGTGCTTAATTATATCATAGTGCGAATAAACATACACATCAACAGGCTTAATATATTGCTTCAGTTTTGTGCAACAGAAATACAAACACAAACAAAGTTTTTCTATTGGATGATATCTTGTTTCTGCATCATTCAATAGTCTACTAAGGTAATATATGACCCTTTCGACACCGTTTACATCCTCTTGTGCTAACATACTTCCTATTGTTTTTTCTGATGTTGCTATGTACAATTTCATAGCTTTGTTTCTAATAGGAGGAAGCAACATAGGTGGCTTTGTCAGGTATGACTTGATTTCATCAAAGGCTTTTTGATGTTCTGGTTCCCATTTGAAAACTTCATCTTTCTTCAAACGAAGTAACTGTGAGAAAACTTGCATTTTTCCACTGAGGTTTGATATAAACCTTCTTAAGAAGTTGATTTTTCCCAACAGAGATTGCAATTCCTTTTTTGTTGTGGGAGCCTTTGTTTCCAAGATAGCCTTTGTCTTGTTTTCATGGATTTCAATGCCTTTTTTGTGCACAACAAAACCAAGGAAATCACCTGCACGAACACAAAAGGCACATTTGACTGGATTCATTTTCAATCCATATTTTCTCATTCTTTCGAATGATTGTCGAAGATGGTCTAAATGACCACTTTCTGTTGATGATTTAACAACAATATCATCTATGTAGATCTGCATAAATTTTTCTATGAAATCATGAAACATAGAATTCACTGCTCGTTGGTATGTTGCCCCAGCATTTTTTAGCCCGAATGGCATTACTACCCATTTTCATAAACCCCCAATGCCCCAGGACATCTAAATGATGTCATTGAAACATCTTCTTCAGTAATATAGATTTGATTATATCCTGAATATCTGTCTAGCATACTCAAATATTCAAATCCTGCTGCTGAATCAATCAACATTTCTGCCACCGGCATAGGATATTCATCTTTTGGTGTAGCATTATTTAAGTCCCTAAAATCTATACAGACTCTAAGAGTCCCATTTTTCTTAATAACAGGAACAATATTTGCTATCCAATCAACATACCTTGTTGTTCTTATGAACTTGCTTTTGAGGAGTCTTTCGATTTCTTCCTTAATCTTCGACAAGATCTGAGCTGCAAATCTTCTTGGTGTCTGCTTGATTGGTTTCTTTTCTGGTCGAATTGGTAGCCTGACATCTCATGATAATCCCAAGCAAAACAGTCCTTGTATTCTCTCAAAAGCTCTATGATTTTTCTTCTGAAATCTTTATCAATCTTGGCACTAATGAATGTTGGCCTCTTTATGACACCATCTCCCAAGTCTATCTCCTCCATGGGATCTTGTGCCTTCATCTTCTCAGTTGAAAACATTGGATCTTTTTCAAAACTTAAGGGTTCATCATCATAAATGCAATCCAACCTTTGATCCTCCATCATGTTCTCAACTGGCTGATTTGATGTAGTTTCTTTGACCACATTCTGTTTTACTTTGGCCTCTAAAGCCATGTTCTTTTTGCTCTCGGCTATGTAAGCCGTAATTCGCTCCCATGTGCTGGGTGTAGTCATCATAAAACAATTTATGGTCCATCCCACCTTGTGGGTTTGACATAACCCTTTGGGCAGCTTGACTCACCAATTACCTCTCTCTCTAAAAATGAAACCATGTTGGGGGTGCAGGTCTAGTGATTCATAGACAACACCTTGTGGCATATAGGCACATGTGGATGGTGTACATGGTGCAATAGTAGCCAATTGCTTGTCGAATGTCTTCTTAGAAATGTGATCAACCTCCGCTAGGAAATAACTCTGATCTCCTTCCACATTTTTTACGCGTCCATCTTCTCTCCATATGGCAATCCTCTGGTGCAATGTTGAAGGTACTGCCCCTACACCATGGATCCATTCTCTGCCAAGCAGCAAGTTAAAATTTTCTTTGGTAGGAATTACCATAAACAAAGTGAGCCTCTTGACACTACCAACCACAAGCTCTACCTCAAGCACTCCAAGAGAATACCCTGATTTTCCTTCATAGTTGGTCAACACTATGTTGTGAGGCCTCAAATCAGTCTCTGATTTACCAATGTTTGGTAGCATGCATTGAGGCATCAAGTTTACAGCGGCACCGCCATCACCAAGCACTTTGTTGACGCCCACATTGTTGACCTTCGCTTGGATAAACAAAGGTTTAAGATGGTACTTCATTCCACCATCTGGTCTCTCAAACATAGTTGTCTGCTCTTCTATGCACCCATTGTTAAGGACATAATAGCAAACTGGCTTATGTTTCTCTATATCTTCATCGAACTCTCCTTCGACCTCATTCACATCAGATATCATGTCGAACTCAATAGGGAGTATTGAGACCACACTACACAGGACATTAAAATCTGGTTCAGAATCAGAAAAACCAGACCCTATGTCTTCATCTAAATCAAAGCCCTCTTTGTCATTAGGAGCTTTCTCAATACTCAAACCTTCTTTGACAACTGATAATGGAGGAAAGATCCTCTTTGTTGCTGGTTTCCTTTGCACTTCAACTTTGGATTCTTTTTGCTTACCCTTTTTGTATGTGCAGGATTTACCTTTGTTGTCGCAGCAGTTTTCTTTTGGCGTTGATACATGCGCCATTATGTTCTAGTCATGGGGTTCTTGCCCTTGTAGTTGTTGCTGTACGCATACTTCTTCGCCCCTGCAACCTTGCTTTGATTAGCACCACTTGAACTTCCTCTTTCCTTTGTAGAGACGTAACCCACGTTTCTTTTTCCTGTAGGTACCCATTTCTCCACAGAAGATCTTGGATGAACCCACTTTCCAACTGGGGCAGTGTTTGGAGGTACGTAAGTCTTGATTTGAAATTTCTGTGGCTGCTTTGTCGAGGGCACCACTTTGTAAGGAATTCCTCTGTTGTTGAAGTTGAACTTACGCCTCTTGTCGACCCATTTTCCTTTTCTTTTCAACTGAGGGGTAAAACCTTCCAAACTCTTAGCAGCTTCCTTATCAAACACAGAGCTACACCTTGGGCACAACATGACTTCAGTATTGTTGATCTTGCAACGGTTAAGGAAATCAATGAGTTCCTCTTCAGCCCTAGGGTAAACCACTTGCATTTTTTCATTGTATTTGTCCTCAGTGACCACTTCGACATCAGCTTTTGGAATGTCAGTGACCACTTTGACACCATTGCTCGTACTGGCAACCTCTACAGCTTCGACCATGTGAATCTCAAAAGGTTCAGCATAAAAGGCCTCTGCCGATGGAAGAGGTCAGTATCTATCTTCATTGGAGGCTTTGATTTGTCTCCAAACTTCAGCCTTCCCTCGTTCAGTGCTTTCTGAACTAGATCCCTGAAAAGAACACATTGAGAAGTGTTATGGCCTAAATAATTATGATATTTGCAATAACCTCTTTTCTTTTGTTGTTCTAATGGTGGTATCTTTAGGCCTTTAGGCACTATTAACTGACCATCAGCAACTAATAGATCAAATATTTGATCACATTTTGAAACATCGAAAGAGTAAGTTTTTGCAACAAATCTATCATTTTTTAGTTCGACAGGATTTTTCCCATCTGAAGGCTTTAACACTTTACAAGCATAAGGAGGTCCAGTTTTTAACTCAGCAACGTTAACCTCCTCTTCGACTTCTTCATAAGAAATGTCGAACTCTTGGTCACTATCATGTTGTTCAACATAAGCGACCTTTTCTTTCTTATTGAACTTGTTAGTTCTAGTGTTTTCAGCTTTTAATCTTTCGACATGTCGAACTCTATCAGGAAGTTGTGCCATGTCTCTCAGGTGGGAAGTATCTAACTTCTTCCTTATAGAATAATCTAATCCACCCGCAGCCATCTCGACTAACTCATGTTCAGGCACTTGAGTAAAACACCTTGCTTTGAGAAGCCTAAACCTATTGAGATAATCATCGATAGACTCAGCCATTTTGTGTCGAACGCTGGCCAATTCTTTAAGGCTAATTTTCGACTGGCCCATATAAAACTGTTCATGAAACACTTTTTCTAACTGCCCCCAGTTAAATATGGAATGTGGGGAAAGCGTGGTGAACCACGTAAAAGCATTCTTTGTTAGAGAATTTGGGAAACACTTAAGTCTCAAATTCTCATTATGGGCCAAATCCCCTGCCTCACTTAAATAACGGGAAACGTGTTCGACAGTTGATTCGCTAGTTTCTCCAGCGAATTTTGTGAACTTTGGGATTTTCCACCCTCTAGGCAGTTCAGTTTGTAGCACATTTTCCACCCTAAGTTCACGCCATTCTGTGCTAGAATAGTTTCGACAAGGTTGGTCAAGTTATTCTGAAGACCAAAATTATTTTGTTGCACTTGTCTAACTACTTCGTCAGCATTTTGACCCCTATTAACCAAAACTACTTCAGGGATCGCTTCGATTTCCCTTGCCACAGGCTGTTCAATGACTGTTGGCTGTGCCTGATTCACAGGAACTTCAACATGCCTATTCATTTGAATTTGTGGCACAGGTTGGTTTTGCACTGGTGGAGTACCAAAGAAGTCTGCAATTCTACCCATTTGGTTAGCCAACATTTGGTAACTCTGATTCGTGTTTTGAATCAATGGATTAAACACAGTGCCTATTTGTTGAGTCAACATATTACCCATGTCATGATTACTATCATCCATTTGTTGTCTAAGTGCTAACAATGACGATGTAGTTAAAGCAGTTTGAGCATTTCGACAAAAAACACTCTCTGGAGAACCATGTATTGGGGAGAAAGTGGTTCCCATCGTATCTGCGTATGTTGACATGTTTGTTTGAAGGCCTGCCATCATAGTCGTTGGCATACCATATGGATAACCTCTAAACTGTGAGAGATTTTGAAACCGTGGTTCGAATGAACTTCCGACCATAGGATTTACCATTAAGGGGTTCGTTGATGAACCTATTACTAATGGTTGTGATATTCTTCGCAGAACTTGACACGCATACGGAGTGGTTACTCCAACCGGTGTCAAACAGCATAGGAGCAATTACCCCTACGACGGTTGCAGCGTTAGCATCACCTTGTGACGCTTGTTCTTGCGAATTCTGTGGATTTTGTGCATTTGATGTTGAGGCATTGTTTGAACTGAACATGTCATTGTAGAAATTTTTTTCCACTTCTGAAATGCATAAACTGACCCAAGAATTATTCAAATATGGAAAGACTTAGCACAATCGGTCCCCATTTGGCGTGCCAATTTGTTTACTGGTGAAATTTGGTAAACAACCACTGTCCGAATTAATTACTTGCGAGATCAACCAGTGAATCTCAGGACATATTGTGCTTAAGTTCTTGTATGATTCGTAGTAAGAAAATGCAAGTGGTTTACCCTAGGGCTGAAAAGGAAACAAAAGAAACAAAGAATTGCCTTGAACGCCAAGGAATTCGTAAAGAGGAAATAAAAGAAAAGGCAATTGAAAATTCAAAGAAAGAAACTTAAATTGCAAAGAAATGTAAAGAGTTGGTACACAGATCCATACATTCGCTTCTTGTGCTCAGTTTTCTCTAGCGCTGGAAGTTTGAGCGTAAGAAATTGTATGTTGGGATTCGTTTTCCATATGGAAAACTAGTATATATACAGAGAGGGAAACAAAGTAACTGAACAATTTTGAATTTAAAATCAATAACTGATCAAATAAACTGCTCAGTGCTTCGACAACGTGAAAATCACGCCCTTCGGCTGCATCTTCAAAACACAATTCGACGGTGTCTCCCTTGCGCGAAATCACTTCTAACTTTTAGCTCTTTGTCGAATCATAGCCTTCATGTCTCTGCTCTTCGCCAAGTCCTTTTGATGGTCGAAAACCATCTTTGAGCGTCGAAGGCCACCAATCTTCTCTTTAAAGCACCTAAGTCAACTTTATTGACTGCATTTATTTAGCCTGTTGAAAATACAGGCTAACAGGAGTATGATAGTTCTTTTGAACTTTGATTGTCGGCATAGACAATGAAAGATGAAGATGTCTCATGTATATATCAATTACAATTAAGGTGGAGATTGTTGGAGTTACTTGGAATTGATCATCTTGAAGAAGTTATGTCATTTGCTTTCGGCATGGATAAATTCTTGGAGTAGCTTTGCTTCAAGTGAACTGTACTCTCTATGGTGGAGTATGTCAATTCTTTTGAACAATGATTGTCGGCGTAGAAAATGAAAACGGAAGATGTCTCGTGTATCAATTACAATCAAGGTGGAGATCTTTGAATTGATTAAAATTGAGCTTATTGAAGAAGTCACACATTGCTTAGTTTTGTGAAGAAAGAGAGAGACCAATGTTATATGTATGGGCTCAAGTTTTACTTTACAAAATCCATCAGTCAAAAACAGTTTAAGTAATTTATATTTAACTTGTTTTCTCTTATACTCTTGTTTTAGAGTGTTATGAGATGTAGTTAAATATTTTATTTGGAAGGTGGGTGTACTGGGAAATGACATGTTTGAGAGAGGTCTATGTGTTGTAAAAAATTTCACATAGTTTTATTCTCTGGTTTTCGTTAGACAACAGTTAATAGTTTTTCTCCGATTTTGGAGTTTTCCACGTTAATCTCTTGTGTTCCAATTGTGCTCATTTTATATCTCTATATTGTTTTTCCCCAAAAGAAAATGAATACAAATCTCATACACTAAAGATAATAAACACAAACTATTATTACCACTCTATAGAGTATCTTCAACTTTTTTTTTGTCCACATGTATGTAACTTTATTTTATGTAGTTAAAAAGAAATTATGAACTTCAAAACAAAAAATATCACTTTATTTTTATAATGTCATAAATATTCTATTCTATATTTTTATTATTTATTATAACTGATTTGTTTGTTCAAAGTGCACAAAATTGACGAAAAAACATAAGTAAAGTATTGTGTTCAGACAAAAATGCGAGTTCGAACATGCAAGATTCAACTTTCTCCTTCTTTATCATCCCCCTCCCTCACTTTTTGCATAAATGACAAAAAAAATAGTATATAAATTTGATGTGGCATTTATAATAGTTGTTGGTTGAAATACAAATCTAGAAGGGGGGATAGAGATAGAGAGAGAAAGCGAGAATATTTAAAGGCATAAGGTGTTACACTAAGAAATTTCTTAGTAACAATTAATGCGAGTTTCGAACATGCAAGACTCCAGTTTCCCCTTCTTTATGATTGCATAAATGACAAAAAAATAGTATATAAATTTGACGATGAAAGACTCCACTTTCTCCTTCTTTATGATCCCCCTCCCTCACTTCATGCATAAATGACAAAAAAATAGTATTTAAATTTGATGTGGCATTTATAATAGTTGTTTGATAATTTGTTTTAGGTTGAAATAAAAAACTAGAGGGGTGGGGGGGGGGGGTGAGGGGATAGAGATGGAGAGAGAAAGCGAGAATATTTAAAGCAATAAGGTGTTATTAATAAAACGACAAAGACTTATTATACTAAGAAATTCCTTAGTAACAATTACTAAATTTTTCGGTAACCATTATACAACAATCCAATGGCTAGTACATACTAACCACAATTTAGTGTTTGTGTGGTGAGTTACCACAATTTAGTGTTTGTGAGGTTAGTACATACTAACCACAATTTAGTGTTTGTATGCTTACCGAATTTTTTATTGATGAGGAAATGACAATTTTGCCTATTTAGTAACAATTACTAAGGAATTTCTTAGTACTCTAAATCAGACTCGATTAAAACAATGCATCAAAGTAAAAAAGTTTTTAAACTCCATAGGATTCTCCGTAATTTTTTATTAATTTCTTGATTAAGTACTATTAACGTTTATAAAATAAAAATATTTATTGATTAGATAAAAATGTTCTAGAGGTCTTCTAAGTTATTTAATTAATTATAACGAATTGGTCCTTTAAGATTTTTTGTACCTTTTAGGTCAATAAAATTAAGTAATGTGTATAACGTTAATCTTTTTTTCCTTTTCCATTTCAAAAAGTCCCACATGGCATGCAGTAACAGCAGTGACGTGTCTGTGAACGGAGGTGAAATGACATATCCATCTCCAACTCCATACTCATCTTCATTCTCAACTCCAAACCCATAAACTGTTCACATTCAACCCCAAACCTATCTTCATCTTCAACCCCAAACCGAGAAGTTTTTCATTTTCAACCCCAAATCCAATCTTCATGTTTGGATGTCATTTTCCCTCTTGTTTTGATTTGGTTAGGAATTTAGTTATCTTTTATTTCTGCAAAGTTTTGTGTACCTTTTAATTTGGTTCCAAATTGGTGAAATAAGGTTTGTTATGTACTGTTTTGTTCCGAGCTGTGACAGGTATTGAGTGTTTTCTATATATTGGTGAAATTGTTGCTTTATTATCGTTCCTTAGAAACACTAGAATTGTAGCAATATGGGGAAGTTTTCCAGCTATGATTGAAATTTATTTTTGGTTTGATAAGAAAGGACTCAGCCCAAAACATCTAGGCGATTTAGGTTTTAATTTTTTTGTCTAATATTGAATAGTTGACTTCCTCAAGAATTTTTTTTAATAGCAAAAGTAGTATGTATATATTAAAATCAGGACACAAGGGTGCCTTAACCCCAATACACAGTAATAACAGCCCAAAACTATTTCCACTTAATACATAGAAAGGGGGCCACATGACACTCATACTTTGTAACACCTTTGGACAGAGTAGTCCATGTATTCTCATCAATGAATTAGTTAATGCTTCTAAAAAAAATTATTCGTTGATTTTCCTGACATTGACTTCATCTAGGGTTGCTTTATGCAGTACTTTGGAATTTGGAGTGCAAAGGCTTAGGGTTTCACCTTCAGTATAACGGTGTGTTTATAAGAGGGAGATTTGGATTGCCATGGTCAACTACAACCTTAGAAATTTTCCTCTTATTTTTTGTTTTCATAAAATTTTAAATTAAAAATTGTCCATGTCATTGGCGTTAATGCTATGTGAACTTGTTTGCAACTAAAAATGAAAAATAATGTTAACGGTGTAACACAATGCAACTTAAAAGACCTAAGTGATACAAACAAAAACTTAAAGGACCAATTTGTTAAAATAAATAACTAAAATGACCTTTGGTGCATTTTTACCTAATGATTACGATAAGACTTATTTCAATTATTTAAAAGCGTTAATGAATATTAAAAATTTTAACGGTATTAAATGTCAGTTGACCAAAAAAAAAGGTATTAAATATCACAACTTTTTGTCACAAACAAGTGTTTTAAATCCAAATCCAAATTTAATACAAAAAATAAATAAACACTTTTATTTTGACAAAACAAAATAAATAAGCATTTATTTAAAATTTTGTTAAAAAGGAAAACAAACTCTTTATGGCAAGAAATCTGACTAAGAAAATCTATAATCTTTAATAATTTTGCGCCATTCATTGACGCGAATTAGAAAAGACCAAGTTGTTTATGATGAGATCCAACTCTCCAACTCCCTTTGTTTCATACTAAGTGTTATGAGTAAAGGGTTTACACATGTCTCAAATTATTGGTCACTTTTTATAATATTAATAGAGCATTAATTACTTTTTTCCCAAGATTATGTCTTTTGTATGTAAATTCAAGATTATTCTTATTTGTTTGTATCTAAAAGAAATGAAGAATAAACACCACACACACTATCATAATTAGGTCACTCTTTTGTTCGAACCTGGGAGTTGTGCTCCCACATCGCTGAAATTGCCAATGCAACTAAGGATCAAAGAAAGTCTCTTAAATGGTCAAAACAAACTTAGTTTAATTTAATTGAGTTTAAAAGACTTATTTTATCTTAATTGAGTCAAAAACCCATATTTTATTTTAATAATAATAATAATAAAGAACTAAATAGCTTTTTTATAAATTTAAGAGAAAAGAAAGATAGATTTTTTATAAAGGGAAAGAAATATTAAATTAAATATCTCTAAAAATATTCATATCTATAAAAAAAAGGGGATTCAACACTGAATTGAATCACAATATTAAATGTCACTATAACTTTCAGAAAATTCAACACTGAATTAATTGCATCTCACTTTAGTAAAGAATATTTGTCTCCTTCTGTCTCTTTCCTCGTCTAACTATGTCTTTCTCGCTTTCTCATTCTCAGTTTCTCACACTCACACACCTTTCTCTCTAACCTCACCTCCACCAACACTCGGTTTTCAAGGTCTTCATTATTCCCTATAAATCTTTCAATCACTTTCAATCCGATCATAGCATACAAATCCTCTCTCTCTCTCTCTATAACTATCTCTCTTGCATATTAGTTTGTCGTGTTTTCAGGTTTCTTTGAGGAAGAGATGAATCATCAGGTTTATTTTCTGGTTTCCTTGCCCCTGATTGTTTTTAAGGTTGTTTTGCTCTCTTGTTAGTTTTATTAATCAGCTCTTTTGTTTTTTCTCAGATGGATGAAGATCAAAAACATCTTCCTAAGCTTCAAGATTCATCTGAAGTAGGTGAGAAGATGAAAAGATCTTCTTCATCACTTTCAAGTGAACATGATGCAGATCATCATGATCATGAGATGATGGAGGAGGGTGAGATTTTTGATGAAGACACAGCTGTTGAAGGATCGCACAAGTGCAATATTTGTGAAAAGACTTTCAAAAATTCGAAAGCACTAGGTGGTCACAGAAGATCACATATTCATCAAGCTTTGAAGAAAAAGTCCATGACCCATTTCTCCAATTTATCCAAACAAGGTACTATTAGGGCTAATTTCAATGATAATGATGATGAGAAAACCATTTGTTATGTTTGTAATAAGAAGTTCCCATCAAAGAATGCATTATGTGGACACATGAGGTGTCACCCAAATAGGGTTTCTCATAATTCATCTTCTTCAAATAATTTTAATTCTTCTATGAATCAAGATGATGGTTTTGCTGCAGAAAATGAGAAGAAGAATTCTGATCTTTCTAAATCTCCCTTACCCAAATGGAAAAATAAAAATAAAAGAGGGAAAAGAGGTGGTGAAATGTATACGGCTGCTACAATTCTGATGACCATGCCAAAAGATAAGAACTTTTTTCCTGAAGTTCTATTACCTATTAAGAAAAGGAAGTTTTCAATTGGTGAATCATCAAAGGGAAAGGAAATTCAACCTGTGAACAAGACTAGAGTTAAATACAATGGTTTAATTATGTTTGGGAAGAATAATGATGTTGCTGATGGTAGTGGTGGAAGTGGTGGTAGTGTTTTATCTGAATCTATTGTTGATGAAAACAAGATGCAGAAAAAAAAGAGTGACAAGAAGCTACAAGGAAACACATCAACTTATGATCCTGAAATTGGAGGCTATAAATGTAGTCTTTGTGGTAAATGTTTTTCATCTTTTCAAGGCTTAGGTGGACACAAATCAAGCCATAAAAAGTATGATACTTCGATCTTTCAGCATGAATCAAACAACTCTGATGTCATTGTTGTTTCTGTTGCTGTTCAAGAAAACAATTCCAACAACATTAATGTTGTTGCCAATGTTCAAGAAAACAATTCTAGCAGCACTATTGAAGATGTGCCTAAGGTGGAGGTGGTGAAAGCAAAGTGATTAAAGAACCAATGGCAAAATATTCTCGGAAGAAGAAGTGAGTTTGATCTAAATGAACAATTTGTTATATGGAGTATTAAGTAATTTGTGTAGCTAAATATTGTGACAAATATGTGTGTATATCTCGAGCTAGTTTTCTGGTTTCTGTATTGTGGTTTCATGTGTATATGTCTGCCTTTGATATTGGCAAGGTATCTATCTCTATGTACATAGGTTTGTGTGCCTTGAGCACACAAGTTATATAATATATAATACTTTTTTTTTAAAAAACATGACGAGGAATAAAATCAAAGCTTAAAAATTAAATTTTGTTTAAGTATCAATTTTGCTCATCTAAATAAAGGGAATTTTTTGTTTTAGTCCGAGTGAGAAATACTCTTTTCATTTTAGTCCCTCCAATTTATAAAATCATCACTTTTTAGCCCTCAATTTGCTTTTTGTGTTTCAAAAGGCTGATATGACTTCCTTTTTAGTCCGTGCAAATATAAAATATATCATTTCAATCCCAGCAAATATAGCAAATTTTTTATTTTAGTTCCAAGTCACGTATATAAAAAAAGTCACATCAACAATTTTAATTACTGATAGAATTAGGGACTAAAAATAATGGTTTTGGAAATTGCAGGGGCTAAAATTGAAAAGTATTTTTTTACTGGGACTACAACCAAAAATTGATATATTTGCAGGTACTAAAATAATATTAACCATTAACGTATATTTTGGATGTGGGGGAATAAACACATATCTCATTCACTAAAGATAATAAAAACTTGAACTAGTATTACTACTCTATAGAGCAAGTTCAATTTTATTTGTTTTGTCAATATGTATCTAAGTGAATAATTTTTTAAACAAAGAAAAACTCATGTATAATACAAGTCCTCTCGAAGAAGAGGCGAATAGGACAAATAACAAGAAAAAAGCGAAAACAAACATCAATACCATGAGTCCAGCTCAACCCACTAGTATATTTTCACCAAAAATAAGATCTCAGAAAGTTCAAAACTCTTATTAAGAAAAATTACCCATTTCGACTATCCCAGATCACAACAAAAACAGAGTGTTAAATCATTAAGCAACCTCTCCCCATTTCTCTAATACTAAGCCCAAAATATAGGACAGAGTACAAGGTGGGGAGATCAAGTAGAAGCACCACCACCACCAAACCTAGACATTTAAACACCACCACCACTCGTTTGCCACTACCAGTCCATCGAGAATTTGTCTCCCTTGAAGGAAGGCGGTTTGGGAAGTGGAAATAACATCAGGAAAGACTCTTTTGATTCTAAATGCCAACACTTTAGCAAGTATTTTGTAAATGCATCCTATCAATGAGATTGGTTTGAACTGATTCAACTTTTGGGGATTCTTCGTTTTTCCAATCGATGCCACGAATCATGATGTAAACGCCTTGGGAAGTTTCCCATTAGCATGAAACTGCTCCAATAATCCGAAAATTTCACCTTTAATTGTCTCTCAACAAGTCGTGATGAACGTGAAATTAAACCCGTCTGGCCCTGGACTCTTATCTCCGTCACAACTCCACACTGCTTTCTTGAACTCATCCATTGAGAATGATACCGTGAGCATATCAGCCTCCCAATTTGGAATTTTGTCAAAATGAACTCCATCCATTGTTGGTATTGCATCCGATACCTCCTTGAATTGTTCACTAAAATGCCTCGTCACTTCTTCCTTCTCTTCCTCCATCTCAATTTGATTTCTTCTTTGTCTTGCCTTTACGGCGTTGTGAAATAATTTTGTATTCCGGTTCCCCTTGTTGAATCCAATTTACTCTACCATTCTGAGCTAGAAGACCTTCTTTATGATGCAAGGCTGTCCAAAACTCTGAATCTAGCGCCTTCCATCTCTTCCCATCCCACTCTCCCTCATTTACCCCGTTTTCTTCCAGCCTATTTCTTTCTTCTCCAGATTTCTCTATATTGAGATCCATCATCCCATACCCTTCCTTATCACCTCATCTAACTCCTATTATTTGGTTTCTTTTAACACTAAACACTCATGTGAAAAGCTTCTGTATTTTTAGTTTGTTAATCTAAAGTCCCAAAAAAAAAGCTCATTGAGTAACGAAAAGTACTGAGTTGACTATTAAAAAAATTCAAATATTGTGAAATTAATCTCTCAAAAGGACTAGAATAACTCTAAACTATTATAGAATGGCAAATTTAACAAATATTTGAGGGCATAGTTGATATTTTTTAATTTTTGAGAT
Organism: Oxytropis ochrocephala; assembly: GCA_020916435.1. Classification (NCBI taxonomy): domain Eukaryota; kingdom Viridiplantae; phylum Streptophyta; class Magnoliopsida; order Fabales; family Fabaceae; genus Oxytropis; species Oxytropis ochrocephala. The sequence continues at coordinate 100,139,116 of CM037089.1, forward strand.
TATATAAAGTTGTTTCCTCTTAGTACCAATTTATGTCTTTACTCTTTTTTCTCGTGCGATTATGTATTTTATATAAGTTTCTAAGAAATATTAGATTAATTTTCTCCCCCACCAAAGAAAATTTCAGGATTTGTCACTGTTGGTCAATGCTACAAGCCACGTGGCACTCTAAGCCTAAGAGGAAGTGTTGACGCCAACCACATCAACATTTTTGAAATGTGTAGACATGCGAAAACTCAGTGCCACATGTCAAGGCCACATACAGTGTTGATGCCGCAAGTCAATCTGATGTGGTAGTGATGATGTTGAAAGCCAATGACACATGACATACTCAATATACGTGGGAGTGATGTCGCCTTCCATGTCATTTTTATGTAACTCATAATGTAGAGGGTAACATAAAAGAAAAGTGTCAAAATTGCTAAAGAAAAAATTATAATGCTGATTATTTTTTAAAACTGAAACCAAAAAGAAAACCGAAACTTTTAAACTTTAAACTGAACCATTTTTGAATTTTTGAAATTTGAAAACATAAAACTAAAAGCCCTCCTGATGAGGCCTAACCTGATATTACTGTTTAATTTTTTCTTAGATTAAAGACACAGATTAGTCCCTGACAATTTCCTTGCGGGACAAATTAGTCCCTATCTATATTATCGTGACACATTAGTCCCTTACATTTTCAAAATGGGATAAGTTTGACCCTCTGTCACTTTAGTCGTAGACAGCTCACTAAAAACCTTCTATGTGACACGTTTACTGCTACCGTATCGCGTTAATTGTCGAGTAACACATTATTTTAGGCCAAATTAGCGTGTGTCTTCACAAATTTTAAAATTTTAAAAAGTGACAACTCAGTCCCTACGCATATATCTCATTCAATAGACATATAACATACATGAAATTGTCTCATTTATATTTGAAATACCTTGGTGTGGGTTGAGGAAGGCATTTGGGGTAGCACATAGGGTCATTGGAGCACTAACATTGAAGATAATCAGGTAAAAATGGGTTGGGACACGGGCACCGTGTCATAGGGACAAAGGTCTCAACAACTTTTAGTCCCTATAAAACTTGAGTTTTGTGCTTTGAGTCCCTCATGACTTTTAAATGTATCTATCTAAATGTATTTGATGAAGTATCGAGCTTTTAATTTTTGTGAAAGTTTGTGAGCTTGATCTACACAATAAGAACTTTTAATTTGACATTTAGATCGGTAAAATTTATTCTTTATAACGAGCTATTAAGAAGACACAGAAATTCTACTCAAACAAACTCTGCACAATTAGTCGGAAGCTGACCAACTCAATTTAATCCAAATTTTATTAAAGGAGATATTTTTCGTAATAAATGGGGTTTTTCCTATTTTTCTGACAATAATTTTTACATTGTTCTTCTTTGGTCTTTTTATAGCAAGTTCTACTCAAACAAAAATTATTTTCAGAAAATAGGAAAAACCCCAAGGGGAGCAATGTCAAAATCTAAATTTTATACTAGGCTCGAGGGCGTGGTCGCCAAGGACATGCTCATGGTCGTGCTCGTGACGCTCGTACCATAGGCACACGACCTTGTTACGACTGACCACGTGTTGGTGTATCTGGTTAAGCTGGAATGAGGTCTGTTTAAAAGGAGAGGAGGTGAAGATTGATTCTATAGTGGTTTGAATTAAGTATTTATCTTGGTGTTGGTTTATGGTGGGTAGAGATACAAATTTGTTACCGCCAATGTGTTGGAACAAAGCTCTTATTTTCCTTAACAATTTCTGATACTTTGGTGTATGTGTGGTTTAGAACACACCTAATGCTCTTTTCAATGAATCTTTGCTTATCAAAAAAAAATATACCTTTATATTTATTGAGCCTTCTTTATTGACAAAATTGATTTAGCCTTTTAGAGATTCAAAGTAGAGTAATTGTTCCAAGGCCCTTTTATTTAGAAATTTGTAAATAGTTAATCCGACAAAGAAAGGTATTTTTGTATACTTAACTTACACAAGTTAATGATACCTTAATTTGTGAGTTGATAGTTACAAGTACTAAATTTTTTTTGAATATTGGTTTGCGATCCACAAACCATAGTTTCGACAAAAGCAACAAAGGGGTAAATTTTCTTGCCAAACCAACATCATTATTAAATTTACTTTAAGTGAAACACACTACCGTCATGTTATTTTTGTTGACCTTAACAATACTTTTGTTCATAAACATTATCCCATCTAGTTGGGTTTTATTTTAACCTTATTTTCTTATGAGGTGTCATAATAAAGTTTACTACATTTGTTTTCAAAACTTGAAGATGTTAGGTCAACAAAGTTGTCCTATGCAGCTGTGACAACGTCCACTACATCAAGATTTTTGTAATGGAGTATTTTTTTTATAAGAAAAATAATTTTATTAAGGAGGGCACTAGGGGTGCCTCAACCTGTGTACATTTAGATTAACTTGTTCAAACAAGATGATGGGTTGTTGTTCCATTCGTCATAATCAACTAGTAATTATCTCCTAGTCTATTTGCTACGCAACCCCAAGATAGTCCTTTTATATGATTTACCATATTGTTTACATTTGGTACCCCTCCCCTAAACACTGTGTTATTCCTATTCACCCAAACGATGGCTACCCATACTAAAAACTGTATTCTCTTGTTTTTCTTTCCTCCGAGAGTTAATTTGTGCTTTGATAAATGGTCCCAAGCTCCATTAAAATCTACTTCTTGAATTCCAAGTGTTCGGTACATAGATCTTAGAGTCGCTCCTCGATTCGGGGTACTTGGATAAGAGTTCCAGGATAGGATGGAGTGTGGGTACTCAGCAGCTGGTACCTTGAGCTTGGTCTGATGGAGATCTTCGGACGTTTCGAGTAGATCCACGTCGGATGGGAGGTACCTGCAAGACACTCCGACGCTCAAGTCAGTAAGTGGCTGAGGTAAAGGAAAGCAGAGAAAAGAGAGAGGGAGAGATCTCTAAGAGAGCGGAGTAGCAAATGAGCGGAACGTACGTACCGTGGTAGAGGGGTGGACCTCTATTTATAGAGTAAAGGGGCATACTGTAGCCGTCGGATCTTGAGGATGGATCTTGACCGTCGGCATAATGGGAATCGAGCGGGTCTAGTTGAGGCGTATTTGGGCGCTGTGGATCGAGAGATATTGGGCGGCCTAATATCGGTGGGGGCTCCGTGAGCCCGTGTCGGAACAAATGGCCCCCAAAGTCGGGGATGAGCGTTGAGTTCGGCCTCGGCTTGAGTGAACCCTGCGTCTTCGTAATGTCTTTATAGTGCCACGTGTCACCTGGAGAATGGGGAGACAGCGACATGATGCTTGGTCTTCTCGAGGCGTCGCTTTGCAGGCCTGTCTTTATGATGTCTGGCAGGTGCCTTAAAGGGAGGTGACGCTTCGTTGCAGGCGCGGGGGAGGAGCATATATAGGGCGTGAGAGGGCAGTCCCTCCTCACTTGTTGCTTTGACTTAGATCCTAGAGAGAGAAACAGCGCAGAGCTTTTTAGAGAGATATACTCCGTCTGTCGTCCGAGTTCAGCACCGTCGCACGAGTTCAGATCACCGCCGCACCGAGACCGAGCTTTGTTCAAGTCTTACTTTGCTACAAGAGGTTAGACCGAGATACTTATTTTACTTTTGAATAGTTTTAAGGTGCTCGTACATTTAGGGTAGAGTAGCTAGTCGGGGCACTCTTCCCAATGCGGAGGATTGCCTTGGCCCATCGGTAGATAACCTGCCTCGGCCTCAGTCCATCCAAGGAAAATAAATAGAAACAGAAGTAGTCGTTAGAGTAGAGTGATTTAGTAGCGTATCCCTGTTGCAGATGGTCCAGAAAAAGAGTGAAGAGAGGAAAATCTTCATTTCGTCGGGAAAGTCGATCCTCAAGAGAATAGCAGACGGATGTCCGATGCAGGCGGCAGAGGGTTCCCGGTCCTTGCTCAAGATAACTTACCATAACATGTCTGCAAAGTCCAGTTTCTCTGTTCCTGTATCCGGCTGGGAAAGGCCACCAACTTCGAGAATTATTCCGAGCGCCATGAGGATGTATACGACTGGGTGTCGACCGATGTCTACAACATTTACGCGTGCATAAAGTCGAACAAACCCGCGTTTTATGAAAAGTATTAACTGGACCAGCCGAGGGCGAGAAGTGGAGGATCACCGCGACTTGAAAGTCTTTGAGATACCGAGGTCATACGTATAACGTTCGGCATGATGAGCATAGCTACATCGGGTATTTCTTTTACGGGGTGGCGCTTGAAGCGATGAACGTCCGAATTCCTCTGAATTCATTCCAGAAGCAAGTGCTGAGATACCTGAGGGTTGCGCCATCGCAACTTCTGCCGAACTGCTGGGGCTTCATGAGAGGATTTGAGCTGGCAATGAAGTACCTTGGGAGGTAGCCGACGGCTCAGGTCTTCTTTACCCTCTTTACCATCACACATAAAATTGAGCCCGACGTGGGCTGTAACACCCTAAAATTTTGTCGCGTCTTAAACGCTAATTATACATATCATTACATATCAGAGTATACCAGAGTAGCAGAAATATAACTTACAACTTGTATCAAGTCAAGTTATACAATACATTACAAAGAAACAAAAAAAACAGAATAACATAAGCATCAATGCTACATATCCATCCTCCACCCAAGCATCAACTACCCGTGCTTCTTGACTTTTCTCTTATCCTGTTTCTCTGTAAAAATAACCACATATGATAGGGTGAGACAACTTGTCTCAGTGAGCTTTATCGTGACCCCTAGCCACACTCATGAGCCAATGATAAACATAAACTTAGCAAGTTAGTACTTATCGAATATTTTGGCAATTCAATTATATAAATTATGGAATCACATGGTAATCCAAGAATGAATTACAATAAAGTTTTATCAATTCTAGCACATCACCAACAACACATAAGGAAGCATGGGTGAACCCCAACATAGCCAATAAGTGTACAACTCTTAAAGGCGGATAGCTTTAATTTTAACATGGGGGCCTAGGACTGAGGCGCATGACTTCCCCTCCTAGTGTACTAAACGCATGGAGGTCGTCACCTCGATTCGATATTTCTTATATATCGTGAAACGTGGACCGGTTTAGATGAACATAATCATCCCGAGCCAATTATAAATTAAGAAATGGAACATTTTGTTCAATTCACTTTCCAAAACATATGTCCTCACACGAGACTCTAAGTTTTACGGTTTTTCGAAATATTCATAACATTAACCGCTTAATTCAAAACCACTTTAGATATGTATCAAAAAGTTCTAACCAAAATTCGGCAGAGCTTCCTCTGAAATATGGACATCCCAAAATTATACATTTACCTGTATAACCAGTCCATACATAATTTTGTTCAAAAATCATTAATTCCCGCACATATACAAAATTTACGGTTTTCCAAAAGATTTGTAAATTCAACTAACACAAACCAAACCACATTCAAAACATAGCAATATCATCCATATATAATATAGGTGGTTAGGAAAAGGATTTGAAAGAAGTTTGAAGTCGAACAGAGCGTCGAAACGAAACATCGAATTTGGGGACATAAGGAACTTCTCAACTTTGTGCCCAAATTCCGTTCCGTTTCGTTCTCCGATGGAACCCAAACTATGTTTCAATCCAAATTCAACCTCAACAGACAATATATATATATAACACACAAACAATATGATTTCGTTCTAAATTTCAAACACACGGGATTTTCTTAAAATATTGTTTTTGACTCGTAAATTCACAAAACTCAAGATTTTGAAAACTCTCCAAACATAACACACAAACAACATTTAAATTCCCTAAACGTGAGTAAAACTCACCTATCGTGATGAATATCACGAAATACCGAAACTTTGTGACGTTCAACCGTTCCAAACAACACGAACTTAACCCAAACTTAGATCTAACACCTCCAAATCCGAAATCAACAGCCCCTATGTCTTCAATCGGTTCCAATCTCTAATTTTTCTCCATTTGAGCTTCAAGCTTCAACAATGGTGAAATGAAAACGAGTAGAAATTAGGTGATAAAATTTACACCATTGGAAAGAGGAGGAAAATGAGAGGAATGGTGCTAAAAGCCCTTACCTAGAGTTGAATTGGAAGAGATCTTGCCCCAATTCTTTTCTCCTCCATCGCCACCTTCCTTCTTTCTTTCTCTATTTCTCCTTTCTCTCTCTCTCGGCCTCACGTTCTCTCCCCTCTGTTCCTTACTTTTCTTCTTTTATTTCCTTTCCTTTATTTTATTCCTTCTTTCCTTTTCTTCTTTCTTTTATTTCTTTTCTCCTCTTTGACTTTTCTTCTTCAGTTGCTTTCTTTTCTCTCTTTCTTTTACTTTGACTATAAGGGTATAAGTGGGTCAAGGGTCTAATTGGGTGTAAAGCCTAAATGCCCTTGGCTCACAAATCTCACTAATCCTATAATTTAACGATACTCCTTAATTTCGAGACACACTCATATCCAAAATGTATCTGATTATTTACTTGAATAATAAAACATTCGATAATTTCTTAATTCGAAATTAACGAAATTAGGGATGTTACAATCACCCCAACTTTTAAAATTTTGTCCTCAAAATTGAATTTGAAGAAACATACCTTATTGAAATAAATAGGGATATCGAGTCCTCATGTCCTCTTCCAACTCCCAAGTGGCTTCATCGGCGAATTGTCCTTGTTCGCAATGTCCGTTCTCCATGTTCCAAAAGATAACTAGGGTATGGTTGAAAAGATAAATCCTGTCGAAGATCCAAGTCGTCAAAACTCAACGGCTGCTCCGAATCGGAGATATATTTCTTCAGTTGAGATACATGGAAAACATCATGTAGATTCGATAAAGCTGGAGGTAATGCAATACGATATGCAACTGGCCCAATACGCTCGATAATTTGGAAAGGTCCAATATACCGAGGACTGAGTTTCTTTGTTCGCAAAGCTCTACCGGTACCAATAGTTGGAGAAACCCTCAAATACACATGATCACCACTTTCAAATTCCAACGGCCTCCTTCTTTTATCCGCATAACTCTTTTGTCGACTCGAGCGGCTTTCATTACGCCTTGAATTTGCCTTATCTTCTCCGTAGTCTCGTGAATGATGTCGGGACCCAATATTCGGTTTTCACCTACTTCCCACCAACACAATGGGGTTCTACACTTTCTCCCATAGAGTGCCTCAGATGGTGCCATTCCAATCTTTGGAATGATAATCGTTATTGTAGGAAAATTCCACTAATGGAAGATGATCCTCCCATTTCTTTCCGCTATCCAAAACACATGCCCGAAGCATATCTTCAAGAGTCGATTAGTTCTCTCCGTTTGACCCGTCTGTTTGAGGATGATAAGCGGTGCTAAGAAATACCTTCGCTCCCAAAGCATCATTTAAAGCTCTCCAAAATCTAGAAGTAAATTTTGGGTCACGGCCCGAGACAATGCTCGTGGGAACCCCATGCAACCTTATTATGTTTCTCACATAAATTTACGCCAACTTGGAAACTTTATCGATCGATCGAACGGAAATAAAATGAGTCGACTTCGTTAAACGATCCACAATAACCCAAATGGAATCATTACCACTTGTGATCTCGGCAAACCCATAACAAAATCCATTGAGATATCTTCCCACTTCCATACCGGAACATCTAAAGGTCGCAAAAGACCGGCGGCAGCCTTTGGTGTTCCGCTTTGACTCTTTGACAAGTCGAGCATCGAGAGACAAATTTTCGCAATATCTTTCTTCATCCCCGCCACCAATACATTTGTTTCAAATCCTTATACATCTTAGTAGAACCGGGATGTATAGAATATTGGCTTCGATGAGCTTCTTCCAAAACACGCTTCTTGATGTCATTATCATTAGGTACACAAATTCTACCATCGAAGCAGATAATGTTATCACTTGTCTTGGTATACTTTGGTAACCCTTTTTGAGATTGCAAATCCACATCGATTCTTGAGCTACACGAATCAAATCTCTTAGTGTACTAGAAATTCGGACGTGCCTCAACACTAATCGGTCTTTCTTTCTTGCTACTTTTAAGTCCATATCTCTAAAAGATTCCAATAAAGCCATTTCATGAATTAGAAGTTCTCGCAGGTGTGTATAGACTTTCTCGCTTAAAGCATCTGCTACAACGTTTGCCTTTCCAGGATGGTACTTTAATTCAAAGTCATAATCTTTCAAGAATTCCACCCATCTTCTCGCTCTGCTGTTGTTGAGTTCCTTCGATCAAACAAATATTTTAGGCTTTTGTGATCGCTAAAGACTTCAAACGAACCGTAAAGGTAGTGTCTCCAAATCTTCAATGCATACACAATTGTCGCCAACTCCAAATCATGAGTTGGATAATTCTCTTCATGAGATTTCAACCGCTCGACGCATAAGCTACCACTTGTTGATTCTCGCATAAGAACAGATCCTAGACCCTTCCCGGATGCATCATCGAAAATCAAATCCCGGTGTGACGGATCCGCAGAATTAGGATAGGAGCGAAGTAAGTCGAGACTTCAACTCTAAGAAACACTCCTCACAATCGGCATTCGGTCAAACGGTTGTCCTTGCGAGTCAATCGAGTAAGTGGAAGAACTAAGCGTGAGAAGCCTTGTATAAATCTTACGTAGTAACCAAAGAAGACCCAAGAAACTTCGACTTACATCACGCGAAGTTGGGCGTTCCCAATTCAAAAAGCGACTTCAATTTTACTAGGATCAACTGCAACTCCCTCTTGAGAAATTACATGACCCAAAAATTTCACCTCAGACATCCAAAAATCACATTTAGATGGTTTAGCATAAAGCTTCTTTTCTCGAAGTGTTTGCAAAACAATTACGAGATGTTGAACATGATCCTCAAATGATTTAGAATATACCAAAATATCATCAATAAATACCACCACAAATTGATCTAAGTAGGTATGAAAAACCGGTTCATGTAGTCCATGAATACACTGGAGCATTAGTCAAACCGAAAGGCATTACTACAAACTCATAATGTCCATACCTCGCATGCGGAAAAATTTGTCTTGAATATCTAAAGCTCGAACTTTAATTTGATGATACCCAGACCTTAGATCAATTTTTGAGAATACCACAGCTCCTCGGAGTTGATCAAGAAGATCATCAATTCTTGGCAATGGATATTTATTCTTGATCGTCACTTTGTTCAATTGACGATAATCAATGCACAACCGCATGCTTCCATCCTTTTTTTAACTAGTAACACCGAGCACCCCATGGAGAAGCACTCGGCCAAATAAACTTTTTGGAGATTAACTCTTCAAGTTGGGACTTAAGTTCCTTCAATTCCAAAGGAGACATTCTATAAGGAGCTATAGAGATCGGTCGAAGACTGGAACCATTTCGATAGAGAATTCTACCTCTCTCGATCAGAGGTAATGAGGAAATCTCATCGGGAAATACATCTAAGAATTCATTCACAATTTGCACAGATGAAAGATCTAAACAAGTTCGGTGAGATGCCGATAACATAATGACATAAGCTTCCGCACCTTGAAATAAAGAATGTGGCCGAAGTGAGAGAAATAACGACTCGATTCTTTATCCGAGATAGATCCACAGCTTCAGCAGAAAACCCTATTGTTCGGTTGTAACAATCGATAGTTACATGATTAGCAGACATCCAGGTCATACCCAACACAATATCCATTCCTCTCATAGGCAAGCAAATTAAGTCGACAACAAAGTTCCCGCTTCCTATGGTGAGCACACACAATTCAAACATAGAGACCGGGTTCGAACACGACCCTCGGCAGTTAGATCAAGATAGTAATTGGTTCGACCAATGGTGATACTGATCAATCCTAACTTTTCTACACATGCTTTTGAAATAAAACAATGAGTAGCACCAGAGTCATACAATATGCGAACAGATTTAGTAAAGATAGAACCGGTACCCCTCAAGAGATTATCTTCTAGCCTGATTGTTTGAGCATCCAGAGTATTAATCCTTCATCTTCTAAGAGCATCTTGATTATCAACCACAGCTTTCCTGAGAGGACATTCATTGGCATAGTGATTTTCATCCTTGCAAATATAACACCGATCCTTACCCTTGTTGCATTCACCCCGGTGACGCTTTCCACAATTAGAACAAAGATGGTAACCAGATAAGTCTTCAGTTCGCACTTGCTTTCCTTTGTTATTGTTTCCCCTAGAACCAGCTTGGAAATTTGATGAGCTTGCATTCTTTTTTTATTCGATGATATGTCTTCCCGCTTGCATACAACCTCTTCAGATCGGGCCAAAGAATGTGAGCTTGTTGCACCATTGCAGCATAACTATTACAAGAAAAAGAACTTAAGCTCTGTCCAACGTCCTCCCTAAGCCCATACTTGTATCTCTCTGTCTTCCACTTGTCATTAGGAGCATACCCACCAAACCAAAGAATTGATACAATTCTTCAAATTTAGTTGTATATTGTCCCACGCTTAAACTCCCCGCTTGAAATTCGAAACTCATTCTCCTTTTCATTCCTCATTGCAATCGGAAAGAATTTTTCTAGAAAGGCTTGACGGAAATTCTCCCAAGTCGGAGGAGTTCCCATGGTTACCATCACGTCCCGATCATTATTCCACCATTTGTTGGCCTCTCCTTCAAAGATATGAGATGCCAACCTCAATTTCTCCTCATCATTAACTCCGCATAGTAAGAAAGGTCTTCTCAACATCATCCAACCAATTTTGAGCCTCCATAACATCGGACCCTCCTTGGAATGCGAAGGCTTCATCTTGAGAAATTGAGAATAAAGTTGCCTTGGATTCCTGTGTGGTTCTTGAACAGTTGTGGTTGAGGTTGTGGTCGAGCGACTTGTTGCATTTGAGCAACTGAGCCATCCGCTCTTGATGCATCATCATCATGTCATTCATCATTTTCTGTTGTGTCTCAATGACATTTTGCATCCACTCCATGTGGGGATCAACAGGTGCTTGACCTCTACCTCTTCCTCTTCCAGACATGGTTCTACAAAATATGCACAAAGTATTGAGTTGATCAGGCTCAATGTCAGATAGCATACAAATAAGAATCACAGTCAAAAGAAGAAAAAGTTCCTATAATCTAGGTCCGACGAGGCGGAACCGCTCTGATACCAAATGTAACACCCTAAAATTTTTTCGCATCTTAAACGCTAATTATACATATCATTACATATCAGAGTATACCAGAGTAGCGGAAATATAACTTACAACTTGTATCAAGTCAAGTTATACAATACAATACAAAGAAACAAAAAAAACAGAATAACATAAGCATCAATGCTACATATCCATCCTCCACCCAAGCATCAACTACCCGTGCTTCTTGACTTTTCTCTTATCCTGTTTCTCTGTAAAAATAACCACATATGATAGGGTGAGACAACTTGTATCAGTGAGCTTTATCGTGACCCCTAGCCACACTCATGAGCCAATGATAAACATAAACTTAGCAAGTTAGTACTTACCGAATATTTTGGCAATTCAATTATATAAATTGCGGAATCACATGGTAATCCAAGAATGAATTACAATAAAGTTTTATCAATTCTAGCACATCACCAACAACACATAAGGAAGCATGGGTGAACCCCAACATAGCCAATAAGTGTACAACTCTTAAAGGCGGATAGCTTTAATTTTAACATGGGGGGCTAGGACCGTGGCGCATGACTTCCTCTCCTAGTGTACTAAACGCATGGAGGTCGTCACCTCGATTCGATATTTCTTATATATCGTGAAACGTGGACCGGTTTAGATGAACATAATCATCCCGAGCCAATTATAAATTAAGAAATGGAACATTTTGTTCAATTCACTTTCCAAAACATATGTCCTCACACGAGACTCTAAGTTTTACGGTTTTTGAAATATTCATAACATTAACCGCTTAATTCAAAACCACTTTAGATATGTATCAAAAGTTCTAACCAAAATTCGCAGAGCTTCCTCTGAAATATGGACATCCCAAAATTATACATTTACCTGTATAACCAGTCCATACATAATTTTGTTCAAAAATCATTAATTCCCGCACATATACAAAATTTACGGTTTTCCAAAAGATTTGTAAATTCAACTAACACAAACCAAACCACATTCAAAACATAGCAATATCATCCATATATAATATAGGTGGTTAGGAAAAGGATTTGAAAGAAGTTTGAAGTCGAGCAGGCGTCGAAACGAAACATCGAATTTGGGGACATAAGGAACTTCTCAACTTTGTGCCCAAATCCGCCCGCTTCGTTCTCCGATGGAACCCAAACTATGTTTCAATCCAAATTCAACTCAATCAACAGACAATATATATATATATATATATATATATATATATATATATATATATATATATATTCCGATCAAAGACCACAAATTCAAACAAGCAAACAATATGATTTCGTTTCTAAATTTCAAACACACGGGATTTTCTTAAAATATTGTTTTTGACTCGTAAATTCACAAAACTCAAGATTTTGAAAACTCTCCAAACATAACACACAAACAACATTTAAATTCCTTAAACGTGAGTAAAACTCACCTATCGTGATGAATATCACGAAATACCGAAACTTTGTGACGTTCAACCGTTCCAAACAACACGAACTTAACCCAAACTTAGATCTAACACCTCAAATCCGAAATCAACAAATTTCCTATGTCTTCAATCGGTTCCAATCTCTAATTTTTCTCCATTTGAGCTTCAAGCTTCAACAATGGTGAAATGAAAACGAGTAGAAATTAGGTGATAAAATTTACACCATTGGAAAGAGGAGGAAAAATGAGAGGGAATGGTGCTAAAAGCCCCTTACCTAGAGTTGAATTGGAAGAGATCTTGCCCCAATTCTTTCTCCCTCCATCGCCACCTTCCTTCTTTCTTTCTCTATTTCTCCTTTCTCTCTCTCGGTCTCACGTTCTCTCCCTCTGTTCCTTACTTTTCTTCTTTTATTTCCTTTATTTTATTCCTTCTTTCCTTTTCTTCTTTCTTTTATTTCTTTTCTCCTCTTTGACTTTTCTTCTTCAGTTGCTTTCTTTTCTCTCTTTCTTTTACTTTGACTATAAGGGTATAAGTGAGTCAAGGGTCTAATTGGGTGTAAAGCCTAAATGCCCTTGGCTCACAAATCTCACTAATCCTATTTTTACCCCGAAACTCTCACATTTGATTCACCCAATTTAATCAATAAAGCTATTTAATCCTATAATTTAACGATACTCCTTAATTTCGAGACACACTCATATCCAAAATGTATCTGATTATTTACTTGAATAATAAAACATTCGATAATTTCTTAATTCGAAATTAACGAAATTAGGGATGTTACATGGGCGGGAACAGGCATGGCCATATTGGCTTCAAGAATAAATTGGACCGATCGTATTTCTTCCCGGCGAATGATTCAAACAAGAACTTCAAAGAGAACTTCTTCTTCGTACAGGCTGTAAACAAAGCAGCGAAGAAGTCCATTGCCGAGATGCTAGGTGGGAGACTGCTGAAATCCCATTTCTCGTTCAGTTGGAATCGTTCTCATGATTTTGCAAGTGAAGGGCACATTATCACCAATGCTGACTACTTGGTAGATCCGAGTACCCTTGAAGAACACGACATGGAGTCGTATCGATTGATTGACAAATGGGTCCAGATGCTGGCCAAGAAGTGCATGAAGTTGAATTGTGGCATCAGGTTCGACGAGTTGGCCAAGTCCGAGAAGAAGCTAAAATAACATTTTGATAAATGTAGCCTTTGTATATATATTTTGCTTTTATTTGCTGATCGAGCTAATTCTGATGCCGAGTTCCTTTTCCTTTTTGCACATAGCATGGACAACTTAGATGAACTTGATATGATACTGGCCGAGTCCTCTGTCAACCCGGATGTCGAGATCCCGAAGGCTGCACCGCAGAGTTCGCAGCCCAAAAAAGAGGGCGGGCAGACCTCTTCCCGAGTGGACCCAAATTCCAAGCCTAAAACCACCTCCAGTGCCGTCAGGAATACGAAGCTGGCCTCCGATAAGAAAAGAAAAGAAAAGGAGAAGTCTTCCTCAAAGGTTGTGACTCCAAAGGCCTGACAAGGTCCTTTTGAAGCAGAAACCATGAGCATCACTAACAAGGCCCGAGGGACTGTGCTGCATGTAGATAAGAAGCAGAAGTTGTACAGACGACGACCGACGATCTATCTAAGGCTGACTTCGCTGCCGTGGCCAAGGTCGCCAAGCTGGGGGCCTAGGCCATTAAGAAAATGAAGGCAACAGTCCTGGCGAACACCCCGGAAAAGTTTGAAGGTATGTGCCTTGAAACCCAAGCATATAACAAATATTTAAGGGACAAACTAGCCCAGACCCGAAGAGAACTGAAATATTTACGCCGTCAAGAATATGCAGAGTTGCTGAAGGAGAATCGCCGGCTGCAAGAGGAATGCAACAAGAATGCCGACTTGCTGATGAGGCTGGTTGCTGCTGAGAACCAGGCTGCCGAGAACAAGAAGAAGGCTGCTGACCTTGACAAAGTCTCCGAGGAACTGCAGATAACTCGGGAGGATCTGGCGCGGCTGCGCAAGGAAGCGGAGGCTGCCGAGGTCAAGCCTGCGACTCGGATGGCCGAGCTGGAGAAGAAATGCAAAAGCCTGAAGGACTCCAGCGCAGAAATGGCCAAGCTTGGCTATACTCGGTGTCTTTCCCAAGCTATGGTGTTCGAGCCCAACCTCCGGACGCATGCATGCACCTCACTAACCGAGTGGTGGATGGAAAGATCTTATCGAAAGATGGGGGAGTTGTCTATCCTGCTCTCAGGACTGAAGAGGAGGTAGCTGGGAACGACGTAAAGAACTTTGAGGCGGCTGGCGGTGAAGTCCAGACTCCCAATGCAAACCATGAGGAGAAGAGTCCGAGGGAAAAGGAGGGTGAGACAGGAGAGAACTAAGATTCTTCCCTGTACTTTTAATCATCTTTCGAAAAATTTCATTTCTATTTGGATGACTTCGGGCATGTCCGGGGCCTTCCTTAAGTTTGTAAGCACAATCGGGCGCCAACCCATTTTTCTGGCCTTTAATTACCTGCATTGTTTCAATTGCATTTGAATGTTTCAAACGTGAATGTATGTTTAAATTAATGTGTACCTGAGATCAAATGTCGAGGTGAGGCTCATAGCCGTGCGCTCGGGCATTAGAGTGAATCAGAGAGAGGGATAAAGAGGTCGAGACGACCAGCAGATGAGCGCCGAGGCGGCTGGCTCATTGCCTTCGTAAGATAGGGAAGACCGATGTGGTTCCCCTTCTCCTTCTTCTTACCGATGCCGGCTTTGGGCGATCACCCAATTGGTAGCAGAGCTGTTGGGGTGCCCGACCTTCACTTTCATCCTACTGAGGCCGCTGTTGGCATATCAACCTTCTTACCGAGGTCGTAAGAGACAATCGACCTTCATACCGGTGTCGCGTAAGACGACTGGCCTTCGGGGCTGAGACCGCGCAATGTGTCTCCTTCCTTCGGTCGCGTATTCGGACGTGGAGTTCTCAATACGTGAGAAGGCTGTGCCGGTTATAGAACGGGTCGAAGTCGCCATTGGACTTCTTCCCCCGGCCTCTGGCGTACCCGCGGAGGCAATCCAAAGTGGAGGCTGCTTCGCGCCGCTAGTCACCCGTCTCGGAGTTTTTCGACGAGTCAAGAGTGGCTGACGACGCGAAGTGATAGGGTCGGTGAGGACCTGAGCCGCTTTGGGCCTGCCTGCACCCCGCGATGGGACATACGAGTCCTGGATCGTGGAGGGCATTCTTTGCCGGCCTCGCCTCATCCCGTCATCTGCCGAGTGGCCAGCTCGATGCCAGAGTCAGGGGAGAGGGGCATAGTTTTGCCCTGAAAATAAGGGAGACAGGTAGTTTTTAAATTGAGAAATCGATTTATTGATGAAGAGAATACATTTGATACAATCATAGTTTTTCTCAATCAGCTATCGTTTAATTCTTAGTTTGGTGGCATTCCAAGTCCTCGGAATTGGATCCTTAGAAAGCGTCTCGAGCTGGTAGGCGCCTTTGCCGGTCTTCGAAATGACTCTGCACGGGCCTCCCCGGCAACGGCACCAACTTCCCATCTCGTGCATTTTTATTCCCCCATCGGCTGGCCTGAGCTAGATTAGGTTATGCCTGAAGGGGCCGATTGCAAAGATGAGCCCTGGAAGATAGTGATTGGTCTCCCGCTGTGGTCGTCATTGTTCGGTACCTAGATCTTAGAGTCTCTCCTCGATCCGGGGTACTTCGATAAGAGTTCCAGGATAGGATGGAGTGTGGGTACTCGGCAGCTGGTACCTTGAGCTCGGTCTGAAGGAGATCTTCGGCCATTCCGAGTAGATCCACGTCGGGTGGGGGGTACCTGCAAGACACTCTGACGCTCAAGTAAGTGGCCGAGGTAAACAAAAGCAGAGAAGAGAGAGAGAGAGAGAGAGCTCTAGGAGAGCGGAGTAGCAAATGAGCGGAACGTACCGTGGTAGAGGGGTGTGTAAAACCCAAATAATTTAATTAATTTAATTAAGGGGAGTCTCATAGTATAAAGGGTTATGTCGGGTTATATATGGGAGGGTAGTCCTATAATGCCTAGGTAGGGTTGTGTTATATTTGACGATGTGATTGATGATCTATGAATTCATATGTTGTCTTGATGATGTTTGGTGTTTGATCATAGCTTTGGTGTTTTGTTTGGCATGAATATGATCATGTATAATGTTATTGGTGATGTTTGAGAATTGATTGGTTTGGATTGAAAATGTGCACCGAGGTAGTGTAACCGAGGTGAGTGAAGTGAAGTGAGGAAGTGAAACCGAGGTAGTGTAATCCGAGGTGAGTGGGGGTGGGTAACCGAGGTAGTGTAACCGAGGTGAGTGAGGTGAAGTGAGGAAGTGTAAACGAGGTAGTGTAATCTGAGATGAGTGAGGTGAAGTGAGGAAGGGTAACCGAGGTGGTGTAACCGAGGTGGGTGAGCTATTAACTCTAGTTACTTAACTATAATTACAAGACTAGATTTATAATTACAGTTTCACTATGAGATTATTTACTAGCTAGGTAATCCTACCATTACTTCTGTTAGGAAAAACCAAGAGAAAGAGAGGAAGGAAACTGTGAGTCGAAATCTGGGCGCCAGTCGAATTCTGAGGTGCGTCGAAATCTAGGCGCCCTTGTGTGCTGCCCAGTGTGACTGTGTCGAGGTGCAGGGTATGTGTGCCGAAGTGCAGTTTAAGTGTGTCGAGGTGCAGAGTCTATGTGAGACGAAGTGTAGTGTAGGTGTGCCGAAGTGCAGTATGTGAGCGACGAAGTGCAGTGTGTGAGCGACGAAGTGCAGTGTAGTTGTCGAGTCGAATATGACGAACTAAAGAGAGCGATGTTGATGAAATTGATGGGCCTTCCATTTTCTTTTTCCAGGTTGGTTTCCCGGATTCTTCCTTTACTTCTACAAGAAAACATTATTATTATTATTATTATTATTATTATTATTATTATTATTATTATTATTATTATTATCATCATTATCATCACTGATTATTTCTAAAAAAAATTAGCAGAAAATTTGATCTAAAGTTTCTGTCATTTACACTTAAGTGACGATGATGTTGCGACGATGTAGGCTGTGGTCTAGGAGCTATGCTCAAAAGCGACGTTTATGCCCGAGAGGCTATTTTGTTGTTGATTGTTTTGCCGAGGTGATGTACATGGTGTCTCGTGCATGTCATATGCATTTTTGCGACGAAGGCTGCGGTCTTGGAGCTATGCTCAAAAGCGACGTTTGTTCCCGAGAGGCTATTTTGCGACGATGGTACCTCATGCATATGCCCGGCGACGTGGGTTGCAAAATCATACATATACATACATGATGATGAGATTAATTGCCGATGTGTTCTATTGTTGTGGCTTATGAGATTAATTGCCGATGTGTTCTATTGTTGTGACTTATGAGATTAATTTCCGATGTGCTGTATTGTTGTGGCTTATTGATGTTTTCGGTGATGGTTGTGCTGTAATATTGTTAGGCTATGGTTATTATAGCTGCTAGTCTCTAGTATATTACCTAACATATACTTTTTATGCTGTTAGAGACTCGCCCTTTACTGTTGAATGTTACCTTCGTGGTAACGTGCAGGTACACGCTAGTGAAGGACTCCTTGTTTTCTTCATCCCTTTTGAGTCATGTCGGTCGCTCTGATACGTAGCACCTGGGGGAAAACGAACACTAGACTATTTGTTGTTTTATGATTTCTAGACCATTGTTATTATGTTAATAGTTGATCTGGAATTGTATGATGTTGAAACGATTTTTAAGATGTGTTGCGTATCTGTTGAACATTCTAATTGAACACGTTTTGTTTATGTTTGAGAAGTTGATATGTGACGTCCCAATGCATGATGAGTTTAATTTTTCCGCACTCTGATATTTAAATAAATGAACGGGTAGAATTGGGGTGTTATAGGGTGGACCTCTATTTATAGAGTAAAGGGGCGTACCGTAGCCGTCATATCTTGAAGATGGATCTTGACCGTCGACATAGTGGGAACCGAGCGGGTCTAGTTGAGGCGCATTTGGGCCGCATGGTCTGAGAGATATTGGGCCGACCCAATATCTAGTCGGGCTCCGTAGCCCATGTCGGAACACCAAGCCACTAAAAAATCTCCCTCCATACCCTTTTCAAAACTTCACACTCGAAAAACAGATGAGCTGTGTCTCTGCTGAAGCAACCACCGCGTAGGAGTCTATCAAGAAGGAGACGCCACCCTTGTACGTAAACTTCGGAAGGAGCAGCAGTTGCCCAAAATTTTTCAAAGAACCTCCTCTCGCCTCCTCGAAAGCGTACATTTTGTTTCTTTGTCCGCAACATTCGTATCAGATGCAAAATTTACAAGATATCTTGATGTCTTTGCATTATGCAACCAGCGCCATCGATCTATCTTGTCTTTGTGAGTCCGATTTGTTGGGGATTTGATAATTCAAGATGAATAAAATGACAATACTTGGATAAATCTGAAGTCGTGTAAAAACACTTTCAGATTGAATCAAATTCGGGTTCAACCAAAATTGTTCAATCGGATAAAATCAGAAGATTAATTCTAAGAGTTTTGTTCTTGTGTATGTTCTTGTTCTATAACTTTCAGAACCAGAGAGAATGATCTTAAGAAGGAAAAACTGTTTTTGTTCCTTAAAAAACCAGCGGTTTATAGCAGTTTTTCGCATGAAACTGTTTTCAACGTCTGGCGCCTCACTGGCGCCTCGTTCTCGCTCCATGCGACAGTTTTCTAACACAGGCGTGGAAATCGCCGCTAAGTGGTGCCTAAGTCACGCTCCATGCGCCAATGGACGAAACTTACGCCAATCTTGTAAAATCGGCGCTTAATCGCCGCCTAAGCAGCGGCGGTGAGGCGCCACCAAAGATAAATCGCATACATCTCATTTTATTACATTAAAACAAGCGTGCACTCTTATTTTAACATAATCATGAGATCAATTACACTAAAATATCCAACACGATTAAGCTTCCAATTCCACGTCTCACCTTGCCATTCGCCATATGCAGCAACTAAACCTGTGAGTGGAATTGATAGCTCACGTAATTGAGGAAATAAATCAGCTAGATTCCATTGACAACACCAACAATCATCCCAAAACTTAACATCCAAACCGTTCCCAAGCTTCAATTCCACGGACTCTGCAAACCAATTCATCCCGACCGAGGCACTGTCTTCTATTAAGTTCAAGTCTTTCCACCATACCGATTGTTGTGACTTTTTCAAAGCCCCCTCTCTACTGTATAGATGTTCCAAAAATGCTTCCATATTTTTTATTCCAAGACCTCCCGTCTCCTTTGGCAAGCATACTCTACTCCATCTCACCAATGCCATCTTTTGGTTCTCACCACTTCCTCCCCAAAGAAAATTCCTTTGTATTTTAACCATTTCTTTAATAATCTTCTTAGGTGCCTTAAAGAAGGAAAAGTAGTATAATGGAAGACTAGCTATTACCGAATTAATAAGCGTTATTCTTCCCCACATTGATAATTGTCTACTCCTACACATTTATAATCAATCCTTAATCTTCTTAATCACTGCGTTCCATGTTTTGCTCATTCTAGGATTAGCTCCAACCGGAACTCCTAGAAATTTAAACGGTGTGTCCCCCGTCTTACAATACAAGAATTTTGCTCCCATCTTCAATTCATCCTCCTCCATACATATACCTATTAAACAACTTTTATAGAAGGTCACTCTAAGCCACGACACTAGCTCAAAATTCTCAAGACCGCTTATAGACACCACAAATTGTCCCTTGAGTTCTTACACAAGAAATAGTGTATCATCCGAAAATTGCAAAACTGGAAATGGCAAGTCCTCACCCAATGAGAATGCTTCCATGAGTCCTTGACTAACACAATTTTTGATTAGCCCCGTTAGCCCTTCCTCTATCAAAAGGAAAAGAAATGGAGCTAGTGGATCCCCTTGCCTAAGCCCTTTCTCCACCGGGAACTCCTCGGTTGGGCTTACATCTGACACATGCCCCGTGAATATATAAGCCTTCATCCATGACCTCCACTTCTCACAAAACCCGGTTCTTTCCAACATATATTCTAGAAACTTCCATGATACTGAATCATACGCCTTTTCAAAATCCACTTTGAAAATGATAAGGGGTTTCTTTTTCTTCTTTGCAAAATGAATCACCTCGTTTGCCACCAAAACACCGTCTAATATTTGTCTTTCTTTTAAAAACGCCGTTTGTGAGTTCGAACTAATTCCGGGAAACACTCCTTTAATTCTCATAGCTAACACCTTTGATATAATCTTGTAGATACACCCTATTAGTGTATAGGCCGAAAATCTCCTAACTCTTGTGGGTTTTTCTTCTTACCAATTCTTACCAATTAGTGTATAGGCCGAAAATCTCCTAACTCCCATAATCTCTTCTTTTATTGTTCCCCAAAAAGTTTTGATGAAATTAAAATTAAATCCCTCGGGTCCCGGACTCTTACTTCCTTCGCAACTCCATATCGCTTCCTCCACTTCCTCGCATGTAAAAGGGGCAATAACTTTTTGTGCATCCTCCAAATGGATCCTCTTAAACTCTACTCCTTCCAACACCGGTCTGCTATACTCCTTCTCCTCAAATTGTTGTTGAAAGTGCCTCTTCACCTCCGCTTTAATGTCCCCCACTTCTTGTAGCCATTCATCGTCTACCTTTAACAACTCTATTTGATTCCTTCTTTATTTAAGTTTAATTACATTATGAAAAAACCTTGTATTCCCGTCCCCTTGTTGGATCCAATCTACCCTTGCTTTTTGTGCTAAAAGAGACTCCTTAAGTTTCAATTTGGCCCAAAATTCGGTGTTTAAATTCTTCCACTTCTCCTCATCCCAATCCTCCTCATGCACCTCTTTTTGCTCCATTAGGTTTATGTCTCTCACTATTTCTTCTATTTTAAGATCTTTGAACCCGTAAACTTCCTTGTTCCACACCTTTAGACTTTCTTTCACGAACTTGAGTTTTTCTTTTACCACATGTTCCATCCATCTATCTTATGCTCTTTCCATTTATCTTCTATGAGTTTCTTCCCATCCTTATGTTTGAGCCATCCATTTATGAATTTAAACGGCTTAGGTCCCCAATTCTTCTTTGATGACATCAACCACACCGGACAATGATCCGATATGTCCCTATCTCCTATCCATTGTGCTTTTATCCCCCAATCATCCACTAGCTCTTGAGATAAAATAATTCTATCAATCCTACTTGCCGTCGAACCGTTTGGTTGAAACCAAGTGTACTTCTTACCCAAACAAACCGGTTCCACCACACCCATTTCCTCCATGAAGAACTTAAACTCCTGGCTCTCATTTTCACTAAACCTCACTGCTTTACCTTTCCTCTCAGATCTACTAGTTACCGTATTAAAATCACCCCCAATGAACCACAATCCCTCACTCATCCTCTCCTTTTCCCGTAACAAACTTGCCCATAAGTCCCTTTTTCTTCTAATTGAACATCCAGAGTACACATTAACAAAGTAAATTACACTATCATCTATTTGAGCAGCAACACCCACATATCCCGATTGAGAAAAAGTATGAAGGACACTGAGTATACCTTTACGCCAAAATGACAAGATGCCACTGGATAATCCGTCTGAAGGCTGAACTATCCATTCAACATCATCTCCTCCCCATATACGCTTAACTACAGTGCTTTAAATCTCCACCCTCTTTGTCTCTTGAATGAAACAAATTTCAAAGTTTTCTTTTTGAATAAGGCTTCGAAAACGCCTTTGTTTGGCATTGCTGCCAATCCCCCTCATGTTGAAAGACACTATCTTCATTTAGAAAGAGTTGGGTTCTCCATCTTCTTCCATGCTTCCTTGTCCCTAGCTTCCACGATTTTAATCTTCTCAAAGGGGGGTGTGCCTTCCACTAGTTGTATTTGCGCCGCCTGATATTCACTTGGGCCAATCAGATCCTTTGGAGTAAAATGATTGAGAGACGTTGACTTTTCATGCACAAACCCTTCGCCATCTTCGTCAGACTTGTTGGAATTTTCATGCACTCACCTTCATCATCGTTGCTATCACTTGAACTTGAATCCTTCATCTTTATTTAACTTCTTTTACACCATTTCAAAGGCCGATACCAATCTTCAACAACCTTGATTACAAACATCTCCCCATTAATATCAAACTTCTCAACAAAGTTGATTATATCATGAACTTTGGTTCTGATGAGAATTCTAGCGACATCCATCATTTTTCTCTTCTCAGTGTTTTCGTCTACGTTCAGAAATTCTTCGGTGCCGAAAACTACACACTTGAAAAAATCACAGGTCCAAGCGTGTGCAGGGACTCCATAACAACGTACCCAAGTCAGCATTTCGTTGTCAATATCTCTTGTGTTCCATTTTCTGACCTCTTTAAACCAGATGCCTAACCATTCATTAGCGTCTTCTATTAACGCTTCATTTCTCATTCTTCTAAACTCTCCAACAGTACTAGATTCGACCCCATTGGAGCTGCCCTTACTGAAAAGTAACCTTGCTGCACGAATTCTTCCTGAATGTTGTAGGACATTCCTGGCTTTCTAACTATTCCAACATATGTTCTATAATGGAGTATGATGCAGAGGGAATGAAAACTCTGTCATACATCCACTACAAGAATAAGTGAAATTAGAAGGCATAACTTTCCGGCGGATTTTAATCCCCCAGAAACTTTCCGGCGGATTTTAATCTGCCAAAAACACCAAAAATCCGCCGAAAATTCTCCCGCAAAAATCCGCCGCAAATGACCTTAAATCCGCTGGAAATTACCGGCGGAAATTCCGCCGGAAACACGTTGCGACAAGCCTTTTACCGGCGAAAAATCACGAAAATACGGTAGATTTGCGCGCGTGAAATGGGTGTTTTTTGGCGGAAAAATCCGCCGAAAATACTCGTTTTTCTTGTCGTGACCAATCGCAAACACGAGTGCAAGTATCATGAGCGAAACTAAAATTCAAAAACAGATGGAGAATCTCTTTGCGATGATCCAAACAAAATGGACACCCAGCAGCTGAATCTGTTTAAATGGCATGACGCTGGAGTATACTTCACAAGAAGCTAAACCACTTGAAGAACTTCTCAATATCGAAAGCCTCCGACATAATACATTGTGCAACCCCGATTGTATGAACACATCATTGATTTTTATTTTCCACAAGCCAAAATTGATTCTTCAATCAAACTTCTCCATCTAAAACTTGACAACACTTGAAATATTTGACACTGCATTTATGTACATAGTGTAAACCATGCACCGAGTAGGTTCCAAGGAAAGAGAGGTGAGTCACAATGGACACGTCTAAGTACCCAGTCTTTCCTAACCTAAAAATTTCCTAAACAACACTTTCACAGTATCAAACTTCTTTTCTTATGTGGAGGATCAGACAAAGTTGCAACCACAAAGCATACTAAGAAATTAATACCCCATTGAACCAAAAGCTCTGATACCAGTTGTTGGGGAAAAACAACATAGAGAAATAAATTGGGCACAACAGGAACACAAGAGATTAACGTGTATAACTCCAAATCTAGAGAAAAACAACAAACCGTTGTCCAATGACAACTAGAGAATAAAAAAATGTGACACCCTCCAAAGAAAATATTTAACTACATTTCATCTAAAACAAGAGTATAAGAGAAATACATGTCAAAAAATACAGGCTTAAAGTGTTTCTGACTAGTGCAATGCGGGACTTCTGCAAGATGCTCAATTTCAGTCAACTCCAACAATCTCCACCTTGATTGTAATTGATATATGAGACATCTTCCGTTTTCATTGTCTACACCGACAATCATAGTTCAAAAGAACAATCATACTGCACCATAGAGAATATATTTCACCTAAACTACTCCAAGAATTTATCCATGTCGAAATCCATCGACATAACTTCTTCAAGATGCTCAATTCCAACCAACTTCACCATTCCCCACATCAAAAATATAATTTGATTTATAAGCGTTCATTTAATTTCTCATCATGATTTTTGTACAAGAAAAAGTATTATTTATTATATAACGGGTGTGCTCAAGATACACAAGCTTATGTACATACATGCCCCGTCAATACCAAAGACAGACACACAAACACACACACGAAACCACTAACTAAAGTAAAAAAACCATCTTGAGATGTATCACTACTAGAAAAAAAATGAAATATATAGCGAGAAAAACATAGAGACGAAAAAAGGCAAAGTCTGTCTCTAATTTCGTCTCTAAGTTAGCGTTGTCAAATTTGGAAGAGTCTGGCGTCACCAAAGGTAGTGGATTTTGCTTGGCTTGTCCTTGTAGATACACTACCAACTCGGACTAACCTATTTCAAAGACATTTCATCATTGACACTCTTTTTATAATACATGATTAGGAACTAAAATAAAAAATTTACTATATTTGCTGGGACTGAAATGATATTTTTTATATTTTCACGGACTAAAAAGAAGCTATATCAGCCTTTTTTAAACACAAAAAGCATTTTGAGGGATAAAAAGTGATTATTTTATAAATTGGAGGGACTAAAATGAAAAATACATTTCTCACTTAGACTAAAACAAAAAATCGCTATACTTAGATGAACTATAAAATGATATTTAAACAAAATTTAACTTATAAGCTTTGATTTTATTCCTAATCATGTTTTTAAAAATGACAAAAGTATTATATATTATATAACTTGTGTGCTCAAGGCACACAAACCTATGTACATAGAGATAGATACACTGCCAATATCAAAGGTAGACATACACACATGAAACCAAAATACAGAAACCAAAAAATCACTTCGAGACATACACACATATATGTCACAATATTTACCTACACAAATTACTTAATCCTCCATAACATATTGTTCATTAAGATTAAACTCAACTTTCTTCTGGCCAAAATATTTTGCCATTGGTTCTTTAATCACTACTTTCACCTCCTCCACCTTAGGCGTATCTTCACCAGTTAAATTTTTTTACATAAACTCGTCCGAGTTTAAGTAAATTCTGATAGAATTGTTAAACTGTCGATTTTACAACGAGTTTACGAGTCTATAATTGTACTTGGCCTTTTAATGTAAATTACCAGTCCATGGTGGTAGCTACTTGCGTTGAAATGCCATATATAAAGTTAATTTTATGGTTTTAATGTTTTTATCAAGCTACGTATAATAAAATGTTTAACTAAATATTAAGATTGTTACCTAAAATTAGCTCTTTCAATATTTTTTCACTTTAATAACTTATATTTTTATGAATTTATGTATGATTTAATCATTAATATAGTACGATCTTATTTAGTAAAAATGTACTAACACACTTTAACAAATAAGATCATACTATATTAATGACTAAATCATACGCACCGGCCAAAGATCTACCACTTATTTCACTAAATGTAACAAATCAAATATTTCCTACTATTGAATGAAATAACTGTTTCAAACACTTTCGTTTCTTGACATACAGGACATACGGCGACATCAGCTCCTGACTTACCACAACGCCTCTCTCACCCGAATCTGACACCGAGCTGGCCACTCGGCAGATGGCAGTATGAGGCGAGACTTTCAAAGACCACCCTTCCCGACTCTGAGCTTAAATGCTCAATCACTGGGTGCGGAACAAGTCCACAGCGACTCAGAAGACACTTCCTTCGCGCGAACCGGCCTCCTCTTTGGCTTGCCTTAAATGTCAAGACTAAGATCGGAGGGCGTGAACCAGCCTTCTCTTTGTCTTGCCTTAAAGGGTACTGTGGCATCCCCCACCAGTTCTCATTAAAATCCGCCACTGCGGCCAAAGATCTACCACTTGTTTCACATCATGTTGGTTAAGGTGTCACTATTTAAGTTTTGACATATGAACGATTAAGTAATATCTATCACCTTTAATGTAACAACTTAATTAATCACAATATTTTAATTTTGTTTGATAGAAGTTAGTTCGTAGGATCAGTTATTCTGTTACATTCGGTACTGATCAAAAATAATTCTGTTACATTCATGGAAAAAGACAAGTGACTAAATTTATTCTTTGATGACTTTTAAAAATCAAAAATTGGATTTCAAAACTATAATCAAGCATCTCCTAGCCTAATAGTAAAACACAAGTGTTGTGTAGACATTGATAACACATATTCAAACTCGCAACTTTCCCTTTTCCAATACCGGCTATTGGTACAAAAGATAAAAGATTAGTCCTAATAATGGTTGTTAAGTTCCAGAATTAACTTTTAAACTCTTTTTTGTTTACGAATTTTGATCACCAAAACGAGTCAAGTACCAGTTAAATTTTTTTACATAAACTCGTCCGAGTTTAAGTAAATTCTGATAGAATTGTTAAACTGTCGATTTTACAACGAGTTTACGAGTCTATAATTGTACTTGGCCTTTTAATGTAAATTACCAGTCCATGGTGGTAGCTACTTGGGTTGAAATGCCATATATAAAGTTAATTCTATGGTTTTAATGTTTTTATCAAGCTACGTATAATAAAATGTTTAACTAAATATTAAGATTGTTACCTAAAATTAGCTCTTTCAATTTTATTTTTTTTTCACTTTAATAACTTATATTTTTATGAATTTATGTATGATTTAATCATTAATATAGTACGATCTTATTTAATTAGTAAAAATGTACTAACACACTTTAACAAATAAGATCATACTATATTAATGACTAAATCATACGCACCGGCCAAAGATCTACCACTTATTTCACTAAATGTAACAAATCGAATTTTTCCTACTATTGAATGAAATAACTGTTTCAAACACTTTCGTTTCTTGACATACAGGACATACGACGACATCAGCTCCTGACTTACCACAACGCCTCTCTCACCCGAATCTGACACCGAGCTGGCCACTCGGCGGATGGCATTATGAGGCGAGACTTTCAAAGACCACCCTTCCCGACTCTGAGCTTAAATTGCTCAATCACTAGGTGCGGAACAAGTCCACAGCGACTCGGAAGACCCTTCCTTCGCGCGAACCGGCCTCCTCTTTGGCTTGCCTTAAATGTCAAGACTAAGATCGGAGGGCGTGAACCAGCCTCCTCTTTGTCTTGCCTTAAAGGGTACTGTGGCATCCCCCAGTTCTCATTAAAATCCGCCACTGCGGCCAAAGATCTATGACTTGTTTCACATCATGTTGGTTAAGGTGTCACTATTTAAGTTTTGACATATGAACGATTAAGTAATATCTATCATCTTTAATGTAACAACTTAATTAATCACAATATTTTAATTTTGTTTGATAGAAGTTAGTTACGTAGGATCAGTTATTCTGTTACATTCGGTACTGATCAAAAATAATTCTGTTACATCCGGTTTCTCGTCTTTTATCTTAGATTGCTTGTATATATACATGATAATCTCCTTTAGTGTATCAACAGAAAACTCATAGAACTAATAAAATTTGAGCAAAGGTGTAAAAAGATTTACTACAATGAGTTATTCTTCAGAAAAAGAAAAAGAAGAAGGCAATATTGTGAAGGGTGAAGAGTTGAGTGACGATGATGATAGTTATGAAATTGCGGAAGGGATGTTGGAGCTTGGAGAAGGAAGAGAAGGAAAATCGATCAGTAATAGTGATAATAACTCCAACGTTAAATTCTTGGTGTTTGCGTGGGTAATGCATAGGAAGAAGAAGAAAGTGAGGCACATGGTTTGGATTGCCACCTTGTGGACTCTATGGATTAATAGGAATCAAATGCCTTACTTGGGGGTGGATCACTCAAACAGTGGACACCAAGACTAAAATCACTTTAGAAACATGGTGTAATAATTCTCTAGATTGTATGCCTTTGGAAGGAGCTACTTGAGATGTATTTGTTTGGAGATGTAATGGGATTTGGTACCTGTAATTAATATACATTTGACTTACCAAAAAGAAAAACTACAACGTTCGAGTTGTTGATCCACTTGTATTTTTAGGTGTTGAAGAACAAGATTTGGTTGAAAAATTACAAGTTGATACTGAACCACAACAAGGAGGCGATGTTGCTGACGATGACGTGGCAGCAGGAGAAACCGTTGATGATGACGTGGTGGAAGGAGATGATCTTGATGAGGGCCGTCCCAAACAATTTGGAGGCCCTGTGCAAGTTTTAAAAATTGGGCCCCTCACTTTTATCGAATGAATCTCCAATTGAGACCATATCTCTAGTTAATGTGGGGTTTGGATTTTTCCCAAAAGTCTGTAGTTAAACTGCATGACCATTGATTCGGTCTCGATTAAAATTTTTCCAAATTTTTAGAATATATAATTTCATACATGTAAAACTTTATTTAATAAAATTAAACTCATGAAAAACTAATGCATTGAGTTTCTCTAAACAAGAAAAAGAATATATTTCTATATAAAAATAATAACTTATTATAATAGCCATAGATAGTAAAAAAACAAAGTAGAAAAATGCATTCCTAAAAAATCCAAGTTGTGTGTGTTTTTGTATTAACTTACAGGTAACATATATAAATATTTGCAACCAATTATTAATATCGCTTGTGTCATATTGGTATTGATGTTAACTACTAGTATTGACAATGCCATGGGTTCGAACCCTTGTTCCAATGTTTTGCAGAAAATTTGATTGTTTTAAAAATTAAAACGATTTAAAATAGTAAAATGTTGCTGGCGAGATTCGAACACACAAAAGGAAAGACAAGGCGCTGGAACGATAACCACTGAACTACCAGCGAGTTTCTTTAGTATTTCGAATATTATTTATATATAGAGTCATTATTATATTCTGGGCCCCTAAAATAAAGATATTGGGCCTGGGCCCTGTGCGGTAGCACAGGCCGCACAGGCCCAAGGCCGGCCCCCGGAGAAGTCGTTGATGATGACGTGGTGGAAGGAGATGATGTTGGTGATCATGATGTGGCAGCAGGATAAGCTGTTGATGATGACATGGTGGCAGGAGACGATGTTTTTGATGAGCAGTCAACTTCGAATACTTCTTTTTATCCCAAAGAATTGTCTCCTAAGGAGGAATCAACAGAGTCAACGGTTTAATTGAATTTTCAACCCCACTTTTAGACAATAATGTAGTGATTTTCTATTAGTCTTGTTTTCTTGATCATTAATTCGCAATGTATTTCCTTTCTGTAACTAGTGCGGTGACCCGTCCGATAGACGGGGCCAATGCTTCAGGTTCTATAAGAGAGAGGACAATGGTTTAGGGTCACACTTTACATATTTTGGCTCAAAATTAATTTGAAATTTTGTTACAAAATTAACTTTTTTTAAAATAAAATTCGTTATTAAGGAATAAACTTCGCATATTTAAACAATTACAATTTTTCACACACTAAAGTACCCAAAAAGTATACTGCATAGTGTTACACTTTATATAATTTGTTACGAAATTAATGTTTGATTCCGTTACTAAGAAATAAACTTTGCATATTTAAACAATTAAATTTTTTCAGACAGTACCGAAAAGGTACACTGTATAGCGTTACACTTTTTATAATTTGTTACGAAATTATATTCGATTCCAAAAATTTGATTATGGAGGTACATTTTCTATTTAATCATAAAGTACCACTAAAATATAAACATGAAAGAAGAGAGTGAGAGAGGAGAAAAGGGAAATAAAAATATGAAGGGAAAAAAAAGAAGAAAAAAAAGGGGGAGAGAAAGTTTGGAGAAAAACAAAGGGGGGGTAGGGGGAGAGGGGTAGGGGTGGGGTGGGGTGGGGTGGGGTGGGGGGGGGGGAGGGGGCGAGGGGTTGGGGATTGGAGGGAATGGAGAATTTTGGAGGGAAATGTTGTAGGTCCTACAAAGGGAGACTCTACAAAATGTATATATAAAGATTGTTTGGTGTTTCTTGAGTGATTACTTTGAGATTTTATACTTTGGGCTAGTCAATATCTCATCTATGTGTAAACTTTTTGCTTTTTTTTAGTCAAATTATTGGTATTTTAAAATAATATTAAAACTCTAGTTTATTTGGAAAATTGGTTCAAATGCCTCCGGCTTAGTGGAGCACTCTAACCATAAACTTACCAAACGTGGGTTTGTAATTATGAGTCACAACTTATCAAACCAAATTATGAATTATCCTTGGAGATGCTCTAACACATATCTCTAGTAGAAATTTTGAAATCAAAAAAAGGTTCTTCTTGAATTTCTCTTATTATATTTAGAAAGTATTAGATATTCAAGTCTGCCATGTGTCATTGGCATTCAACATGAGAACTACCACGTTGGATTTACTTGTGATGTCAGCACTGTGCGTGGCATTGACACGTGGCATTGAGTTTGTCTCTCTGTGCATTACAAAAATGTCGATGTGGCTGATGTCAACATTTTCGCATAAGTTGTGAACGCCACATTCTATGTGGCGTTGACCAATGATGATGTATGACAGAGTTTTCATTCCCTTTACATCATACTCTGTTACAGAAATCTTGATGTAGTGGACATTGTCACAGCTGCATAAGACAACTTTGTTAACCTAACATCTTCAAGTTGTAAAAACAAATGTAGTAAACTTTCTTATGACACCTCATAAGAAAATAAGGATAAAATAAAACCCAACTAGAGGGGATAATGTATATGAACAAAAGTATAGTTAAGGTCAACAAAATTAAAATGACAGTAGTGTGTTACACCTAAAGTAAATTTAATAATGATGTTGGTTTGGCAAGAAAATTTACCCCTTTGTAGCTTTTGTCCAAACAATGGTTTGTGGATCGCAAACCAATATTCAAATTTTAACTCTGTCACAATGGTTTGTGATCCTTCAACAGCTGTGTCTTCATCAAAAATCTCACCCTCCTTCATCATCTCATGATCGTGACGATCTGCATCATGTTCACTTGAAAGTGATGAAGAAGAAGATATTTTCATCTTCTCACCCACTTCATATGAATCTTCAAGCTTAGGAAGATCTTTTTGATCTTCATCCATCTGAGAAAAAACAAAAGAACTAATTAATAAAACAAATAAGAGAACAAAACAACCTTAAAAACAATCAGGGGCAAGGAAATAAGAAAACAAACCTGATGATTAATCTCTTCCTCAAAGAAACCTGAAAACACAACAAACTAATATATAAGAGAGAAATTTATAGAGAGAGAGAGAGAGAGAGTTGGAAGCTATGATCGGATTGAAAGTGATCAAAAGATTTATAAGGAAAAATTAAGACCTTGAAAACCGAGTGTTGGTGGAGGTGAGGTTAGAGAGAAAGGTGTGTGAGTGTGAGAAACAAAGAAAGAGAAAGCGAGAAAGGCATAGTTAGAAGAGTAAAGAGACAGAAGGAGACAAATATTCTTTAGTAAAGTGGTATGCAATTAATTCAGTGTTGAATTTTCTGAAAGTTTTAATGACATTTAATATTGTGATTCAATTCATGTCAACCATATTTGGAAAATGTGTCAAAAAAAATGTATGTGAGAAAAAAATTTCTTTGGCGAATTTACTAACAATTTTTTTGTTTTATCCCTATTTTGTTTTTCATCTATGGAAATGAAATGAATCCCCATTTTTTTTATAGATATGAATATTTTTAGAGATATTTAAATTAATATTTCTTTCCCTTTAAAAAAAATCCATCTTTCTTTTCGTTTAAATTTATAAATAAAGCTATTTAGTTCTTTATTATTATTATTAAAATAAAATAAGTGTTTTTGACTCAACCTGCATACATTTATAAACAAGTTTATTTTACTAGGAAATTGTCTCTGTCGTATTCTTTCATTCATGTAGTGGTGTCCAAAGCCACCGACATAACACCTTTGCAACCCCAATTGTATCAACACATTCTTAACTTATATTTTCCATAAGCCAAAATTGATTCTTCCATCAAACTTCTCCTTTTGAAACATCACAACGCATTACACTTGAGAAATTTGACATTGCATCTATATACATATTGTAAACCATGCACCGAGTAGGTTCTCAAGAAAAAATGTGGGTCACGATGGGATGAGTTTAAATACCAAGTCTTTCCTAGTTAGAACTTTTCTCATACAATAGCGCACACAAGTATCAAACGTCATTTCTGATGTGGAAGATTTGATACCAGTTGTTGGGGGAAAAGCAAAATAGAGAAATAAAATAAGACAATCAGAGCACAAGATATTAGTGTGGAAAACTGCAAAACCTAAGAAAACCACTTACGCGTTGTCTAATGACAACCAGAGAATAACACCATGAGACATTTTTACAACACATAGACCTCTCTCAAACACCCTATGACGCCAGTATAACCCCACCCACCAAAGAAAATATTTAACTACATATCAAAACGCTCAAAAATAAAAGTATAAGAGAAAAACAAGTTAAATACAAACTTAAAGTGTTTCTAATCGATGCATTTTGTAAAGTAGAACTTGAACTCAGAGATATATATATATATATATATATATATATATATATATATATATATATATATATATATATATATATATATAACATTTGGTCTCCTATTTCTTCACAAAACTACACAATATGGTACTTCTTCAAGTTGCTCAATTTCAATCAACTACAACAATCTCCACCTTGATTTTGATTGATACACAAGATATCTTTCGTTTTCATTATTGTCCACACCGACGATCATAGGTCAAAAGAACTATCATACTCCACCATAAAGGGTATACTTCACTTGAAGATAAACTACTCCAAAAATTTATACATGGGGAGGAGACATATTTTGATGTCTAATAAATTCTTATGATTTAAATCTATTAAAATACAAATTAAAAAAAAAATCTTTTTTTTTTGAAAACAGCAAAGAGATGTATATAAAATATATGATGTGTTTTTAAGGAACACAAAAACCTATGTACATATAAACGGAATTAGTCACAAGCAGTAACAGAGCATAGAGACAAAACATAACTGCCACTCCAATCAACAACACGACTCCACATCTTTGTTGGAATTGTAGAGCCACACAATCACTAACCTCCAATTTATCCCGTGGACATATACTCCAGCGGGCCAAACACCACTCGTAGTAAAGGCAATGGGTAGACTTAGTCTTAACCAGAAACTAATTTGCCGGAAGTTCACCAAATTCACCGGAAAAGTGACGTTTCTGGCAGAAAGAACCCGTCGGTAAAATGCTCGTATAAGGCTGGAAATGAGTCGAGCTGAGTCGAACTCGGTTCAGCTCGGCTCGACTCGATAAGAATCGGTTCGCTCGACTCGAGTTTGACATGAACCATTTTTCTCAGCTCGAACTCGACTCGACTCAAGCTCGCGAGCAGCTCGGTTTAGCTCGTTAGTTCGACTTGCATGAATAAAATGTAAAAATAAAACTCTTTCTTGTAAAAAACAAAAATTCTAGATCATTGACATTTTAAATTAACAATTTAATAGTATGTTTTGAATAAAAAAATTACCTGATTGAAAATATTAATATTTTTATAAATATCTTTTGTTTACGTATCTTATGAGTTTAATAAAAATATTGAGAATTATTTAGAATGCTAAATGAATTATTTAGAATGCTTAATAAAAATATTTTGAGAATTATTTTAAATTAACAATTTAATAGTATATTTTTATAAAAAAATATTTTTATAATTTGAGAATTATGTAGTGATATAATTAATGCTAAATGAATTACACCAACCAATAAACAAAAAATATTGCTCAAGAAACACAAAATGCATAATAAAGATTATATTAGATTAAATACATATATATATATATATATATATATATATAAATAATTAATGAGCTGGTTCATGAGCCAAATGAGTCGAGTTATACCTAGATCAAGTTCAACTCATTTATTTAACGAGTTCAATTTTCAACTCAAGTTCAGCTTATTTGGTTCATGAACCGAGTGCAAAGAGCTATTTTTCGAGTCGAGTTGGTTCAGTTCATTGCCAGCCCTACGCTCGTAGCAAATTTTTTCAGGCGGTAACAGACATTACGGGTGGATTTGTTTTTTTTTTAAAAGTAAATCAAAATCCGTCGAAAACGCAAATTAGTGGCGGTTTTTTCTGCCAGTATTGGCATTTCCGAAGGATTTTTTTTCAAAAAAAATCCGTCGGAAATGCATATTACTGGCGGATTTATCGAAAAAAAATTTAAATTTTTTTTAATCTGCCAGAAATCCAAATTACCGGAAGATTTATAAATTTAATGTGTTTCTCTTCTTGAGTATACATTTAATGCGCATTGGATCATAGAATCAGAATTTAATGTGTTTCTCTTATTGACTTTAACCTTCTCAACTTTAACCTTCTTTAACAATCAACCTTCTTTACATTAATCTTGATGAGGTCAACCTTCATTTGACTTCTATAGTCAAACCTTTTGTTGGCCATTGATGAAACCTTCTGTTAACTTTTTAGTCAACCTTATGTAGACTCATTTGGTCAACTTTCTGTAGATATAGTCAAACCTTCTGTTGACTTTATTTAACCTTCTTTAGTTAATCTTCTTTGGCTCTTCTATACTTTGTAATGTTACATAAATTTTGGTCCAATGTAGTGCCAAGTTCTTGTTATATTTTTAGAGTCTGTTCTTAATCACTTGATTAAAACTTGTTAGATCACATTTAGTTCAGAAAACTTAATTCATTACTTTAAGTTTGTCTCATCAAAACATGGAAAGAGATTTTCATTTCAACAAAGTGTAGCCATTGGAATCCAAATTTTGAGTTTGGTCAGGCATCCATACTTCTCCTCACTTTGGTGGAAGGATATTTGTAGGGTGGGAGTGGGTCGTGATTCAATATTCGACTGATTCTCAGAAGGAGTTGCCAAGAAAGTTGGGAATGGTGCTACAGTGACTTTTTGGCATGATAATTGGGTTGGAGCGATTCCCCTAAAGGTATTCTAGCTACCTGAGCCACTTCTCGATTTCAAACCAAAAGGACCTTTCAGTTCTTAAGGGTATGTTTGGATACTTCAAACTTAACGGAATGGAACGGAGCGGAACGGAATTGAATGGAACAAAATTACCATCCCATTGTTTGGATATTTTATGATGGGGCGGAATGAAATTACCATTCCATTGTTTGGAAAGTGAATGGAATTGAACAAATTATAATCTTTTTATTCCTTTTTAACCCTTACTTTAAAAGTCATATATGTAGTATTAAATCAATATGTTCATCTTAATTTAATTTAAAGTTCTATTTTTTGTACATAATTTAAAGTTGATATACAAATTGTATTTCTGGAAAAAAATATGCAAATGTTAGTATTAATGAAATTAAAAATAAATAAACAAATCAAATAATAAAACTTAGTATTTCCCTCCATCAGTAAAAAAATCAGCCCCTCCACTCAGACTGATAACGTAAACATAAATCAAGTAATTACAATATAACTTTGTTTGTATTTCAAATTAGGAATTGATTTGATAAAAAAAATTAGCAATTGAGTCGAAATTTGGTGAAAAAAAAAAAAAATTTGACGTCAGCTAATAACGCATAATGAAAAACAATAAGACATAAGGACTAAAGAAACATTAGAAAGAAGTAGATAAGCAATAACATTAATAAAAAAAATCTATAACAGAGACTATATGATCGCTGTCCATAAAAAAAAGATTGAATACTAAATATCAGGGTAAATATATTAACAGTGATAATATAAATATAGGGACAGAATTGTAATTAAATAAATGTAAAGTTAAGTTAATAAACCATTCCATCCCATATCTCCCAAATTGGGGGAATGGTGGTAAGCAATGGAATAGGATGAATAGATTCCATCACTTTTTTAAATACCCAAACATTGGAACACTAAATCATTCCATCTGATCTCCCTACCCTATTTTCTATTCTTTATTACACTAATGGTGGTACTCAGTGTTTAGGTGGCTGGGATTGGTGGTGGTGCTCCCATCTGATCTCCCTACCCTATTTTCTATTCTTTATGCCGGGGTCAGCCCCAAGAGAGGTGAAAAGAGTTAAATATGATCTGACATTCCGTACTCTTGGTTGTTTGGTAAGCTAGGAATGGGGTGATTTTTTCAAACAAAATTCGTGATCCTTCTGAGACCTTATTTTTTACCAAGCTTTATTCATGGAACTGGTTTCCGGTTAAGGATAAGGCTTGCCATTGCCTTTTCAATGAGTGGTGTGGGCCACCATGGAGTGTATTTCCAAGGGATAGGATTGACGTTAACGATTGTGTGGCGTTACTTATCCTACAATGGTGTTGACCTGCGTTGTTGTTTCAGAGTGTCGATTGTTTATTTTAGACTTATGGCTTGTGACTACTTCATCTCATACGTACAAAGGTTTTTGTGTTCCTTAAAATCACACCATATATATTATTTACTATTATTTGCCATTTTAAAAAAAGCAGTGGAAGAGTCTGGTGGCAGCTAAGATAGTGGATTTTGCTTAGTGTGTCCTTCTAAATACGCTACCAACTCGGTCTAACCTATTTCAAGTACATTTCATCTTGGACAGGGGAGATACGAGGTGTGTTCAATGTGGGGAGTGTTTGGAGTCGGAGGCACATATGTTTCTTAGAGGCGAGATTTCAGACAAGCTTCTAGATTTGTATTTCACTCAAAATAATTTATCAAAAAACTATTATATATGCCACATCAAATTTATATACTATTTTTTTGTCATTTATGCAAAAAGTGAGGGAGGGGGATGATAAAAAAGGAGAAAGGTGAGTCTTGCATGTTCAAACTCGCATTTTTGTGTGAACACAATACTTACTCATGTTTTTTCGCCAATTTTGTGCACTTTGAACAAACAAATCAGTTATAATAAATAATAAAAATATAGAATAGAATATTTATGACATTACAAAAATAAAGTGATATTTTTTGTCTTGAATTTTGTAATTTCTTTTTAACTACATAAAATACATGTACATACATGTGGACAAAACAAATCAAAATGGAACTTACTCTATAGAGTGGTAATAATAGTCTGTGTTTATTATATTTAGTGTATGAGATTTGTATTCAATTTCAGTGGGGAAAAATAATATAGAGAAATAAAATGAGAACAATCGGAACACAGGTGATTAACGTGGAAAACTCCAAAATCGGAGAAAAACTACGAACTGTTGTCTAACGACAACCAAAGTATAACACTATGTGAAATGTTTTTCAAAACAGAGACCTCTCTCAAACATGTCAATACCCCAGTACACCCACCCTCCAAAGAAAATATTTAACTACATCTCATAACACTCTAAAACAAGAGTATAAGAGAAAACAAGTCAAATACAAACTTACTTTGTTTCTGACTGATGGATTTTGTAAAGTAAAACTTGAGCCCATACATATAACATTGGCCTCTCGCTATCTTCAGAAAACTAAGCAATGTGTGACTTCTTCAAGAAGCTCAATTTTAATCAACACCAATGATCTCCACCTTGATTGTAATTGATACACGAGACATCTTTCGTTTTCATTGTCCACACCGACAATCATAGGTCAAAAGAACTATCATACTCCACCATAGAGGGTATTCTTCACTTGAAGATAAACTACTCCAAGAATTTATACATGGGGAAGAGACATATTTTGATGTCTAATAAATTCTTATGATTTAAATTATTAAAATACAAATTAAAAAAAATATTTTTTTTGGAAAACGGCAAAGAGATGTATATAAAATATAAGATGTGTTTTTAAGGAACACAAAAAGCTATGTACATATAAACGGAGTTGGTCACAAGCAGTAACAGATCATAAAGACAAAACAAACCTGCCACTCAATCAACTACACGACTCCACATCTTTGAAGGAATAGTAGAGCCACACAATCACTAACTCCAATTTATCCCGTGGACAAATACTCCAGGGGGCCAAACACCACTCGTAGAAAAGGCAGTGGCTAGACTTAACCAGAAACTAATTCGCCGGAAATGCACCAAATTCACCGGAAAAGTGACGTTTCTGGCAGAAAGCCTGCCGGGTAAATGCTCGTTGTTCGTAGCAAATATTTACAGGCGGTAACGGATATTATCCGCCAAAAACGCAAATTATCGGCGGATTTTTCCGCCAGTAATGGACATTTCCGAAGGATTTTTTCAAAAAAAAATAATAAAAAAATCCTCCGAAAAAGCACATTACCGGCGGATTTATCGAAAAAAAAAATTAATTTTTTTTAATCTGCCGGAAACGCAAATTACCGGCAGAGTTATAAATTTAATGTGTTTCTCTTCTTGAGTATGCATTTAATGCGCATTGGATCATAGAATCAGAATTTAATGTGTTTCTCTTCTTGACTTTAACCTTCTCAACTTTAACCTTCTTTAACAATCAATCTTCTTTACAATAATCTTGATGAGGTCAGTCTTCTTTTGAATCCAAATTTTGAGTTTGGTCAGGCATCCATACTTCTCATCACTTTGGTGGAAGGATATTTGTAGGGTGGGAATGGGTCCTGATTCAATATCCAACTTGTTCTCAGAAGGAGTTGACAAGAAGGTTGGGAATGGTGCTACAGTGACTTTTTGGCATGTGTTAGCTTGTATTTTCGACAGGCTAAATAAATGCACTCAACGAGGTTTGACTCATTACTTCAAAGGTTGAATGTTGATCTTCGACACTAAATGGATGTGTCAAAGGTAACCTTCGACCACTACCAGAGCTTAGTGGGATTGAAGACTTGAAAGCAACATTTCGACTTGGAGAGGAGAAAAGTTTGGTAACAGATTTAAGCTAGGAAGAGATTGTCGAAGAAAGCGTTGTCGAAAAGACATTTAGCATCAGTTATCATTCGATGCTAAATCGACCGATGCTAAATGTCTCACATTTAGCATCGGTTATTTAACCGATGCTAAATGTCACTTTTAGCATCGTATTTTTAAAAAACCGATGCTAAATGATGTTTCGTTAGTGTTTTTGATGTCTTGAAAACATACTTTTAGCATCGGTCATCTAAATAACCGATGCTAAATGTCCATTCTTAGTTACTTTTAGCATCAGTCATCTAAATAACCGATGCTAAAAGTACATTCTTTGTGACATTTAGCATCGGTTATTTAAATAACCGATACTAAATGACCATTCTTAGTTACTTTTACATCAGTCATTTAAATAACCGATGCTATAAGTACATTCTTTGACACATTTAGCATCGGTCATCAATATAACCGATGCAAAATGTCCATTATTTGTGACCTTTAGCATTGGTTATCTAAATAACCGATGCTAAATGTCTTGTTTGTTTTTTGGTTTTTTTTTAATCCGCTCCAGTCGACAAATTTATTAGAACTTGTTTTATATATATATATATATATATATATATATATATATATATATATATATCATTCCAGACAGCAACACATTATAAATTTATCAAAATACTTCGAATTCCATTAACATTAAATCTTACATTTAGAAAGCAAAAGAGCTTTCCTAGTTTACCAATTCAACCAAAGAGTTTTCCACTAAATGCAACAAAATATTGCTAACACGAGTTAAACTAGTTAGAAAATAGTGTATTCTGGTTCTCTGTACGAATCTTCAAGAAGAATTCTGCCCAAAGCTGACAAATCTCCATAAGTTCCTCTTTAGTGTATGCCTATGGGTTATCAAATACCTACAAGTTTCAAATTAGTTACCGATTAGACATAGCAGTGATACTAATACACACAATGAAATGTATTCGGTTGTATTGGTATAAATGTGAAGCC
The DNA here is from genome assembly GCA_020916435.1 of Oxytropis ochrocephala. Classification (NCBI taxonomy): domain Eukaryota; kingdom Viridiplantae; phylum Streptophyta; class Magnoliopsida; order Fabales; family Fabaceae; genus Oxytropis; species Oxytropis ochrocephala. The sequence goes on from CM037089.1 coordinate 100,179,230, forward strand.
AAATTTTATACCTTTTCTCAATTATCAACAATAGCAGGACAGTCGCAACATTTAAGGGAATGGACAGATAGACATTGAACTACCTATAACTTTCAGTTTGTCACTCAATAAGTGAAACTGTAAATTCATAATATTTCACTATATCACTATAAACATGAGAAATATCGTATTTTTTTCAAAATGACAAATGCAGTTCATTAAGTACATTGGCCTTCTCAGTTATTTATGCAAGCAGATACTATTGATATTAAAAAATCAAATGAACAGAGCAAGTGAAAGAGATCCATTTTACAATGGCAAAGTACCTACACAACACAAATGAAAGAAATCCATGTAACTGTTGTCCTACCCTAGAGCCCATCATGTAGATGGCGATAGAACAACCCAAACAAACGGGATACAAGTTTTGTTCTATTAGTTAAGATCCACAATAAAGTAGGTGAAAAAGCATGGCAATTACTGAAAAAGCATCATACCCTAACATTAACAGCGAGCAATGGATGCTAACAAAAGTAATACCAAAACATGAGTTACTTGAGATGTGAACAAAGATGGAGACTAGGGCAACATTGTGAGGAAGATGGAGGCTAGGGCAAAATTGAGAGTTGAGAGCGATGGTTGAGAAAAAGAAATGAGAACGAGAGTTGAGAGTTGAAAGTGAGGTTCAGAGACGAGAGTAAGAGTTGAGTGAGTGAGAACGTGCAAAAACAAGGTGGTTTTTAGTATCGGGTGTTAAAACACCTGATACTAAATGTGTTTGAGATAGACATTTAGCATCCGTTGTTTTAAACAACCGATGCTAAAAGTCTGATGCAAAGACTTTTAGCATCGGTTGTTTAAACAAGTGATGCTAAATGTAAGTTCGAAAATTGAAAAGTTCCATCTAATTGCAAAATTGCCACCGCGTCTACATTTAGCATCGAGTATTCAAACAACTGATGCTAAATGGTGCTTTTTAATTTCAATTTTCCACTAGTGCTTAGCAGTTATTAGTTTTAAATTTGAAAGTGTTAGCCGTTGTAGGCAGTTACTCTTTTTCCTAGTATATATAGTTTTTCCTGTGAAGGAAAAGGGGTCACAATCCCAACATACATGTTCTTACGCTCAAACTTCCAAGTCACAGAGTAAACTGAGTAACATAAGCAAATGTATGGATCTGTGTACCGTTCTTTTCAATTTTTATGCAATTTAAGTTTGTTTCTTTAAAAAATTTCTGTATTTTCTTTTATCTTCAAGAATTGCTTGACGTTCAAGGCAATTTAACAGTTTCAATCCTTTGAAGTTAGCAGTTATTGGAAAACAATAATAAGAACACCAAGAACATTTAGAAACTATTCTGATTGACAATTAACACAATATGCTCCTGAGATTCACTGGTTGATCTCGCAAGTAAATAATTCAGACCAGCAGTTGTTTACCAAAAATCAAAGTAAACATCATGATAATTGGGGTTGAAGTGACTCTCCTAAAGGTATTCTAGCTACCCGAGCCTCTTCTCGATTTCAAACCAAAAGGACCTTTCAATTCTTAAGGTGCGGGGGTTGGCGAGAGGGGGTAGGGAATGGGCTTTGTGTTGGAGAAGAGCTTTGTTTGTCAGGGAAGAAGAGCTCCTATGGGAGCTATTGTCACTCTTAGGTACTGTGATCATCTCCTTTTCTGAGGATCGGTGGGTATGGGAGGTCTCAAGTGACATGGTCTTCTCTGTGAAGTTAGCATATGAGATGTTAAGGAATAGCAGGCCCAATATGGATGTTTTGAACCCATTAGCGTTATATGCTCTAGATAAACAGTGGAGTAGTCGAAAGCCTCCTAAACTTGTTGATTTTGCATGGCGTGCCCTTCATAATAGGCTCCCACCTCGGGCTAACCTATTTCGTAAGCAAGTTATTTCTGATCAGGTAGATATTGGTAGAGCTTTTTGTGGAAAACCTTTAGAGTCAAAGACTCATATGTTTTTAAGATGTGATTTTGCAGAGAGGTTGAGGTACTCAGTGTTTAGGTGGTTGGGAATGGTGGTGGTGCTCCCATCTTATCTCCCTACCCTGTTTTCTATTCTTTATGCGGGGGTCAGCCCCAAGAGAGGTAGAAAATAGTTAATCATGATCTGAAATTCCATACTCTCGGTTGTTTGGTAAGCTAGGAATGGGGTGATTTTTTCAAACAAAACTCTTGATCCTTCTGAGACCTTATTTTTTTACAAAGCTTTATTCATGGAACTGGTTTCCGATTAAGGATAAGGCTTGCCATTTCCTTTTCTATGAGGGGTTTGGGGGCCCCATGGAGTGTATTTCCAAGGGATAGGATTGAGTGTAACGATTGTGTGGTGTTACATATCCTACAAAGGTGTTGACCTGCGTGGTTGTTTCAGAGTGTCAATTGTTTATTTTAGACTTATTGTTGTGACAACTTCATCTCATGTACAAAGGTTTTTGTGTTCCTTAAAATCACACCATATATTATTTACTATTATTTGCTATTTCAAAAAAAAAGCAGTGGAAGAGTCTGGCGGCAGCAAAGGTAGTGGATTTTGCTTGTTGTGTCCTTCTAAATACGCTACCAACTCGGTCTAACCTATTTCAAATACATTTCATCTTGGACAGGGGAGATACAGGGTGTGTTCTATGTGGGGAGTGTTTGGAGTCGGAGGCACATATGTTTCTTAGAGGCGAGCTTTCAGACAAGCTATGGTACATTATTTAAGTGGCTAGGTTTGGTGGTGGTGGTAGTGGTGGTGGTGCAACCTGATCTCCTCACCTTGTTCTCTGTCCTATATTTTAGGGTTAATCTTAGAAAAAGGGGGAGGGATTGCTTAATTATTTGACATTCTATTTTTTTTTTTGTGATCTGGGAGAGTCGAAATGGGTTTCTGTAATAAGACTTTGAACTTTGTGAGACCTTATTTTTGGTTAAATTGTACTCGTGGAACTGATATTTGGCTAACACTAAGTCGTGTCATTGCTTGTTTTATGAGTGGTAATAGACCCATTGAATTGTTTTCTGGTTCTTTGTCCTATTCACCTCTTACTGGCGAGGGGCTTATATTGTAAACATGTTTTTGCTATTTAAAAAATATTATACTTAGATACATATTGACCAAACAAGTAAAATTGAGTAGCAATAATATTTCATGTTTTTATTATCCTTAGTCAATGAGATATGTATTTATTCCCCCACATCAAAAATATACGTTAATGGTTTAAATATCATGTTAGACCTTGCAAATATATAAATTTTGGGTTTTAGTCTGTGTAAAAATTATTTTTCAATTTTAGCCCTGCAATTTCGAAAACCATTATATTTAGTCCTTAATTTTATCTGTAACTAAAAATGTTACTTGACTTTTTTTATATTAGGTGAAGGAACTAAAATAAAAAATTTGCTATACTTGCTGAGACTGAAATGATATTTTTTATATTTGCATGGACTTAAAAAGAAGCTATATCAGCATATTTAAATACAAAAAGCACTTTGAGGGATAAAATGTGATGATTTTATAAATTGGAGGGACTAAAACCGAAAAAATATTTCTCAGTTGGACTAAAACAAAAAATCGCTATAGTTAGATGAACTAAAATGATATTTAGACAAATTTTAATTTATAAGCTTTTATTTTATTCCTAGTAATGTTTTTAAGAATGACTAAATTATTATATATTATATAACTTTTGTGCTCATGGCTCACAAACCTATGTACATAGAGATGGAACCACAATACAGAAACCACAAAACCACCTGAAGTACGCACATATATGTCACAATATTTACCTACACAAATTACTTAATATTTCATAAATATTGTTCATTCAGATCAAAATCAACTTTCTTCTGGCCAAAATATTTTTCCATTGGTTCTTTAATCACTGCTTTCACCTCCTCCACCTTAGGCACATCTTCACTAGTGCTGCTAGATATGTTTTCTTGAACATCGGCAACAACATTAATGCTGCTAGAATTGTTTCCTTGAACATCAGTAGCAACAGTAGCAGAAACGACATCAGAGTTGTTTGATTCATGCAGAAAGGTCAAAGTATCATACTTTTTATGGCTTGATTTGTGTCCACCTAAGCCTTGAAAACATGAAAAACATTTACCACAAAGACTACATTTATAGCCTCCAATATCAGGATCATAAGTTGACGTGCTTCCTTCTGGCTTCTTGTTACTCTTCTTTTTCTGCACCTTGCTTTCATCAACCTTAGATTCAGATAAACCACTGCTACCTCTTCCACCACTACCATCACCAACATCATTGTTCTTTCCAAGCATCATTAAACTATTGTAAACAACTCTGATCTTGTTCAAAGGTTGTACTTCCTTTCTCTTTGATGATTCACCAATTGGAAGCTTCCTTTTCTTAAAAGGCAATAGAACTTCAGGAAAACAGTTCTTATCTTTTGGCATGGTCATCAGAGTTGTAGCAGCCATATACATTTCACCACCTCTTTTCCCTCTTTTGTTTTTATATTTCCATTTGGGTAAGGGAGATGTAGGAAGATCAGAATTCTTCTTCTCATTACAAACATCACTAATGCTTTTCTCATCATCAAAGTCACCAACATCATCATCATTATCATTGAAATTAACCCTAATAGTACCTTGTTTGGATAAATTGGAAATATGGGTCATGGACTTTTTCTTCAAAGCTTGATGAATATGTGATCTCCTGTGACCACCTAGTGATTGTGAATTTTGGAATGTCTTTTCACAAATATTGCACTTGTGTGATCTTTCAACAGCTGTGTCTTCATCAAAAATCTCACCCTCCTTCATCATCTCATGATCATGATGATCTGCATCATGTTCACTTGAAACTGATGAAGAAGAAGATCTTTTCATCTTCTCACCCACTTCATATGAATCTTCAAGCTTAGGAAGATATTTTTGATCTTCATCCATCTGAGAAAAAACAAAAGAACTAATTAATAAAACAAATAGGAGAACAAAACAACCTTAAAAACAATCAGGGGAAAGGAAATAAGAAAATAAACCTGATGATTAATCTCTTCCTCAAAGAAACATGAAAACACAACAAACTAATATATAAGAGAGAAATTTATAGAGAGAGAGAGAGAGAGAGAGAGTTGGAAGCTATGATCGGATTGAAAGTGATCGAAAGATTTATAAGGAAAAATTAAGATCTTGAAAACCGAGTGTTGGTGGAGCTGAGGTTAGAGAGAAAGGTTTGTAAGTGTGAGAAACTGAGAAAGAGAAAGCGAGAAAGGCAAAGTTAGAAGAGTAAAGAGACAGAAGGAGACAAATATTCTTTAGTAAAGTGGTATGCAATTAATTCAGTGTTGAATTTTCTTAAAGTTTTAGTGACATTTAATATTGTTATTCAATTCATGTCAACCATATTTGGGAAAATGTGTCAAAAAAATGTATGTGAGAAAAAAATTTCTTTGGCGAATTTACTAACAATTTTTTTGTTTTATCCCTATTTTGTTTTTCATCTATGGAAATGAATGAATCCCCATTTTTTTATAGATATGAATATTTTTAGAGATATTTAATTTAATATTTCTTTCCCTTTATAAAAAATCCATCTTTCTTTTCGTTTAAATTTATAAAAAAGCTATTTTGTCATATTCTTTCATTCATGTAGTGGTATCCAAAGCCACCGACATGACACCTTTTCCAACCCCGATTGTATCAACACATTCTAAACTTATATTTTCCGCAAGCCAAAATTGATTCTTCCATCAAACTTCTCCTTTTGAAATATCACAACGTACACTTGAGAAATTTGACATTGCATCTATATACATATTTTAAACCATGCACCGTGTAGGTTCTCAGGAAAGAGAGGTGGGTCACAGTGGACACGCTTAAATACCAAGTCTTTCCTAGCTAGAACTTTTCTCATACAGCGCTTGCGCAGTATCAAACGTCCTTTCTGATGTGGAAGATTTGATACCAGTTGTTGGGGGAAAATCAAAATAGAGAAATAAAATGAGACAATTAGAGCACAAGATATTAGTGTGGAAAACTCCAAAACCTAAGAAAAACCACGACGCGTTGTCTAGTGACAACCAGAGAATAACACCATGAGACATTTTTTACAACACATAGACCTCTCTCAAACACCCTATGACGCCAGTATAACCACACCTACCAAAGAAAATATTTAACTACATATCAAAACACTCGAAAAAAAGTATAAGAGAAAAACAAGTTAAATACAAACTTAAAGTGTTTCTAACTGGAGCATTTTGTAAAGTAGAACTTGAACCCATATATATATATATATATAACATTGGTCTCAATATTTCTTCACAAAACTACACAATATGGCACTTCTTCAAGTTGTTCAATTTCAATCAACTACAACAATCTCCACCGTGATTTTAATTGATACACAAGATATCTTTCGTTTTCATTGTCCACACCGACAATCATAGGTCAAAAGAACTATCATACTCCACCATAGAGGGTATACTTCACTTGAAGATAAACTACTCTAAAAATTTATACATGGGGAAGAGACATATTTTGATGTCTAATAAATTCTTATGATTTAAATCTATTAAAATACAAATTAAAAAATATTTTTTTTTGAAAACGGCAAAGAGATGTATATAAAATATATGATGTGTTTTTAAGGAACACAAAAACCTATGTACATATAAACAGAGTTAGTCACAAGCAGTAACACAACATAGAGACAAAACAAAACTGCAACTCCAATCAACTACACAACTCCACATCTTTGTTGGAATTGTACGGCCACACAATCACTAACCTCCAATTTATCCCGTGGACATATACTCCAGCGGGCCAAACACCACTCGTAGTAAAGGAAATGGGTAGACTTAGTCTTAACCAGAAATTAATTCGCCGGAAGTTCACCAAATTCACCGGAAAAGTGACGTATCTGGCGGAAACAACCCGTCTGTAAAACGCTCGTATAAGGCTGGAAATGAGTCGAGCTGAGTCGAACTCGGTTCAGCTCGGCTCGACTCGATAAGAATCGGTTTAGCTCGTAGCTCGACTCGAGTTTGACATGAACCATTTTTCTCAGCTCGAACTCGACTCGACTCAAGCTCACGAGCAGCTCGGTTCAGCTCGTTAGTTCGACTTGCATGATTAAAATGTAAAAATAAAACTCTTTCTTGTAAAAACTAAAATTCTAGATCATTGACATTTTAAATTAACAATTTAATAGTATGTTTTGAATAAAAAAATTACCTGATTGAAAATATTAATATTTTTATAAATATTTTTTGTTTACGTATCTTATGAGTTTAATAAAAATATTTAGAGAAACTTAATAATATAATTTGAGAATTATGTAGTGATATAATTAATGCTAAATAAATTACACCAACCAATAAACAAAAAATATTGCTCGAGAAACACAAAATGCATAATAAAGATTATATTAGATTAAATACAGATATATATATATATATATATATATATATATATATATATATATATATATATATATATATATATATATATATATATTAATTAATGAGTCAGTTCATGAGCCAAGCGAGTCGAGTTATACCTAGCTCAAGTTCACCTCATTTATTTAGCGAGTTCAATTTTCAACTCAAGTTCAGCTCATTGGGTTCATGAACCGAGTGCAAAGAGCTATTTTTCGAGTCGAGTTGGTTTAGTTCATTGCCAGCCCTACGCTCGTAGCAAATGTTTTCAAGGCGGTAACAGACATTACGGGTGGATTTGTTTTTTTTTTTTTAAAAAAATCAAAATCCGAAAAGCATAAATTACCGCGTTTTTTCCACATGATAAAGGGATTTCCGAAGGATTTTTTTTCCAAAAAAATAATAAAAAAAATCCGTCGGAAAAGCAAATTACTGGCGGATTTATCGAAATTTTTTAATTTTTTATAATCGCGTAAATCCAAATTACCGGAAGATTTATAAATTTAATGTGTTTCTCTTCTTGAGTATACATTTAATGCGCATTGGATCATAGAATCAGAATTTAATGTGTTTCTCTTATTGACTTTAACCTTCTCAACTTTAACCTTCTTTAACAATCAATCTTCTTTACATTAATCTTGATGAGGTCAACCTTCTTTTGACTTCTAGTCAAACCTTCGTTAGCGAAACCTTATGTTAACTTTTTAGTCAACCTTATGTAGACTCATTTGGTCAACCTTCTGTAGATATAGTCAAACCTTCTGTTGACTTTATTTAACCTTCTTTAGTTAATCTTCTTTTGGTTCTTCTATACTTTGTAATGTTACATAAATTTTGGTCCAATGTAGTGCCAAGTTGTTGCTATATTTTTAGTTTTTTCTTAATCACTTTATTAAAACTTGTTATATTTAGTTCAGAAAACTTAATTCATTACTTTAAGTTTGTCTCATCAAAACATGGAAAGAGATTTTTATTTCAACAAAGTGTATCCATTGGAATCCAAATTTTGAGTTTGGTCAGGCATCCATACTTCTCCTCACTTTGGTGGAAGGATATTTGTAGGGTGGGAGTGGGTCGTGATTCAATATCTGACTGGTTCTCAGAAGGAGTTGCCAAGAAAGTTGGGAATGGTGCTACAGTGACTTTTTGGTATGATAATTGGGTTGGAGCGATTCCCCTAAAGGTATTCTTTGCTGAGCCACTTCTCGATTTCAAACCAAAAGGACCTTTCGGTTCTTAAGGGTATGTTTGGATACTTCAAACTTAATGAGAATGGAACGGAGCGGAGCGGAATGGAATGGAACAAAATTACCATCCCATTGTTTGGATATTTTATGATGGGGCGGAATGAAATTACCATTCCATTGTTTGGAAAGTGAATGGAATGGAACAACTTATAATCTTTTTATTCCTTTTTACCCTTACTTTAAAAGTCATATTATGTAGTATTAAATCAAGATGTTCATCTTAATTTAATTTAAAGTTCTGTTTTTTGATACATAATTTAAAATTGATATACAAATTGTATTTCTGGAAAAAATATGCAAATGTTAGTATTAATGAAATTAAAAATAAATAAACAAATCAAATAATAAAACTTAGTATTTCCTCCATCAAGAAAAAATCAGCCCTCCACTCGGATCGATAACGTAAATTAAATCAAATAATTACAATATAACTTTGTTTGTATTTCAAATTAGCAATTGAGTTGATAAAAATATTAGCAATTGAGTCGAAATTTGGTGAAAAAAAAAAAGAATTGACGTCAGCTAATAACGCATAATGAAAAACAACAACAAGACATAAGGACTAAAGAAACATTAGAAAGAAGTAGATAAGCATTAACATTAATAAAAAAAAGCTATAACTGAGACTATATGATCGCTGTCCATAAAAAAAAGATCGAATACTAAATATCAGGGTAAATATATTAACAGTGATAATATAAATATAGGGACAGAATTGTAAATTGGGGGGGAAACAAAATGGTGGTAAGCAATGGAATAGGATGAAATAGATTTCATCACTTACCATTCCATTCCATCACTTTTTTAAATACCCAAACAATGGAACACTAAATCATTCCATTCCATCCCATTCCACCAATCCAAACATACCCTAAGGTGCGGGGTGGGTGGGGGAGGGCAGTATGGGCTTTTTGTTGGAGAAGAGCTTTGTTTGTCGGGAAGAAGAGCTCCTATGGGAGCTATTGTCACTCTTAGGTACTGTGACCCTCTCCTTTCTCGAGGACCATTTGGGTATGGGAAGCCTCAAAGTGACATGGTCTTTTCTGTGAAGTTAGCATATGAGATGTATAGGAATAGCAGTCCCAATATGGATGCTTTGAACCCAGTAGCGTAATATGCCTTAGATAAACAGTGGAGTAGTCGAGCGCCTCCTAAACTTGTTGATTTTGCATGGTGTGCCCTTCATAATAGGCTCCCACCTCGGGCTAACCTATTTTGTAAGCAAGTTATTTCTGATCAGGTAGCTATTGGAAGTGCTTTTTGTGGAGAACCTTTAGAGTCAAAGACTCATGTTTTTAAGATGTAATTTTCCAGAGAGGTTGTGGTACTCAGTGTTTAGGTGGCTGGGATTGGTGGTGGTGCTCCCATCTGATCTCCCTACCCTATTTTCTATGCTTTATGCCAGGGTCAGCCCCAAGAGAGGTAGAAAAGAGTTAAACATGATCTGACATTCCGTACTCTTGGTTGTTTGGTAAGGTAGGAATGGGGTGATTTTTTCAAACAAAACTCGTGATCTTCTGAGACCTTATTTTTTACCAAGCTTTATTCATGGAACTGGTTTCCGTTAAGGATAAGGCTTGCCCTTGCCTTTTCAATGAGTGGTGTGGGCCCCCATGGAGTGTATTTCCATGGGATAGGATTGACGTTAACGATTGTGTGGCGTTACTTATCCTACAAAACAAAACAAAATTGAACTTACTCTATAGAGTGGTAATAATAGTCTGTGTTTATTATATTTAGTGTATGAGATTTGTATTCAATTTCAGTGGGGAAAAACAATATACAGAAATAAAATGAGCACAATCGGAACACAAGTGATTAACGTGGAAAACTCCAAAATCGGAGAAAAACTACGAACTATTGTCTAACGACAACCAAAGAATAACACTATGTGAAATGTTTTGCAACACATAGACCTCTCTCAAACATGTCATTGCCCCAGTACACCCACCCTCCAAAGAAAATATTTAACTACATCTCATAACACTCTAAAACAAGAGTATAAGAGAAAACAAGTCAAATACAAACTTAATCTGTTTTTGACTGATGGATTTTGTAAAGTAAAACTTGAGCCCATACATATAACATTGGCCTCTCGCTATCTTCAGAAAACTAAGCAATGTGTGACTTCTTCAAGAAGTTTAATTTTAATCAACTCCAATGATCTCCACCTTGATTGTAATTGATACACGAGACATCTTTCGTTTTCATTGTCCACACCGACAATCATAGGTCAAAAGAACTATCATACTCCACCATAGAGGGTATTCTTCACTTGAAGATAAACTACTCCAAGAATTTATCCATGGGGAAGAGACATTATGATTTAAATTATTAAAATACAAATTAAAAAAAATATTTTTTTTGGAAAACGACAAAGAGATGTATATAAAATATAATATGTGTTTTTAAGGAACACAAAAACCTATGTACATATAAGCGGAGTTGGTTACAAGAAGTAATGAGATAATAAAATATAATATGTGATCCATTTGTCACTTTGTCTTAGATTACTTCATCATCAAAACTTAACCTGCAACACAAGATATCCACACTCACCTTGTTCTCTGTCCTATATTTTAGGGTTAATCTTAGAAAAAGGTGGAGGGATTGCTTAATTATTTGACATTCTATTTTTTTGTGATCTGGGAGAGTCGAAATGGGTTTCTGTATTAAGACTGTTGAACTTTCTGAGACCTTATTTTTGGTTAAATTGTACTCGTGGAACTGATATTTGGCTAACACTAAGTCGTGTCATTGCTTGTTTTATGAGTGGTAATAGACCCATTGAATTGTTTTCTGGTTCTTTGTCCTATTCACCTCTTACTAGCGAGGGGCTTATATTGTAAACATGTTTTTGCTGTTTAAAAAATATTATACTTAGATACATATTGACCAAACAAGTAAAATTGAGTAGCAATAATATTTCATGTTTTTACTATCCTTAGTCAATGAGATATGTATTTATCCCCCCACATCAAAAATATACGTTAATGGTTTAAATATCATGTTAGACCTTGCAAATATATAAATTTTGGGTTTGAGTCTGTGTAAAAATTATTTTTCCATTTTAGCCCTGCAATTTCGAAAACCATTATATTTAGTCCTTAATTTTATTTGTAACTAAAAATGTTACTTTGACTTTTTTAATATTAGATGAAGGAACTAAAATAAAAAATTTGCTATATTTGCTGAGACTGAAATGATATTTTTTAAATTTGCACGGACTTAAAAAGAAGCTATATCAGCTTTTTTAAACACAAAAAGCACTTTGAGGGATAAAATGTGATGATTTTATAAATTGGAGGGACTACAACCGAAAAAATATTTCTCAGTTGGACTAAAACAAAAAATCGCTATAGTTAGATGAACTAAAATGATATTTAGACAAATTTTAATTTATAAGCTTTTATTTTATTCCTAGTCATGTTTTTAAGAACGACAAAAGTATTATATATTATATAACTTTTGTGCTAAAGGCTCACAAACCTATGTACATAGAGATGGAACCACAATACAGAAACCACAAAACCACCTGAAGTACGCACATATATGTCACAATATTTAGCTACACAAATTACTTAATCTTTCATAAATATTGTTCATTCAGATCAAAATCAACTTTCTTCTGGCCAAAATATTTTTCCATATATTGGATTTTTAAACACTGCTTTCACCTCCTCCACCTTAGGCACATCTTCACTAGTGCTGCTAGAATTGTTTTCTTGAACATCGGCAACAACATTAATGTTGCTAGAATTGTTTCCTTGAACATCAAAAGAGTATGCAATGAGCGTAAAACGACATCGAGTTGTTTGATTCATGCGAGAAGGTCAAAGTATCATACTTTTTATGGCTTGATTTGTGTCCAACTAAGCCTTGAAAAGATGAAAAACATTTAACACAAAGACTACATTTATAGCCTCCAATATCATGATCATAAGTTGACGTGCTTCCTCCTGGCTTCTTGTTACTCTTCTTTTTCTGCACCTTGCTTTCATCAACTTTAGATTCAGATAAACCACAGCTACCTCTTCCACCACTACCATCACCAACATCATTGTTCTTTCAAAGCATCATTAAACTATTGCAAACAATTCTGATCTTGTTCAAAGGTTGTACTTCCTTTCTCTTTGATGATTCACCAATTGGAAGCTTCCTTTTCTTAATAGGCAATAGAACTTCAGAAAAACAGTTCTTATCTTTTGGCATGGTCATCAGAGTTGTAGCAGCCATATACATTTCACCACCTCTTTTCCCTCTTTTGTTTTTATTTTTCCATTTGGGTAAGGGAGATGTAGGAAGATCAGAATTCTTCTTCTCATTACAAACATCACTAATGCTTTTCTCATCATCAAAGTCACCATCATCATCATCATCATCATCATTGAAATTAGCCCTAATAGTACCTTGTTCGGATAAATTGGAAAAATGGGTCATGGACTTTTTCTTCAAAGTTTGATGAATATGTGATCTGCTGTGACCACCTAGTGATTGTAAATTTCGGAAAGTCTTTTCACAAATATTGCACTTGTGTGATCCTTCCACAGCTGTGTCTTCATCAAAAATCTCACCCTCCTTCATCATCTCATGATCATGATGATCTGCATCATGTTCACTTGAAAGTGATGAAGAACAAGATCTTTTCATCTTCTCACCCACTTCATACGAATCTTCAAGCTTAGGAAGATCTTTTTGATCTTCAACCATCTGAGAAAAAACAAAAGAACTAATTAATAAAACAAATAAGAGAACAAAACAACCTTAAAAACAATCAGGGGCAAGGAAATAAGAAAATAAACCCGATGATTAATCTCTTCCTCAAAGAAACCTGAAAACACAACAAACTAATATATAAGAGAGAAATTTATAGAGAGAGAGAGAGTTGAAAGCTATGATAGGATTGAAAGTGATCGAAAGATTTATAGGGAAAAATTAAGACCTTGAAAATCGAGTGTTGGTGGAGGTGAGGTTAGAGAGAAAGGTGTGTGAGTGTGAGAAACTGAGAAAGAGAAAGCGAGAAAGGCATAGTTAGAAGAGTAAAGAGAGACAGAAGGAGACAAATATTCTTTAGTAATGACGTATGCAATTAATTCGAGGTTGAATTTTTAGAAAGTTTTAGTGACATTTAATATTGTGATTCAATTCATGTCACCCATATTTGGGAAAATGTGTCAAAAAAATGTATGTGAGAAAAAAATTTCTTTGGCGAATTTACTAACAATTTTTTATTTTATCCCTATTTTGTTTTTCATCTATGGAAATGAAATGAATCCCCATTTTTTTATAGATATGAATATTTTTAGAGATATTTAATTTAATATTTCTTTCCCTTTATAAAAAATCCATCTTTTTTTTCGTTTAAATTTATAAAAAAGCTAAGTTCTTTATTATTATTATTAAAATAAAATTAGTGTTTTTGACTCAACATTCATACATTTATCAACAAGTTTATTTTACTAGGAAATTTTCTCTGTCATATTCTTTCATTCATGTAGTGGTGTCCAAAGCCACCGACATAACACCTTTGCAACCCCGATTGTATCAACGCATTCTTAACTTATATTTTCCGCAATGCCAAAATTGATTCTTCCATCAAACTTCTCCTTTTGAAACATCACAACGGACACTTGAGAAATTTGACATTGCATCTATATACATATTGTAAACCATGCACCGAGTAGGTTCTCAGGAAAGAGAGGTGGGTCACAGTGGACACGCTTAAATACCAAGTCTTTCCTAGCTAGAACTTTTCTCATACAGCGCTTGCACAGTATCAAACGTCCTTTCTGATGTGGAAGATTTGATACCAGTTGTTGGGGGAAAAGCAAAATTAAGAAATAAAATGAGACAATCAGAGCACAAGATATTAGTGTGGAAAACTCCAAAACCTAAGAAAAACCACGACGCGTTGTCTAGTGACAACCAGAGAATAACACCATGAGACATTTTTTACATCACATAGACCTCTCTCAAACACCCTATGACGCCAGTATAACCACACCCACCAAAGAACATATTTAAATACATATCAAAACACTCGGAAAAAAATTATAAGAGAAAAACAAGTTAAATACAAACTTAAAGTGTTTCTAACTAGTGCATTTTGTAAAGTAGAACTTGAACCCATATATATATATATATATATATATATATATATATATATATATATATATATATATATATAACATTTGTCTCCCTATTTGTTCACAGAACTATGCAATATGGTACTTCTTCAAGTTGCTCAATTTCAATCAACTACAACAATCTCCACCTTGATTTTAATTGATACACAAGATATCTTTCGTTTTCATTGTCCACACCGACAATCATAGGTCAAAAGAACTATCATACTCCACCATAGAGGTATACTTACTTGAAGATAAACTACTCCAAGAATTTATACATGGGAAGAGACATATTTTGATGTCTAATAAATTCTTATGATTTAAATCTATTAAAATACAAATTAAAAAAAAATATTTTTTTGAAAGCGGCAAAGAGATGTATATAAAATATATGATGTGTTTTTAGAAACACAAAAACCTATGTACATATAAGCGGAGTTAGTCACAAGCGATATGAGCATAGAGACAAAACAAAACTGCCACTCCAATCAACTACACGACTCCACATCTTTGTTGGAATTGTAGAGCCACACAATCACTAACCTCCAATTTATCCCGTGGACATATACTCTAGCGGGCCAAACACCACTCGTAGTAAAGGCAATGGGTAGACTTAGTCTTAACCAGAAACTAATTCGCCGGAAGTTCACCAAATTCACCGGAAAAGTGACGTTTCTAGCGGAAAGAACCTTTCAGCAAAACGCTCGTATAAGCCTGGAAATGAGTCGATCTGAGTCGAACTCGGTTCAGCTCAGCTCGACTCGATAAGAATCGGTTCAGCTTGTAGCTCGACTCGAGTTTAACATGAATCATTTTTCTCAGCTCGAACTCGACTCGACTCAAGCTCGCGAGCAGCTCGGTTCAGCTCGTTAGTTCGACTTACATGAATAAAATGTAAAAATAAAACTCTTTCTTGTAAAAAACAAAAATTCTAGATCATTGACATTTTAAATTAACAATTTAATAGTATGTTTTGAATAAAAAAACTTACCTGATTGAAAATATTAATATTTTTATAAATATTTTTTGTTTACGTATCTTATGAGTTTAATAAAAATATTTAGAGAAACTTAATAATATAATTTGAGAATTATGTAGTGATATAATTAATGCTAAATAAATTACACCAACCAATAAACAAAAATATTGCTCAAGAAACACAAAATGCATAATAAAGATTATATTAGATTAAATATATATATATATATATATATATATATATATATATATATATATATATATATATATATATATAATTAATGAGTTGGTTCATGAGCCAAACGAGTCGAGTTATACCTAGCTCAAGTTCAACTCATTTATTTAGCGTGTTCAATTTTCAACTCAAGTTCAGCTCATTTGGTTCATGAACCGAGTGCAAAGAGCTATTTTTCGAGACGAGTTGGTTCAGTTCTTTGCCAGCCCTACGCTTGTAGCAAATTTTTTCAGGCGGTAAAAAAATCAAAATCCGCCGAAAACGCAAATTACCGGCGGATTTTTCCGCCAGTAATGGATTCCGAAGGATTTTTTTCCAAAAAAATAATAAAAAAATCCGTCGGAAAAGCAAATTACTGGCGGATTTATCGAAAAAAAATTTAAATTTTTTTTAATCTGCCAGAAATCCAAATTACTGGAAGATTTATAAATTTAATGTGTTTCTCTTGTTGAGTATACATTTAATGCGCTTTGGATCATAGAATCAGAATTTAATGTGTTTCTCTTATTGACTTTAACCTTCTTTAACAATCAACCTTCTTTACATTAATCTTGATGAGGTCAACCTTCTTTTGACTTCTAGTCAAACCTACATTGACCATTGGTGTGAAACTATACATTAACTTTTTAGTCAACCTTATGTAGACTCATTTGATCAACCTTCTGTAGATATAGTCAAACCTTCTATTGACTTTATTTAACCTTCTTTAGTTAATCTTCTTTTGGCTCTTCTATACTTTGTAATGTTACATAAATTTTGGTCCAATGTAGTGCCAAGTTCTTGCTATATTTTTAGAGTCTGTTCTTAATCACTTGATTAAAACTTGTTAGATCACATTTAGTTCAGAAAACTTAATTCATTACTTTAAGTTTGTCTCATCAAAACATGGAAAGAGATTTTCATTTCAACAAAGTGTAGCCATTGGAATCCAAATTTTGAGTTTGGTCAGGCATCCATACTTCTCCTCACTTTGGTGGAAGGATATTTGTAGGGTGGGAGTGGGTCGTGATTCAATATCAGAAATTTGGTTCTCGGAAGGAGTTGCCAAGAAAGTTGGGAATGGTGCTACTGGTGACTTTTTGGCATGATAATTGTTGGAGCGATTACCCTAAAGGTATTCTAGCTACGAGCCACTTCTTGATTTCAAACCAAAAGGACCTTTCGGTTCTTAAGGGTATGTTTGGATACTTTAAACTTAATGGAATGGAGCGGAGGCGGAGCAGGCAGAATGTAATGGAACAAAATTACCATCCCATTGTTTGGATATTTTATGATGGGAGCGGAATGCAATTACACTTCCATTCTTTGGAAAGTGAATGGAATGGAACAAATTATAATCTTTTTATTCCTTTTTTACCCTTACTTTAAAAGTCATATTATGTAGTATTAAATCAATATGTTCATCTTGTTATAAATATTATTATTTGGATGTCCATTGCCCTTCACCTATCCACTCACCATTATCTTGTAAGTGGCATTTTATGAGGACTACTCACTTGTCCATCCCTATTCTATAAATAAAGATCACCCCCATATGTAGAGATTTACACTTGAAGAGAAATAACAATAGTGTTCATATTCTCTCCTTCTCTCATTCTCTTGTTCTTCTTTTGATATAGTCTTACTTATTTTATAACACGTTATCAGCACGAAGTTCTACCAATCTAAGGTAATATTAGTTCTTGTTTGTTCTATGATACTATGGTTTTCGATCATATCAAGTTTAGTTGAGTTCAAGATGTGATCATTATCCCTCTCTGTTAAGAACGTGTGTGTCTATGATTTGTGAGACTATTTTGGTACCAATACACAACACGGTTGTTAGGAATCCTAAAGGTAAGGAAGGTTTATCTAGGAAGGGATCTGTTACCTTTTAGTTTTATTATCATTATTTTTATTAGTTTTATATGTTACCCTATTACTTTATATTGGGTTAGTGATAATCGTGACTTCTTGTATTTAGTTTATGAACATTTCCTTTTTAGATTGTGGCTTTTAAAATTACCGTAATTTGTTCATTTTATGTTTTTTCTCATTTTGTATTTATTTATCAGTGTTGATGAAAATTGTGATATGATTCCTGAAGAACAATAAATCTATTATCCATTATCCAAGCATATCCCTAAAGGATTGCACAAATATTATTTATGCTATAGTTCCTGAAAAACTAAAGGATTTAATATCCAAGCATCCCTGAAGAATTGCTCATATATGGTTTTTTTTATCATCATTGAGAGTTTTGTTGTATAGTTCTTGAAGAACTCAAAGAAAGAAGACTTGTATTGAAGCATCCCTGCAGGATTGCTCAAAAGTTTGATTTTTTCGTCAATGTTTAGATTTGTGGTATAGTTCTTGAAGAACAATTGATTAGAAAGTATATTTTTGTTTGATCATCGCATATGAAAAATTTGTAATCGAGTTCCTGAAGAACTTGACTTTTACATAATGATTGCAATCTATTTGATCTTTGTATGTTTTGAAGCAAATGAAATCAAGAGAAAGGGCATATAGTTTATGTCTCAAATTTTCTCATGAATTAGCAAAATGAGAAAATATATCTAAAAAATATTATGATATTGATAAACCGCTCAATGAATTGAAGTTCATTCCCAGAAGTGAATCATTCATGTTATAATATTGGTACATCAAAGGTTGTGGTTATGACCATTGATGTGGTAAATGTTATCATTTTGCTATTTAAATATATTACTTTATGATTTGTGATTACGATATTCCTATTGGTGTAGTAACTCATGAATTTTGGAAAAATGTAAGTTTTCCAATCTCTTATGCTTGTAATTCCATATAAACATGTTGCAAGAAGAAAAAAGGGTAATAAGAAGAGATAATTGTATGACTAGATCCTAAAGAGCAAGACACTCTAATGTTCTTATTTCCCATCGATCATAACCTTTTATTATCTTCTTGTAATTTCATGCTACCATAATATTATAGCTCATGTGAAATGACATTTGAAATTGCGTGTCTCAAATTTTTTATCTATAAATGATATTTTTTGTTAAACTAGTATGTTGGTTTATACAATTTTGTTTCTTGAAGAAAATTGTGTGTCCCCAATTTTTCTATATATATATATATATATAGTAATTTTTGTTATACGTGTACTTAGTAGTTTCGTAATTTAGTTTTTGAATGACCAAAGTTTAATACATTATTTTTGCATAAATAAATATGAGCCCGGTTAATATTATGCTATGTGAACCAAAAAGTTTGATATGATAAAGTGTTGTTTCAAACCTAATGTTTAGTAGTCGGCATAGTTTTATATGTTTGGCAAGATTATAATGAAGTAGCAATGACATCCCATATTGATGTTTTGAAGGAGTAAAATATTCTTCAACATAATTGAAGTTTTATCTGTCATTTTCTCTCAATGCCTTTTAATTATAATGCTATTGAGTAGCTATCTAAAAATAGAGTTAAGTTTGATAGATATTCTAAGTTTTTAGAATATGACTAAGATTAAATATGTGTACTTTATATTAGATTGTGTACATTATCTAGCTATGAGCAGAAGTCATATATATATGTAGTAGCATGTGTCCTTCTTATCAACTTGCAACCAAAAAGTTTGCAAAATGTAATTTAAAGCTTCGGAAGAGCTAAGTGTATAGCTAATTACCTAGAGAACCAATTGTTTTAAATATTGTACCATATTATAATCTCTAAAGTCTCGTAAAAGTTTATCAGTTCAAATGGATATCATATTGAAACAAGAAATGAATAAGTTGAATACCTTCAGATAACGAGACATACTTCGGATATAAAATAAGTGTAGTGGAAAAGTTGTCTGCCTTTTCCTCTGATTTGCACTACACTTATATATGTGCAATTGAAACACATGTTGTTGTAAACCAGAAGTTTACATATCATGATAATTTTGTTGTTGGCAAGATCGGTTGGACCATCCCGAGTATATGATGATGCGAAAAATGGTTAAATTTTTTTAATGTGAATTTGTATTGAAGAGTCTCTCGTAATTCTAGAAATTATATAAGGTGATATTTGTAAAAGAGTACACTAATCATGTGGACCATTTAGATATTTGTGATCTTAATTGATGCATCAAATATATGGCCACATATATATCGTCAACTCACAAGCGGAAGTTTGTGTGATTGTTTTCTCAACTAATTTGAGTAAGAGGTAATTATGTGAATTACCCTAAAAGCATTTCATAAGTGTTGTATGATATTGGACATCACTTAGTATAGGTTCACTCATAAAATAGTCTTGAAAAAACCATTCTTTAGACGTCTAAAGTTAATTATATGACCAATACTTATGAGAAATGAACTTCCAATTTTTACTTGGGAAAATGAAGTTTTGCACGACGCAACATTGATTCGCATCAGGCCAACAAGTTATCATAACTCTTCTTCCCCTTTACATTTGGTTTTTGGTCACAAACTTAATATTTCCCATCTTAGAATTTTTGGATGCGCAATGCACTATGATGGATCCTAAAAGAATTTTGGAAATATATATTGGATATAAATCTTCATGTATAATATAGTATCTTGAGCTAACAATTGGAGTCTTGTTTATAGTCCAGCTTGATGATTATCATTGGAGTTAAATTTACCAACATTAGGGGAGAGAATAAGCAGTTGGAAAAAGAGATCAGTTGGAATGAATTATCATTGTCTCATCTCGATCCCCAAACTAACAATGTGAACTATAAGTTCAAAAGATAATTCATTTGCAAATCTTAGCAAATTATCTACCAAATGCACTCACTGATCCAAAAGGTGTGACCAAATCATATATGTCAGCTGCTAATGCTCCAATAGAATGGATGTCCCTGTTGGACAATCTAATATTGCAAATGAGTCTCAACCGCGCCTGAAGCGTGCTAGACCAATCGGTTCCAAAGATAAAAATCCTCAAACAACAAAAGAAGCTAAAAATAAAAATGGTCCAAGCGAGGATATAGAAACTCTAAAAGAGTATTCAAACATAATTGACATTACATTTCCAGGAGAACTGATCAGGTACCTGAAAAGTTACGAAATTAAAGAGATCTCAATGAACTATGTCAAGAATGAAATACAATGGAACCACAACGAAGTCAACGTTGACGATGTTTTTTTAAATAATAGTGAGGATCATGAACCAAAGTCTACTAAAGATTGTAGACAATGTGAATTGGCCAAAATTGAATGATGAAATTGAAGCAGAATGAGAATGGTGATATTGTGAGATACAAAGCTCGACATGTTGCTCAAGGGTGGATGCGAGTACTTTTCAATACTTAATTAGCCTTGTAGCATATGAAGAACTCAATTTTCACAAGTTGAATATTGCTACAACTTATTTGTTGATAGTCATAATTATTTAAAGATCCCTGAAGGATTTAATATTCCAGTGCACTCTTTTTGAATTCTCAAGATGAATTACCTCAAATTATATCTGATGGATTTTTGAGGTTGAAACTGTAGTTGACCTCTACATGGAAAATCCTAGAAGGATTCAAGATACAAAGAAATATCTTTCTTTTGAAAAATAAAGACTCATATTGATCTGCAGAAATTATTCATATTGACTACATGAGTTGTGTGGTAAGAATATATAAAATATCCTAGTCGCGAAGACTATGAAAGCATGCTTGCATGTTACCAAATGTTATATCTCTTGAAATGATAATATCATGTGAAAATGAGTAGTAATATAGTTCATTCCAAACCGAAATGTATTAGAACAAAGTGGGATGCATATTTTATTTTTGACTATCCTAATGAATAAAATATTTTATATATGTTTCCCAATTTAACCATGCAGATACAAAGTGTTTTATTTATCTAGATCAAATGAGATCTCAAGTAAGCTATTATCTACATGTGGTGACATTGAAGTTTCTTTATGATCTATAAAACATCGTTGGTTCATGCTTCTTCATTTAAAACTCAAATGGCAACAATTCAAGGAAGATGTCCTGAAGATAATACTAACCGCAAAGCTCCATTAAAAGAGTTGCAACACGAGGACTTCCCAGGAGGTCACCCATCCCAGTACTACTCTCGCCCAAGCACGCTTAACTGTGGAGTTCTGATGGGATCCGGTGCATTAGTGCTGGTACTACTCTCCATTAAAAGAGGATTCATCACAAGTGAAAGCGGAGTGGATTGCTCCATATGCACTCAGGGAAAAACTCCAGATGTTGAATTCATATTCCGAAGTGATGCTTCACTCATGGGAGAAAAGCTGCACTCTTTTTTCCTTTGCCAAGGTTTTGTCCCACTGGGTTTTCCTTGAAAGGTTTTTAACGAGACAGTTCCCACTGGCAGGATATTGTACTCTTTTTCCTTCACTAGATTTTTTATCCCACTGGGTTTTTTTTCTAGTAAGGTTTTAATGAGACATATCCTCAATGGACATCCAAGGGAGAGTGTTATAAATATTATTATTTGGATGTCCATTGCTCTTCACCTATCCACTCACCATTATCTTGTAAGTGGCATTTTATGAGGAATACTCACTTGTCCATCCCTATTCTATAAATAGGGATCACCCCCATATGTAGAGATTTACACTTGAAGAGAAATAACAATAGTGTTCATATTCTCTCCTTCTCTCATTCTCTTGTTCTTCTTTTGATATAGTCTTACTTATTTTATAACACATCATAATTTATTTTAAATTTATTTTTTTTGATACATAATTTAAAGTTGATATACAAATTGTATTTCTGGGAAACAAAATTCAAATGTTAGTATTAATGAAATTAAAAATAAACAAATCAAATAATAAAACTTAGTATTTCCCTCCATCAGTAAAAAATCAGCCCCTCCACTCAGACTGATAACGTAAATTAAATCAAGTAATTACAATATAACTTTGTTTGTATTTCAAATTAGCAATTGAGTTGATAAAAAAAATTAGCAATTGAGTCGAAATTTGGTGGAAAAAAAAAGAATTGACGTCAGCTAATAACGCATAATGAAAAATAATAAGACATAAGGACTAAAGAAACATTAGAAAGAAGTAGATAAGCAATAACATTAATAAAAAAAAGCTATAACTGAGACTATATGATCATTTGTCCATAAAAAAAGATCAAATACTAAATATCAGGGTAAGAATATTAACAGTGATAATATAAATATAGGGACAAAATTGTAATTAAATAAATGTAAAGTTAAGTTAATAAGCCATTCCATCCCATACCTCCCAAATTGGGGGGGAAACAAAATGGTGGTAAGCAATGGAATAGGATGGAATAGATTCCATCACTTTTTTAAATACCCAATCAATGGAACACTAAATCATTCCATTCTATTCCACTCCATTCCATCCCATTCCACCAATCCAAACATACCCTAAGGTGCGGGGGTTGGTGGGAGGGGCCAGGGAATGGGCTTTTTGTTGGAGAAGAGCTTTGTTTGTCAGGGAAGAAGAGCTCCTATGGGAGCTATTGTCACTCTTAGGTACTGTGACCCTCTCCTTTTCTGAGGACCGGTGGGTATGGGAGGCCTCAACGTGACATGGTCTTCTCTGTGAAGTTAGCATATGAGATGTTTAGGAATAGCAGTCCCAAGATGGATGTTTTGGGAGGCGTTATATGCTTTAGATGTGGAGATCGGCGCTCCTTTGTTGATTTTGCATGGCGTGCCCTTCATAATAGGCTCCCACCTCGGGCTAACCTATTTAAGTAAGCAAGTTATTTACGATCGGTAGCTATTGGAAGTGCTTTTGTGGAGAACCTTTAGAGTCAAAGACTCATGTTTTTAAGATGTAATTTTCGGAGAGGTTGTGGTACTCGGTGTTTAGGTGGGTGGGATTGGTGGTGGTGCTCCCATCCGATCTCCCTACCCTATTTTCTATTCTTTATCTGGGGTCAGCCCCAAGAGAGGTAGAAAAGAGTTAAACATGATCTGACATTCCGTACTCTTGGTTGTTTGGTAAGCTAGGAATGGGGTGATTTTTTCAAACAAAACTCGTGATCCTTCTGAGACCTTATTTTTTACCAAGCTTTATTCATGGAACTGGTTTCCGTTAAGGATAAGGCTTGCCATTGCCTTTTCAATGAGTGGTGTGGGCCCCCATGGAGTGTATTTCCAAGGGATAGGATTGACGTTAACGATTGTGTGGCGTTACTTATCCTACAAAACAAAACAAAATTGAACTTACTCTATAGAGTGGTAATAATAGTCTGTGTTTATTATATTTAGTGTATGAGATTTGTATTCAATTTCAGTGGGGAAAAACAATATAGAGAAATAAAATGAGCACAATCGGAACACAAGTGATTAACGTGGAAAACTCCAAAATCAGAGAAAAACTACGATCTGTTGTCTAACGATAACCAAAGAATAACACTATGTGAAATGTTTTACAACACATAGACCTTTCTCAAACATGTCATTTCCCCAGTACACCCACCCTCCAAAGAAAATATTTAACTACATCTCATAACACTCTAAAACAAGAGTATAAGAGAAAACAAGTCAAATACAAACTTAATCTGTTTATGACTGATGGATTTTGTAAAGTAAAACTTGAGCCCATACATATAACATTGGCCTCTCGCTATCTTCAGAAAACTAAGCAATGTGTGACTTCTTCAAGAAGCTCAATTTTAATCAACTCCAATGATCTCCACCTTGATTTTAATTGATACACAAGATATCTTTCGTTTTCATTGTCCACACCGACAATCATACGTCAAAAGAACTATCATACTCCACCATAGAGGGTATTCTTCACTTGAAGATAAACTACTCCAAGAATTTATCCATGGGAAGAGACATATTTTGATGTCTAATAAATTCTTATGATTTAAATTATTAAAATACAAATTAAAAAATATTTTTTTGGAAAATGGCAAATAGATGTATATAAAATATAAGATGTGTTTAATTTTAAGGAACACAAAAACCTATGTACATATAAGCGGAGTTGGTCACAAGCGATAATGAGATCATAAAGACAAAACAAAGCGCCACTCCAATCTACTACACGACTCCACATCTTTGTAGGAATAGTAGAGCCACACAATCACTAACACCAATTTATCCAGTGGACAAATACTCCGGGGGCCAAACACCACTCGTAGAAAAGCGTTGGCTAGACTTAGTCTTAACGGAAACTAATTCGCGGAAATGCACCAAATTCACGGAAAAGTGGCGTTTACGGCGAGAAAGAAACTCTTAGGTAAAATGCTCGTTGTTAAGTAGCAAATATTTTCAGACGATGCGGATATTATCCATGGATTTGTTTTTTTTTAAAATCTAAATCCATGAAAACGCATAAATTACGGTGGATTTTTCCGCGATAATGGACATTTCCGAAGGATTTTTCAAAAAAATAGTAAAAAAATCAATAGGAAAAGCACATTCTGCATGGATTTATCGAAAAAATTTTATTTTTTTAATCAGTGAAACCCAAATTACCTGCGTGATTTATAATTTAATGTGTTTCTCTTCTTGAGTATGCATTTAATGCGCATTGGATCATAGAATCAGAATTTAATGTGTTTCTCTTCTTGACTTTAACCTTCTCAACTTTAACCTTCTTTAACAATCAACCTTCTTTACGATAATCTTGATGAGGTCAATCTTCTTTTGACTTCTAGTCAAACCTTCTGTTAACTTTTTAGTCAACCTTATGAAGACTCATTTGGTCAACCTTCTGTAGATATAGTCAAACCTTCTATTGTCTTTATTTAACCTTCTTTAGTTAATCTTCTTTTGGCTCTTCTATACTTTGTAATGTTACATAAATTTTGGTCTATTGTAGAGCCAAGTTCTTGCTATATTTTTTGAGTCTATTCTTAATCACTTGATTGAAACTTGTTAGATCACATTTAGTTCACAAAACTTAATTCATTACTTTCAGTTTGTCTCATCAAAACATGGAAAGAGATTTTCATTTAAACAAGTGTAGCCATTGGAATCCAAATTTTGAGTTTGGTCAAACATCCATACTTCTCCTCACTTTGGTGGAAGGATATTTGTAGGGTAGGAACGGGTCCTGATTCAATATCCAACTGGTTCTCAGAAGGATATTTGTAGGGTGGGAACAGGTCTGTGTAAAAATTATTTTTCCATTTTAGCCCTGCAATTTCGAAAACCATTATATTTAGTCCTTAATTTTATCTGTAACTAAAAATGTTACTTGACTTTTTTTACTTGCTATATTTGCTGAGACTGAAATGATATTTTTTATATTTGCACAGACTTAAAAAGAAGCTATATCAGCATTTTTAAACACAAAAAGCACTTTGAGGGATAAAATGTGATGATTTTATAAATTGGAGGGACTAAAATCGAAAAAATATTTCTCAGTTGAACTAAAACAAAAAATCGCTATAGTTAGATGAACTAAAATGATATTTAGACAAATTTTAATTTATAAGCTTTTATTTTATTCCTAGTCATGTTTTTAAGAACGACAAAAGTATTATATATTATATAACTTTTGTGCTAAAGGCTCACAAACCTATGTACATAGAGATGGAACCACAATCTGAAACCACAAAACCACACTGGAAATGCGCACATATATGTCACAATATTTAGCTACACAAATTACTTAATCTTTCATAAATATTGTTCATTGAGATCAAAATCAACTTTCTTACGGCCAAAATATTTTTCCATTGGTTCTTTAATCACTTTGCTTTCACCTCCTCCACCTTAGGCACATCTTCACTAGTCTTTGCTAGAATTGTTTTCTTGAACATCGGCAAAAACATTAATGATGCTAGAATTGTTTCCTTGAACATCGTGCAACGGCAGCGAAGCGACATCGAGTTGTTTGATTCATGCAGAAAGGTCAAAGTATCATACTTTTTATGGCTTGATTTGTGTCCACCTAAGCCTTGAAAAGATGAAAAACATTTACCACAAAGACTACATTTATAGCCTCCAATATCAGGATCATAAGTTGACGTGCTTCCTTCTGGCTTCTTGTTACTCTTCTTTTTCTGCATCTTGCTTTCATCAACCTTAGATTCAGATAAACCAATGCTACCTCTTCCACCACTACCATCACCAACATCATTGTTCTTTCCAAGCATCATTAAACAATTGTAAACAACTCTGATCTTGTTCAAAGGTTGTACTTCCTTTCTCTTTGATGATTCACCAATTGGAAGCTTCCTTTTCTTAATAGGCAATAGAACTTCAGAAAAACAGTTCTTATCTTTTGGCATGGTCATCAGAGTTGTAGCAGCCATATACATTTCACCACCTCTTTTCCCTCTTTTGTTTTTATTTTTCCATTTGGGTAAGGGAGATGTAGGAAGATCAGAATTCTTCTTCTCATTACAAACATCACTAATGCTTTTCTCATCATCAAAGTCACCAACATCATCATCATCATCATTGAAATTAGCCCTAATAGTACCTTGTTTGGATAAATTGGAAAAATGGGTCATGGACTTTTTCTTCAAAGCTTGATGAATATGTGATCTCCTGTGACCACCTAGTGATTCTGAATTTTGGAAAGTCTTTTCACAAATATTGCACTTGTGTGATCCTTCAACAACTGTGTCTTCATCAAAAATCTCACCCTCCTTCATCATCTCACGATCAAGATGATCTGGATCATGTTCACTTGAAAGTGATGAAGAAGAAGATCTTTTCATCTTCTCACCCACTTCATATGAATCTTCAAGCTTAGGAAGATCTTTTTGATCTTCATCCATCTGAGAAAAAACAAAAGAACTAATTAATAAAACAAATAAGAGAACAAAACAACCTTAAAAACAATCAGGGGCAAGGAAATAAGAAAATAAACCTGATGATTAATCTCTTCCTCAAAGAAACCTGAAAACACAACAAACTAATATATAAGAGAGAAATTTATAGAGAGAGAGAGAGAAAGAGAGTTGGAAGCTATGATCGGATTGAAAGTGATCGAATGATTTATAGGGAAAAATTAAGACCTTGAAAACCGAGTGTTGGTGGAGGTGAGGTTAGAGAGAAAGGTGTGTGAGTGTGAGAAACTAAGAAAGAGAAAGCGAGAAAGTCATAGTTAGAAGAGTAAAGAGACAGAAGGAGACAAATATTCTTTAGTAAAGTGGTATGCAATTAATTCAGTGTTGAATTTTCTGAAAGTCTTAGTGACATTTAATATTGTGTTCAATTCATGTCAGCCATATTTGGGAAAATGTGTCAAAAAAATGTTTGTGAGAAAAAAATTTCTTTGGCTAATTTACTAACAATTTTTTTGTTTTATCCCTATTTTGTTTTTCATCTATGGAAATGAAATGAATCCCCATTTTTTTATAGATATGAATATTTTTAGAGATATTTAATTTAATATTTCTTTCCCTTTATAAAAAATCCATCTTTCTTTTCGTTTAAATTTATAAAAAAGCTATTTAGTTCTTTATTATTATTATCAAAATAAAATAAGTGTTTTTGACTCAATTAAGATAAAATGAGTCTTTTTAACTCAATTAAATTAAAATAAGTTTGTTTTGACCTTTTAAGAGACTTTAATTTTTATAAGTTTTAAAATACTTTCTTTGGTCCTTAAAAAATAGTTTATTTTATATAAATTAATTTACTCTCTTCGCCCCTAGTTGCATTGACGTGGGAACACAATTCCCAGGTTCGAACAAAAGAGTGACCTTATGATAGTGTGTGTGGGTGTTTATTCTTCATTTCTTTTATATATAAACAAATAAGAATAATCTTGAATTTACATACAAAAGAGATATTCTTGGGAAAAATTATTTAATGCTCTATTAATTTTATAAAAAGTGACCTATAATTTGAGACATGTGTAAACCCTATAGTCATAACACTTAATATGAAACAGAGGGAGTTGGTGAGTTGAATCTCATCGATTCTTAAACAAATTGATATTTTCTAATTCACGTCAATGGATGGCGTAAAATTAATAAAGATTATAGATTTTCTTAGTCATATTTCTTGCCATAAATAGTTAGTTTTCCATTTTAACAAAATTTTCAATGATAACATTGTTTTTAAAGTGCTTATTTATTTTGTTTTGTCAAAATAAAAGTGCTTAATTATTTTATGTATTATATTTGGATTTGGATTTAAAACACTTGTCTGGCGTCAATCACTCACTCTACTACAAATCGCCTTAAAGAAGTAACAAAGTTTGGTTAGCGTCTGGCGCACTTTCTTAGGCAAAATGGATCGTATACCAATTGGGAGCAAATTCTCCATTAGAACATGACAATCATGGGACTTTAAAGACTTTAACTTAAGGTCTTTCATGGATACAAGGTTTGTAACATTTGAAGAATACCCCTCTGGAACTTTTACTCCATGAAGAAACTTACAAAACACGGTCTTCTCCTTTTTAGATAGAGTATGAAAGTGTAGGAGGTAGATATGTACGTGTACCCTTCTTTATCGGACCCAATTCTGGTCTCAACCCCATACTAAGCAAGTCCAACCTCGAGTTGATGGTATCTTTAGTCTTTCTGGCATATTGAGTAAGGTACCAATGACACTTTCAAAGACATTTTTTCAACATGCATCACATCAATGAAGTGTCTTACATATAATGACTTCGGTATGGCAAGTCAAAGAAAATCGACTTTTCTTCCACCCCGTTTGGCAACCTCTCCTGCAAATGGCTTCCCAAATTTAATGTTCAAATCTTTCACCTTTTCAAGCGATTTGTTCACCGTCAAAGCCGTGGGAGCTTTACGGGTTCGGTATTCCCATTGAATGCCTTTTTCAACGATCGATCTTGATGAGTAGATGGCAAAAATCTCGATGACCGGGGTAGATATTCTTCCTACCATGTTCCAACCACATCCAATCGGTGTTATCTTCACATATAGGGCATGCACTGCGACCTTTCGTCTTGTACCCGGATAGATTGCCGTATCTTTGGAAAGTCATTAATTGTGCCAAAAATCATAGCCCTCAAGTTGAAACTTTCTTCTCTGAACCCATCATACACACCTCTACTCCATTCTCCCACATTAGCTTCAAGTCTTCAATTAAAGGAGCCAAGTATACATCAATATCATTTCCGGTTGCTTGGGCGAGAAATTAACAAAGACAACATCATATATTTGCGTTTCATGCAAAGCCATGGGAGTAAGTTATAAATCGCTAATATCACGGGCCATGTCTTTGTGGGAGCTACTCACGAATACCGTGCGGGTTAAAACCATCGGCCAGACAATGCAAGTCGTAGGTTTCTTGGATCAACCGAAATCGGGATAATCAATATCAAATTTTTTCCATTGCGGAGAATCTGTAGGGTGTCGTAACATGCCATCTTTAATCCTTTCATCCTCGTGCCATGTCAAGTGTTTTGCATCTTACGAACTACGGTACATACGCCTAAATCGAGGAATTATGGGAAAATACCACAACACCTTTTACGGAGGCGAGAATCTTTCTTTTTATACCGCGATGCATTACATTTAGGACCACGACTTTAAAAATGCATGTTCGATTCAGAAATAGAATGCAATCATTGGGACAAGCGTGTATCTTCTCATAGTTCAAGCCAATGGACCCTAACATTTGTTTTGCATCATACGTCCAGAAAGGAGCACATTATCCTTCGGCAACATTTCTTTCAATAGTGTGAGTAATTCGATAAAGCTCTTATCAGTCCATCCATCGTGGCAAGTTTTCAAGTTATACAA
The DNA here is from genome assembly GCA_020916435.1 of Oxytropis ochrocephala. Classification (NCBI taxonomy): domain Eukaryota; kingdom Viridiplantae; phylum Streptophyta; class Magnoliopsida; order Fabales; family Fabaceae; genus Oxytropis; species Oxytropis ochrocephala. Next base: position 100,209,823 of record CM037089.1, read on the forward strand.
CTTTATCACGACCAATAATTTTGTGAATTCAGTACAACCCTCATACAACGGCGTCTCTGCATCCGTTATCAACTTCTCAAACATTTGAGGACGGTCATTAAGATCGTCTTCAAAAGCCTTTGCCATCTCTTCAAATTCATCCTCAACAAGCGTAGGTATTTCGGTGTCAGCGGTGCACATCTCTCGATACTATTACCCGTATTCGAAGATTCAACTCTTTCCTCACCATGCATTGTCCAACAAGTGTAAGTTTGATCAATTCCATTACCCTTTAAATGTCCCCCCAACAAATGCGCATTAAGCGATTTTACATAGCAACAACGTAAGCGAGGACATATCATATTACTAGATCTCCTAAGCGTTGAGCAGCCTGAGTTCACAAAATAATCCACTCCATCTCTATATTCCTTGGGCGGGACGATTGGCGGACATCCACTTTCTATCCATAATGTCCCAATATCTATAATAAATTCGGATAAGAGAATTTACAATTTTATTGAAGCTAAGACATTCAATCAACTAGCTAGCTAGTTTCAACTAAACAAATCAAAGACTTTGATGTCTTCTATATAGTCATTAATTCTTCATAGAAAATAAACAAAAGAACAAAAAAAGTACGAACAAGTGGAAGCAACAACGACAAATATCCAACGGTGTGAACAACGATCGCGAAGCTCAGACAAAAAAAACTCCCAAAACCTAACAAACAATTTGCATATTCGATTTAGGCATATTTGATTTTACTAATATAGATGACACACACTTTGCTTAAAAACTCTATCATTTGAGAATCAAAATCTCAACAAAACCAAGCAACAAACACATATCAACTAATTTCTCTCCTATCAAACACATTCAACTAATTTTACACATATCAAACACATACAAATACATTCAACATATTCTCTCTTCTTATCAAATTTTTTTTCACACATTCAACATATTCCAATCAAACTACATATTCATCTCAACCTAACAAAAAACCTAAAAACAAAAAACAAAATAGAGAACTAACCTTTGAGAGAAGATGAGGACAAGCAATGAGGACTATGGGTGCTAGAGAGGATTGAGACAAGCAATGTGGGTTTTGGGGTTATTGTGGGTTTGGGGGTTTGTGGGTTTTGGGGTTATTGTGGGTTTATGGGTTTGTGGGTTTGGGGGTTTGTGGGTGGTGCTAGAGAGAGCGAGAGAGAGGGAAAGTTGAGAGAGGAAGAGCTAATGAGAGTGAGGGAGAGAGAGAGAACCAGTGAGAGAGAGGCGTGAGCGAGAGAGAGAGAGGTTTACGGGTTTTTGGGTGTGGAGAGAGAGAGAGAGCAGTGAGAGAGAGAGAGAGCGTCTGCAGAGAGAGAGAGAGAGAGAAGAGAAGCGCGAAGGAAATGAAAAAAGAGAGAAAGCGAGCGGGCAAAAAAAAAAAAAAAAAAAGCAATACTCGAGCGTTTTTAAAGAAACGCGAGTATATGGTGTGAACAGTGTGTGTTATGGGCGGCGTTTGTGTAAAAGCGCTGAGTATTGCTTGAGAAGCAGCGTGTGTTATGGGCAGCGTTTGTGTAAAAAGCGCTGAGTATTGCACGAGCAGCGTGTGTTATGCGCGGCGTTTGGAAAGAAGCTGAGTATTGCACGAGCAGCGTGTGTTATGGGCGGCGTTTGTGTAAAAGCGAGTATTGCACGAGCAGCGTGTGTTATGCGCGGCGTTTGGAAGAAAGCTGAGTATATGGTAGAACGCATGTGTTATGCGTAGCGTTTTTAAAAAGCGCTGGGTAAGGCTCACGCGTTCTCACAGCGATGAGCAGCGTTTTTAAAAGCGGCTGGTTATATGGGCGCCTTTTTTAAGCAAACCTGGCGTAGTGATTTCAACTTCTATTGAAATTTAATATCTTACAATACACATGTTAGAAACCGAAATACTTAGTATATAAATTCTACAAATGGTGCATGTGATATGAAACAATATTATTGATGTTGCAAAGTATAGGTACCTCATATACAATGAGACCAAAAGAATATGCATCCACACTTCTATCAAATAGTTCGCTTTTGTAAATCTCTGGTGCCACATACAAGCCTACAATGAATACAACCAAATCATTAATTGAACAATGAAAGATATTTTTGACATCTCTAATATTAAAACATTTTTATTAGACTGACATAAATAACAACTCATAGATGCTGTCAGATTGCTGATGATACCTTCACATTCAACTCAATTATATTTTCAACAATATAACCGGTAGTGCTTAGAAATTGGAAATGCTAAAAAAACTTACTTTAAAGATCAGTGTTGGTTTCAGGCTGATCCAACATTGCTTTATTAGGTGTAATTTGTGAAATTCTCAAATTGCCATTGTAGTGAGGAAAATATCAATATCTGAAGCGACTTCAGAGAATGAAAGTAACATTGTATTCCTAGCAAGCACTGCAATCTTTGCCATTGTAGTGAGGAAAATATTTTGAATATAACTAAGTTAGTTTGAGCAATTTGCAAAAATTACTACTTTATTCAATGGTTCATAGCACTTAAGATGAGCTCAATAAGTAAGGCTCAATAGTACTCTATTATAGTTCTCATGCTCTAGTGACTAGTCTCACCATGATGTGATGAAGTGTTCATAATCCAATCGATGTAACCTGCGACATAGAACAATGAATGTTGAGAAATTCTATATGCATATATAGATTTAAGGCATCTGATTCATACAACAGGCTGATGCAAAGAGTGCATTTCAAAAGGCCTCAAATCTATTAAAATCATTTTACATAGTCAATAACAAAATCAAGTGACAAAAGAAAGAGAATATCTCTAGTTTTAAAGCTTGCTATACACAAGGGATAATATTAAGGTATCTTTGTGAGTTAGCCAACTGATAAAGAACTTTGGGTTGGGATAACAGTCAAATAAGGATTAAGTAAATTATTATGTAATTAAACAAATTAAAATTAAATGTTCATATTATATGATGAATTTATATAGAACAGAAAATGCATTTGGCAATAATCTTTAGACCTACATACCTGAAGATTGACAAACCTGGGACTGTGGAGGCTTTAAAACAAGACGGATCTCTGCAATAGCAAGTTAGTTGATGTTAGACACTTGTTACATTCTTCAATACCCGTTATCCATCTCACCACAAATCCATCTCTGATTGCCTCTTGAATTTTTAAGAAATCATTAATATCAATATTCAGTAAATTAGAAATTGGAACAACCAAACTTTCTTTGCATGACAAATATGGAGGACTAGCAGACCCAAACCAAGTATAAACACTTACATTGGAATTGGATTTTGCCTCCAGCGAATACAGGGAGCCAAAATTTGAATCCATTGCATGACTGCTTTCCAAGTTAGCTAATGTCATTGCTAGCAACAAAGTCAATTTTGAATTAGTGAAACTCGGGCAGTCAATCCAAATTCCTCAAACTGATTAATCAAGAAGGAAGAAAATACCAGCCTCAGAAACATCTTTGTATCTAGCAATGGTTAGATCAATTTGATGGTCAAAAACATAATCAAAAAGCCAATCAAATCCCATCACAGTTGTGTCTCCTGCTCTCAACTCCACATTGCTTACCTATTTTACTGCCAAGGTTAGTAAAACAAAAATAGCAGAACTAAATTTATCTCAATTGTGAAATGAGACTATATACTATAAGAAGTTATGTGTTCTGTTTGAACTAGATAAGGTAATACATATCTTTGCAATAACCCAAGCCATACCATTATGCTCTAAGTTATTTGCTAGGCATGCTATTCCTTACTTGTATTCACCTCCAAATTTTGCTCTAAGTTTATTCAATTTTCTCTTCATCTTTTTATTTCTTGTTCTTTAACTTTTTGCACTTTAGTTTTACTGTTCTTATTTTACTGCACTTTTATCTTCTAGTCATTTACATTCTTGTCATTTACATTATGTCAATTATTATTCTTTCAATTTAATTTACTTTTCAATTATGAGTTAGTAGAAACTTGGTCTTGGGTTATTGGGAGTAATCCAATGATAGGTCCCTAGTAACTCCCAAGACTATTCTCCACTCCATTTATTTTGTTTTCAATCTAATTTCATTGTTTATATGTTTTAAATTTTAGACATTAGAGTGAAGTACCAGAAAAGTGAAACTCTTAGTTTGATCTATGAAATTAGACAAAGGAATTTAGATATGAGAATAATTTTAATTCCTTTGAGTTAAATAATAAGGTATTGTTCTTAATGGATTTTCTAACCTTCAACCATGAGAATAGGATTGTAAGTTAGATTAAAATACATTATTGGATTCTGAGGAGGAACCACTAATTACAATTTTACCTTGCCTTTGAAAACACAATAATTTTATGGTTTGGAGGATAGTTAAAGAATTACATGGGTTCTCATCATTGTGATGAAGTGACCCGAGATTCTTTATATTCCTAAATTAACCAAAATATTTTCTAAATATCATTCGTTTTAGCTAATCAAAACTGAAAACTAGATTGGTAATCGCTTAACTCCTTGTGGATCGATATTCTTTACTTCTCGGTAGAACCGTACGCTTGCGGGCCTATAAGGACTCGTCAACTGTCTTCGGGTTTGATGAATCATTTTGGGAGGTCGAGTCACAATCCTTCCCACGTCGGGTGGGGTGTACTGCGAGACACTCGATGCCTAAGTCGGATGATGAATAGGCGAAATGTGCAAGAATGAGAGCGTACGTGGAATCCGGGGCCTCTATTTATAGACGAAGGTGCTCGCTTCTCCGTCGGATCTTGCGCAGTGAATCTGGACCCGTCGGCCATTCCTGTGTAGCATGGCGATACGTTTGTCACGGGGGTGCTTAATGGGCCGAGTTTCTCCGAGATATTGGGCGGGCCCGATACAGCGGGAGCTTCGGTCTAGGTCGGAACCTGACACATTTTATCTGAATCACAATTTTTAATATAAATTTTATGAAAAACAAAAAATAAGTGGACAATTTCTAAGGTTGAAGATGACCATGGCAATCCAAAACTCCCTCTTCGGTCTTCACCCTGGCCACCCCCTTTCAATACCCAAGTATAAACACACCATTATACGGAAGGTGCAACCCTAAGCCTTTGCATTCCAAATTCTAATGCAATGCATAAAGCAACCCTAGATGAAGTCAATGTCCGGAAAATCCACAAATATTTTTTTATAAGCATTAATTAATTCATTGATGAGAATACAAAAGTACTCTATCCAAAGGTGTTACAAAGTATGAATGCCATGTGGCCCCTTTCTATGTATTAAGCGAGAAATAGTTTTGGGTTGTTATTACAGTGTATTGAGGTTAAGGCACCGTTGTGTCTGATTTTGATATATACATCTTTGCTTTTGCTTTTCAAAAAAAAAAAAAACTTGAGGAAGTCAACCCCTTCAATATTAGACAAAAAATTAAAACCTAAAGCTGCACTCATAGTTGCTTGAAATTTGAGTCCTTTCTTATCTCACCAAAAACTAAATTTCACTCATAGCTGGAATACTTCCCCCAATTGCTACAATTATAGTGTTTCTAAGGAATGATAATAAAGCAACGATTTCACCAATAGAAAACACACAATACCTATCATAGCTTGGAACAAAACAATACATAACAAACTTTATTTCACCAATTTGGAGCCAAATTAAAAAGGAACACAAAACTTTCTGAAATAAAAGAAAACTAAACTCTGACCAAATCAAAACAAGAGGGAAAATGAAATCCGAACAAATGGATAGGGTTGAAGATGGATTTGGGGTTGAAAATGAAAAACTTATGGGTTTGGGGTTGATAATGAAGATAGGTTCAGGGTTGAAGATGAACAGTTTATGGGTATGGAATTGAAAATGAAGATGAGTATGGGGTTAGAGATGGATATGTCAATTGACTCCGTTCACACACACACACACACACACACACACACACACACACACACACACACACACACACACACACACACACACACACACACACACACACACACACACACACACACACACACACACACACACACACACACACACACACACACACACACACACACACACACACACACACACACACACACACACACACACACACACGTCACTGTCGTTACTGCATGCCATGTGGGACTTTTTGAAACGGAAAATGAAAAAAAGATTAATGGTGTACACATTACGTAATTTTACTGACCTAAGTGGTACAAAAACTCTTAAAGGACATGCTCGGTCCTGGAATTTGGATGTTACCTAGTCTGAGGAGTTTCAAGGAACTTGCTTCATGAACCCAAAAATGCGATTCTTCCATCCGGTTGCCAAGGAATGAGTGCGCCTTAAAGAAAGCGATCTTTGAGTTTTTGGCTCTTAAATGACACTTTCTCTTTCCGGGTCATGTTAGCCCCATGTTCCCCAGGCCAGCTGAGCACAAAAATAGTGAAGAAAACCATGAGCAATAGCGGCCTATTCAACCGGCCCATTAGAACTTTGAAAGTTTTCATGAATGCCCAAGAATTTGGGTATAGTTGGGATGGGGCGACCCCAATATGCCTCAACACATCACGGTAAAATTCGGTGAAGGGAGGGGCGATCCCCACTTTCTCAAACACAATTTGTGCATTGTAAGGCGAGGGAAGTCAAATAGGTCGCTATGTCCTCGCCTCCTTCATGCCCTTGACTCGCAAGTTGGGATTGTTCTTGAGGTGGACCTGGAGCAGGCCCAAGATGTAACTACCCGGCTTAAAGAAGCTTTGGTTGGATCTCATCTTTTCGGAAACCCATGACATATCTGAAGGATCGCGGTTAACAGCGGGCGACCCAACGTTCTCTTCGTGGATCAGATCAGGGTCCCCTTCATCACTATTGATTTGATGACCGGCGTTCTCATCATGGCCCTGGTCAACCACCTCCTCGTTGACCACTTCCTACCGGGCATCCTCTGTGCCGAGCTGAACAGCATCCTCCGTTGACACATCTCCCTCAATATCTATCGGGCTATTTCCATCAGCCTCTGGAAGAATGTGTTTGGGCGGCGGCGGGGGGACCAAGATTCAGACGAGCTCGATTTTGAAGAGCTCCCACTTGTAGAGCTAGAGTCGCTGGATTCCACGTCGCTCGGGGACGACCCAGACCTGGTTTCCTCTTCGGTATTTTGAGTCGGCCGCGTCATTTGGTGTGCAATAGATTGAGTGGGAGCCTCAGAGATACGACGAGTTTGCCGTCAGGCGGATCCACTGTGAAGGAAAGAAGTGTCGGTCGCCAGAGCTATGCGCTCGAGAGAATGGGGCGACATGGTCGGCGCCACACGACACCCCATCCACAAGGCGAGTAATTTCAACAAATAACAAAAGCGAAAAAAAAGGGGTCGGCAAAACACGGAATAGTCTTTTCTTTGATCTGGAAAAGCTACAACTGTGAAGCGAGAGATTTATTTCGGTGGGAAAGCGCGCTGTAGAACACGAAGGTCGCTCTTGGGGGCGGTCGGTCGCTTGCGAGAGAATTTTTCAGAGAGAAAGTGATAAATGAACAAGTATGGAATGTTATTTATATGGGAGGCCCAACACACTTGTTGGGCCGGAGACGAAACGACGTGACTCTTCGCATTCGCAATAACTCAGCTAACCGGTGCTACCTCAGGAAGCACAAATGTCTTGTCATTAATGATGTCAAATTAAACGTCACATCACCACATGCAACCATGGGCGGCAGAGACAACGACTTGGTTCACGACTCAACATGGGTGGCAGCGACCATCTCCTTACCAGTCTTGAGCACACTCCAAGATGGCCACGAAGGGCTAGACTGGGGGGGCAACGAATCAAGCCTCAGCCCGCTGATACCTCTTATTTATAAGAGTTATTTATGTTTTTTTAGCTTAAATTATTGAGAGTTCTAAAGTAATATTGTGTTTAATTAATTAAAATAGGTTGTTTAGTGTAAAAGAAGATTTAATTATGGTTTGAAGTCATTTTGGCACTTTGGTGCCCCATTTTGTGCTTTTATGTGTGTATTTTATTACTGCAGCATCAGGTGCCGCATCAATTGCGTTTCTGCGAAAGATGAGAGAGAAATTGCTGAGGCCTCAGAATATTCTCAGAATATTCCCTTTTGTGGGTACATTGACACATGTAATGACAAAAGTAGCCTCCAAAGGATATTTCTTGGATCACTAAACCGTAGTACTATTTAAGGAGGCTCATCTTCCTCATTTGGGAGGTTGGTTCAAAAACGAGGCTAGGTTTAGACATATCCTTTCTCTCCATTTTCGTTCCATGCTCCATTTTCACAATAAAAGTAGAAATTGCACTGCTTGATCTTTGGGAGTGATCTTTGCTTGACAATACAAGTGACTTACTTGAAGATTTTCGTGGATTTGGGAGCTGTTTGTACCTCCATTATCATTGTTCTTGGAGCCAATCTTCAGTATACCACTTCCTACTTTATTTCTTCTTTGTATTTTCGGTTTTATGGCTTTAAACATTATGTTTAAGTTGTATTTCTTAGTTATGACTTTAGCATTTATGTTTAAGTTGTATTTCTTTTGTTTGTTTCTCATTGTGAGCTAAATACTCTGAGTTGGGATGCTAGTAACCATGTAATGAAGTCTTAGTGTGTTTAATGCATGTATTTGATGTTTTAGCATTTTATCATTTGTGTGATACTATTTCCAAACCTATTTTCTCACCTAATATAAGTACCATTTATAGATTCAGAGATGGTTTATATATTGATCTCAAAGGATAATATGGGTAGTGATCATTAACGAGAGATCTTGATGTTCCTTGCTTAAACCCTAGAGATAGGAGGGCATAACCCATAAGGTGAACACTGTCGGTGCTCAAGCAGCCTAGGAGGTACTTCTTTAGGGTTTAGAGATAAACTCTTGCAAGGAAACCTAGTGTGAAGTATTTCAGAGATTAACGTCTTATTGCGGCAGCACCTAATGCTGTAGAATTAGATACAACATTAATACATTATTATGACATTTAATAAGTGAAAGGCATTCCAGCTTACTCTCTTTCTGAATTTCTACTAATCATTTATCTTACTTACTGTTTGTTGATAAAAATGTGTTCTACAACTTGTTATTTTACTTTGCTTTTACTCACTAGCTTACTTGCTAATTAAATATAGAAATGAACTCAACAATCCTCGTGGGAACGATCTCTACTTACTCTTTATTACTTGCTACGATTGTGTATACTTGCACATATTGTTTTCACACAACAAGTTGTTGGCGCCGTTGCCGAGGATTGTGATAGTTAATTTCTATTGTTTAGTTAGTAAGTTTAGTTAGTTTTGTGTACGTTCAATTTTTGAGCAATTTTTTTTTCTATTTTGTATTGTGCTTTGTGTTTGTAGTCTGTTTCATTTGTGTTTGGTGTTTTTGAAAAAAAAGAAAAAAAAATCTTCCACTTTATGCAAGAATTGAAAGCTTAACAACATTGTTTCAACTATGAGTGTTATGGAGATGAAAATGAAAATTTGTTTTGAGTTAAATTCCATACCCCTATCAAACTTTGTGTGTGAGCAAAAGCCTTATTCTCAAGCTCAAAATGTGGGATTACATGAGGAGAACTCTAGTTTAAAAGAACTCTTAGCTCAAGCCATTGAATCTATGAAGGTGGAGCGTGAAAACCTTGAAAGGGGTTGTTATGAGACAAATTTCATGCCGGTGATAGCCCAAAATATGGATTGTTACATGGAAAACTTTGTGTTTGGGCAAGATCCAAGTTGTCAAGCTCAAACCGAAGGATTCCATGAGACCATCTCAACTTCCAGAATTTGTGGCTCAATCACTAAAGGGGATACCAAAGTGGATAGTGAAAACTTTCAGGTATCATGTAAGAATATAGAGGCTCACTGTAAGACAATTATGGAGCATATAAAAGAGGAGAGTTGTATTGAAGAAGTGATTGATCTAAAATAAGAGATTTATCATGACAACTTTGAAGCTTCATGTAAGAATATAGAGGCTCACATTAGGACTATTATGGAGCATCTACAAGAAGAAAGTTGTATTGAATATGTGGTTGAGCAAAAGGAAAAAATGAGTGTAGAGTGTGAACTTGAATGTAGTCATTTGGAAGTAGTGGAACAAAAAGATTGTGTAGTTGTAGAACAAGAAAAATTCAAAAATAGTGACAAGGAAGAAAAACCAAGGTTGAGGTATGATAAGAGTCATTTGACAATTAAGGTTGATACTTGGTAAGTGAAGAAAAGAGTCCTCATAAAATGAGCTTCAATTTTTTCAAAGAGGGAATTCATATCCCAAATGCTTATTGATTGGGGCAAGGCAACACTTGCTTCCCTATGACAAATACATGGGATTTCTGACAAGAAGGAGAAAGCGGAAGGATGACATTTTCTTCTTGTCCTATTATCCACCCTAACTTGGGTTTTGAAAGCCAAGTCTAGCTAAAGACTATAAATTAAGCGCTACTGGGAGGCAACCCAGATTTTTAGGACTAATTGTGTGTTGTGTGTTTTTGTTTTACTTTTCAGGTATGAATAAGTGGTCTTGTGGTTTGTCTTTGTCAATTATGCGAGTTTAGTGCTGTGACAACATGTGTTTGCACACACATTCTTTGAAGCATTGAGAGCATGGTCAACAAGTCAAAATGGAGTTTCAAATGACAATGTGACATATTTGGCAGCCACCTCTACTAATTGGCAGTGTGTTTTCTCTTTTTCCTCATTTAAACCTTGTTAGCTATATTTTCCCCAATCACCACCCACCCAAAACCTTTCCACCATACATTCACCTCAACGATCACCAACCAAAAAAAAACCATCCCCTCCAACAAAAACACGTTTTCCATCACAAAAACTCATTTCTCACAGTTCCAACCCTTCATTATTTACCCTTCATCCACCCCACCTCAAACCAAACAATTAATCCTTATCCCAACATCTTCCCCATCTTCAAAACGAAAACCTCCTCAACCCTCACAAAATAAAAATCCATCCAAAACCTAACCTTCCACAGAGAAAACACCAAGGCCATTGGAAACTAAAGTGCATAGTGTGGATGATGTCACAGGCAGTGCTACAGCATCAATGTCAGAAGGAAGAGCTGCAGCATCTGTTGCTGCAGCATCACAGGAAAGTTGTAAGAACAAAATTGGTGGCCAAAAAGAGGCCAATGTGACTCTGTTATACCAGACGATTATGGAGGAACCTGACTCTGTTGTACCAGATGATTAGGTCCATCCTCCTTCACCAGAGCCTCCATTGGCCAAATATTCCATGCATCAAGCTGTTTTGCAAAAAGTTAATATTGCAACACCAAAAGGCTGCACCAAGGGTGATGTCAAAGGACTATGCAAGATACCTGCCACAAGACTTAGTCTGGCTGAGGACTCTTAAACCAAGCGCTACTGGGAGGAAACCCAGGATTTTAAACTAATAAATTGGGATTTGTTTTTGTTTTTGTTTGTGCAGGAACCTCACTTAATGGTGCTAAGGTGATTTGTGATGTGGCGGCGGTGATCTTTGCAACATTGCTTGCGGCCCAACATTCTTTGCAACACACTTTGCGTTAGTTCGTTAATTGAAAAAGAAGAATAGTTTTCAAAATTGAAAGAAATGCTTTGAGGTGGCATGGTTTGGTCTTATCTTACCTTAATTATCCCATCACGACCCACCAATTGCTTGACCAAAACCTCAACACAAACTCCTCGGTCCATCATCATCCCACCTGACACCACATCACCTACCATTCTAATGACTGACCTCTGCCTTTACCAATCATATCACCTCCACCCTTATTATCTCAACCCCACACCATTCTCACTCCACCCATCCAACCTTAGCCAGAAATGCAAAGCACCACTAAGCCACCTCAGCAATAATCTGTTGTTGTCAAAGTACTTCAGCACCTATTGCTGCAGCATCCGAGGAACAACTATCTTTGAAGATATCTGCTGCCACACCTACAAAGAAAGTGAGAACAAAGGAAATGACAAAAACGAGGAAGGCATCGGATGCTCGGTGAGATCGAGCTTGAGGTGGAGGAGTTAATCTGAAAGCGAGTTTGTGTTGCGGCGCATACAATTCTTTGCTTGTTTGTTGTTGAGAAGGAAGATGCTGCAACTTCTAATGTTGCAGCAATTGCTGTAAAAGAAATTTTTGATGATGCTATCGTATCCACTGCAGCTGCAGAAGAGTGCACCAAGCTACAAGAGCCAATACCAGAAACAAATCAGGGGTCCCTTCAAACCCCTTCCTTTTTGTGTTTAGTTGTTTATGTTTTGTTAGTTGTTAATTGTTGTTTTCTATTTAGTTTTTTTTTTCAATAATCCTGCTGGATGCTGTATCATCTGTAATAGCATCCAACAGTTGTTTGGAATTGTTTTCATGTTTTTGTGTTAAGTGTCTAATTTCTGTTTTGATTGTGTCTAAGGCCTCTCCCATTAGTAATTGCATGAGCGGGGACCTTTGCTAAGTCTTAAGTTGGGGGGAGGACCTTTCATGTGTCTACCTTGTGTTATTTGTTTTAAAAGGCGTGTTTAGTTGTATCTTTTGTTCATATCGGTAATAGATTATGCTTCTTTTTGGGTGACTTAATGATGATTATGGTGAGTTTGAGTGAGGATAGCTGGTTTGGATTGATGATTAGATTGCTATTGTTCCCACACTCATACTCTAGGTTTAGGTAGGAAATTAGTAAGCTAAAAACAATCTGATGCTGAAGTTAGATGTTGGTAGACCAAGGTTATGCCAAATTTCTACTAAAAACTTAGGGTAGCATAAGAAACTAAGTTTGGGGGTTCTTTAAGATATACTAAGGCAAAGCAAGAAGGAATGGAATTAGGTTATGTGCACATAGTTTTAGGAATATGATTGAAGTCTGAATGTAAGGTGATATGTTATAAAGCACTAGTGTTTGTAAATAAGTGTAATGTGTTGTAATTGCCCAATCATCAATGCAAAAGAAAAAAAAGAAAACAAAAGAAAAAGAAAACAAAAGAAAAAAGTTGAAAAAGCAAAAAATGCTATCAAAAATGAAATTCAAGAATAAGGGCAATGCGATGCGATGCTTGATTAAATGTCCGAACAAAGAGTCTTTGTTAGTGCAGTAATCTTTTTGCATTTATTCTTCGCAACACTTTGTTGTATCAAGTTGTAATAAGTGCACTGGCCTAGAGTTCTGGATTGCTACATCAAAGCCCTTTGTCATGCTTATCCCACCATTTTGTGCATGAATTGTTAGTCTACCCTTCTTTTTGAAAAATCTTTGGCATAACCAAAAGAAAGCCATGCTTTCCGAGGCTAGGAGAACTTTTGAAACTTGCTAAGGACTGAACTGAGCCTAGTGATCACACACACACACACACACACCTTGAGCAGTATGCAATTCTTTGAATCTTGATGAACTTAAGGTGCATAAGAGTGATTGAGGATCTGAAAGTTCATGCCCAACTTGAACATCTTTGAAAATCTGTTTGAATCAATTTGTGCAGCTGGATATTGCCTTGCTTGTGTTTGTTTCTCTTTGTCAAGCGTCATTGCTTGAGGACAAGCAATGGTTTAAGTTTGGGGGTGTGATACCTCTTATTTATAAGAGTTATTTATGCTTTTTTAGCTTAAATTATTGAGAGTTCTAAAGTAATATTGTGTTTAATTAATTAAAATAGGTTGTTTAGTGTAAAAAAATATTTAATTATGGTTTGAAGTCATTTTGGCACTTTGCTGCCCCATTTTGTGCTTTTATGTGTGTATTTTATTCTTTGCATGACATCGGTGCTTGCATCAATTGCGTTTCTGCGAAAGATGAGAGAGAAATTGCTGAGGCAAGCTATCAAAAAAGGACAACACGCCCTATTGCTGGTACTAGGCTGTCATATGCTCAGAATTTTCCCTTTTGTGGGTACATTGGCACATGTAATGACAAAAGTAGCCTCCAAAGGATATTTCTTGGATCACTAAACCCTAGAACTATTTAAGGAGGCTCATCTTCCTCATTTGGGGAATTTGGTTGAGAAAGGAGGCTAGGTTTAGACATAGTCTTTCTCTCCATTTTCGTTCCAAGCTCCATTTTCACAATAAAAGTAGAAATTCTGCACTTTGCTTGTCTTTGGGAGTGATCTTTGCTGACAATCTGAGAGTGACTTACTTGAAGATTTTCGTGGATTTGGGGATTTGTTTGTACCTCCATTATCACTTTGTTCTTGGAGCCAATCTTTAGTATACCACTTCCTACTTTATTTCTTCTTTGTATTTTCGGTTTTATGGCTTTAAACATTATGTTTAAGTTGTATTTCTTAGTTATGACTTTAGCATTTATGTTTAAGTTGTATTTCTTTTGTTTGTTTCTCATTGTGAGCTAAATACTCACGAGTTGGGATACTCTTAACCATGTAATGAAGTCTTAGTGTGTTTAATGCATGTATTTGATGTTTTAGCATTTTATCCTTTGTGTGATACTATTTCCAAACTTATTTTAGAATTGATCACCTAATATAAGCACCATTTATAGATTCAGAGATGGTTTATAAATTGATCTCAAAGGATAATATGGGTAGTGATCATTGTGAGAGATCTTGATGTTCCTTGCTTAAACCCTAGAGATAGGAGGGCATAACCCATAAGGTGAACACTGTCGGTGCTCAAGCAGCTTAGGAAGTACTTCTTTAGGGCTTAGAGATAAACTCTTGCAAGGAAACCTAGTCTGAAGTATTCGAGAGAATAATGTCTTATTGCTGCAGCACCTAATGTTGTAGCATTAGATACAACATTAATACATTATTATGACATTGCATAAGTGAAAGGCATTCGACTTACTCTCTTCGAATTTCTACTAATCATTTATCTTACTTATTGTTTGTTGATAAAAATGTGTTCTACAACTTGTTATTTTACTTTGCTTTTACTCACTAGCTTACTTGCTAATTAAATATAGAAATGAACTCATCAATCCTCGTGGGAACGATCTCTACTTACTCTTTATTACTTGTTACGATTGTGTATACTTGAACATTGTTTTCACACAAGTTTTTACGGAATGTTGTGGTGTGGGCCAGCTGCCCAACTAAGTAGTCTTGAGCTCAACTGGCCCAATAACAAGGCGTGCGGCACAAAACATGAACACTGGTTGCATATCTCATAGCGGCGGCGCTACTCTCACAAAGAGTATAAATACAACACTCATGCATAACCCAGTGCACGTCAACTACCCTTGTGATCCTGCCCGACAACTGTGGAGATTAATCTTTCGAGATATTGGAGATTAATTTAAGGGGTTCACATCTCCAAACAAATGTTTTTCCATACGTACGGGGCAAGAATTGAACTCGGGACCAAATGTTTAAGAGGCCTAAGTATCTACACTTGTGTCACATATGCATCATGTTGGTTAAGGTTTCTCTATATGTGGAGACAGTGGAGTAAAGATCACCTCGGTTTCTAAAAAAATGAGATATCCTATTTATGTTTTGACGTATGAACGTATAAGTAATATATATAACTTTGAATGTAACAATTTAATTAATCACAATGCTTCAAATCTGTTTGTTAGAAGTTAGTTACAACGATCAGTTATTCTGTTACATTCGGTTTTCTCTTTCTTGTTTGGTTGGTTGTATATATACATGATAAACTCCTATGGTGGTGTATCAATAGAAAACTCATAGAATTAATAAAATTTGAGCGAAGGTGAAGAAGATTTTAATTACAATGAGTTCTTCTTCGGGAAAAGAAAAAGAAGAAGGCAATAGTGTGAAGGAAGAAGAGTTGAGTGACGATGATAGTTATGAAATTGCGGAGGCGTTGTTGGAGCTTGGAGAAGCAAGAGGAGGAAAATCCATCAGCAGTAGTGATAATAACTCCAACGTTGGAGTTGTTGATCCACTTGTATTTTTAGAAGCGTTAGCAAGACTTGGAAAATTGATCCATCATATTTCTTTAAATACTAAAGAACAAGATTTGGTTCAAGAATTACAAGTTGGTACTGAACCACACCAAGGAGAAGAAAATGATGATGATGGCGTGGCAGCAGGAGAAACTGTTGATGATGACGTGGTGGAAGGAGATGATCTTGATGACGTGGCAGCGGGAGAAGTCGTTGATGATGACGTGGTGGAAGGAGATGATGTTGATGATGATGACGTGGCGGCAGGGGATGACATTGATGATGAGGTGTCAACTTCTAATACTCCTCTGATCATTTTCATCTCAAAGAATTGTCTCCTGAAGATGAATCATTAATTTCCACCCCCCAACAAACTCTTAGACAATAATGTAGTGATTTTCTTTCAGTCTTTTTTTCTTGATCATTAATTTCCAACTTCTTCCCTTTTTTTTGTTGCATTTCTTTGATAAATTTAGATGAAGGATTTTGATCATTTTCTGTAATTGTATGGTGTTTCTTGATTGTTTACTTTGAGAGTTATACTTTGAATTAGTCTATGACATTTTCAAATAAGGACGAGTTAGTCCCTCCAACTTCAATTGATCTTTTTCACTCAATATCTTATATATAGACTATCTTTCATTTTTAATTCACAACATCGATCGAAATATCACTATCAATATCTAATTTCGACTTTTGACATTAAAAATCACGAGTCATACTCTTTTTTCTTCCAAATATCACTTTTTTTCCAATTAATTTGAAACTGACATTGACACGTGGCGTTGAGTTTTTGTCTCTTTGCACATTTCAAAAATGTTGATGTCGCTGGCGTCAACCCCCTTCCACATAGGTTAAGAATGCCACGTGGCTCGAGGAATTGATCAGTGACGTTAGTCTTTTTTTTTAAAGGCAAACATATATATATATATATATATAGAGAGAGAGAGAGAGAGAGAGAGATGAGCGCAAGGGAAACTCAACCCATACACAAAAACAAGGTATCAACCTCCAGAATGAAGAAAATGAGGAACGAATAACTACCTCCAAGATAAACAGTAAATAGGATCCACAGAACACTCATAAAAAAGACAAGAAGGAGAATCACCCATAGCCTCGAACCAGCGTCAGGCTAAAGATAAAATCTTATCAAGAGATCTCACAAAATTCGTTACACCTCCAGAGAAAATGCAAGAGTTCATTAAATCCCAAATAACCCAAAGAATTGTATGACAGACGAGCATCAAACCACGACTGCATCTAGTTGTACCACCAATATGGATTAACTGAAGAAACAATGACAGAGGATCTCGCTGCATTACAAAATCAAAACCCAGCCAGCTGACAATGGCATACGAGATCGCTGACGCAAATCTGCAAGTACAAAAAAGATGAAGGGAGGACTCTTGGGTAGTACCGAACAAAATACAAACTGTAGCGACATACTCCAAAATGATCCCTCTTCAAAACAAGTTCAGTCGAGCGAGGACTCTATCCCAGAGAAGTTACCATGAGAAGACCAACCTTGGAAGGAGCAACAATCTTCCAAATCTTGTTTAGAACCTCAAGCACCTGGTTAGAGAACCTCAAAACATGAGAGAAGATGACCGAGAGATAACTTGGTAATCAGAAGCCACGGAGAACATTCCAGTCGAAAGTGGGATCCATACCCAAACATCTAGCACCGCTGCTAAGGTGATTTGTCTTAGAACTAATAAGAGCTCGTCTAAAAGGTTCTTCTCCCAAGTGAACAACTGACGCCTCCAAGGAATATTCCAAACCCAATCCCAAGAAGACCAGCTACCACAAGAACTAACTAAGGCATTAGGATCTGATACACTAGAAAATAACCTACGGAAATTAGACCTAGGATCTACCTCACCCAACCAAACATCGTGCCAAAAAAGGGTGGAATTACCATCCCCACTTTAATTCTAGAATTATGGAGATCCAATCCCCCACGCATGTCCCCCATCTACCTATACTACAAATGTCCTTCCACCAAACAGAAGCAGAAGGACGAACCTCTAAGCGAAGGAAGTAGTTCATCGACCCTATGGAATGACCATACTAAGACATCAGAATCTGCAATCACAAGTCTCTCCCTCCCAAGAGGAGCCTCCAACGCAATTTACCTAAAAGGTTGACATTAACTAATAGATCTATGTTGCTAGTTTTGGAGTCTACCTCTAATCACTTGCAGCATATGATCCCACGTAGAGGCCCTACGAGGGTTTGCACAAACCGGAAACCCAAGATACCTGAAAGGAAGATACACTCTCTTACAATTAAGGAATCTAGCGCCCATAGCCAGAAACTCATCTGACACATTGACACTAATGAGACTACTCTTAGCAAAATTAACCCGGAGCCCAGAGTAAAGCTCAAAATTTTGGAGAAGCAGTCTTTAGAGTCCTGATTGTCTCTGAGCCTCTCCAATCAAAAGTGTATCATCAGCGTATTGTAGATGTGAGACCATCAAACCCTGATCCCCTATAGTCACTCCTGTGAAGAGATGTCTAGCCTCTGCCTATCTCATCAACCCACTCAAACCCTCCGCCACAAGGAGGAACAAAAAAGGTGCCAGGGGATCCCCTTGCTTCAAACCTTTGTTAATACTAATCTTAGTAAGACTTCCATTAACTAGCACCGAGAGATTTCTAGAGAATACACAAGCCCGAATCCATGCCCTTCACTTATCATCAAAACCAAAGCGCCTCAGCATATAGTCTAGAAAACTCCATCCAACTGACTGAGTCATAGGCCTTCTCAAAATCTACCATAAAGATAAGACAATTTTTTCAACACTTCTTCACATAGTCTACAACCTCATTCATCACTAGGACACATTCCACCAAGTTTCTTCCTTTAAGAAAGGCAGTTTGAACTGGTGAAATAAGAGAATCCATAACCTCACTGAGGCGGGCCGTCAAAACCTTAGCAAGGATCTTGTACAAGCAGTCTAGTAAGGATATAGGACGGAAATCACCTAGGGAAAACAGACTCAGAACTTTCGGAATGAGAGCGACAAAGTATGAAATAAAGGATCTTGGGAGATTTGCGTTAGTATGAAATTCATCAAAAAAAGGTACCCATTTCTGGGCGCAGCAAATCCCAAAAGGCCTTTATGAAAGCCAAATTGAAACCATTCAGCCCAGGACTCTTATTACCATCACAATCAGCTACCACTCGATCAACGTCTTGAGAACGAAAGGCTGGGAGAGAGAAACAACTTGTGCTGGAGAAAGAACTGAAAAAAGAATATCATCCAAACGAGGTCTCTCCCAGTCATCTGCAGAAAACTGCTCTCTAAAGAACAGAGAAACTTCAGCTAGGATATCATGGGCCTTATCCAGCTAAACATCGCCTAACTTGAAAATAACAAGTTTTAGCATCCCTTTCCTTCAACCACCTCAACCTCGACCTTTGGAAGGCTATACTATCCTTGCTTTTTAGAAGAACTCTCAGCTGAGAAAAATAATCTTTCCTAGATTGCATCTCCTCCCGAAATAGGCCAATCTCTTCGCCTTTAAGATCAAGGGCCTTAATAGATTCCACCAACTCCCTGATCTTAGCATCTGGCTCCCCAAAGGTTGCCTTATTCCAAACTTTAATAATATTTTTCAGACTTTTCAATTTTTCTTTCAGTCTAAAGCCCATCCAGCCCTTAAATGAATTGTCATACCAGGATCTCTTCACTAGATCCCTAAACTCCCTGTGACGTTAGTCTACCATATGGCATTGACATATACACTGAGTTTCATGCTCTGTTATAGAAATCCTGGCGTGGTGGGCGTTGTGAGTAGCATAGGACAACTTTGTTGACCTAACACCTTCAAGCTTTGAAAACAAATGTAGTCGACCTTTGCGAGACCTAGTAACAAAATAGGATAAAATAAAACGCAACTAGAAGGAGATAATGTTTATGAACAAAAGTATATCTAAAGTCAACGAAAGTAGCATGACGGTGGTGAGTTTCAGTTAAAGCAGATTTAATAACCTTGTTGGTTTGGCAACAAATTTGTCCCCTTGTGAGTATTTGCTCAAGGAGTGAGTTAAGGTGTCTCTTTTTCTGGAGTAGAGAACACCACCGTTTCTAAAAAAAATTAACATATCCTACTTGTAGGTTTTGATATATTAACGTATATGTTATGAATATTTGTGGATGTTCATCTCCTCATCTCCCTTAGTCCTTTTATATTCTATAAGATGCTTATGACACATAATGGTAGACCATCCATATGCTTGTAACTTACAAATCTTATGTCCTATAAATAGGACTCATGTAGCATTGTAAAAGTTACTTTCAAGAGTAGAATGAAAAATCTCACTTCTTCTCCCATTCTCTTCTTCTCTTTGTTTAGTTGTTATTCATCTATAGTCTATTATATATAGTGGTATTATCTTATTCTTGTTTTGGTTAATTTTATAACACGTTATCAGCACGAAGCTCTACCAAAACGATAGCTTAATCAACTTGGAGGCTTTTGCTAAGATATGTTTTCTTCTACTTTTTTCCTTTAATCTAACTTAGTTTCATGTTATGATGTTCTTCCTCATAGCTTTTATTTTATCATGTTAATCTTTTATATTTCTAGTATAGAAACTTATGGAGAATTTTATTTAGCTACCACAATTATCATGTTTTCTATTCTTGATGAATTTTCAAAGAATTCAACATTCAAGCATCCCCATTGGATTGCATAAAGACAATTATCATGTTTGCCTATTCATGATGAATTCCCGAAGAGTTCAACATTCAAGCATCTCTATTGGATTGCATAAAGACAATTATCCTGTTTGTCTATTCTTGATGAATTCCAAAAGAATTCATCATTCAAACAACCCAGAAGGATTGCACAAATAACTGAATATTGAAACATACTATATGATTCCCCAAAGTGTGAAAGTTTGTGATATAGTTCTTGAAGAACTGGAAAAAAATATGTTCAAGCATCCATGAGAGATTGCTCAAAGCATAATATGTTTTTGTCATTGCTTAGATTTGAAAATTAGTTCTGGAGAACAAATGAAATAAGATTTTCCTTGGTCATTGTTAATGATAGAGTTCTTGAAGAACCAAACTTTTAGGCCATGATTATAATCTAAAAGATCAATTTGATCTTAGTATAATTGAATCAAAGAAATATTAGTGATTATAATTGAATATGCTCTGGAGTAGCATAAATGAGAAAATATTTTCAATAATGTTTTTGAATAAAGATTATATGATATTGTGATTGAAAGAATGATCACAAACCACTCAATTGATTGAACTTCATTCCTAGAAGAGAATGAATTAAATTAAAAGTTTGAGTTACAACAAAAGTTGTGATTATGATCTTTGGTAAAATAAAGGTTACCATCATCCTTTATAAAAGATTTCTTCGAATATTTTTGACTACCAAAATATGTTAGATTTATGGTCAAGTTCCTGAAGAACCACCATTAGAGCGTGATTAAAATTTGTAAGATTACTTGATCTAGTATTCTTTGAAACAAAGAAAATTGAGAAAAAATAAGTAATTTATTTCTACGTTCTCACAATTATACTTTTGAAGTAGCAAAATTGAGAAAATACTTTCAAGAATATTTTGAAAGTTTAAGACATAATTTGGTTGAACAAAAGATTGGTTGTTCATTAAAATATAAAATGTCACATAAAAATTGAACTTTATTCCCCGAATTGAATGGTTATGACCATTCATATTGAAGATTTTCATCATCATAATTTGTGTTTATAATGGTCTTTGCAATTCTCTTTTCAAGTATATAATGATGAAGTAACATATTTTGACACAGATTAATTTCTTCAATTTTTTCTAACAAATGTGTTGTTGTTTTTTTTCATATATATATATATATATATATATATATATATATATATATATATATATATATATATATATATATATATATATATATATACATATATATATATATAAGTGTTATTTGTAGTAATGACATTTGTTATTCCTAATAATGATTTCGTATTTTGGGATTATTGAAAAATGTAACTTATTTTCTTTCTCAAACTTGGAATTCCATATAAACATGTAAAAAGAAAATATGTGTACCGACAATTTTATATTTATAAATAGTCACTTTTGTTATATACATCGGTTAGAAGTTTTATTTTTGCTACTTAAGTGATCAAAGTTTAATACAATTTTTTTTCATTCTCATATTAAATATATGTGAGAGACATTAAAATTATGCTATGGCAAACTAAATGTTTGCTATGCACTTATAAAAGAAAAGAAAATGTTGTTTTAAACTTGAAGTTTAATAGTCTAAACTACGTGCACTATCTAGTTATGACATGAAGTCATAAGGTGGCGTAAGTTCCTATTATATACTTGCAATCAAAAGTTTGCAAATGTAAGTGAAAGCTCTAGAAGAGCTAATTGTATTGTTACCTAGCTTGAGGAACAAAGTTTTTACACATTAATATTGTATTATATTCTCTTAAATATCATAGAAACTAATTGAGTCTCAAGGATATTCATCTAAGTGGATATATGCTATCGAGAGAAATCTCCAATGTCTGTATCATGAGACTTAACTTAAACCCGAAGTTTAGGGATTGTTTGTCGTTGGCAAATACGGTTGGGCCATCCCGGGTCTTTATGATGCAAAAAATAGTTAAGAATTTTCTTTCGAGAACTTGTATTGAAGAGCCTGTAGATTCTTCAATCTATTAACTTTTGTGTATTACCAGTTCCCAAAGGAAGTGGAGAATTTGAGGGAATAAGTCTCTCACATTTCTACAATGTGCTTAAGGTGATGTTTGTCTGCAGATACACCAATCAGATGAGCCATTTAGATATTTTATTATTTAATTGATGTATCAGCTAAATGGCTACATAAATATAATTGTCATCAACTCACAATCAGAAGTTTGTGAGACTATTTGCTCAACTAATTCGAGTAAGAGCTCATTATGTGAATTATCTTGAAAACATCTGATAAGTATTTTATGACTATTAGAGTTTATATTGAACATCACAAAGTATATGTTCACTCATATAATGGTCTTGAAGAACCATTCATTAGACACCTAAAGTTAATTATATGACTAATACCTATGAAATCGAACTTCCAAAATTTCTACTTGGGAACATGAAATATTGTAAGACGAGAGACATTGATACGCATCAAGCCAACATGTTATCATATATAATTTCTCCCTTTACAATTGATTTTTGGTCAATGACCTAATGTTTTCCATCTGAGATATTGTTGATGTGTTGTGCATGCTATAGTCAATCCATCACAACGTAATAAAATGGATCCTTAAAGAATGTTGGGAATACATGAGTATATGAATCTCCATCCATGATAAAATATGTTTAGCCAATAATCGGAGATGTATTTATAGCTCAGTATTATCATTTTGGTGAATTAGTTTTCCCAACATTAGGAGAGAAAGCATTTGAAATGAGTATTATGTGAAATAAATTATTATTTTATCATCTTGATCCTCCTAGAAACCAATGTGAACCAGAAGTTCAAAGAATAATTCATTTGCAAAATTTAGCAAATTATTCACGAGCTGCGTTACTCAAATATAAATTGATGTCCCTGTTGGACACTCAAACATTGCAAATGACTCTGAACCATGCATGAAGCATGTAGATTGGTCGGTTCCAAAGAATAAAAATCTTCTCACAAGAAAATGAGCTTAAAAGCAAGATGGCCCAAAAGAGGATATGAAAACTCAAGACGAGTAATTTGACATAATTAATTTTCAAGTTCTAGAAGAACTGGTCAGGTACCTGAAATTTTTGGAAATGAGATCTCAATAAATTATGTCAACAATGAAATATGAAGGAACCGAAACAAAGTCAACGTTGACAATTTTGATGTGTATAATATAGCACTAAATGTGATAAGTGATGAAGAGGATCATGAACTAATGTCTAACAAGAATTTAGACAAAATAATGATTGACCAAAATAGAAAAGATCAATTGAAGTGCACTAAGCTCGCTTTGCAAAGCAAAAAGTTTTTCAACTTGTAGTCTGTACACCTGAAGATGTAAAGCTAGTTAGGCTTGTTGTTCAAGAGTACTCGCACAAACCTAACATTGATTTTGAAGAAAAATTCACCTGTAGTGAATGTAAGTAATATTTAATACTTAGTCTATTAGCACATGAATGACTCAATTTACATATGATGGATGTGTTACAACTTATTTGTATGGCTCATTTGATAGTAATAATTATATGAAGACATGATTTCTCCATTTAGTTTTATGGAAAGATCTAGAAATGAATTTACTATTATTGGAACTCTTGAAGAGATTTCAAACTATAGCTTGCTCAAAGAAAGAATTCTAGAAAATGACTTCAAATTATATTTGATGAATTTGGAGTTTGAACCTTAAATAGATCTCCACCTAGAAAATCCTAGAAGGATAAAAGATATAGAGAAATATCTTAAAATAAATATTTTTGGGAAACAAAGTTTTTTCTCGACCTGCAGATCGATCGATTAGCTAAGTGAAAGATGATAAATTATATCTATTGAGTACATGATGTATGTGTCAAGAAGATAGCAAATATTACAGTCTCGAAGACTTTAAATTAGTGCGCGCACGTCACTAAATGTCATATGAATTGATGTGATAGTATTATTTTATACTTAGTGAGATAGAATTTATCAACAATCAAAATATACTAGAACATAGTGTAATATAATTGTTTTTATATTTTCATGAGACAGATGAAGCAATTATTTTATGCATATTTGTTCATAAAACTAATCATGCAGATACAAGGTATTTGTTTTGACCCAGATCAAGTCAAATTCCAAACCTACTATTTTCAACATATGGTGACATTGAAACATCATTATTATCTACAAGCAATCTATGGTTATTGGTTCTTCATATCAGACTCAAGCA
Organism: Oxytropis ochrocephala; assembly: GCA_020916435.1. Taxonomy (NCBI): domain Eukaryota; kingdom Viridiplantae; phylum Streptophyta; class Magnoliopsida; order Fabales; family Fabaceae; genus Oxytropis; species Oxytropis ochrocephala. The sequence goes on from CM037089.1 coordinate 100,234,533, forward strand.
CCATCAAATCAAGGAAGGGGCATTGAAGATAAAGCTCAACTAAAAAGATGATATATATCACAGTGTATATTGGTTCAAATGTGTCAGGGGAGAAAATATTGGTATCAATATTCTTAATTGATGCTTCAAACAGGGGGAGAAAACTGTACTCTTTAATTTTTCCTTTTCCACGGTTTTGTCTTATTGGGTTTTCCTGGAAAGGTTTTTAACGAGGCAGTTCCCACATAAAGGATATTGTACTCTTTTCCTTCACTAAGATATTTTCCCACTGGGTTTTTTCTTAGTAAGGTTTTAATGAGGCATATCCTCAATGGACATCCAAGGGGGAGTGTTATGAATATTTGTGGATGTCCATCTCCTCATCTCCTTAGTCCTTTCATATTCTATAAGATGCTTATGACACATAATGGTAGACCATCCATATGCTTGTAACTTACATATCTTATGTCCTATAAATAGGACTCATGTAGCATTGTAAAAGTTACCTTCAAGAGTAGAATAAAAAATTTTTCTTCTTCTCCCATTATCTTCTTCTCTTTGTTTAGTTGTTATTCATCTATAGTCTATTATATATAGTGGTACTATCTTATTCTTGTTTTGGTTAATTTTATAATAGTATATAAGTAATATATATCACCTTTAATGTAACAATTTAATTAATCGGACTATGTCAAATATGTTTGTTAGAAGTTAGTTACATGAGCTAATTCCTTGTAGCATACTAGTGAATAGGGTGGATGTAGAAATTGTTTTACCAATTTACCAATTTAAAAGTTCACAAGGACCAAAATGATGACAGTAAGTTATACTTTTAAGGGGCTAAAATGAAAGTAAGTTATACCTTTACGAGAATAGAATGACAATAAGTTACACTTTGCTCCTCGTAAGCAACCAGTGTGGCACTAAATGTACCACATCTGCAACATTGACGAAGTTAACGATATCAGTTAACATGAGGGAATAAAGTGATAGGGGAGCTTCTTGCATCCCCATTGGGATTGTGTTTAGTTTTAAGTTTTCAATATTCCAAATACAAAAAATGTCATTGGGGAAGTGGTGATTTTGGGGGAAGTACTATTATGATGGGGAAGGTCATTGGGGGAGTAAAATGGTTTCTAGTTTTGAGACTACCCAATATTTGAGGAAGAATGTAACCATGGACCAATTTGTCCCAAAATGCGTAGGGACTGATTTGTCCTTTTTTAAAAATTTTAAAATTTGTAAAGCCAGGGACTAATTTGGCCCAAAATAATGTGTTACGTGACAATTAACGTGATATGATAGCACTAAACGTGTCGCGAAGGAGGTGCTTAGAGAGCTGTCAACAACTAAAGTAATGGAGGGACAACCATTTTGAAAATCTAAGGGACTAATGTGTCCCGAATATATTGTCAAGAATCAATTTGTCCCGCAAGAAAATTGTCAGCGACTAATTTGAGTCTTTAATCTAACAAAAAATTAAAGAGGAATACCAGGTTAGCTAGATCCATAAATCTAGCACTTTAGGCCTCATCAGGGTCGCTAGATCCAAAAATGGTTCAGTTTTTAGTTTAAAAGTTTTGAATTTGTTTTTTGTTCCAGTTATAGAAAATAATCAACATTATAAATTTCTCTTTACTTGATTTTGAAAGTTTCTTTTCCGTTACCCTCCTACATTATGAATTATGAAAAAACATGGAAGGCGACATCACCGCCATGTATATTGAGCGGAGCAGATTCAGTACCTTGGGGGCGCCAAACCTTTGATGCCTTTCCCTTATTTTGATCCGTTCAATACATCCTACGGTATAACATGTTCCACGTGTGTTCTCTTTCCAAAAATCATGAAAAGCTAAAAGTCATTCTCGTACTTTCCCTTTCCCCTTTACTTCGTCTCACCCTACTGACGTCGCCCTAGCTCCGACCACCGCCCAACACTCAAGTCGCGGCGCCACCCAACGCTCAGGCCACCGCGCCTCCTCCAACGCTCCTCCTCCCGTGATGGTAACACCACGAAGTTTGAAGATACATAAATGTGAGGTCCTTTCGCAGCTATCGCGGCCACCATCTCTGCCTTTGTCTCTGCCATCCCCCTTCGCCTCTATCTTCATCCTCTGCCTCTGTCTCTCTCGAAATTTCCGAATGATAACTTGTAGTTAAATTTTGATTTTAGATTCAGTTTTTAGCTGAGCTATGGGGATTTTGATTCCATCTTTAAATGATGATTTTAAATTCAATTTCTTGATTTTCAGATTTTTTTTGATTCAATGTCAGATGCAATTCCCAAGTTTTGTTTCCTATATATTATTTATTCTTTTGCATAAATTGATTCTCAAATTCTGATGGAAGTTATTTGAGAAGGTGATTTCAAAGTTATTTATTTCTTCCTTCAAATCTGCTATTGCATTTCAAAAGAGTGACATAAGATCGGAGTTGAGGGCGGCACGAGATCAGGGTTGGGGGCGGCACGGCAGTCGGAGTTGGGGGCAGTGCTAACTGTCGGAGCAATCGGTGGTTTTGGCAGTGTGACACTTCCGTTGGTACTGTGGTTTAAATTTGCAATTTTATTTTAATTTGATTTTAAAAAAAGACAGGTGGCGGATTTTTAGGCATCCGATTTATCCAACGAATTATAATAGGGGAAAGGTAGCAAGGTACCTCGCCCTCAAGTTACGGAATCCATTCCCATATATTGAGTATGTCATGTGTCATTGGCTTTCAACATCCGCACTACCACATTAGATTAACTTGCGACATCAAAAAAAAGTTTGACTTGCGACATCAACACAGTATGTGGCATTGACATGTGGCGCCGAGTTTTCGTCCGTCTGCACATTTCAAAAATTTTGATGTGGTTGGCATCAGCACATCCACCTAGGCTGAGAATGCCACATGGCTTGTGGCATTGACCAATGACATTAGCCTGCATGTCATATGGCATTGACGTATGACACTGAGTTTCGTCCTTCAACATCATTCTCCGTTATAGAAATCTTGATGTGGTGGCCGTTGCCACAACTGCATAAGACAACTTTGTTGACCTAACACCTTCAACTTTTGAAAACAAATGTAGTCAACTTTCTTATGACACCTCATAAATATAATACGACCAAAAAAAACTGGAGGGGAGATATTGTTTATGAACAAAAGTATAGCTTAGGTCAACGAAAATAGCATGACGGTAGTGAGTTTCAGTTAAAGCATATACATTTAATATTCTTGTTGGAGTCGAGATTTATGGAGCCGAGATCACCTCTCCGTTTCTATAAAAAAAACATTGAGATATCCTATTTAAATTTTGACATATATATGAACCTATAAGTAATATATATCACCTTTAATGTATTAATTAATTTAATCACAGTATTATTTTAATTCTGTTTGTTAGAAGTTAGTTACTTTTTTGTTAGAAGTTAGTTACTTATGAACAGTTATTCTGTTACATTTAGTTTCTCTATTTTAGTTGCTTGTATATATACATGATAAACCCATTAGGTATATCAACAGAAAACTCATAGAATTAATAAAATTTGAGCGAAGGTGAAGAAAGATTTTACTACAATGAGTTCTTCTCAGGAAAATGAAAAAGAAGAAGGCAATAGTGTGAAGAAAGAAGAATTGAGTGATGATGATGGTTATGAAGTTGCGGAAGCGTTGTTGGAGCTTGGAGAAGCAACAGGAGGAAAATCCATCAGCAGTAGTGATAATAACTCCAACTTTGGTGTTGTTAATCCACTTGTATTTTTAGAAGAGTTAGCAAGACTTGGAAATTTGATAGATCATATTTCTTTAAATGTTGAAGAACAAGATTTGGTTGAAGAATTACAAGTTGATACTGAACCACAACAAGGAGATGATGTTGATGACGATGATGTGGCAACCGGAGAAACCGTTGATGATGACGTGGTGGAAGGAGATGATCTTGATGACGTTGCAGCGAGAGAAGCCGTTGATGATGACGTGGTGGCAGGAGACGACGTTTATGATGAGGTGTCAACTTCGAATACTCCTCCTTTGTATCCCAAAGAATTGTCTCCTAAGGAGGAATCAACAGAGTCAACGGTTTAATTGAATTTTCAACCCCACTTTTAGACAATAATGTAGTGATTTTCTTTTAGTCTTGTTTTCTTGACCATTAATTCGCATTGTATTTCCTTTTTTGTTCGATAAATTTAGATGAAGGATCTTGATCCTTTTCTGTAATTGTTTGGTGTTTCTTGAGTGATTACTTTGTGCTAGTCTATGACATTTTCAAATAAAGACGAGTTAGTATTTTAAAATAATATTAAAACTACTTCACTCAATATCTCATCTATGTATCAATTTTTTGCCGGTTCTATAGTCAAATTGTTGGTATTTTAAAATAATATTAAAACTCTAGTTTGTTTGGAAAAACTGGTTCAAATGCCTCTGGCTAAGTGGAGCACTCTAACCATAAACTTACAAAAAGTGGGTTCAAATGCCTTCCGGCTAAGTGGAGCACTCTAACTATAAATCTAGCACCTTAAGCCCGCCCCATTGGAGTGGTTTTTAGTTTTAAGTTTTGAAATTTCAAAAAACCAAAAAAGGTTTTCAGTTGTTAGTTTTATTTTTTTTTCAATTTTTAAAAATTATCAACATTATAATTTTCTCTTTAGCAATTTTGACAGTTTTTTTTTGTTACCCTCTTACATTACCTGTTACAAAAAATCCACATGGAAGGCGACTTCACTGACACGTATATTGAGTATGCCATGTGTTATTGGCATTCAACATGAGAACTACCACGTTGGATTTACTTGCGACGTCAGCACTGTGTGTGGCATTGACACGTGGCATTGAGTTTGTCTCTCTGCGCATTACAAAAATGTCGATGTGGCTGATGTCAAAATTTTCGCATAGGTTGAGAACGCCACATGCTATGTGGCGTTGACCAATGATGATGTATGACGGAGTTTTCATTCCCTTTACATCATACTCCGTTGCAGAACTCTTGATGTAGTGGACGTTGTCACAGCTGCATAGGACAACTTTGTTGACCTAACATCTTCAAGTTGTGAAAACAAATCTGGTAAACTTTCTTATGACACCTCATAAGAAAATAAGGATAAATCAATAAATATAAAGGTATAATTTTTTCGATAAGGAAGGATTCATTGAAAAGAGCATTAGGTGTGCAAAAAACCACACATGCACCAAAGTATAAGAAATTGTTAAGGCAAATAAGCGCATTGTTCCAGCACATTGGCGGTAACAAATTTGAATCTCTACCCACCACATCAAGATAAATATTTAATTCAAGCCACTATAGAATCAATCTTAACCTCCTCTCCTTTGAAACAGACCCCATTAAAAGCAACGGATACACAAACACATGGTCAGTCATAACAAGGCCGTGTGCCTGTGGTACGAGTGCCACGAGCACGACCATGGGCGAGTCCTTGGCGACCACGCCCTCGAGCCTAGAATAAAACTTTAGATTTTGACATTGTTCCCCTTGGGGTTTTTCCAATTTTTCTGAAAACAATTTTTGTTTGAGTAGAGCTTGCTATAAAAAGACCAAAGAGGAACAATGTCAAAATTATTGTCAAAAAAAAAAGGAAAAACCCCATTTATTATGCAATATATCACCTTTAATAAAATTTGGATTAAATTTAGTTAGTAGCTTCTGACTAAAATATTAAACAAGTCAACATCCACGGCGGACAAGTCAAATGGGGTCAATGGTGACATGGCTATTAGTGAGCTGGAAAATGATGCTGAGAAAGGTTAGAAGGATCTAGATGATTTCATTCTCACCACCTGAGCTTCACTCACTCACTCACAACGGATTACCATCTTCTTCTCTCTCCTTTCGATTATGGTTTGGAGATTTACCTAGATTTTATTCTCGGATATTTTGTTGATTTGATCCTATCCTTTCCATTATATATATAGTAGTGCTTGTCTTTGATGTATTACTCACTCGAGAATCAATACAATCGCCTCTTCAATTTTTCCTTTTATGCTTTGCTTCTGTTTACAGCTCAATTGAGCTTAGAATCATGAATTGTGTTAAAATTAAGATGGTATCAGAGCTCTTGCTCTGAATACCTTGCTCGGAATACATTATCTTTTTTTTGCTACATCGTTTCCTTGCTTCAATGGCACCTGCAAATCGACCAACTGGATCTGGTACGGGTCCAGGACAACAACAACAACCGGTGAATCAACCTCCTACCTCACCTGCTGCTGATGTCACAAGCGTCTACTATGTTCACCCAAGTGATGGACCGAGCTCGGTCACGGTGACGCCGGTGTTGAGTGCAACCGGAGCCAATTATCACAGCTGGGCAAGATCAATGAGGGGAGCTCTCGTTGGAAAGAATAAATATGACTTTGTGGATGGTTCAATCGAGGTACCTGACTGTTTTCACCCTAGTTATAAAGCGTGGAATAGATGTAATATGCTAGCACACTCTTGGATTATGAATTCAGTAGCTGAATCCATCGGACATAGCATTGTGTTTCTTGAGAATGCTGTGGACGTTTGGAAGGAGCTCAAAGAAAGATTTTCTCAAGGTGATTTGATTAAAATTTCTGAGTTACAATGTGAAATTTACTCATTGAAACAAGGATCATTGAGTGTAACGGAGTTTTTCTCTGAATTGAAAGTTCTTTGGGAGGAATTAGAGGCATATATGCCTGAGCCATGTTGTGCTTGTCCTAGGAAATGTGTGTGTACCACTGGTATTGAGTTAGCCCAGAAACACCACACCTTAGGAAAGACAATCAGATTTCTCACTGGTCTTAATGAAAACTTTGCCATGATTCGGTCACAAATTCTGCTAATGGACCCTTTACCAAGCCTTAATAAGATTTTTTCCATGGTGATTCAACATGAAAGACAGTATGCTAATGTTGATGAGACTAAGGTAATGAATGTGGCCGCTGAGGCAAGAAAACCTAGTCAGGGCAGAGGTAGAGGGGGATCTTCTTCCAATTACAGTAAAAATCCGAGCAAGGTGTGCTCTCATTGTGGGAAAATCGGTCATACAGTGGAGGTTAATTTGTTACAAGAAACATGGATTCCCTCCACATTGGCAAAGGAACACTGCTGCAAACTCTGTTTCAGTTCATTCGAAGGTTGAGGAAGAAGCAAAAGAAAGCAAGATTGGTATCTCTCAAGAACAGTATGACAAGTTGATGATTCTTATTCAAGACAGAAAGTTAAGCCAAATTGCTACCACAAGCAAAGCAAATATGGTGAAGAATGTTGGTGTCTATGCAGATGCTTGCTCAAGTATACTTCCTTTAGTGTGTTATAGTTCATCTATGATACATCTTGGTGCCTGGATCATCGATTCGGGTGGCTGAATCATATCCGTTGTTCACTTAAACACTTCAAGAAATATTTTGCCATCACACCAAGAAAGATCACACTCCCAAATGGGAACACCATCATAGCAAAATATCTTTGGCACTATTGAATTCACACCTACATTTAGCATTCACAATGTCTTGTGTGTCATTTGGTTTTTCTATCAACTTATTATCTGCTCCCAAGTTGTTGTTAGCTAACATAAAAGCTGATTTCACTATCGATATTTCTGGTCCCAAATGCTATATACAGGACTTGAAAACTAGGAAGAGGATTGGTTCGGGTGTGATGTTTGAGGGACTGATGTATTTAGAGATAGAGGCTAAGAAGGTCAATGGAGTTGCTGTTGAAGAGGGTAGTGCTGATAGACTTCCTGAATCTGCCTTATGGCACTTTAGACTAGGACATTTGTCACCTAGTAGAATCAAATTATAATGAGTAGTGATTTTCCTTTTGTAAGACATGATGAAGGGTCTGTGTGTGATGTATGCCACTATGCTAGACACAAAATACTTCCTTATAGTCTTAGCACTAGTAGGGCAACAAAACCTTATGAAATAATACACTTTGATATATGGGGTCCTGTGTCCACTATTTCCATACATAACCATAGATATTTCTTAACTATTGTGGATGATTTTAGTCGATACACATGGGTAATTTTGATGAAAACAAAAGGAGAAACCAGTAACTACTTAAAAACCTTCATCACCATGATTGAAAACCAACATAACACTAAACCAAAAATCATTAGAACTGATAATGGCCCAGAGTTCTTGTTATCTGAATGTTATGCTTCTAAAGGGATAATTCATCAAACTAGTTGTGTGGAAACACCCCAACAAAATGGAAGAGTTGAGAGGAAGCACCAACATATCCTTAATGTTGGGAAAGCTCTGCTCTTCCAATCCAAACTACCCAAGCAATTCTGGCCATATGCTATTCTTCATGCCACCTATATTATAAACTGTGTTCCTAGTCCCTTGCTGCAAAACAAATCACCCTACTTCCTCCTCCATGGAAAATTACCCAAGTTAGAAGAACTAAAAGTGTTTGGATGCTTGTGTTATGCATCTACCCTTCAGTCACATAGAAGCAAACTTGAACCTAGGGGAAGGAAATGTGTTTTCTTAGGTTACAAGGCAGGTGTGAAAGGAACCATACTTCTAGATTTGAATAATAAACAGATTTTCATATCTAGAAATGTAACTTATCATGAGAAAATCGTGCCATACAAAGGTACTCAACCTATCTCTCAATGGAATTATTTCAGTCCAAATCCTAGTGACAGTGACTTAGACGATTCACATATACAACAAGAAGCCACTATTACCACAGAAACAGAACCTGTAACACCCCGGAAAATATTTAATTGAATTATTAAATTTATTGGAGGCGTGATTAATTTGATTAAAATTGATGGGTGTTGTTCAGGAGGTGGAGCGAGTAAAAAGGGTGGTGTTGGCGTAGGAAGCCCAGCACTTGCTGAGCCCACAGCTTAAACCCTAGGGGTCTAAGCCAAGCTCCTCTCAATTTCACGTTTTTGGAGAGAAAGAAATCAGAATTGAGAGAGAGAGAGTGTGTGCGCTGCGCTACAAGGACAGGAAGGAAGGGAATTTCGCAAGTTTTCTTCAGGTGAGAATTTTTGACCCTTCTATGCCGTTTTTCTTCATTATCCTAGTGTTGTAGCCTATCCCTAACCTCCATTGTGTTGATTCCTCATTGATCAAAGGAGAGAGAGTGGCTGCGATTTCAAAGGAAGAAGAAGAAGTTTCGTTCGTTGTGTTGCTGGGTTTTGTACGTGATTCCATCATCGTTATTTTCCGGATCATACAAATTCGAGGTAAGGGTGAGCGTTTCGGTTTGACATGATTGAGTATTATAGTGGGGTTTTGTGGGGATTGTGGGAATGGAAATTGTGGATGAAATTGATGAATTATTGAAGTGATTGCTGAATTTTGATGTTTGTAATATAAAATTGATGATTTTTGATGTTGCTGAGGAATTATTGAGATGATTGCTGAATTTTGATGTTTGTAATCTGAATTGATGATTTTGATGTTGTTGATAAATTGTTGATTGTTCTTGATGAACTATTAGTGATGATGTAATGAGTGATTTGGTGAATAAAATGTGTTTTTGGTGTTGCTGATCTGAATTTTCTGCACAATCGATGTTTTACGCACATTCGCGCCCGCTTGCGCTTAAGTTGCGCTCCAGCGCAAGTACGCTGATCGTGGTGGCTGCTGCTGCTGCCCATTCGCGCCTCGCTTGCGCTTAAGTTGCGCTCCGAGCGCGAGTCACTGTTTCTCACTGTTTTCTTGCTGTATTTCTTAAAGTGCTGTCACATTTTGAAAAATTGATATCTTGCGAACCGGGAACCCGATTGAGGTGTTCTAAAATGCGTTGGAAAGCTTATTCAGAGGCCTAACTGAATATTCTATTTTTAAGGCAAAATAAACTGTTTTGTGTTGCCGTTTATACAAATTAAAATGTGATGTTTTCCAAACTTGAAAATGTGGTGTTATTCTTTTGAATTTAAAATACGTTTTCCTCCAAATTAAGATGTGATGTTTTATAAATTAAAACGGAATGTTTTTCTAAACTCTAAGCGTGTTGTTACCCGAATTTCAAAGGTGGTATATGTGATGATGATGTAACATGAATTGTGATGATCTGTGACGAATATACTCGATGAGTATGATTATAATGACGTTGTGATGTGATTTCGATGAATTGCGATGAATACACTCTAAAGTGTTTTATGACGAATTGCACATGTGTCCATAGAGTCTCATAGCATGTGCATAATGTGACGAATAGGCTTCGGCCTCTTGCGACGAATAGGCTTAGGCCTCTTATTGGTGACAGTGTGCCCATAGTGGCTTATTGCGACGAGTATGGTACCATCATGCATATGCCCAGTGTGGGTTGCATTTACATGCATATTCATTGATCGTGACTTCTTTGTCAAATTGTGGTTTGAGTTGGTGTTTGACGAAGATGTTATGATGTTGATAACGACGTTGTATGATTGTTTGTGTTCATTACTTTACTATGTGCTTAGTTATGCTTTGCTGAAATTCTCACCCCTTCTGCTTGGAATGTTGCTCCTTTGTGGCAACGCTGCAGTAACCTTGATGAAGGTCTTCTGCGCCTTCGGTGTTAGCTATCGCATGTCGTCGAGTCGCTCTCTGATACCGTAGCACCTAGGGGGCGTGGTTGACATTTATTAGTTATTAGTTAACTGTTTAATGACCATGTTGATACTATGAGATGTGTTTTGAGAGGCTCAGTGAGGTTATTATTTTATTCCGCTGTGACGTGTTGATTTATGATATTTAATTTTAAGACGTGGTTTTGCTGCACAAACTTTAATGAGTGCAATTGATGAGATGAGTTTTCATGACGAGGTAGCATTTCTTTTCTACCAATTAAATTAATGTTTTCAAAAAGGAAATTACTCTGATAATGACGTGTAAATTGAGGGGTAGAAAAGGGGTGCTACCACAGAAACAGAACCCGTTGTTGAAGCAGAGCAAGTTACAGAAATCAGAAAGTCCAGCAGAGAAAGACATGAACCAGCTTATCTCTCTGATTACATATGCAGTCTCTCAACATCCACACCCAAGTCCAAGCACTCTTCCACAGGTATTCAATATCCTATTCAGAATTTTCACTCTATGCACAATTTATCTTCTGCACAAAAACAGTTTTCTGCTTGTCTAAATAGTAGCATAGAACCTCAGTCTTATGAGGAAGCTTGTAAACATGATTCTTGGGTTGAGGCTATGAACAAGGAACTAGATGCTCTAGAGAAGAATGGGACTTGGGAACTTGTTGATCTTCCAAACAATGTGAAGCCTATTGGAAGCAAATGGGTTTACAAGGTTAAGCATCGAGCAGATGGTTCAATAGATAGACATAAGGCAAGATTGGTAGCTAAGTAGAAGGACTTGATTTTTTTGATACATTCAGTCCAATAGCTAAGTTAACTACTGTGAGAGCTTTGCTTGTAGTTGCTTCTATGAAGAATTGGTTTTTACATCAATTAGATGTAAACAATGCATTCTTGCATGGAGACCTCAATTAAGATGTGTATATGGAGATTCCAAAGGCAGTCAAGTGTACCAAGAATGCACAAGTTTGCAAGTTGAGAAAATCTTTATATGGTTTAAAACAAGCAAGCAGAAAATGGTATGAGAAGCTGACTCAATTGCTGCTAGCTGAAGGATACAAGCAATCAACATCAGATCATTCTTCATTCACCTTGAATAAAGAAGAACATTTCACTGCACTACTTGTTTACGTTGATGATGTGATCTTAGCAGGAATTCTATGTCTGAATTTGACAGAATTAAGCATGTTCTTGATGATGCTTTCAAAATCAAGGATTTGGGGGCACTTAAATATTTCTTAGGACTTGAAGTATCTCAGTCCAAGAGGGGTATCACAATCTATCAAAGGAAATATCGCTTAGATCTACTTGAAGATTTGGTTTTTGGGTTCAAAACTTGCAACACCCTTGGATCCAAATGTGAAGCTACATCAAGATTCAAGTGAACCTTATGCTAATGTGAGTAGTTACAGAAGGTTAATTGGAAGGTTACTCTATCTTACCAATACAAGGCCAGATATAACCTTTGCAATTCAACAACTAAGTCAACACATCAATGCTCCAACTACAACTCACTACAACACAACTTGTACAGTTTTAAAATACTTGAAAGGGAACCCTGGGAGAGGACTGTTGTTTCCTAGAGATTCTATTCTGCATCTGCCTGGCTTCTCTGACGCAGATTGGGCCAATTGTTTGGACACCGTAAAGTCGAAGAATGTGGTATTGTTTCTTTATTGGTTCATCCTTGATTTCTTGGAGAACGAAGAAGCAACAAACTGTATCAAGATCCTCATCTGAGGCTGAATACAGAGCTCTCTCTACAGCTACTTGTGAGCTCCAATGGTTACTATTCTTGCTTGCTGATCTGAATATTCATCTTGAAAGGCTACCAGCACTGTTTTGTGACAACCAGAGCGCCATACATATTGCTGCCAATCCTGTGTTTCACGAAAGAACAAAACATTTGGAGATAGATTGTCATTTTGTAAGAGAGAAATTGCAGAGTGGAATGTTGAAGCTACTGCCAGTTACTTCAAAAGGTCAATTAGCAGATTTCTTCACCAAAGCATTGGTTCCATCTGTTTTCAATTCATTCATTTCCAAGCTTGGCATGATCAACATATATCATGGTCAAGCTTGCGGGGAGCTATTAAACAAGTCAACATCCACGGTGGACAAGTCAAATGGGGTCAATGGTGACATGGCTATTAGTGAGCTGGAAAATGATGCTGAGAAAGGTTAGAAGGATCTAGATGATTTCATTCTCACCACCCGAGCTTCACTCACTCACTCACAACGGATTACCATCTTCTTCTCTCTCCTTTCGGTTATGGTTTGGAGATTTACCCTAGATTTTATTCTCAGATATTTTGTTGATTTGATCCTATCCTTTCCATTGTATATATAGTGGTACTATGATGATGTATTACTCACTCAGAATCAATACAATCAGCTCTTCAATTTTTCCTTTTATGCTTTGCTTCTGTTTACAACTCAATTGAGCTTAGAATCATGAATTGTGTTAAAATTAAGATAAAATCCTAAAACTCAAGTTTTATAGGGACTAAAAGTTGGTGAAAAGTTGTTAAGACTTCCCTATGACACGGTGTCGTGTCCCAACCCATTTCTCCCTGATTATCTTCAATGTTAGTGCTCCAATGACCCTATGTGCTACCCCTAATGTCTTCCTCAACCCATACCAATGTATTTCAAATATAAATGACACAATTTCATGTATTTTATATGTCAATTGAATGAGATAAATGCGTAGGGACTGAGTTGTCCCTTTTTAAAATTTTAAAATATGTAATTCTAGAGACCAATTTGGCCTAAAATAATGTGTTACTCGACAATTAACGTGATACGGTAATGTGAACGCGTGTCACATAGAAGGTTTTTAGTGAGTCATCTCACGACTAAAGTGACGAAGGGTCAAACATGTCCCATTTTGAAAATGTAAGGGACTAATGTGTCCCGATAATATTGATAGGGACTAATTTGTCCCGCAAGGAAATTGTCGGGGACTAATCTGTATCTTTAATCTAACAAAAAATTAAACAATAATACTAAAAGTTAGCTAGATCCATAAATCTAGCAATTTTTAGGCCTCATCAGGGTGGCTTTTAGTTTTAAGTTTTCAAATTTAAAAACTCCAAAAATGGTTCGATTTTAAGTTTAAAAGTTTGCTTTTCTTTTTGTTTTTGATTTTAAAAATAATCAAGCATTAAAATTTTCTCTTTAGCAATTTTGTGCTTTTCTTTTATGTTACCCTCTACATTATGAGTTACATAAAAATAACATGGAAAGCGACATCACTGCCACGTATATTGAGTATGTCTTGTATCATTGGCTTTCAACATCTGCACTACCACATTAGATTGACTTGCGGCACAACACTGTACGTGTCCTTGACATGTGGCACTGAGTTTTCGTCTGTCTACACATTTTAAAAATGTTGATGTGGTTGGTGTCAACACTTCCCCCAATAGTGGCGGATCCCGAAATTTTCTTTGGTGGGGGCGAAAATTGATCTAATATTTCTTAGAAACTTATATTAAATACATAATCGCATGAGAAAAAAGAGTAAAGACATAAATTGGTACTAAGAGGAAAAAACTTTATATAATCTCTAAAAAAATAAAAAATATCAATTATGCCCTCAAATATTAGTTAAATTAGCCATTCTATAATAGTTTAGAGTTATTCTAGTCCTTTGAGAGACTAACTAGTATGTATCACCCGTGTCAGCACGAGTATACATTTTCTTTTAACATAATATTTGAAGTCGTTGTTTGGGACTTAAAAAAATGCGGTTATGCGCTTTACGTGTATTATGTGATATGATGTATATGTATTTCTTTGTACACCGTCTTTTATAAAATCATTATGTTATATATAATATATTTTTCCCATATATTTTGCATATATATATATATATACATATATATATATATATATATATATATATATATATATATATATATATATATTATATATGTATATATTTAAATATAATTATTTTAGTCAATTATATACATTGATTTTTGATTAAAATATGTATATTCCATAATCTCAAAAATACCCCTTGTGGGTATTTAGTATGTTCCGATAAATTCTATATAGATGGGAGAAATTGAAGTAACGATTTAAGAGAAACAACTATTAAAAATGAGGACATTGGGTTATTATCTAAAAGCCTAAAATAGTCATTGACTATCCAATGGGAGCTAGAAGCCTAAAATGGTTTCCTACCACGACTTGAGTTTCATGGGGAAAACTCGTATTGGCCTGGGGGAGAAACAACCCATGGCCCGAATGAAAATTTCTTGTACAACAAATACATTATACATTCATTATGTTATATATATATATATATATATATATATATATATATATATATATATATATATATATCCAAAATTTATTGGCCAAAACCTGGCAATTAAATGTCATTCACACCACTTGATAGTGACTAAATTGCCCCGTTACAACTTCAATTGCTCTTTCCAAATATACCATGCAAATGTATAATAATATATATATATATATATATATATATATATATATATATATATATATATATATATATATATATATATATATAAGCCTCTTCAACTACATTTTAAAAACACTTTGAAAAATCCAACTTTAGTGGTGTGATTATAACCTCTATAATTAAACCTTCAGCTACCTTAATATATATTAAACCTCTTCAACTACATTTTTAAAACACTTGTTATATGTAGTTGCTGATACGCCAACAAAATTTCCATATAGGTTCATAATACTTATCGTAAGAATCCAACTATAGTGGAACTTTGTAGCAAAAGTTCATCATCTGCAAGATAAATAAAATAGCAATACTTCAGCAATCTTAATCCACATTCCACACTTTGAAAAATCTCTTACTTCAATGAGATAAGTGGAAAACCAACCTTTAAGCACTTTACCGAAGTAATATGTTTTTAACATTTTTGAGAACAAAATGTATTGATCCACTTAAATTTTGATCATTCCAAATTTGTCTTCAAATTGGAAGGTAATGACCAAGATAAAATTAGCTAAATCCAAAATGACAACCTAATATTTTGCAAAACGTGAACCACAAAAAAAACCAACTAAGAAAAAACATGAATTAAAATCCAAGTTAATGTACAACTTAATTTTCTCAATTCAATAAAGTATAATTTGGAGATTCAATAACTTACGGGCAGAAAAAATCCTTCAATTTCAAAGTGAATGGAGGAAAAAAAGCAAAAGTTCACCTTTTAAAAATCTCTGGTTTGACTATGTTAAGCGATTATTTTCACTGCTAAAGAGAAAAGAAATGTAAATCATCCCTTAGTCAAATAAAACAACTTACACTATTTGCACAAAACAGGATTTCATGCAACCATTAAACACAGTTATGATATCTAAACCAAAGAATGTAAAAAGCAATATAAAAGAATAGACTCCAAACGCTTAATTCGTGAATGAGCTTCTGTGTTATTCTTCTCCATTTGCTCCGTGATTCGCCTTACTTCCAAGCTCAGCTCTTTAATTCGTGTTCCTTCAGCCATAGTTCAGGGATGAAAGCACCAATGTAACCCTGAAGGAAATGCAGAACTGTATAATGCAATAAAACAGTAATGGTAAACTGAATTCTGATTCACTTCAAATAGTAGAGATAGAATCTCAGTTTACAGTGTATCAATTACAAGTAATAGTATGAGGTATAGGGGAATTCGAACTAGAACCTTCCCATGAGATGAGAGAGAGAAGAACGGTTAAGAGAGAGAAGAAAGATATCACACAATCAACATGATTTCCAAGAATGAAAGAGAATCAGTATTTCTATCCCACGCAGTAGTCACGCAAGATATGACACTCTCTTTCTTTGCACGATCGCTCCTACGCAATGCTACCGTGTCCTCTAACTTAGGTCCACCACTTGATGACTCAGCTGCCATGTCATCATTCATTACATCAACTTAATATTATTAGAGAATGTGCTCTTTATTTTATCACTAAATAAATGGCTATTTACAACATCATAGTTTTAGGTACAACAGATATGAAATTTTTTATGCGAAAGCTCATCTTCTGAAGATAAAAATCAATACTTTGACAAGTGATTTTACAGAGTTCTGATAATCAATCACATTGTTATTAACATGAAAATACTCCAACTCTAAAAAAAGTAATTTTGGGGAATTTTATTTACTATTTTTGCTTCAAATCAAATTAGAAGTTATTTTCACATATTTCCAAAAAAAAAAATCAAAGTCTTGAATTATTACTTACTAACCAAACACATCATTAGTAATCTAAAAGAAAATCTTAGCAAAATTGTGCAGCAAGCAATAAAACAAAAGATTCTACAACACCCATGCATGGAAATTAATTCACCTGAACAAAATAATGATTCTCAGCTCCAAAATATGAAGCCTTCAACAAGTTGCAGAGGAAGTGAATGAGTTAGTTAATGAAACAGGGAAAGAAAGGAACGAAAGCAGAGGAGCTTGAGTAGTAGTAGTAATAGTAGTACTTACTTCATGTTTTTTTTTTTGAATAGCCGAATGTGAAAAGGGTAGTTGTACTTATTTTTAAACTATTTTACATTTTTACCCTTGTGTATGTTTTCAAGTGGCTTCTACGATGAATGATCAATTAAGTCTCTCATTGTTATATCACTAAAATTGACCGTAGGGTATTATGTTAAATTCTACGAGTGGTTAAAATTGAATCAGTCAGTATTAAATCTCAACTAATGTTGAAATTTTATATTATATTATATAGTCAATTTTAGTGAATCACTGATAAGGGATGATTAAAAATACTGTGGAATGGTTGACGTAAGTTGCGGGGCAAGTCATGAGCCGGAGCATCCACAATGGTGTTCCTTATAATGTTTTTTCCTTATTAAGGATCATCCTTTATAAGGAATACCATTGTGGGCAAAAAAAGTTTTATTCCTTATAGAGAGGAGTCGTTTGTGCAGGATTTTTCTCTCTTAGCTTAAGCGGGTCCCATTAAAAGTTTGTGAGTTATTTGTTGATAAAGTGATGATGTGTAGTTATTTGTGGGACCCATTTATGAAATTTTTTGAAGGTGTTGCAATGGGGGGATTGAGTGCTTATTAGGAATTAGTATTAAAAATGTATAAAAAGAGTGATGTGTACATATGTAAATCCATTTAAAGACTCAAATAAAGAGTACTCCATTGTGAATAAAAATAATCTATTTTAGAAGTTTTCATCTGTTTGTTACAACTTTTCAAAAAAATCTAAAAGAAATCTAAAAATTGATTCAAATGAGAAGTTGTTTAAAGTAGCTTCCACAAAAATCAATTTTCTTAAAATGATTTTTTTCTTAAAAAGTAATTTACATTATGTTATACCGACTCAAAACAACTTACGCTTTTTTAAAAAAATATCTAAAAATTAACTCCTAAATTATTTAACATCAAAATCATTTATTTTTTTAATAAATAAGAAATTGACACAAAGTTAAAATGATTTTATTTTTTTATCTTGAAAGTCATATATATCCAAAAGTTTTATTGGTTAATTATGTAGCGTACAAATTATACTCTAAAATAATAACAAATTTTAAATATTTTAAAACATAAGTTAGTTTATTTTTGGCTTAAATATTATTTACCCCCTGCAAATATCAAGATAATCCATTTACCCCCTACAAAAAAAAACTTTTAAAACAAACATTGCAATTATTAAGTGTTTTTAAGTACCCCCTGGCGTTAACTTTCTGTTAAAAACACTGAGGTGGCTGTTAGAGATGACGTCATCACTCCTTGTCACTATTGCCACGTCAAGCAACCAGTAAATGGCTGCCACGTGGCAATATTATTACACTAAAAAATAATATTGAAAATCGCTGGTAGAGGACTTGAACTCACAACATTTAGTTCACACTTAAGCAAAATTACCACTTAGCCAATGCTTCAATTGTGATATTACACAAGTTCTATTTTATTTATGGTGTTAAAAAAGATAGATTTTTTAAAAAATGGAAACAAAGAAGAGATCTCCTTTTCTTCTTCTTCTTCTTCTTCTTCTTCAAATTCACACAGAAATCAAGCAAAGAAATTAATGCACATCAAGAATCAAAAAGCAGATTTTGATTAAGAATTTGAAAACGAAAGCCCTAATTTCGAAAACGAAATTGATGTCGATGATTTAAGAATAAAAAACGAAAACCCCTAATTTTAAAAACGAAATTGATGTTGATGATTTAAGAATCAAAAACGAAATTGATGTTGATGTTGATGATTTAAGAATCGAAACAAAAGCTCCTGATTTCGAAAGCCCTTGATTTTAATTAATTTTGAAAACGAAAATGATGTTGATGATCAAATCTGGGGTTGGTTGAAGAAGATGAAGATATGTTGTTTCCAGGAATAAGAAGACGATGGGTCTGAGAAGAAGATTGAAGATTTCTAGAAATAAGAAGACTGAAGATATGTAATATATATTTGTAGTTGGGTTGTTAAACTCAACTGTTGAAGTAGCTTAGGGGTAGGAGGTGGTGTTTGTCACATATAGGTCATCGGTTCAACACCTGGTTCTGCGAAAATGTTCAAATTTTTTTAGTAACAATGGTACCCCACATTTCCCACGTGGCAATGGTGGCAGGGAGTGGTGACGTCATCTCTAACAGCCACATCAGTTTTTTTAACAGAAAGTTAACGCCAAGGGGGTAAATAGAAACACTTAATATTTGCAAGGTTTATTTTAAGAGTTTTTTTTGCAGGGGGTAAATGAATTATCGTGATATTTGCAGGGGTTAAATGATATTTAAGCCTTTATTTTTTTATAAATATTTTATTAGCTTGTGGAAATAGAAGTCAGAAAGGAAGAATAGAGGACTACTTTGACTAGTACTTTTTCAATTTTCTTTCCAACTTCCAACCTCACAATAAAACCTTGACCCTTTCATTCTCTCTCTCTCTCTCCATTAGAAAAGCAACTATGGTGTGGGATTTTGTCTTATTCTTCGGGTACTTTTTCCTCCTTTGGTCTTTTTCTCATGGGGTTTCGGTTCTAGAAAATTTTAATGAGATCCTTTGTATTTGTACCGGTTAAGGTGCTCATTTGCACCCCTTTAATATAATTTTTGCTTATAAAAAACTATTTTGTGTGGGATATTTTTTTTTGGTTTATCACGTGTTTGTAGATGACTAAGCTATATAGGAGAATCTGGATGCTCATGTGGTTCTCTCCTCTTAACAGCATTTTTGTGACACTTAAGATTCGAACTCAAGACCTTGAACTCAGTTACCGTTCAAACAAATCTTTGTTGTTTTTTGTGTGGGACCTATGATATGGTGTGATTATGGCTAAATCAAAAAGGAATACATTTATCTCAAGTAGGTATAGCTAAGTTGACGAGCTAAAAGATATCGAAGGAGTGCACAAAAGAAGTGCAAAAGGAGGTCTTGGATTCACACCCGGGAAACTAACATTCCCCACTCCCTTGCCTATAAAAAAAAGTAATACATTGACCTGATTAAAATATAGGGCAACTTTTTTTTAATAAAAAAATGTAGTGCAACATTTTTTCTGACAAATGTAGGATAACATTTTTGTTTCAATTTTTATATATCCAATTGAAGTCTGTAGAAACTCATTAAGTAATTCCATCTTCTAATTAAAAGTACTTGAAAAAATGTTTAATATTGTGTTTCTATATAGATAATTTAGAATATATTTCTCTCAAAAACCCTCCTAAAAAAAGTGAAAATATTAATTAACAACAATTTCCTTTTTCCACCATGCATAGGGTTTTATAAATTAGTGAAAAAACAAGATTCAGCAAAAATAAGTATTAAAGGTAAAGCAATCAACCATGACTCACTAAGATTGAAAACTAAACGTGGCGACAGTTAAAAATGCAAATAAAGTGCGTTAGAGAGAAATCATGGTGACAGATTCAAATGGTGATTCAAAGCAATTCCTGCAACCATTGGAAAATGTTGATGTAAAATCTATTTAGTTCAAAGGATTATTGGAATATGATTGAAGAAGCGGTTTACACTCTTCCATCAAATGCGACCCAAGATTTTGGTGAAGAGAAACGAAGAAAGTAAGCTAAAAGACTTAAAAAGCCAAGAATATTATCTGTTTCAATCCATAGATTGTAACATCTTGTGCCTACCAAGCTATTTGGCTCACAAGAATTCTTGGCAGAATTGGCCACAAGCAGGAGAGCAAGACTGTGATATTTTGTGACAATAGCTCCACGTACAATCAAGTTTTCGAAAAATCCAGTGTTGCATAGGCGTAGCAAACATATTGACAAAATGTTTCATTTTCTAAAAGATTTGGTCAATGATGAAGTGATAGAGCTAGCTCATTGTAGCACTGAAGATCAGGTGGCTAATGTAATGACTAATTAAGCCCTTGAAGCTAGATGCATTTCGGAAACTGATCAACATGTTGGGAATGTGCAGAATGAAGAATTAAACTGAATCACACAATGCATTTCAGTTTAAGGAAGGATGTGTTAGTGCTGATTGCACACTTTGTAATAGAAGTTAATTAGTTCTGTTTTTTCTGTTGTAAGGAACTGTTAGTCACATCAAACTGCAAGTGTGTGAAACTCAATTGTATATAACCCATTTCAATCAATGACAAAACTTACTTTTAGCTCAACGTTTCGTTCCTAATATATTTTAGTTTCAAAAAATGGGTAACCATCGATTACAATAGTATCTTAAGAAAAAAATCAACTCCATAAATATTAGAATATGGGTAACCATCAATGAAATAAGTTTTGGTGCATTGGGACAATAAATTTTTCCTGCACTTGAATTGATCATGTGATAATCAAAGTGTTGTTTAATTTATAAAGCTCTCTTTCCCTCATATTTAATTTATAGAGCAACCAAACAAAGGAAAATAACATGACTTTCTTTTCTTTTCCTTTCATTTCTTTTCTCTTCGTTTTCATGGCTACTAAACACACTTTTAAATTTTTAATGACCCTTGCCAAAACTCAGAAGAGGACTGAAACTACACAATAGAACCCATGTGCGACATGAAGAATACATGTAGGGTCTATTTGGTTGACCAGTCAAAATCATACCGGAAACACAGCAACAATATTCAATATTCTCTAACTCTTTGACAAAAAAACATTCTCTGACTCTTAATTAGTAACTAGACAGATTCCGAACAGGCAAAGCTTTTTCGGGTGTTTCTGACTCTTAATTCAGTACAAGAAATTCCATAGTGCAGCATACAAAAGCAAATGATATTTTAAACTAATGTTCTTAGAATGTGGTTTGGCCAAACTCAAGCCTATAAAACCGGCTTATAAGGTGAGAGATGCCGCCCACTTATAAACTCTTTTTCAGGCCATATCAACACACCCCCCTCACGCCCGTAATCGGACAATCTGGAGCTTGACCCAAGTGGCTCGATAGCGGTTGGCCCAACGGATCTTGTATTTGCTCTGATACCATCTTAGAATGTGGTAGGGCCTAACTCAACCCTACAAAACCGATTTGTTTTTTTTTTAATTTTCTAAATGATATATATTTTTTTTATTTTGTTTGACTAAAAACGCAAAAACGAGCAAAAGGACGCATTTGAGAACCAAAACTCGAAAACACGCAAAAAAAAAACAAATATTTTTTTGAATTTTCCAAAAAAGTCAAAAATTACCGGTAAAAATTGAGTGTTCACAGTTACCCCTTTGTGCTCATTTTCTTACGATATAATATAAAAAACAACCGTTTCGTTGTATTATTAAAGTAAGAATCAGTTAGCATGTCGGAAAATAGTGCCAGGGCAAGACTGCTAGCACGAAATAAAAGCAACGTCAGGGCAAGACCGATAACGGGAAAAATAAAAAGTCAATGCCAGAGCAAGATCAGTTAGCATGTCAGAAAACAGTGCAAGGGCAAGACCGATAGCACGAAATAAAAGCAAAGTCAGGGCAAGACCGATAGCGGGAAAAATAAAAGACAATGCCGGAGCAAGATCGGGTCAAGATGTCGTAAAAACAAAGTGCTAGGGCAAGACCGATAGCACGAAATAAAAGCAACGCCAGGGCAAGACCGTTAGCAGGGAAAATAAAAGACAATGCTGGAGCAAGATCAGTCAGCAGCGCATGTCAAAAAAAACAGTGCTAGGGCAAGACCGATAGCACGAAATAAAAGAAACGCCAGGGCAAGACCGATAGCGGGGAAAGTAAAAGACAATGCCGGAGCAAGATCGGCCAAGATGTCGTAAAACAAAGGTCGTGGCAAGACCGGAGTAGCACGAAATAAAAGCAACGCTGTGGCAAGACCAATAACGGGAAAATAAAAGACAATGTCGAGCAAGATCGGCCAAGATGTCAGAAAGCGGTGCGTGGCAAAACCGATAGCACGAAATAAAATCAACGCCGTGGCAAGAAGGCGATGGCGGAAAACAAAAGACAATGCCGGAGCAAGATCAGTCAGCATGTCAGAAAACAGTGTCAGGGCAAGACCGATAGCACGAAATAAAAGCAACGCCAGGGCAAGACCGATAGCGGGGAAAATAAAAGACAATGTCGGAGCAAGATCAGTCAGCATGTCAGGAACAGTGTCAGGGCAAGACCGATAGCACAAATTTAGAGCATGCAATGCACGCCTTGCTTTGGATGGTTTTTGTCACTTAATTACAAAGTACTGAACATAATTGTATGCTTCTAGTCATGAAGTGACATGCATGGATGGACATGAAATGTATGCAAACTATGACATGAAATGCATGAATTATGCACTTGTCTTGAAAGTTGGATTCACTAAGAATTTTTCTTTTTGTGCAGGCTTTATTTGAAATCAATCAAGCTTGTACTCATATGGAAGCTTGTCCTCAACATAGCTAGCTTGCTTAGACCCTTTTTTCTATTTTTATGATCACTTCTCACCTTTCAAGCAAATCACCCTCAAATTTGACCTTCTCTCTTCCTTTTTTTGATTATCATTAGCTCTCTCTAAATCACATTACCGATTCCAAGTTGACTATTTTGAAGCATTACTTAATGAGCAAACATGGATTCACAGGTATTTAAGAGCTGGATTTTTCGGTTTTTGGATTTTTGGTTTGAAAGTAAAAGGTTTTTTTAGAGGGAAAACATTAAGAGGACAAAGACGACACAAGATGATAGGGAAAAGGTATTATGGCAACCTTGAGTTATTGGGCATTCCATTTAACTTGAGGTACCTGACTTGCTGGGAATTGGATTTTATCACAGATGGAAGACTACCAGGCGTAGCAAGCAAAATCTGACATCCTCAAGGGTCGTGCAAACATTTATGCCCCGGTGGTGGTAAAAAGGAATCGCTTCGAGAGAATGCTACACGAGTGTAACAAACAAAGTTTGACTCATGAAGGGCCATGTACAAGCTTTGCCCCAATATGGGTAAAAGTTTTTGTTCACGAGGATGCACTGGTGTGGCAAACAAAGTTTGATAGTGAAAGGCATTGCCTTGAGGGAATACTATATGGTGTAGCAAGAAACCTTTGACTCCTAAAGGGTCTTACGAAACTTTGTCCCAGTGTTGGGTCTCTTGAGACTCTCAAACTTATCCTCCACAATTTGCCCCAATGTACACTTTTGTTTGGCCCAAATAGCAGAAATTTTCCCCAGTGAACTACATAAACTTCTCATTGTAAGTCGCATTCCCCTTTTGTGCCCTAATTTTTGTCTAGATTGCCTTTGCAGGTTTTCAATCTAGCAAGCTTTATTATTATTATTATTATTATTATTTTTTTTTTTTTTTTTATTATCCCTAATTTTTACCTAGACCGCCCTTTCGGGTTTTCAATCTAGCGGGACTCTCTCTTTTTTTTCTTTTATATACATTTCTTTTTAGAGCAAAAGATAGCTTAAAAGAAGCGAATGATTATTTCAAAATTAACATTGTGAAAATGAAAACAATCATTCATCAATCAAAGTGGACTTTTAGAGGTTTGAAATGTGGCTATGGGTTATGGGTTATGAAGGAAAGATGATTAGAAGGCTCCCAGAAATGTTTTAGGCTAGGGGTTATGATTTATGGAAGAAAGGCGATTAGAAGACTCAAAGAAATGCTTTATGGGTTTGGTTATGGTTTATAGAAGGAAAATGAATGGAGGGCTAAAGAAATGTCTTACGGATATGGGCTATGAGTTATGGGGAAAAAATGATTACAAGGCTTAAAGAAATGTTTTTTTTCGGGTTAAATGGACCAAGGATCTCTAGTGTAATCAACTTTATATGGTATTTTCCAAGACATCACACTCACGTGACTTTTGATCTTTCTGTTGTGCCCTAATTTTTGCCAAGACTAACCATACAGGCTTTTAGTCTTCATGGGCTTCATTTTTTCCTTTCTCTCTTTTTTTTGAACTTTTTCCATTATCTCTTTGATTTCATAGCTTTGGAAAACTGAATGCACTAAATTCTATTGTAGTGTCGATCCTTGTCTAGGGTTTAGTGAAAGGAATTTACAGGCTCAAAGGGGATGGTAAGGGTTCTTTTGTTTGGGATGGACAAAGACGACCACTCTTCATTTGAAATCATGATTCCTCATTTGCAAAATTTTAATTTTGAAATAACATCTACTCTTCTACACATTCTTTGCTCTTTATTTCTTTAGATTTTATTTTTTGCTTTTTTTTTTTTTCAGTTTTTTTAAGGGGAAATGGACCTTCAAAATCCAATATTCGTTCATTTGGTTCATTCTTGAATGATACAACTAAAAGGGCTTTAAGAATTGAGGCAAGAACTCAAAAAGGGGTCACTGTTTTAAAGGAACATGGGTGAGAGATGATGGAAGTGGGTTTTTGAATCCATGCAAATCCATTAGTGTAAAGCTTCAACTAAGTTAACTTAGTTTCAAGCTTATAATACTAAACCAGCGCTAATGACAATCCTCTCTCTTTTGGGATTTGAACTTTTCATTCAAGAACTGATTGCCACAACCTTATGTCTCACTATTTTTCCAATATGCCCTGTGATTGTGCCCCGTAAAGTCTTTTCTCTCGTGTCACTTCCTAAACCTCCGATATTTAACCTTCCTAACAACTTTCGAGAGAAGGATCCAATTCCATGAGTCAAAGCTTGATTGGTATCCACTTTCACACGAGCACAAAAACTTAATATGAATGAAGACTTAATGACTTCAAAACTCTTTTTTTATTGATTTTCTTTAAAGAGAAGAAAAAAATGCTACATGAAAATGGTTCAAAGAAGCCAATATGTTATGAAATGCATGATATGAATGCAAACACTCATCCTATGATGCAACATGCATTTGCTTTGTAAATTTTTATTTTAATGCAAGAAATGCAGTGAAATTTTTTTTCTCCATTTAAAGAGAATATGCTATGAGTACTTAAAAAAAGCGTTGTAATTTATTTTATGATGAATGAATGATTTATGATGAATGAATGATTTATGATGAATGATGAATAACAACGCAATTTTGCATTATTATTATTATTATTATTATTATTTTTACATGAGATACTTTTTTTTGCAACATGAATTTTTTTTTGTCTTTCATGCATTAAAATGCAAATGAATATGAGGCAACATAAGATGCAACATAACTCCCTTTGTGGTCTACACAGGTTTGACTTAATATTGGCCTCTGGGCCTTGGGTCTAATCTTCTATTGTGAGTACTCACAAGGTGGGTTGTTTCTCTGAGATTTAAGGTCTCTAGAGCCAAGTACTATTCTAGAAAGTAAAACACAACAGGATGTACATCCCGGATGCGAGTACTTGCATAGAAGAATCATGCTTTAGATGAGGAGTTCATGGAAGTCACATAGGATGTACATCCAGAACGAGTCACAGTTATCCTCATTCTAACTTAGGTATTTTTTGTGGCTTAGGTATGAGCTCAAACTCTCAGTGTGTGCTCACGGTGTAGGTGTAGTGTGTGAAGAGAGCATACAAATTAACCTCAAAACTTAAAAATAAAATAAAATCACAAAATATTTCAAAAATACACCAAACAACAAATAATACATGTTATCTAGCCTAGGGTTTATAAGGAACAATATAAATATAAAAATAAGATATATAAAAAGAAAAACAATAAACAAATAAATAAGAAACTAAAAGGGTAAATAAAGCGTACTTATAATCATTTTGCACAACCAAACATACTGGGCTTGACCTCACTCTGTCCCCCTCGTGGACTCGCCATCTGTCGTGACTGCAGTCGCCACCCAATTTATTTTTAAAAGGAAAATTGAGAAAAACCTAAAACCAAGATTATCGGCTGTGTAACTAGGTCGGATTCGGGAGTCGACATGCGTAGGGAAGGGGTTAAAACCTAATTTCAAAGCACCCCTAACACATCTGTCCTAAGACAGCTATTCTCCTAAATTTGATTTGTGCAATAAGTCGTTTACCCAAAAATAAGATTTACAAAAATTTAATAGAAAAATAATTAATTATTTACAAGGAAAAGAAATAGGGACTAATTTGAGAAAAATTTATTTTGACTTTGACAGGAGACCCCGCGCCTACGTACTCTCTGGTGCGATGAGAGACTCAAAAGTCACGTAGTTCTTTCTGAAAATTTTTTTGGTTGGTTGATTTTAGTTTTGAAGGGGTTTAAGATCTAAGTTGTACAACTCGAGTGTCTTAAATCGGGATTGACAATATGTACATCTCGGTCAAACTCATTTTTTTGGTATTTTAAAAAATAGGTGTCACATAATAGTGAACTTGATTAGGGATTTTTTTTTTGGAAAATGTGTCGTTTGGTTTTAATTTTAAAGTGGTTTAGGACCAAGTTGTACAACTCGGGTCTCTTAAACCGGTGTTGCGGATTTGATAAGATGTACATCTCGATCAAATCTTAATTATATTATTGTTATTATTTTGGAAATACTAAATACCAATAAGCGCCGCAGGAGGTGCTCAAAGAGAGAGAAAAAATGCTTGCTGCCTCCATGAGAGAGAGATCCCAAGAGAGAGAGAGAGGGCTTTGGTTCCACCATTAGAGAGGAGAGGAAAAAAAGAGAGAGAGGGAGTGAGGGCAACATTTAAGGGTTCTCGGTGCGTGGAGGCACAGAGAAGGTGACCGGTGTTACGCCGGCGATAGCGATGACGCTGGTGATGCCATGGAAACACAGGTTCGTTTTTTTTCGTTTCTTGGTTCTACTTCTTCTCCATCTCTTCTCTCACTCTAGTTTCCTGCGAGAAAAAAAAAACGAATCAGTTGTCTTTTTCTTGATGGACTGTTCTTCTCCATCTCTTCTCTCACTCTAGTTTCCTGCGAGAAAAAAAAAACGAATTCGTTGTCTTTTTCTTGACTGCTGAGATCTCAAAAAAAGTGTTTAGGTGATTAGGGTTTCATTGTGATCGTACCTTGATCACCAAGTGTGTTGTTTGCTACTCCTTCGTCCGGTCGCTGATGTTGGTGTGAGGACCGGTCTTCAGAGCACCTCGGGTGGTACCTGCAAAGACACTCCGACGCTCTAGTCAGAAGTGTGCTAACGGGCAGGGTATCACGGGGTAGGAATTGCGTACCTGATGCCATGTGTGAATGGCGTATATATACTGTGAGGTCCGACCGTTTTGGGCCGGTTGCGCTGGGCTGGGCCGTCGGCCCAATTGCTATTGGAAGCTCTTGTAATTGCCGATACACCCGAACAGTTGCCCCCAAGCTTCTAGGTCGCGCAAGAAATGGCCGAGGCTTGAATCGCGCCCCGTGTCGTCGGTTGTAAGCGCCGGGTTGCATTGCGCAATTGGTCTCCATCTCTTGAAGTGTGTGGTTGCTACCACGCTAAGTCGGGCGTGGTGGTCGCCGCCATCGCCGAGGTGTGGTCGCGCGCCATCGAGTGCATGTGGTCGCCGCCATTCATGCTTGCGATAGTTGTAGTCCGCTCTTCCGCCGCGTTCGCGATCAATGCTCGTTATTGGGTCATTGCTCGACCTCGGTCATTCGATGACACTGATGGTTGTGCCAACTCGGTGGCACTTGACGTAGGTCAATGCGGTGACATTCGATTGGGCCAACTCGATGGCGCTCGATTGGGCCAACTCGGTGGCGCTGATTGTAGACCGCTCGGGGCCTACACTTGGTGGTGGGTCCTTCTGACCCTTGGGCCATTTCGATGGCGCTCGATTGTAGACCGCTCGGGGCCTACACTTGTTGGTGGGTCCTTCTGACCCTTGGGCCATTTCGATGGCGCTCGATTGTAGACCGCTCGGGGCCTACGTTCTTCGTTTCAGGCAGCCGGGCGCCCTACTTGGATGGCCCGAAAGGGGTGTAGAACTTCTGAATATAATTTGGAGTTTAACATGAAAGTTGTAGCACTGCATCTCAGCTTTCCAACGCATGCTCACACGCCCCCACCGGATGAACGTGGACGAAGTTATGGTCTCCGTACTGGACAGACCTTTTGGGTCGCTCACGGGCGACCAGCTTTTGGGCGCCCCACTTTGGGCGAGCAGAAACGGGTGGAAGACGCCCGAATTGGATTTTGACTTCAACATGAAAGCTGTAGATCTACTTCTCGGCTTTCCAACGCATGCTCACACGCCCCATCGGATGAACGTGAACGAAGTTATGGTCTCCGTACTGGACAGACCTTTTGGGTCGCTCACGGGCGACCGACTTTTGGCGCCCCACTTTGGGCGAGCAGAAACGGGTGGAAGACGCCCGAATTGGATTTTGACTTCAACATGAAAGCTGTAGATCTACTTCTCGGCTTTCCAACGCATGCTCACACGCCCCATCGGATGAACGTGAACGAAGTTATGGTCTCCGCACTGGACAGACTTTTGGGTCGCTCATGGGCGACCGGCTTTTGGCGCCCACTTTGGGTCGCCCAACATCTTAGGTCGCTCAACAAGCATGGTTGTAATGATGTCTGGGGCGGTCTTCCGCGTGTAGCAATAGTTGAAGTAGGATAGCGCTCGGGCCTCCCACTGTGGTCGCCAATTGATCGTACCTTGATCACCAAGTGTGTTGTTTGCTACTCCTTCGTCCGGTCGCTGATGTTGGTGTGAGGACCGGTCTTGAGCACCTCGGGTGGTACTCGCAAAGACACTCCGACGCCTAGTCGGGTGTGCTAACGGGCAGGGTATCACGGGTAGGATTGCGTGCACTGATGCCATGTGTGAATGGCGTATATATACTGTGAGGTCCGACCGTTTTGGGCCGGTTGCGCTGGGCTGGGCCGTCGGCCCAATTGCTATTGGAAGCTCTTGTAATTGCTGATACACCCCGGAACACATTGTAAAACCCTAATCTCGTTTTTGGTGGTGACTTCGAGGTTGCTGTCTCTCCCCCATATGACTGACCCTATGCTGTGTTTTTATATTAAATTATTAGGTCAAGAATTTAATATATTTGACAGGACCTTTGACTGCTTTTATTTTTTTTTCAGATCTGAAGCAGGCCAAATGCAGCTTGGAGCAATTTGGAGCGTCCTAATTTCTACTTTCGTTTTTTATTTTCGGATTTTGTAATTTATTTATTTTTGGATCGTTGTAAAAAAACATTGTAACACAATTAATTAAATCTACTTATTTTTTTTAATTTTCTAAATGATATATATATATATATATATATATATATATATATATATATATATATATATATTTTGTTTGACTAAAAACGCAAAAATGAGCTAAAGGATGCATTTGAGAACTAAAACTCGAAAACACGCAAAAAAATTTTTTTTTTTTTTTTTGAAATTTCCAAAAAGTCAAAAATATAGGTGAAAATTGAGTGTTCACAAAAGGGATCTGAATAATAATCAAGAAGAAAATCAGTAACTCATATGAAAACTGGAACAAACATTGACAACAACCCGAGCTCAAGAAAAGCAACAAATGAGTATTGAAAACCACACCAATTCAAGATCACTACCCAAGGGAGCATTCTGACCACACCTCTTCCCTTGGGTCTTCTTCTCCACGACGACGATAATGTAAATGTGGAAAATCCCCTCATAAGGCAAAGACCACAATGAAACACGTCAGACCATCCAAACCGGGACCACTCTTCAGAGAAATAGATGAACATCTTGTCCTGAGGTCACTAGAGCCTCCAGTCTTGAACCTATATGATGGGTCCAGAGACCCAAAGGACCATATCGATTACTTCGAGCAGATGCTTCGGTATAGGAACCCTAAGGATGAAGTTAAGTGCAATATCTTCCTCCAAACCTTTACCAAGGCAGCATTGGTTTGGTACAGGTCCCTCAAAGCACATTCGATTGCAAATTGGCCGCAATTCATCGAGCTTTTTGTAGCCAATTTCATTGCCCCATGGGTCAAACCGAAGTCCGAGAACTTACTCAGGTCCATTCGCCAACGCGAAAACAACACTATAAGAGAATACATAGAGAGGTTCAATGCAAAAGCCTTAAACGTCTACAGATTAGAGGACAATATGCTATGGCACTACATGGAAGACGGCCTCCGCCCCGAAAGCCTGTTTCAGATCGACGTGGGGGTCAACAAACCACACGATCAAAAAGAATTTCTCCACCGATCAGCCAAATATATGGAGTATGAAGACAGCGAGCTAGCTGCTCGAGCAATCAACAAAGCTCCTACCAAGAAAGAAACTCAACCTCTGGAAGCTCGGCCAAAGAAAGATCACGGAAGTCATCGGTAGCGAGCCACGAGGAGGAGGCCCTCGGTTCATCAAGTTCACTCCTCTTAACACATCCAGGTCCAACATCCTCGCCGAATGTGCCAACACTAAGCTCCCAAGAATAGAGAAACACCTTAGCCCATTCTTGAGAGAAAGTGGACGAACAAAAAGAAATGTTATTGTTACCATCGCAGTAGCAGTCATGACGCCAACAAGTGCCACACCCTAAAAGACGATATAGAGGAACTCATTAGAAAGGGAAAATTCGACTAGTATGTCCAGAAGAACGAAGATCACCCACGAACTCATTTTCTTATGAAGGGGGAAGGAAGTAATCAATAACATCGAAAAAGTCTCAAAGAAAGATAGTAGCAACGTTGATTCAAAGGATGACGCCCAAAGAGCCGACAATAGGCCTATGGCAATGGTGATTTTTTGGAGGATACCTAGTCGAAAATTGAGAAACAAGGAAAACAAAGAAGATGAAATGGCAGGAGATAATGAGTATCGCTTGTTCTATATCTACTGGATACACCTCGAGTCCGCCTCTCCTGGTCTTCGAGGACAAATATCTCGTAGACAGTAAACCCAACAAGTATATACCCTTAATCATCGAAGCTGTCATGGCAAACTTCGAGGTTCAAAGAATTCTCGTAGGCCAGGGAAGCTTGGAAGACCTCCTCACCATCCTCGAAATTTCGAAGGACCTCACTCCTTTCCATGGGGCCAATCTATCGGGATTCAACAGGTTCAAGACAAGACCTCTCGGTTACATCGAGCAATTGGTCACATATGGTGAATAACCTCTAACTCAAACTATCAGAACACCGTTCTTGGTTTGTCATGCCCTTCAGTCTATAACTTCATCACTGGAAGACCAACGCAAGGCCAACTAGAAGTCATCGCCTCTATAGTTCATCTCAAAATGAAGTTCTACTCTCTCACGGACAGAGTCATCACCGTGAATGCCGACCTAGGGTCCGCAAAAAGGTGTCACTTCCTCTCTCTCAAAGGGGACCGCCAGAGCGAAAAACGTGAAGCACCAAAGTGAAATTGTAATAAGCGCAATAAAAGATCACAAATCAACACCATCTCAGCCACCGACTTCCCGAAGCAGGAAAACTCAGCAGAGATTCCCAAAGAGACAAATGACGAGCCTAACATCAAAAACAAGGCAAACTCGGACGGAATCTATGATCAACAAAGGTCAACATTCGAGGTAGCATTTGTCGCTCCCATAAATGAAGGAATGTCCGAGGTGGGAGATTTACGTGTAGCCTAGGGTGTGCGTCAAAATCGTGTGATCCATGTTTTTTTGGAAAAAAAAGTGATCCAACTTTGTAAATGGCGATTTTAGTTTTAAATGTTAAATCAATTTGACCATTTTTTTTGTACAAAACGTGATCATTTTTGAATGGAGTTTAAATGGAAACAACCTTTTTAGTAATCTATTCGTTTTTGAATATAACCAAAAATTCTTTCTATGTGTGTTATTAAATATAAGCAAATAATTTGTTTTTCTTTCACTAAATATATCAAATTAACTTATTACCTTACTCTTACCAATATAAACAACTTTTTAGTATTTCAATAGGCAACAACACATATAAGAGCAATATTTGAAGTCTATCTTAAAGTTTTATTAAAAGTTGTGTCAAACAACTTTTTTTTACAAACAAAAACAGAGGGAGTATAAAAGTATATTACTACTTCCGTCCCAAAATTTAATGCCTTTAATACTACTTTTAGATTAAATTTAGTGCAAATACATGTACTTTGGGTTTTATATTAGGGATGGTAGGAGTAATATTGGTAAACACTAGCATATATATTATCATACTGGTTGGGTTATCTTTTGGCTCCATAGAGAATAATAAACCTCCATATAAGCTTGAAATTAAAGGAATGATTAAGTATACAGACACAATTTTTAAAATTTGAACAGGGCTTTCAGATTGTTTAGGACGACCCTAGTTATATGTATGTAGTCTTTTTGACTAGTTTTATAATTGGAATATTATGTCTTTATTTTTATGTATTATAATTTAAAATTTTATTAAATTAAATAATCTGACCATCCTGAGCCAGGGTCCTAGATACGCCACTAATCTGAAGTACACCATTCCATGAATCAAGGCACAAACTATCACCCAATATTTTGTCCATTCATGTGCAAAACACAAACCTCAACTTTGGGTGTCTCTCTCTCCCTCTCCCTCTCCCTCGCTCTCTTTCCCTCCCCCCCCTCTCTCTCTAAATTTCGCAGTCATTTTTTAAAACTAGTTTAGGATTTTGAGGCACTAACAACTAAGAAATGAAAAGCTAATTGTAAATTCTCAATTTGCTTCCTAAACTATAATATTCTCTCCTATTTGGTCCATAAACTATAAAAATATAATAAATAAACTTTTTTAAAGTCATCAATATAGTCTCTGAACTAGCCACCCTCTTTCCTATTTAAAAAGTAATTGAAGGACTAAATTGATGGATATAGAATAGTTTTAGGATTATTTATACTCCAAGAAAATTGACATATAGCGACGGCAAACATCCATGGGTAAAGGTCAAAAACCGTAGGTATAGCACCAAAACCTATACCAACGGACAGTTCTTTTTCGTGGTTTGTATTTGGCTATACCCACGGAAGAATGGCGTCTCTATAGCCTAAAGTGATGGTTTTTCTGATTGTTGGACAAACCCTTACAGCTATACCCACAGTTACTTTTCTGTTGGTACAGGTCTAAACAGTTCTCTTATTTGCTATACCCACGGTTAAATCTTCATCGGTATAGGTTGTAGTGACGCTCCTAATTTGCTATACCCACCATTTCCTTTTGTTGGAAAAGAATTTATTAACAATGTTTGTAGGTTTTAGTGACACCTTTGTGCTTTTTCTTTCTAAACAAAAGAATTTATTGAAAATGATATCAGAACTTTAGCACAAGGAATGCCAAAATCCACAAAATGTACAAACATAGTAAACACACTTGGACAAATAAGCAGAACACCATCCCTTTTCTTGCTAAGCAGCAGAACAACATCCCCATATTTAAAGAATCATAACTTGTCAAAAATGCATCAAGCACCAAGATCAATTGCTGAATAAACAAAATACAAGGAACCAATTACTCACCTCTAAGCAGAAGATTGTCTATAATAATGTTGTAGAACATAATCTCACTTGGATTCATGTCCACATATATCCCTCCTGTTACAGCACACCAACATGGACATACTAGCCAATGAAATCAAACATTGATACACATTTATCCCAAGAGAGAACATCGCCTTGATGTCTTCCTGACAAGGAAAATGGTTTAGACTTCAGAACCAAAACTGCACTTACACTCCAAATCCTATCCCCAAAACTGCACTTACATCTTCAATAGGTACCAAGATGAAACTAAGTGATTTCATCAATTACTACTTAACTGCACAAAACAGGATGGTCATGATAATAGGGGGTTCTGATCCTCGAGCTGCAAATTTTCCAGAGATGGCGTGGGAACAATTTGGAACAAAGGGAATGCAACTGGGACATAAGGTTTGAAAGTAGAATTCGGAGCAAAAACCGAAAGCAATTGAGAAATAGATTTTTGGAAGTAGAAATTGCTATGCTGTCAGTGGCCGCTGTGCACAGGGAAATAGCGGTGACGGCCACAATGCTTCTTTCCCTTGTTCCCTTTTTGTGTCGCTTTTCCTTCTTTCCTTCTCTATGAGCGTTGCTTAGTGGAAATGAGAGAGTAGGGCAAAATAATTTCGACGGACTAGCGATAAGGAGGGAGCGGACTATTTTAGTTCTCGCTAGATTAAGTTTATGATGGAAAATAAAACAATGTCTATACCCATGAAATTAAGTTGGTCGCTGATGCATATATCAGCAGATTTTAATATCCATGGGTATAGACAGCTATACCCACGATTTAGAAAGCGTTTGTGGGTTTAAGATATCTGTACCTACAGTTAAAACTACCGTCAATATAAGCGTCCGTTGGTATATTTCTATTGTTTAGGGAAAAAATAGGAGAGAATGTGATAGTTTAGGAACCAAATTGAAAATTTACTCAAAAGGTAATGGCAAACACACATCAAAACCTTATTTTCTGTCAGCTACATTTGTATTAGCGATTGCGTATTATCAAGAGGCATAGCAGATATTTGTTATATTTTCAGAGAACGCTTCCTAACAATAATGACATATTTTGTTATATAGGGATGTGAGGATAGAAAAACATTTCATATGACAGAAAAACATCCATCTGAAGTAGACTGCTGAATATATACACCAGAAGGCAACACATAGAAATGTTTAGCAAGCAATTCCCACTATCTTATTGCTATCTCTACATCAAATAGAGAGTATCATACTCATATAAAGAACTTTTGTTTGAACTAAAAGTTCAGAGGAACATGATAAAGAAAATCAATTATCATGCATAAATTTAATGGCATTTGAATTAGGAACACAATTTCAACTTAATAACCCAGAGTCACACAATTTCAACTTAATAACATCAATAAACTCAAAGTCTCACACAGAAACCCTCTCATATTATCATTACTGAAGATATTGAAGCTTTTACTAAAAACAGAAACAAAAACAAAAGAAAACTTGATCTAGTAGTGTGATTAAACAGTTCACAATAAAATGAAGCCATATCATGCACCATGCGCTGTTCTTCTCAAGAATCGCCGTTGAAGAAAAGATTCTCAATAAAACTCAGTCAGGCGAAGGATCGGGTTCAACAAAACCTCCAACAGATCTGGATGAGTCAGCTGGAACTTGAGTTAATCCTACACCATGATCTGTCAAACATAAATAATGATCTGTCAAACAAAAATATAATTTACAAATAAATGTATGAATAGTATACTAAGCTTGAGTGGTAACATTTGTGTAGTCACCTATAACTGAAGCAGCGTGCGGTCCTAGCGACGATCTTAGCGCCTCTTGCTCATCCCATTGTGTTTCAGAAGGATTCAAAGTTGATTTCTGAACTACTTCATTGAATACACAATGATCATTGTTCTCTTGGAATGTATCAACATTATTCGAGCAATTCAAATTCTTAGAACCATTGAGTACCGGTTCCAGCAAACCATCATTGTTCAGATGAGTAACAGGAACTGACTCGTTAGGGTGAAATTGAATAGAATTAGGCTGAAATTGAATAGAAGACTCCGGTGTATCGGCAGCCTCAAGCAAAGGAGGAAGTGAAGACTCATGCGTTTTCCAAATACGTTTACGATCCTCAAAATATTGGTGTGAAGGGAGCTCCAACTTAAAGTCCCCATATATGGGGTCAGAAGAACCAGGGATATTGCCATTTATATCGGCATATTGACACAACAACCTATGATCGCTGGTGCCGTACTGATCAAATCTTGGGACAGTAGATGGATCCAAACTATTATTGTATATCATATCTGATCCTTGAAGCCTCTTTGAGGGATGCATCATTGGCATAGGCGAGTATAATGACGGGTCGTATAAGCTTGATGGGACGGTCAATCTTCTAAATTCCACATCAGGTATATTCCAATTTTCTGATTGTGAGAGGTTATCGTACTGGCCGACTTCATTTTTCAAGGCGGCGTTGGGATTTAGACTTGCTTCATTGCCATTTGGCACTTGTTGTCGATGTATCTCTACCTCTTCAGGGTAGGTTGTTAGGCCAGCTCGTTTTCTCTTATTTCTTGTTTTCCAAAAGTTCTTTATCTCGTTATCTGTTCGTCCCAACAACTGAAAAAGAAAAAGGATTCAACATAGAAAATAGCACAGATACAGAACTAGAATTATAAGTCATACTCAAAGATCAATAAAATAATTTAAGTCACTACAAACCTCAGCAGCCATTTTAGACCATTTATTTCCCATACTAGCGTGGAGCTCAACGATTCGTTGTTCTTCTTCAGCAGTAAATGCTTCTTTTTTAAGATTTGGTCTCAAATGATTAACCCATCGAAAACGGCAGCTTTTGCCACAGCGAGCAAGTCCTGAATTCTTTTGAATTGCATTCCAATTTCCCTCTCCGTACTTTCCAACATATTCTATCAAAATTGCATCCTCTTCTTGTGTCCATGGCCCTTTCTTTAGAGAAATTTCTCTTCCCTTATCAGTAGTTTCTTCCACTGATGATGATATGCGACCCTTAGGCATTTCACGACCATCATCCTGCATTTTACAACCATCATCCCCAACTGAAGCACTTAACTTGGCTTTCATTATGCTGGCCATTTTACGACCATAAACGCCATTTAAAGCCCTCGATATGGCATTCAATATGCCGGCTACTTTACGACCGTCATCCCCACTTGAAGCGCTCGACATTGCTGTCAATAGATAAATTTGATATAATTCAATGTTTTTATGCAAAATTACATGCAATTGGCTTAGAAAATTTATTCACGGTGCTTCTCAATTAAGAGCAAGATAAGAACTTTACATGAAAAACCAAGTCAGCAAAAAGAATTGCAAAAAGTAAAGCAAATCAAGTTAGCAGTTATTTTCACAGAATCGCAAATAAAGAAATATTCACCTGATTGATTTTCAGCTCCAAAATATGAATCGCTGTTAGAAAAATCTCCAAAATACCAATCCTTCAGAGAATCGTAGAGAGAAAATGAAGATTAGGAGAATCACGTAACAATGTTTCCTGAAAATAAAATCACATTCTGAATTTCATTAAGATACCAAAATAAAAAATATAACTTGAATATAGTAAAACCCCATTACCCCAAAAGAAAGAAAAGAAGAAACTTTAAACAATTCGATGAAATTCAAAACCCTCACATAGCAGAAATTTGTAAGCGAAAGATCGAAACTTGCAAGACAAGAAAATAAGAAGAACCCGGAAAGTGATTTTGGAAACGAAGATGAAAGTGAAAGAAAAGAACGAAACAGAAACTAGAGATGCAAGAAAAAAAGTAGTACTCACTTCCACTTTCACTTTCACTTTCAACAATAGCCGAATGAAAAAGGATAACGGTTCTCCTTATTTTTAAACTATTTTACAATTTTACCGTTAGTTTCTAAGGTTCGTAAAAGTAGTGGATAGTTAATAAACTGACCGATATTAGAGAAATTGATAGCGGATAGTAGATAGCGGATAGTGGATAAACTAGCTTATATCAAATTATGTATTTTGTAAAACTATCGATTAAAACAACTAATCGATGAAAAATGATATAAAATGATATTTATTAATGATTAAATTATTTAATGATGACAAAATATTTAATGAGGGAAGAGAAGTAATTTAAGAAATATATTAAGGGTAAAAATGCCAAAAAAAAAAACAAGTGAGACGCTATACGCTATCTGCTAAAATGCTACTTGAAATAGTTTTTCAAAAAAAAAACGCTAAAAGTTACTCAAAAAACGCTGATACGCTTGAGAATAAAAGACAACTTGACATTGTCCTAGTGGCGTATCTAGAACCTGAGTTAGGTTGTGAAAAATTTATTAAACACATGGATTGCTAGAAATATAATAAACGGGGAAGAGAAGAAAGAAGAACATGCTCGAGAGCGAGGAAACGTAGGGAGAGAGAAAATTAGAAATGTGTAAGAGTGTGAGTAATTTTATGAGTATTGTGTATTAGATAGGTGCAAAACTAACGAATATTAGAGGAACGGATAGCGCATAGTAGATAGCTGATAGTGGACTAGTTAGCTTATAGCAAATTATGTGTTTGGTAAAACTACCTGTTAAAATAGCTGATATATGAAAAGTGATATAAAATGATATTTATTAATGATTAAACTTTTTAATGATTACAAAATATTTAACGAGGAAAGAGGAGTAATTTAAGAAAAATATTAAGGGTAAAAATGCCAAAAAAAAAACAAGTGAGACGCTATACACTATCTGCTAAAATGCTACTTGAAGTAGCTTTTCAAAAAACGTTAAAAGCTACTCGAAAAACGCTACACGTTAGTGCTTTCCAAACACATGTATTTATCATCCGTTAGTCAAATACGCTAGTTTCATCCGTTATCCGCTAGCGGATGCGATGCACTATAGAGCCTGAGTCACCGGTGTACCACTAAAATTGATAAAATGATATTATGTAAAATGCTTTCAGTGGTGTTATCCTATATTTTCAACAGGCTAAATAAATGCAGTCAATAAGGTTGACTCATGCGCTTTAAAGAGAAGATTGGTGGTCTTCGACGCTCAAAGATGGTTTTCGACCATCACAAGGACTTGGCGAAGAACGAAGACATGAAGGCTACGATTTGACGAAGAACTAAAAGTTAGAAGTGAATTCACGCAAGGGAGACACGGTCGAATGGTGTTTTGAAGATGCAGTCGAAGGGCGTGATTTTCACGTTGTCGGCTAATCGAGCGCTTTATTTAATCAGTTATTGTTTTCAAATTCAAAATTGTCCAGTTACTTTGTTTCCCTCTCTGTATATATACCAATTTTCCATATGGAAAACGGGTCACAATCCCAACATACAATTTCTTACGCTCAAACTTCCAGCGCTAGAGAAAACTGAGCACAAGAAGCGAATGTATGGATCTGTGCACCGACTCTTTACATTTTTATGCAATTTAAGTTTCTTTCTTTGAACTTTCGCTTGCCTTTTCTTTTATTTTTCTTTACGAATTCCTTGGCGTTCAAGGCAATTCCTTGTTTTCTTTTGTTTCCTTTTGTTTGGTTACGCGAAGAACACCATTTTCCTACTACGAATCATACAAGAACTTAAGCACATATGTCCTGAGATTCACTGGTTGATCTCGCAAGTAATTAATTCAGACCAGCGGTTGTTTACCAAATTTCACCAGTAAACAAATTGGCACGCCAATGGGACCGATTGTGCTAAGTCTTTCCATATTTGAATAATTCAGTGGTCTTGGTTTATGCATTTGAGAAGCGGAAAAACAATTTCTACAATGACACGCTCAGTTCAAACAATGCCTCAACATCAAATGCACAAAATCCACGTAATTCTCAAGAACAAGCCTCACAAGGTGATGCTAACGCCAAGAATCGCCGTAGGGGTATGTTATACCTCAATTTTGTCCGTCTTCTTTTTCTTGTTTTAGTCGTTTATTTTATTTTATTTTTAGCAATATATATAGTC
This sequence comes from Oxytropis ochrocephala, assembly GCA_020916435.1. NCBI lineage: Eukaryota > Viridiplantae > Streptophyta > Magnoliopsida > Fabales > Fabaceae > Oxytropis > Oxytropis ochrocephala. The sequence continues at coordinate 100,274,657 of CM037089.1, forward strand.
CAAAAATGTCAAAAAAAATCTATTTAATTTTATTTACAACTTAGGGGAGTCCAAATATCCAAAAGTCCAAAAAATAAAAAAAAAATATAATACCAAAAGTACAAGAGAAAAGGAAATCCGAAAATAAAAAAAAAAATACAAAATAAAAGTAGCTCTAGCCCAAATATCAGTTGGGCTTGGATCCTCAAGCTCTCTTAAAACCCTAATCTTCCTCTCCAAACATCTGAAAACAAACCAAATCAGGGTGAATCACACATTAATGGCCAAGACCTAATTTTTCTAATATAAATAGACAGTCTGCCTGAGTCAAAAAAGACACACACAACAATACTGCAAAAATCACCTAAAATGGATTAGGATTCAACATCAGAATCCTAATCCACTGAAGTACCATATTCAAAATTTCTGAGTTTGAAAAAGCTGAGGAAATAGTAGCAGTCAAGGAGGCAGCAGTAAGGAATTCAATAGTAGCAGTGGCAGACACATTAGGAGACATATCTGAGGTAGGAGGGAAGGTTGATTCATCATTGTTATTAAACCTAGATATATAGAATCTGTGTGCATAATCTTTTCTTGTTGCTAAATCTAAATATCATAGGTCCGCATGCGTATAATACAATCAAGGTTCTGTAGCTCTCAAAAAGAACTCAAAAACGAACTTGTATAATGTTTTAATCAAAAATCAGAGTTCTGTTTGATAAGATTAGAAACTAGATGTATTCAAAGATTGTCACTATTCTGATTGTGTCATTTAGAAGCTTAGAATAATATATATATATATATATATATATATATATATATATATATATATATATATATATATATGAAGCCACAATCAAATAAGTATTTTTAGCACTAATAGTTAGATGAACCCCTAACATGAAAATTAGAGCTATTTCAGATCCTGTCTAGAGAATGAAATTAGAGCAATTAGAAATAGATTAGTTATAATTAGGATTATACAGAAATAGTTTATTATAAATTAGGTTCAGAATATGAATGATCTAGATTGCTAAATCAATTGAACAAAATCAGTGTTAGGAAATTAGGAATAAATTAGATCAAGATTTGAATTTGTTTGCTTTTTTTTCATGTGAATATCTAATACTGTGAATAATATCCTATGTAGCGACCGAAAAATCCGAGAAAGGATTCTTCAAAGTTCGAAAGATGAAGTCGCCACCGAATTTTAGTTTAAGGGCAAATTCGGAAAATCCCTATGGGTTTTGATAAAGGCTAGGTTTAGGTTCGGGAGTCGTTTATGTGCGGGGAAGGTATAAGCACCCCGCAACATCCTTCAAAGAAGGCTACCTCTTAATTAAATGTGTAAAAATAGCTAATTTAAAATATATTGAATTTTACCCTTTTGAATGTTTAAAAAAATAAAATAAAAATAAAGACTAGATAAAAAGTTAGTTGTTTTGGTTATTTTTTGAGTAAGGAATGAATTATTAAAGAAACTTAAAAAATGGTTTTATTAGTGCAATTGACAGAGGTCGGCCGCCCTCTGCTCCTACATACCCCTTGGTGGGGGATCAAATCGCATGTAGTTCTTGATATAAAAAAATTTGTGTGTTTGGTGTTTTTTGTTTATGAGAAAAAAATGGTTTTGAGGAGTAATAAAAATAAATGAGGAAAATAATTATAACATAGTGGTTTGAAAATCAAGGGGGTGCAGTTAGTATAAAAGAGGTGTTGTATTGTAGAATAAAAGGGTGTGCAGTTACAGATCTAATAATTTATTTACACAAAGGATTGCTATTAAGCATAGATCTAATTAGATCATATTTACAAAAATATTTATTTACACTAAGGGAATAGTTGAACGATTAGTTACAATATTAAATTAGTTTATGGAATAGGCTTCAAGTTAAATTAGATCATGAATTGACATAGATCTAATTGCAAGACTTTTAAATAATGTAAGATAAACAAAAAGAAATCACATGAAAGGAAAATGGGGTTGAAACATCCTAACCATGCAGCGACAAAGATGCAGGAAATCCGAAGCGGTGATATAGTGATGAAGGTGTCACGAGTTGATGATTTTGGATGCATTGTTTTTCATCTGGTTTTTTGATCTTCCTCTTTACTCAACAACTTTGAAACTATGTTTCAATGGATTAGGATTCTGATTTTAAACCCTAATCCTTTTTAGGTGATTTTTGCATTCTGTCTCCTTTTTGTGATTATGGTAGACTGCTTATTTATATTAGAAGATTAGGTTTTGCAATTAATTCTTGATTTGCCCTGATTTGGTTTTATTTTCATATCTGGATTTGAGTCTTGGGGACCAAGACTAGGGTTTGGGAGAGCATGAAGTTCCAAGCCCAACTGTTAACTGGACTAAAGCTCTTTTTTGTATTTTTTTATTTATTTTCGGATTCCTTTTTTTTTTGTTTATTTTGTATTACTATTTTTTGTATTTTGGACCCTTTTTTGGACTTTTAGACACTTATACATTATAATAAAACTAAATTACATTTTTTTCACATTTTTGGACTAATATTGTCTAAATAAATTAAATAAACAAATTAATAAAAAGATGTTGGGCCAAATACCAAAGCGAAATTGGGCCCGACTAAACAAATGCGCTAGAACGAGGCCCAAATAGAAAAAATAGGCCGGTTAGGCAATAGAAACTAAAAATCAAATTGGAATCACGTTCCTAGGCCCAAACCATAATGATATGCCCAATTGCGAGAAAAACGACTCATGTAAGCCCAATTAGATTCAACTAGGCCCAAATACATCGAAGTTCAAATCAAGAATGCGCTAAAAGATCGATCATTCGCATACCTAGTTTAAACAACGATATTTCGGTTTAGTTGACGCGATAATTGAAATTGGCTCAAATTAGAAGAATGAGACGTTATTCTAAAAAATCTCGTAATTTCGTGACCTCGGAACGTGAATTAAACTACTAAAGCGAGAAAAAGAGAACAGACAAAATTGGGGTATAACATCCTATAAACAGATTAGGAACCTGAACATGTTTCTTTTTAGAAGAAGACATAAGAATGAGGTTTTACCCACTAATGGTTAGATGAACCCCTAACATGAAAATTAGAGCTATTTCAGATCTGTCCTAGCGAATGAAATTAGAGCAATTAGAAATAGATTAGTTATAATTAGGATTATACAGAAATAGTTTATTATAAATTAGGTTCAGAATATGAATGATCTAGATTGCTTCAGAATATGAATGATCTAGATTGCTAAATCAATTGAACAAAATCAGTGTTAGGAAATTAGGAACAAATTAGATCGAGATTTGAATTTGTTTGTTTTTTTTTTCATGTGAATATCTAATACTGTGAATAATATCCTATAAACAGATTAGGAACCTGAACATGTTTCTTTTGAGAATAAGACATAAGAATGAGGTTTTACCCAAGAAATCAAGTTCTGGTCCAATATTTCTAAAAATTAGGAATGGGTTTGTCAATTAGGATTTGTTAATAATCAAGACTAGTAAAACAATTAAGAGAAGGAAATTCGGGATAGCGAAATATTTGGGATTGGCTTTAAAATATTTCCTTTTTTTTAGTTATTCTTATGTTGACTTCTTTTTTTTTGTCATAATATGTTGACTTCTTTAATTCTAATTTTTAAATTCCTTTTTTTTAATCAAAACATCAGATTGCTACATACACTCCTCTACTTAATTTGTACACCCCTCCCTCTTTCAAAAGCCCATTCGCATACAGTTATAAAACATGGGACGGTATTATCTTTACACCTCCTCTTTGAAAAACACAACCCTCCCGCAGCTAGTTGCGCTCCAATTTTACTATTTCACCTCCTCTCTCGTTTTTATTTTATTTTATTAATTATCCTCAAGAATAATTCCTTTTAACAAAAAACAACAAACAAATATTTTTCCTATCCAAAAATCAAATAAAAGACTAAGTCGGTTGTACAACCGGTTAGTCATCATCCTAGACCAATGAGTCTGCATGCACCAAAGAATCCTAAAAACTTATAAAATATAAATAAATCATTTTTCTCAAAATAGGGGACTAAGTCTCTTGTACAACAAAGGTTAGTCAATTTTCTAGAACGAGTGGGTCATGCAGTTCAAGAGTCCTATAATACCTATTCTAAAACCAATCCACCTCAAAAAAATCATTTTCAAAAAGTAGGGACTATGTCGGTTGTACAATCGGGTTAGTCTGCGTCTTAGATCGGTGAGTCAGATAGCTTCAAAGAGTCCTAGGACCCTACACTAAAAAAACACCAACCAACAAACCTTTTTCGTGAAGAACTACGTAGCTTTGATTCCTCCATTGCATCCGGAGGTACGTAGGAGCAAGAGTCCACTCTTGTCAAGCACTAAAAATTAAAAATTTAATTAAGTCTCTTTCTTTATAAATAAAAGGGTAAATATTAATAAGCAATTAATTAGACAAATGATGTCGTGGGGTGCTAATACCTTCCCCACGCATAATGACTCCCGAACCCCAAACTTGCCTTGTCCTAAACTTAAAGGGATTTTCCGAATTTGCCATTAAACTAAAATTTGGTGGCGGCTTCCTTTTGAACCTTTCGAAGAATCCATTCCCGGATTTTTCGGTCGCTACAGCTGGCGACTCCACTGGGGACTTAACTTTTTAGAGAGTCAAAACCTAGTCTAATTAATTATAGGATTTATTTAATTAAAATTTTACCCTTCTCTTATTTATTTATCTTTGCACATTATATTATTTATTTGATGTGTAAACCCTAGGATAGAAGACTTTATTTTATGAATGTTTGCTTTGTTTGCAGCTTTGGTTTTGTTTTGAACTGCTCCTATACACACTATACCTCTACACATCACACACGCATGTAAGAAGAGTCTTCTACCTGCACTTGAGTGCAACCTAAGTTAGAACGATATTGTGTAGTGATGGCTCATGGACGACGTCTCGTTGGGTGGTCACTAAAATCTCACCTAGAGTTTGATTCCTTTTAAGGATGCTATCCTCCTAATAGCTTGCCTATTGTGGGGTCGGTGTTCTTGATTGGGGTCCTTGGCTCTAGGAACCTTGTGTAGGATTCTTTAAAACTACCCTTGTGAGGCTCACTATAAAAGAAATCAGAGACCCATTCCATAAGATACATTTCTAGTGGTCACAAAGGAGCTTCATACCCTTGCATTCAAACAAATATTTATGCATACCGTCTTTTATCAACAAAAAAAATCAAAAATCATTATTTACTGCATTTTTAGAAAATATACCACATGCATTTTTCTTTTTCTTTGCACTACAAAAATTCAACAAATAAACATCTACTGTTGCAAGCACTTTTATGACCGCAGAGAATTAAAATCTTTACCTTGGAGAGAAGTCGTGCACGCCAAGTCAAAATTAAATTTTGTACTTTCTCCAATGAAAAGTTTATAATTTCCCGATGTGATAAATAAAATCATATGTTATCATTTCATGCACATACATTATCATTTCATTCACATTTCATGCACATTCATTTGCATACTTACATCAGACATTATAAAAAAAAATTAACATAATTTTAGAAGAAAAATGTGATGAGAGGTGAGACATTCTTGTGAAATAAATCATTCTTATTGGAAAAAGTTTAGCCATACTTCGTTGCAAGCTCAAGGTGTTTCAAGGCACTCAACTTTTCAAATTAGCAGAACGTTTACATTTTTATCAACAGAGCGTTGCATCTCATCCACCCCATGATGAATGACCGAACTGGTCCGCCAAAATTTTCTTTCATGTTTTAACTGATGTTAACTCTCTACGAAACATTCGTGTAGTAACTTGTGTGTGACATGTGTCTTCATTCTTGTTTGAGTCAGTTAATGTCCTTACCTTGTCATCATCCCCCGTCCTAGTCTAATCCCACCCCGACCACCCTAAAGTACATACTCCCCTACCTAGTCGACTTTTTGGTTTGTTCTCACTATTGAAATAAATGCTTTAGGCCCTCCATATATGGGTAAATTCGTGATCTCAAAACACCTTGTCAACATTGTATTTCTTGGTGCAAGTCCTTTACAAAAATCAAAACCCAAGTTAGGTTGAAAACTCGTAAGAGTGGCCTAAGCAAAATTAGGTAAAACAAAAAAAAAAAAGAGCAAATATATAAAAGTAAATAAATTATTGTCCTTAAGTTAATTTTTGAGAAAAC